>OY482672.1:149768990-150968990 GCA_960531455.1 Urophora cardui | reverse complement strand
AATAACTGCTAAATGGACTTACAAAACGTCAGTAAGTAATGGCGATTATCAATAAGAAAAGTAGTAATTATAAAAGTTGTGGAAAGCACGCGCAAGTATGTAAGTACGTTGGTCTTTCGCGTTTCTTTTCCGCTAACATTTTAATTATTTGCACATGCCGCTTACATACATACATACATATACTATCTATACCAACACAATTAGTATGCCAATATATTGGCATGTATCTATCCATATATACATTTTTTATAAGAGAAAAGGCAGTAAATAGATACGTATGTAAGTATGTATACAGAGAAATAAAATCTTTTGTTTTCGTGTTCATTTTGGTGTTGCTATTGGCACGAAACGTTATTAACTCAAGGCAACATTCGGCGCAGAACAGCATCAAACTGAAATAAAAATCGTAAGAGAAAAAAATCGCAAGCAAAAAAAAAATCGCACAACGCTAGCTATAACAGTATTATAAAATAGTAATAAAAGCAATCATAACAACAATAACAATAATAACAACAATAGCAACACCAACACATGCATTATGCATACAGCAACACATCACTGCCACATCATCATCAACATCAACATCATGCGGCAACATGTTGCGTGGATTTGCTGTGGACATAAACACATCAAATTACTAGTCATGTTTTTATTGTTTTTTTCGTGTGTTATTGTTGCAAGAATGTGATTGTGATGTAATATTCATAACGCATAACTAATAAATCAGTTAAATTACATAAATTTAAAATTTATAGTGCACGCCTACATAGTTAAAAGTGTTGTTATGAGTTCTCTCAAAAATATCGCATGCTGGCGATTTGTTGAAGAAATACATATATTAGTATACAACTTCAAAAAATAATTATATTTTGTTTTCAAAAAAAAAAAAAACTTTTATCTAATAGTTTAATGACTACTCATCATATTTATAACGCGAATGCCATTTCTTAAATATATAATTAAATTGCGATTAAATGGTCAAAAGCATCTAACAAGTTACAGAAGAAATTCTCATACAAATAAATGTTGCTGCAACCAATTTATGTTTATAACTATAAACTACAAGTCTAAAGCAAAAGTCTACAAGCAACAGAAGCTATTAGCAGCATATAAATTAATGAGTGGTCTTTTAGAGTTACAAGAACAGCAATAGCAACAACAATAGCAACAACAACAAAACACATAGCAGCAGTGGCGAGTTTCATTGCATGTCTTTGTTGCATGTTAAGTTAGCATGAAAAGGTCAATACGTTGTTTACTTCAATGGAATGTAACGAAACGATAATGCAATTAAAAAATCAAAAAACAAAAATAACAACAAGAAAACAAGAAAAAAAGAACAACAAGAAAATTTTCTATATTATAGCGGAAAGATATAAACGATTAGAGACTGAAAACACATTAGAAAAATTTTAAAAAGGAAATACGTGCTTACCAGCACAACAACACCAAAAACAAAATAAACCAAAAGCAAAATAAACCAAAAATAAAATAAACCAAAAAGAAAACTCACATGTAATGTGCAACAAAGCGGCACGCCGCGACCAAGGAAAAAAAATGCCAGCAACGAAGCGCAAAGCATAAATTAATGTCAGCCGCTGGTACATACATATATTGATGATTATGATGTTGTTGATGCTAATGATGCGTATGCATGATAAGCGCAAATCATTAGAAAGAGCTGCATATCATCTTCTAAGTAAGTATGTAAGTACATGCAAGACTACACACCCATTAGTTTATTTGTAAATGACTTTGGTAAATGAGAAAGAGCAACAAGCTTTGAAAAAAAAAAAAATAAAAAATAAAAACAATAAATCCATCGTTTTAAAGCAACAGAAAAAAAAATAAAAAAATCATGCCTTGCACAAGAACACATATAAAATTGCTATTGGCCTTTTGAATTAATGAGCCAAAGAAAAAAATAAAAACACAATCAAAAGCAAAAAAAATCGGAAAAAGAGCACTAAGGTCAAACCATTCAAGCAAGAAATATGAAAGGTATGCCTTAGATGTGTATTTGTGTATGCATGTGTGCATATTTAGGCGCTTGTTTATGTTCGAATAATTGTTTTTATACTTATATGCATATATGTAAATAAATGTATATATTTATAATATGGCCAGTCATGTTAGCTGCTTGCCATTGACAAAAGTATGTATGCATTTTGTGCAAAGTCATTTGACATTTGCCTTCAACAAGTTTGTGTCTTAAGTCTTTATTATGCATATACTACTCAATTACAAAGAGTTTAATTAAAACACGCTGCAAATGTGATTTTATTTTAATTAAACTGTTAATAAATTATTAAAAAAAAAAAACTAAACAAATTTTCTATCAGATGTCGAAGGCAGGCAATAGCTCAGCGGTTAGAACTGTAGTTATTGTACTGCAAGGTGCGCAAGTTCGAGTCTTGGCAGAAGCAAAAGTAACCTGATGAGTCTTAGAGGGATCTAAGGTGAAACAGCTGTAGTTACATCCATGCTTAAAAAGTTTTTTTCTAGTTTCTAAAAAATAAAAAATAAAAATATAACTTGGGCCTGTGCTCGTTAAATTAAATAAATTAAAAACTATTAAATTATTGATTAAAATTATTTTGTACAACTACATATGTATAAGCAAAATACTATTTTCTTTAACAGATCACTTTAGTAAATGTAGAGTTATGCTAAAGAGGTATTTCTAGAGCTCGGCACTCAATCACACGATTTATAAATTATTGCAGCTTTGTAATGAAGGCTTATTACAAGCTGGCTGTTGCTTTCTTGGCATTACTAAACTCTGAGATTTTCGCATGTACATTGTATGCAGATATGTATATATGTACATTTATCACATAAAATCAAAATTTTATGACAGAGGAGAAAGTTTTAATGTTGCTAAAATTTCGCAAACTACCTACTAAATTTATAATTTTTGCAATTCAAATTTACCAACAAAAACCAAAAAAAAAACAAACATATTTCCTTCTATAACTATTTTCTTTCAGCCATTTTTAATTATCATACACACTAAAGCAATCTAAAAATGGTCTGCCAACCTTACAAAAGGTCTTCATAAGTTTAATGGACTTTTATTTTGTCGCCAACGTGGTAAAACAAAAAATACCAACAAAATCCAAGAAGGAAAAAAAATAAAAAAACACAAAAAAAATCCAAAACAAATACTAAAAAAAAATATCTACATATTATATCACCATACACCATACACAGTTTGGCGTATCATAAAATAGTCGAGCGCATTTTAGCATAACACGAAACTAACGGCTCAAATGCCTATTTGGTTGTAGACGAATGGCGTACCATTGTAATAATTTTTCAAATTGATCACGAAATTCCTAAAACGTACAAAATTTAATGGAAAATATATGCAAATGTATTAGAAAACAAATAAAAGAGATAGACGGCGTTCAAGACGTGTAAGTAAGCTAATGTACGAGTGAGTGTGTCATGAGTCATGATAAAAGTTGTAGCCATGAACATTTGTTTGTTTGTATGTGGGATTGAATTAAGGAAGGAAACACCAAAATTGTATATTATTTTGCATTAATAATCTATATATTAATAGGCTAACATTTTTCCCATACAAACAATTGCCAGGCTGTTTTGCACATTTAACATACTCATATCCACATAAAATTGATATGGATGTGTTCGTATGAGTCAGGAGCAGTGCATAGGCATATAATTTTTTCTATAAATTATTTAATTTCTTTATAATTAATAAATAAAATTTTTGGTTAAGATAAATAGATATCGTAAACGTGTTTACAAATATCGTAAACACAGTTGAAGAGTCGCTTTAATTTAAAAGCGCTCACCGGGCCTACCTTCCTAGATCTGCCTTGATTTTGACCATCATTTCGCGTCGGACCGTGATCAAAAGGGCAAATCAGTGTTGCGGTACAACTGGAATTTGGAAAGTGTTGCTTATCTCCGCGAAAAGGAATAATTTTTGTACCAATACAAAGTTGAAAAAGTAAATTGCATGGTCGAATTTCTACCACCGGCGATACTAGTTCTAATTAAGTGCGTTTAGTAACATGAGTATACATGATACATACATACATATATGCAAGTACTTCAAGACAGAGTTACCATAAAAGAAAACGGAACGGCTAGACCAGGTATATATTGCGTAACAAGTGCTCTCATCACATACGCACTCTAAGGTAGTGTAGAAATCTCACATTTGATGGGAGTACCTACTCATTGGGCAACACAGCAATCAACCAAGGAACTCATTGAACGTTGCATGATTGAAAAACATGCAGATAGGACAGATGGGATCTCAGCGGCTCCTTTTCTGGACAGCTTATGTCAAGTTGCGTATATCTTTGAGGACCTGATGAGCTTCATTGGGCTTTCTGTGCTTTTGTGATATCTCAATGGGCCTCGAAACTCGCATCTAATGATGATTTTTAGATCTTAGCTTAAGCTTGTACAATGTTTTATGTCTAGGCTAAATTTCGCATACATCAAACCTTTATAATAATGGTCACGACTTATTAGAAATCTTGGTAGCAGCTTTCGAGGATACAATTCTTAAATGTAGATTTAACTTGAGATCCATAAATAGGTTAGGTTAGTTTGAGGTTGAGCCTGCCTCCGCAATTCAAGGAAACTAGGGTACACTTAGACCGATTTGGCCCTTTGTGATAGCCTGGTTGCCTGGATCTCTTAAAAACCTTTCCGGAAAAATGTATACAAAATATATTAAAAACGAGATGCCTGTGAAGCTAAACCAGCACCTTTGTTTAATGGACGGCGCAGAAAATCTAGTATCTTTGTATTTTCCAGCTCCTTCGCCAGACACTCGAATCAGTGCCTATGAAAGCAGCAATAACTGGCCATCAACAGAGCATAGATAGTGGCATAGTTACTGTACAAGACTTTCAATCTCCTCCACGTCTCTGCAGCAGCAATAAAGGTCGTTTTGTTGAGACCCAAACGAAAGGCATGGATGCTCATGAGACAGTGGCCTGTTAGAAGTGCCAACAGTGAACCAATCGAGCGGCGGTTCACATGTAATACCAATTTCGATCTACGCTCACATTCAGTTCAGACCCAATTTGCCTGGAAATTGCACAGGCTGCCTCCCTGGCCCATCTATAGTTAAGGTGTTCAATGAAGTGAGATTGCAACCAGCGCTTGCATGAGTTCAAGGGAGGGGGGTCGACCCCACCTGCAGTTGTGATTGCCTTCAATTTCGTGCCTTTCGTGCTCATCTTCAATGCAATTTGCTTGGATGTCACAATGATCCTGGAGCCCATTTGATGTTCAGTTCACACCTTTCGGCTAGTTTGTTTTAAGATTCCCTACATTTCATTGCTACTAGAGACATGGCGTTGCTACACTGTAGATAATTTATGGCAGCATAGCTCTCAGAGAAGATCGTAATAGAATTCATGTTAGACAGACCTGTCAGTCGACGACGATCCATAAATAAGTCAATAAAATATTGCAAGTCCTCTCAAAGAGCATCGTCGACTTAGCATAGCTCTTCATTCATAAATTAATTTGTTTCGTTGGTATCGAAATTGATACTTAAACTTAGTTATTCCCTACAATTCCTCAAAAATACTTGCATAAAAATTTAATGTTGCCCTGAAATTTAACTTTTTAATTTTTTCACAGAACTTTGAGAAAATAAATTTCGTATGCATCGCTTATAAGCATTATCTACGCCAATTAATCACGCTTTGTCACATCCGTTTCATTGCACGCTTTTCTTCGCTTAGCCTATTTCGGCTTCACGCATACTAATAACACTTTTGACTGGCCTTTGGTTTTATTCTGCTTGTACTTTGCTTCATTATTGTCTGTCTTCGCTCTTGAGTTGACAGCAATAAAGTCGAATACGTGCTTAGTTTAACTAAAATTCAGAATTTGATTTCGAGGCAAGCAACTGCATTTCTAGTTCTTAAATTTTAATAATTTCTTGCCTTGATGTTGTTTGCTTTTTCGACAGCTTAGGATATGGTTTGACACAATACAACATTCAATAATTTCAACTGCATTTAACGCTGGCAGAGAAGTGATTTTGAATTCAAAGATAAAATTTTTCCGTTAGCATTTTCTACTTAAATAAGTTCTTGTTTTTATTGCGTTCCACTTTAATTTGCTAATGCAGTAACGGTTACATTTAATAACCATTTAAATAAAAATTTTTTAATAACGTATTTGTTGTTTGTTACTTCAATAAGGTACATTTTCCACTTTGGTCACACATTTGCTTTTAGAAAAGCTGTCATTAGAACGTCTCATAAATTTACTACGCTTTAATAGTTAAGGTGACTGAATGTAAATAAACAAATTTTTTGCTTCATGGCAAAAAATACCGCCTACACTTGGCGGGTCATCATGATTCATATGCCTTATTTGTTTTACTTAAGCATCGCTATTTCAATTATGGCTTGCGCTTTTTGCTTTTACTTAATATTTTTTATGCTCAACTGTGCTTAACATACAATGAAAATGCAGTTCGGTATTCGCAGAAAATTATATTTTCTCCAAGTCTTAGTTAAAAATTAAGTAACACACCGCAAATTATAGAATAAGCTCAAGTAATTCTTCATGCCGAATGATTCATTCACAGCCGCGTAAATTTTCAACTATTTTCTTTTTCCACAGCATATTTTTCTTAACTTTTTCCCTGTATATAACCATCAGCAACGCCATCACCCATTTATGTAGAACTTCTATTTATGCTTAGACGCTTTTAGCCTCAAGTCACAATTTTCAATTCTTTCTTCTTCCCTTTTTTCTTCACCTCAACACAAAATGCATATGCATGTGGCGGTGTTGTTGGCTCAAAACAACAACAAACAATGACAAAAAAAATAAAAAATAAAAACTTTTATTTTGCAACTTCACCAACTGCAAGGGAATGGCGTGGAAAAAGTCAGCACACAAAAGTTTGCCACAAGACCAACTTGACGTCGTCGTCTTGCCAATTCTTGCGCCCATGACCAATGCGCCAAGCACACGGATGTTGTTCTTATTGTTGTTTGTGTGCCTTGTATAGTGTGTGTGTGGCGAAAGGGTTATTGACATGACTGAACCTTGAGTTTAGCAAATATATTGAACGTGTGTGTTCTTTCGTGTTTCCTTATTTTGATTTTTTGCTTTTTTGCTTTTTGTCTTTTGCTGTTAACTCTTCTCTGTTTGCTTAGCTTTTTTCAGACTTTGTTACTACCTATTTGCCATATTTTGTCCTTCTTTCTACTCTTAGCACTTCTTTCTACTTTTTGCACTTCTTTGCTTGTTTCTTTCACTGGCTGTTGGCCCATTCACATAAATGAAAATATAGTAATCAACTAACTAAGTTTATGTTGTCTATGGTGTTGGCAGTAAGTGATGCGAACGTCGCATCGATCGTCGTCAACTAGTTAAGTAATTGTTGGAATTGCTTTCAATTAGAATGCCATTGCCATATGCTTAAGTGGTTTGTGGTGTTATCATCAATTGCTTGGCAGACAATTTAAATGTAATTTGCTTAGCCTTTTGGAATTACTTTGTACTATTTAATCATTTCTTAGACAGCTTTTAGATACTAAAGACTTGAGAAATGAAAGACTTAGGAAGCGAACTCTTCCTTTTGTGTTATTTACATCAGGGACTTGTAACAAAACTCGTAACGAAACGAAACTCTCGTTTCTGGCGTTTCTGTTCCAAGAAACATTAAAGGATAGAAACTAAATTCGAAACCAAAAGATTGTAACGTTTCAATAAGCAACAAAACCTGTAACGAAACTAAATTAATTTTGTTCCTTGTAACAGAAACAGAAACAGAAACAGAAACAGAAACAGAAACAGAAACAAAACTCCTTTGTAACAAAAGTCGTAACAAAACTTCGAAACGTTTCCAGCAGAAACAAAACCTGTAACGAAACTAAATTAATTTTGTTCCTTGTAACAAAATCCGTAACGAAACTAAATTAATTTTGTTTCTCAGAAACAAGAAAGAAAATTAATTTCGTTTCTCAGTCTCAGAAACAAAATTAATTTTGTTCCTTGCAACAAAACCAAAACCAGAAACGAAATTAATTTTGTTTCTCAGTGGCAAAACTATAAAAATTATTATAATACTATTTGCCGTACATTAGGATGGACTTTTTATTTTTAGGTATATAATATATATATGTATACCTGTGGCATTTTGATGTGAAAACATCTTTGCTGTAGCTACGAGTAATTTCGAAAAACAGGTAAAGTTTACGCGTATCTAATGAAAAGTTTTGGGCAGGGCTTCTACAGGGAGTCCTATTCTTTATGATTCCTAGGTCGGGTCGCGAGATATGGGTCAAAACGAGGACCCGGATGATCTTGTGTGTTTCTGAGTAATATTGGTATCTAATGAAAGGTTTTGAGCTGGCCTTCTACAATATTGGTATCAAATGAAAGATGTTGAGCGGGGCTTTCGTATAGAGCTCTATTCTAGACCGGGTCTCCACATATGGGTCAAAATGAGGATCCGGATGATTATCCTTGAATATTTCTGAGCAATGTTGGTATCAAATGAAAGGTTTTGAGTAGGACTTCTACACGGAGCCCCGAGATATGGGTCAAACGTGGATCCGAATGATCTTGTATGTTTCTGAGCAAAACAAAACAAACTAAAATCAGAAATCAAAAATCAAAAATTAAAAATCAAAAACCAAACACCGAAACAAACAAAAACAACAAAATGTAGCAGTGACAATGGGAACAAAAAATTATAAAAACGATAGTGGCATTTTAATCGATAGAAAACCAGTGAAAAAATGAATAAGGGAAAGGGAATAAAAGTCCTATTTCGAAACTGATTACACATCAATCTTCATGAGTACTCCTTACTCACGTTTCCTTTTTTTTAACTCAACTGGAGTTAGGCAAATATGTGAAAATTTACTAAGGCGAAATTAAAAAAAAAACCCTTATAATTTGCTTTATTAACTAATACCTATTAGAAACTTGTTTCGGACTATAATTGGCTGCGAGAAATGATAAATTGACAGAAATGTAATAAAGCTTGATTAATTAAACAAATACACAAAAAAAAAAACGTAAGTCGGATATCCCATTATCCCTACGAAACGATATTACACCCGCCAAAGCATCATGTACTGCTTCGACGTCTTATAAAAATCATGATGATGAAGAAATTGCACTACAAAGTAGTCTGAATGAGCTATTATTAGAAAATTAAATATTTCTTGATAACAATTAATGTATACTTTTCACAATCCGTTGTTCTATGCATATGAAGCGTTTTTATATATCATTTAAAAAAATTAAAAAAGACAATCCTAATAGTCACCCAGTTATATTTTTCTTCATATCGACCCCTTTGTGCCACTTTATCGTAAGGGACAAAAGCAAATTTTACAGGAGAGCATTTTTTTGTTTTTTTCACTGTTTTTTACTGGTATATTTAAATGAAATTGAGCACGCGTTTAGATGGTTAATTAATATATTGAACCTGATATCTTTTTTCTTGAAAAAATTTGCAGTTTGCGAAAAAATCATAATTTTGTCCCTTACGATAATTTCGCTCTCAATGTTTTATGAGCGTATTTGAATAAATGTCCCTTACGATAACATTTAAAAAATATAAGTGTCTTATTCCATACTTTAGTTGGTTGCCACAGACATACATATATATGTATGTATATTATATACCTAAAAATAACAAGTCCATCCTAATGTTCTGCAAATATAGTTTTTCTACTGAGAAACAAAATTAATTTTGTTTCTGGTTTTGTTTTTGTTGCAAGGAACAAAATTAATTTTGTTTCTGGTTTTGTTTTTGTTGCAAGGAACAAAATTAATTTTGTTTCTGATACTGAGAAACAAAATTAATTTAGTTTCGTTACGGATTTTGTTACAAGGAACAAAATTAATTTAGTTTCGTTACAGGTTTTGTTTCTGCTGGAAACGTTTCGGAGTTTTGTTACGACTTTTGTTACCAAGGAGTTTTGTTTCTGTTTCTGTTACAAGGAACAAAATTAATTTAGTTTCGTTACAGGTTTTGTTTCTGCTGGAAACGTTTCGGAGTTTTGTTACGACTTTTGTTACAAAGGAGTTTTGTTTCTGTTTCTGTTTCGTTACTTAGCTGTGTAACAGAAACCGAAACCGAAACGCGTTACAAGTCCCTGATTTACATTGTTCCACTTATATAATATATAATATAATATAATACAATGGCGCTATTATAACTCTGACGAGTTTTATGACCGAGCTTCTCTCCCAATTCGAGGTGTGCTCCTTTTTGTTATTTCCTACTAATTGGGTGGACCTACAGTTTTATGCCGGCTCCGAACGGCGAATGCATTTTTTGTCAGAAGCTTTTTCATGGCAGAAATACTCTCGGAGGGTATGCCGCCCACTGCCGAGAGGTGACCGCTGCTCTTAAAAAATCCCATAATTGGATTTTTACTAATTAGAAAAATTGTTTTGGTGTTTTGCTCGGAACGTGGTTTGAACCCGAGACCTCTGGCATAGCAGGCGAGCACTCTACCCACTGCACCACAGCGGCCACATTGTTCCACTTAATACTATAATAGTTCTAAAGCCGATACGGACGGAAAATTTTTGATATTTCTGCATGTGAGCAAATGAATTCAATATATAAATTTTGCAATTTTAGCAATTTTAGGCCATTATTTTAAATTCATTAATAAGCACTTAAAAGCATATTAATGAATTCAATATATATTTGTTAATAGGGGCATTCTTCATTGAGAATTATTTTGTACGCAGCTTAGCAAACATCATTTTTAAGCGAATTTTTTTGACAGAACATTTAAAAGAACTGATCACGAATTTTTTTTTTTTCCGGTTCCACAGATATGGGTCAAATGGTGAACCCGGATGGCGCCGGAATGTTTCTGAGCGATATTGGTGTCAAATTAAGGGTGATGAGCAGGGCTTCCACATTATGATTCCTAGGCCAGGTCTTAAGGTATGGGTCAAAGGGCTTCAGTATAGATCTCTTTTCCAGGTTATGCAAACCGGTTCCCTAGGGAGAGGGAGAGGGTAAGGGAGACAAAAGATAAGGGAAGAGTAATGGGGATGAGAAAGAAAAAGGAAAAGGAGAGAGAAAATTAAATGAAAATGGAATGGGAGAGGGAAGAGGGAGAAGTAGGAAAGGGAAAGGGAGAAGGAATAGGATTAAAGGAAACAGAGGAAGAGAAAAGGACAGGGAAGGGAGAGCGATTCAGAAAGGGAAAAACGGAATGGAAAAGGAAAAAGGAAATGAAAAGGAAAGGGAAAGAAAAGGAGGAAAGTAGAAGAAGAGGGAGTGGGAGTGGAAAAACAAGAAGAAGGAGAAATAAAGAAGGACATGAAGAGGGCGAACTTTTGAAAAGTTAAAATTTTTCGCTAACTTTTTTTTTTTACATTTTATTTGACTTTTGTGAAAGCCTGCGAAAAAATTTTCAGCTCGAGGAAATCTTGGCCATCTAGTTACTAACCCTTTCAATATTTTATAAAAAGCATTTGTGCCATTTATGAGTTTTCGCTTCTTTTGAGCAATCAACCGTACATTAAACTTCAAGAAAATTTTATTTTTATTGTTGGTTCTCTCTTCGTATGAGAGTCGGCTACCTCAGAGTGAAATTACACTAACTTCATGTCATTTTTTTTGGCTAGTCAAAAGCATTTGGACTGCACTTTTTTTATTTATATATAAGCCGTATCACGAAAAAAAGTTTTGCGTGTGTCAGTTTTATTTGAACACTTATGTCGAAAAAATATTTTTGGTGTAAAAATTTTTTTTTCAGGCCCGCGTTAAAAACAGCTAAATCGCGTTTTTTGTAACAACTTCCTTATTTTATGTCGGATCTCTATCATCTTAATGTCGCTGAAAAGGTATCGCCGAGCACTATATTTGGCCCATATAAAGTTTCGACCTCAAAGGTTGTTCTGAGTTTTACCTTTAAAAGTTTTGGAGTTACTATCCCTACATTTTTTTATTTTTATCACTATTACAAAGCTCTCAAAAAACCATGAGGACACCGCTAAAAAAGTTGTAGCCTTTATTCACAAACAAAAAAGTTATACCGTTTTAAAATCAGGGAACCTGTGTTTTTTGAAAAATTATCCCAAGTTCTTATTTATATGAGGCAGTAACGCCATATAGTATGAGGTTTGGTTAAAAAGTATTCTAAGTCCTCGCTTGACTTGAGAATGTTGTACCGCGATGGAACAGCTACCAATACTGGACACATAATATGCAAAAAATTATTGATGATTGGACTATTCGTGCTGATCAACGTTATTTATATTGAATGATAATGGTTGTAGTGAAGATTTGGCAAGTATTCAAGTGGGACCTTTAAACACAGCGCGCTGGCTTACAACGGCTTCACGATTTCTGCATCCGTGCGTATCGTAAAATCATCCAAGTTATTTAGAAAAACTGCTAGAGTTCGTTGTAAAATTATACGCGCCTAAAGAGTCAGCGGAAGTCTAAATGTGTTATCAATACTTGCGCTGGGTGCGTCGTCCGCCCCTAGAAATGCAGTTAATTATTCAGCCTACAATTGAAAACAACGCATTTTACTTTAATCCCGAAAACATCTTCTTGTCTATGATAACCGAGACCGAAAATGACGATGCCTCCAAATTTTGAGATATTTATGAAAGAAGTTTCAGAGCTCTGAAAGTGAATTCTTCGTCGCTTATATTACTTTGCTCACACTCAAAAAAAATTACTCAGTTATGGAAAAATGGTAATCATATCATTGTTTTGAATACAAATTTCTTTCAAAACGTGGTTTTTATTCCTTGATTTAAAGAAAATTGTACATCAAAACAATGAAAATATGTCTTTAGCGCCGAAACATTCCCATTTTTCCATAATCTGAGTAAGTTGTTTTTTCAGTGCAGGTTTCGAACGTTTAAAACAAATTGGAATTTATGTGCAGGGTATTCTCTTCCCTCTCATATGCATTTTATATACATATATATACGTATATACTATGAACGATATTAAAAGCAGTTTTTTCCCCTTTTCTTTATTTTTATTACCTCAACAATAGTTACTCATACGCCCCCCCATCGGATGGCTTTGTATGTGAAAACTGAAAATTCTTTTTTAAATATCTCGAAAACGGGAGCAAATCCGGATTTTCTAAAGACGCCATCATAATCTGGAGCCAAAAATTAAAAACCCGTCTCCACATAACTTGTTTCTCCAACAAAACATCTAGCAAAACATCTCGCTAAATAACCCGTCTCCACGTGGCTGATCGTGATTCAGTTTAACATTTCTCTTTGTTGTTCTTCTTAAATGTTTGTATGTTTGCTTATTTTTGCGTTTTTGGTTTTGCCTGTGTGAGATTTCGTTAGATTTTCGATACAAAATTAGAGAAGGCATCGATATCATCGCGTTTGGCAAGAGGATTGAGAACGAAACTAGTGTTTCAATCTTCACTCGCTCTCAGAAATTTGTATGGAAATTGGCGAGTTTCGGCACTCGTTTTGAAGTCGAAACAAGATTGAGAGAGCGATTGCAGAAAAAAGAGCGAAACACGTTATGTGGAGACATGGTATAAGCTGACGTGTTTCGCCGTTTCTCTGTGGTAATTTTTTATAAAAAAAAACAAGTGTTTCATTTTACAACGTTATAACTTTTTTGTTTGTGAATAAAGGCTAGAATTTTTTTGGGGGATTCCTCATGGTTTTTTGAGAGCTTTGTATTAGTGATAAAAATAAAAAAATCTAGGGATAGTAACTCCAAAATTTTTAAAGGTAAATCTCAGGACAACCTTTGAGGTCGAAACTTTATATGGGCCAAATATAGTGCTGAGCGAGACCTTTTCTGCGACATTAAGATCATAGAGATCCGACATCAAATAGGGAAGTTATTACAAAAAACGCGATTTAGCTGTTTTTAACGCGGGCCTAAAAAAAAATTTTTACACATATCTCTGGAGATTGCCAAAAAAAATGTTTGAATAACTGTCTCTTTCGACCGAAAAATAACCATTATACCTGGCCCTTTGCAATACGATTGCTTGTAATGAAAAAGAGTTTTTTGGCTCTCCTGAAAATTTTTGAATTTTGAGTTGTGCCCCTTTATGATTTAGGGGGCGATATGTATGAATGTACAAATGTTAGCTTAAATCAAAAATACAAATGTTTTTATGTACATCATTTAGCTACCGGCGCAAGATACATACATATCGTCGTCCGGATAAATTAGTGTCGTATGTGAATTTTGGGCCGAATTGAGTTAATAATACAGTTATACTAAACTAATCAAGATCTTTCGAATGACGTTATCCGTTTTTTGCTATCTCCTTTAGTTTAAGAGATATTGAGCAGAATTTTTTCGTTTGTGCAAGGTCGCAAGCGATTTCGTCTAATTTCCAATGTGCTTTTAATTGCTGTCAATTATTTAATTTATTTACTTTTATGAGAAATCAAATACAATATTTAACTAATTTTAAAAATCTTTAATTTGGTTCAAATTGGGAACACATTTTGTCGTACGTCATACAAATTTCCTGCAAAAATGTTGCTAAACGACAAAATTTTACTGAAGAAAATCCTTTATAAATTCAAAAATAATAAGCAATATATAACAAAATTAAAATAATTTAAGAATTCTGTGGCCTAGTAGTATTCTGCCAGACTTTGGAGAAAAACTAATCAGAAGTTTTGGAGAAATACAATTCCAAACTTCAAACCTGTTTTCCCAAAAGTCTTCAAATGCAGCATACGACATTAATTTATCCGGGCGACGATATGTAGTATACAAATAAAAAAGTACATTTATTCATACAAACTTATCTTTCCGCAAAAGTGATGGCTGTCCATTTGTCAGAAAGCAACGTATACATTTCAGGTTCAAGATTTAAACAAGACAACGCTAAAAGTATCCATTCAGCTCTGAGAACGAAAAAAGGTGGAGACAGAAAAATATCCATATCCACATACATAAACATACTATCTACATATAGATATGTATTTATATCAATTTGTACATTGGTTTGAAGCAGCGACAATGAACTTGCCAAAAAGTGTTTGTTGTTTTTTTTCTATCGCAAAAACCTTATGAACCCAAAGCATTATAAAAACTTTTTTTTAAGTGTTTCTTTAGAAAAATTTAATTTTTTTTCTTTAAATATACTGCCTTTTGGTTGTGAGTAATAAGCATTTGAGACCTTTAATGCCTGTCCACTAGGATTAATGTGGGAATACGCATTAGAGTCGATTTTTTTTCTTTTTTTTTTCTTGCTTTTTACACATTTTTTGATTAAGCTTTTAATTTTATTTATGACCTGTGATTAGTTTTGCCATTTTATCTTCACATCAAGTTCTCAGAATTTCACAAATGCTTCAAGCGTTATTTCAAGGTCCAAATTTAAGCACAGCCTCTCCGATACCCGAGCCTAATGCAGCTGTCTTACGCATAGTTTTTTAAAATCAAAAAACCAGCACTTATTTTTTTTGGAATTCTTTTTTTTCTCTCAGTTGTTTGTTGGAATTTACTTTAAGGGCTTGGCGTAAATTTTTGTCTGCTTGTTTTTGGTTTAAGACAATTCACCATATTTGCAGGGCAGTAAACTACTGATACTTTTTTTTTTTTGGAATTGAAAGCTTATTCGGTCTTCATAAAGAATGAACATAATTTGAAGATTAGCGCATACCCACTCATCATATTAACTAATCAATCATTTTTTTTGTGTGATTTAATGTGTTTTATGCCAATATGCCAACATGTTTACACTTATGTTTAGACGTGCGCATATGCATACAGACATATGTACATACACTCAGGGAAAAAACAAGCTAAATTGAAGTCTAGCGGGAACGAAACAAGCCGAAAACATCATGAAAGTCTGCTAACCTTGAAAATGCTAAAATCAAGAATGTATTCTTATTTTTAGAACGATATTTTTTATAAATATTATATTAAGAGTGCGGAGTTTTGAAACAAGTTTATGTAAACTTCTTTTAAGCACAACCCAAGACTGATTCAAGGTTGCCCAATCTTATTTTAAGAATGCTTACTTATACTTATGTTGAGAATTTCATTCTTGAATCAAGAATATTATGCCCGAATCGCAATTTGGCGTTCGGTCGGTCGCGTTTCTGGCAAGTGAGTAGAAATGTATGGAAATATATGGAGCAAATCGTATTGTGACCTCAAGCGTTTGATCGTAAAATTTTTGTAATATCGTATGTTCATTGCAACCCTGTATAACGCCTGAGTTGAACATTTCTCTAGAAAGTCGGGCGTTTGACATTAAGTAAATTAAAATTGTTTTTTTTTCTATGCAAAATTATGAAATTTATGAAAAAATTCAACAAAATATATTAGTGGCAGTGAACATGTTTACAATCCAACATCTAATATCGAATGTCAGTGTGAAGCGGCTTTGAGGTACGATAAACGCGCGACCGACCTAACGCCAAATTGCGATTCCGGCACTATTCTTAAATCAAATTTTTTCAGTTTTTTATCTTGTTTCAAGCTTGTGAAAACTTAAATTTAATTTATTTTTCTTTAATTTCTGTAATTCTTGAATCAAGTACGACACAGCTTGAATTTAGTCCGCTACTTTTCTCTGAGTGTACATATGTATATTTAAAATTAATGGTTTCCAATTTTTGCTGATAATTTTGACGGTTTGATTTTTTTCCCCAGCTCAGTTCATAGATATTTTTAATCTTTTCCATGGATTTTTTAGCCGTTTTTATTGCTGTGGTTTTTTCGTTTTATTAAGCTTGTGTTCTTATGTTCAGATTTAAGTATTTTTCTAAAGAATTATATAACAAGTTTAGCTGATTAACAGCAAAGCGTGAATTTCATGATTAATGGTCAAAGCCTAGGCATATGAATAGTAACAGGGGGAAGTAAGTTTGTCGCGGCGAAACGCGACGGGTATACACTACCTAGTATAGCTTTAACTAAAATAGCAATAATTATATTGATTCAGCTAAAGTTTGTCAAAAGTCTAGATATTTAGAGCAGAAATCTCGCTTATAAGCGCCATCAAACCATCACCAAAGTCAACAAAATTTTCATATACCACTTGTAGTCAGTCTGCAGCAGATAATAATTTCGATATAACATTAAATAAAAAATTAAAATATTTACTTTCTCACTTTATTTTATTTTTATTACGCTGTTTAACAGCAAGTTTTGTGGCGCCAGCGCAAAAAAGAATAATAAAACTTGATTTAAAATGAGATACAAACCGCAAACTTAGCAGAAAAACTTTCATAAAAACAAAATCACTTTCTTGTCTACAGTTTTTATTATCTCATCATCTTAAAAGATGTCTTTACACAATTTTTATAGAAGCGCAGCAGGTTTAGCTTTGTTTTTAATTTTTTTTTTTTTTATATTTTCTTCTTTTTAAGCATTAAACCCTCTTATTATCGCTTTTTAGTTTTCAAACACGTACAATTGTTTTATCTTCCACTTTCGGTAGAAACTTTCACGTCGTGTGTGTGTTTTTTTTTATATACTACACACTTAAATATGCACATATAACAATCTGCTTATCAGCGCTTAAAAAACAAGCACATCAATGTAAGCGTTAAAATAAAAGCCGCTGCCGGTTTTTGTTTTTGCACAGCTTTTTCCATTTGCATTATTTCGTAATTTGTTGTGAGGCTTTCCCAGAACAATTGTTAAGTTTCTTTTATTGCTAATTATGCATTCTTTTTATTTTTTAGCAAAGAAGTTTTTTCTCTATATTTTTATGTGAGCAATTACTCTTTTTTACTCATCGCGCTGCTTGCGCTTTTCGCGTGTCGTGATCACACAGCGGATATAATAAAAGCACGTAGCAACAATATATTTATGCTAGCGCTTGATGAGAGATATGTATATATCTACATAAATGTGTGCATATGTTTATTCGTGAGTTTTGCTTGTTTATTGTTTTTGATTATTTTCGCTTGATAAAAAAATAGTTATTGCTTTTATTGCTAGCAAAGAATAAAAAGGGTTAAAATTCAGTTTATGCTTTTTGAGCTTTTCATAGCGTAAAATCAGGTAGTAAAATTGCATATATATAGTACTTCTATATTGATAGTATTCTATCTGTGCAATGTGTATGAATTCATCCAAAAATTTTGTGCAACTGGCAGTTCTGCGCATGCGCCTCAATTACATTTAATGTCATCTGTGAATATGTGTGACAAATACATTCAATTGAGTTCAGAGGCGTTTGAAAAAAAAAATTGAAAAGCATCATTGTGTTCTAGGCAAGGCTGCTCAACGAAATGAACAAAATAATTTTGTTTCAAAAAATATCATTAAAAAATATACCAAAATTATTTTGTTTTGCTAATTATCAGAAACAAAATTTTTTCATTTCAAAAATTATCAATAAACCTTTAATCAGAATAATTTTGATTCGTTGATATCAAAAAAATTAACAAAAATTGTATTTGTTTTTATTCATGTACGTATGTACATACATACAAACATATGTAAAATTCCTTTTCTTCATAGAAAACGAAATTATTGAAAAGTCAATTTTTTTGTTTAAATTTGAAACTATATTTTTTTTGAAATAATTGTTTTGATAATAATCAAAACAAAAAAAAATTTTGTAAATTTTTTTTGATAACAGTTGAAACGAAATGGATTTTGTTATGCTTTTTACGTTTATAAAATCGAATATTTCAACAGAAACAAAATTTTTTTTTGTTTATTGTTAAAAATAACGTTATTTTGCAGCCTTGGTTCTAGGGGACTTATACCCTTTTGATTTTAGTTTTTGAATTTGTTTATAATTAATATAAGAAATTTGCCACATTTATTTTAAGATGCAAACTTTTGTGAATTTTTTTAATGAAAATTAATGGAAATGTTCTAGAAAAATTTATTTTCTATGCACTCATATTTTTATGAATCGCGGCGGAAAGCGTTTCATGTTAAAATCCTGTGGTCCGATCCATGGGTATTATATCAAAAAGTCGAATTCTGCCGTTTGAGGGTTATGTTTGTAAAGTATGTACGTTCGAATGCCGCCAACACGGTGAGTACTGCGAATTTCTAAACTGAATAACAGGACACTTTAGACAACGAACTTTTGGACACAGCAACATATGAGGACCAAAGTTCAGACTACGTTACTCTCCAAACCGACCTCAACAGGGGACCACAGGTAATAATATAACAAGACGGATGGAAGAAAGGACTACGAACCAATCGCTATATGTTCCACATATTTACAGGCGGATAAAAGGTGGACGGGTGGGAGCTGCAGTGTTTTGTCCGGAGCTTGGGATTAAAAAATCCTTTTTAGTCCCGGACTACTGCAGTATCTTTCAGCCATTGATACGCACAGGCGATTCCCAGTGTAATCGCATTTTTGGAAATGGTTGCTGCAGATTCGAATGTTTTTAAAAACGTCGTCAGGCATCAGACCGCACGCATGCATCCATTGTTTGCAAATGGTTTCGTCTTTTGGAAATCTATTTACATATGTATATATATATTTATATAACCAATAACGCACTCAAAACGAAATACGTATGTAAAGCTATTTTATTTATTTTATCCCTTTTATTATCACAAATATAGCACCGCTTCGACATTTTTTAATCAAATCAAATCAAATAATAAATATGTAAATTCCCTATATTTTTTTTTATGTGCCGTCACTGCGGTTTATTTTGAATTCATATGTCATTTTTCAAATTTGATTGCTCGGTTTTCTCTTTCTTTTTTTATATGTCTGTACTGTAATGTTGGCTGATGGAACTCGTAGGTATTACGAATATAGGAGTACTATATATATGTAAAATTGGCTATTTTTATGCTTTTTGGGAAATTTTTGTTGTTGCATTTATGTAGGTTCGTATAACTGAGCTGACGTTTGGAGATCTCTGTTGTTTGGTTGTTTTCAGTGGCGGGTCCCTCAATTAGCACCTAAGCGCCGATTTGATACCACAGCTTGTGACTAAAGCATCAGAAGTAGAATAATAGAGTAAAAGAGAATATTAATACGGAAAACTGGGCAGTTTAGGTTGAGTTTAGGTATCTAAGAAGCCCCTCAAGCCAAACAGCCTTGAGTTCCGAGAGGTTGTCGAAGAAGGGCTTGTCAGGAAATTTCGGTCTGCCTAGACAGTGCGAAGGACATTCGCATAGCAGATGCTCCACCCTCTTCTCGGCCCCTGGAAGACTACAGCTGCGACACAGAGTGTTATGGTCCAATCGCAATCGGTACGCGTAGGTACCAACCAATAGTCCAATGAATGTGCTTTAGAAAAATTTCCCATTCAGGGAAGTTTTCAAAAGTTGCTGATGTTTACGAAGATATGGTCTAAAACTACTTTATAAAATTTTCTGTGCACAAAAATTGTTCTGAAAAACTTTCCCTTTTTACGGAAATTTTAAAAAATAGTTATTTTTTGCATAAATTTATTTCACATCTATTTTATAGTGTTTTTTATGCATGAGAAGTGCTTTAGAAAAATTTCCCTTTTTGCGAATTTTTAAACAATGGCTGATTTTTGCGAAAATATTGCCGAAAAGTTTTTCATAACGTTATTGTGCACGAAGTGTTTTGAAAAATTTCGCTTTTTTGGGAAATATTAAAAATTGTTTTTGTGCACAAGTTTTCCCAATAATTTTTTTTAAAGTATTTTTTATGTATGGGACGTGCTTTGGAAAATTTTCCTTTCTTGGATTTTTTATAACTCACTTTTGTGAAGATATTGTCCAAAGTCATTTTATAACATTTTTTGCACGAAGTGTTTTGAAAAAATGTCCCTTTTTAAGGAAATTATTTTTAAGTGTTTTTTTTTTCAAGTTTCAAGTATGTTAAATGCTTCAGAAAAATTTCCCTTTTTGGGAAATTTCCAAAAGTGACTAAATTTTGCGCAAATACCACCAGAAAATGCTTTGTAGTATTTTTGGTGCACGAAAAGTGCTTTAGAAAAATCTTCCTTCGAGGGAATTTTTTTGGTAAATTTTAATTTTTGCAATTTTGTGCATTCCATTTTCCCTTGAATACCGCAGTTAAGCCGGAAATGTCCCTTATGTCCATCTGTAGTTTGGTTTGGACACAATCCGGCTACTGCTTAATATTATCAATAAATTTTTTATAAATTTATCAAAGACCAAATAACTCATCTCGATTAATTTTTATCTTCCACAGATCCATCACTTAAATCCTCAGCAACGCACACAACTGATGTACCACTCGCTCCATTCGAAACCACATTATCAGCGCAACATGACACAACAGATGACTCCTCTGCACCGCCCAGCACCGCTATAACCAACAACAGTGCACCAGCGCCGCCCTCAACTGCACTGCCAATAACGACAATAGAACCAATCCTGACAACCGAGCCAACACCTACACCCCAATACGAGATGAGTGGTGGTGATGGTGGTGGTGGTGAACGTAAAGCCAAAGAGCATACAAGTACTGATCATGATAATAGCGAAGATATTGAGAGACATCAAACCATAACAACGACAACAACCGCTGCTACGCCCAGCAACAGCGTTTCAACGGCTGAACATGCACACCAAATTATCGAAATGGATATGGCCGAACACCAACATAATCCACCACATATGCATTTGTCAGCGAAAGATGCTGATCATATTCAACATATACATGGACATCATGGGCATGCACACGAGCAGGATCATGAGCATTTGCACGATCACGCACGTGATCATCACGACTCTGTTGTCCACAATCACGATCATGATCATCACGACTCTGTGCACGATCACGATCATGATCATCACGATTCTGTGCACGATCAAGAACTTGTTCATCACGATTCTGTGCACGATCACGACGCACATGATCACCATGCACACGATAGCCTCACGAATGACGAGGAACACTCTACGGAGCATATCTTCTCATCAACTTCGAATGACATTTTCGCTGAAAGCAAAGAGCCGAGTAGGCCACTCGATAGTCCGGCTATTGTGGGTGCAGAGAGCGATAATAGAACGATGAAAGACAACGAGAAAAAGACCGTACATGCACCCGCCGAGGTGTTGATCAATCAGATCTCACATGACTTGGAGGAGGAAGATAAAGATTTGAATAACTTTCGGCATCCGGCTACGTTGATCACAGCCAGTAATAGCGATGAATCGATGATGGCTGCCATGATGGGTAGTGGAAGCGCGGCATTGAAGGAAAATGAAACGCTGGCCGAAGAGGATCCCTATCATGCGCACATACTCTCCGAACAACATGATCACTTGGCGGAACAAGAAGATTTCAAACTAATTGAAGCAGATTTAAATAGTTCCACAGAAATGCCTGTTAAAATGGAAATGGAAGAGGGAGTAAGGAGTGACAATGACAGTGAGAAAATGATGAGCAGTCAGGGAGAGAACAAGAAGATGTCGAATGCCACAAGCGATGAACGTGGACGCGCAATGAATATCGCTGCAAAAGAGCACAACGAGGAAATGTCAAATGGAGCAACAACAATAATGCCGCCGATCGTTGAAGAGCAGGAACACGACCATAAACACATACACGAGCATAAACACGAGCACGACGAACACCATCTTCACATACTCGATCACAGGGTGAACAATGCAAACGCAATGGATGCGGATGGCAGAGGCGATGATGATTCATCAACACCATTGCCACAACAACACTTCTACTTCAATGGTGAGGGTCGTTCTGTGGGCGATAGCATATCCGCGGATGATGATAATCATTATATACCATTGGATTATCGTTACCATAATTATGTGACCACAGAACGTGGCAACAATAATAACAACAAAACAAAACATGACGCTCTACAAAAAAGTGGCGCTTTAATGGATTTGAGCGACGTTAGCATGGATGCAGATGATCAAATGGATATGATGACGCATAATATGCATGAACTACAACAACAATCGCAACCACACCTACACCCATACAATGAAATGCATGCAGAACATAGCAAACATAATATAAGTCATGGCACAAAAGTAGAGGATGAGCAGCAATTGAGAATTGCCGAGGTTACGGCAGCTGCTGTGGGTGCGGTCGCTACGGAACATGATTGCACTGGCAGTGATGATAAAATGTATAAGGTAAGTGTGTGTGTGTGTTTTACTTGCGTAATAAGTAGTAGAAAGAAGAAGATTGTAAATAAAAAATATGTGTTAATTGATTGAAAGTAGGTTTGTTGTTATTAAATGGCATGTACTTATTTTGGTTGACGTAATGCGGCGTGAATGTGTTGGCACTCAGATTGGCTGAAGTTGTTTTGTTTTTTACTTTTTTGATGTGTAAACATCTTTGCTGTAGCTACGAGTAATTTCAAAAGTTTACGCGTAAACCGTAAATGACCTTTGTGTTAGTGCGCTGCTGTGTCCGTGTGAATCGGTTGGCATTGTCAGTCGTAGGTAGGTAGATAGACATGTACTTACAAATGCTTGCATGCATAGCCGTGCAAATGCGACAAATAGGCAAAATAAAAGGGGCCAACCTGTTTGAACATGTACGCAAATGTATGGATATGCATACCTCTCTAATTTTCTGAGCAATATTGGTATCAAATGAAAGGTTTTGAGCAGGCCTTCTACATGGAGCTCTATTCTTTATGGTTCCTAGGTCGGGTCCGGAGATATGGGTCAAAACGGGGACCCGGATATTCTTGCATGTTTCTGAGCAATATTGGTATCAAATGAAAGGTTTTGAGCAGGCCTTCTACATGGAGCTCTATTCTTTATGGTTCCTAGGTCGGGTTCGGAGATATGGGTCAAAACGGGGACCCGGATATTCTTGCATGTTTCTAAGCAATATTGGTATAAACTGAAAGGTTTTGAGGAGGCCTTCTACATGGAGCTCTACTCTTTATGATTCCCAGACCGGGTCCCGAGATAAGGGTCAAAACGAGGACCCGGATTATCTTGCATGTTTCTGAGTAATACAAAACAAAAGAAAATAAAAAGTCAAAATTTAAAAACCAAAAACCAAAACAAACAAAAACAACAAAATAGTAGCAGTCACAATGACAACAAAAAATTATAAAAACGATAGTCGCATTTTAATCCATAGAAAACCAGGAAAAAAGGAATAAGGAAAAGGGAATAAATATCCGATTTCGAAACTGTTTACACATCAATGTTCATGAATACTCGTTATTCACGCTTTAATTTTTTTTTTCTTAAATTTCAACTCAATGCATGTTATATATTTGGTATTTTTCTCACGATTGCGCACAATTTCTTGAAATGGCTTTCTGTGTCATTTTATTGCTGTGCAATTTTGGAGTTTCCTCACGTTTTGTAAAAAATAAAAATAAAATTGTTGTGGCTTAATTTGACTTGACACTGTTTCGTTACTTTGCCGTTATTGCACTTGCATTATGTATTATGCAAGGAACTTGAAAAATGACAACTCCGTCGAATAAAATTAAACCCCATTTTAATCGAAGCGGCACCTTTTTCAAAGGGTAAAGGAGCTCGGCCTGCAAAAAGCTTATTAAAACTTTCAACTCGTAATAAACTAGTTCTTCACTTGATACCTGACCTAACTTATGTTCGTTGACCAAAATCAACACTTTCTCAAGTGTTCTGTTTATAAATGTGCTGGAGATTTATTTATTATCCGTGTCATTGTTTTACTCTTCAATTTTTTTCTTTTTAAACCACAGTACGGCAAAATTTTGAGAGAGTTTGTGCTGCTGAGCGCAGACAGATTTGCGTTATATTGCTTAGAATATGTGTGTGTCTTCTCATTTGGTCATGCGGGCCACTTTTGCCGGTCTATGATCTAAACTAGGGCTCTTAAAATTATTCGACTAATAGATTATTCGGTTAACCGATTAATCGATTCATAACCGTTCACTTGCTAAAAAGTCGTTTGATGATATTCGATTAGTCGCCTTGCCTCAATTATTCGATTGCTTTCCTTCGACTACTCGATTTATGTAGAAAATCGAATTTCAAAAATCGAATATTCAGTGAAACTTTTTTACAGATAATTTTAAAATACAAATGTGCTTATTGTGTTTATACATACATACGTATGTACATATGAAAGAAGCTGGGGGTGGGTTTTTTTTTAAAAATCTGCGACAGAAAAGGATGTAACTTGCTCCAATGAAAAAAAATATTTCCGCGGTATTTCGCGGGATCAAAAAAAAATGTGTCCCGAAACCCTATCAACATAAAGAAGAGTCAAATAAAGAAGTTAAAATGAAAAAAAATATTTCCGCGGTATTTCGCGGGATCAAAAAAAAAAAAATTCTCCCGAAACCCTCAACATACAGAAGAGTCAAATAAAGAAGTTACAAAGAAAAAACTATTTCCGCGGTATTTCGCGGGATCAAAAAAAAAATGTGTCCCGAAACCCTATCAACATACAGAAGAGTCAAATAAAGAAGTTACAATGAAAAAAAATATTTCCGCGGTATTTCGCGGGATCAAAAAAAAATTCTCCCGAAACCCTCAACATACAGAAGAGTCAAATAAAGAAGTTACAAAGAAAAAACTATTTCCGCGGTATTTCGCGGGATCAAAAAAAAAATGTGTCCCGAAACCCTATCAACATACAGAAGAGTCAAATAAAGAAGTTACAAAGAAATAACTATTTCCGCGGTATTTCGCGGGATCAAAAAAAAATGTGTCCCGAAACCGAATCAAAAAAAAAAAAAATTGCCCCGAAACTCTCTCAACATAAGAGTAAAAGTTAGGCGCGCACTTTTACAATGGTGAGCGTTCTAACTAAGAAATAAAATAAATAGAATTGGAATGCCAAGGACATTGACTGGTGGGCGAATTTTGCTGGCTCCTTCTTCAAGAAGAGCAAAATGTGCTAAAAAAGGGTTATTAAGGGGGTTTTCCTAATTTTGTCCTCCTTCACCTTCACATTCATCATCATCTTTATTTTCATCTTCCCCGTCAACATCTTCTTCCCTTTTCTTCCAAAGGAGTCTAAGGGGTCGTGAAAAGCGGCCAAAAACGTCGCCCTTACAATAGTCAGCCTAGTGCAGAAAGAACAAGTACCCGAGCGTGACGGATTAACGACCGGTAAAGGGCGGGGAGTGCTTTGATTTGCTCCAACAACAACAAAAAATGTCCAAGAAATCACTTAAAATGTTGATGAAATGGATTTATATTTATTTATGAATGTAATAAAATCGAAAGTACAATATTCGATTAATCGGAATGGAACGATTAACCGAATAATCTAAAGTGAGCAGTTAATCGATTAGTCGGCAGCTTTCGACTACCCGAAAATCGCTAACCGAATAATTGAAGTCGACTTCAGTCACAGTCGCCTCAACCTTCATCCGATTTTCTCTCCAATTTTTAATGTAAATGGTGCTAAGTCGCATTTATGGAGCTTCAAATTATAAGGCATCCAGAGTTAGATATAATATATTAGAACAGCCTTATCAAAACGGCTGTTCAACCAAGAATACATGCAATTCCCTTAAGGCATATAAACTGCTGTTTTTTTCGTTCAACCAAGTCACTTAAACTGTTCTTCATGGTACTAGTAATGCTTGTTTTTACATTTCGTGGTAAAAAATATTATTTTGTCTTGTCAAATATAAGAAAATATTTCTGACTTTGCTATTTATCAAATATAAGAAAAGGAAAGTCTTCCACTAAGCTTCCTTGACGACTGCAATAAATACCTAAACAATATGCGCATTCTGCAATGTGTGACATGACACAACAAGAACGCGTTTTCCGCCAAGTCGAGGTAATAAAGCCAAGTAAATACGCATTTAATTGACAATGATGTATCACAATTTACAAATTGTTGCTGTAGTCATTTTAATATGTACATATTTCTTTTTATATCCAAACAATTTTCCGCAATTAGTAATGAATTACCATTTATGTATGTATGCTGTATAAGCGATAATTCTTGCTAAGGCGACGCGACACAATTTCGCACAAAGTGATTAATTCCGTGAATTATGACTAGACAACGATTTGAACAAGAATAATAACAATAACAGTGAGCTTTGTAGACAAATTAAAGCGTTATATGGGTTGTCTAAAATGTACATATGTTTGTAATAACAGAAATATGTATTAAAGGTCGGAAACTATCGATAGTCAGCACCATCGATAGTGTACGATAGTTTTTTGCAAACTATCGATAGTATATCGATAGTTGACGATAAGTTCGGGTGATTTGGGAGAGTCTACGGCTACGCTCACACTGTAACCGCCTTTTGCCTTTTTACTAATCACACTGTAGGCTGCGTTATATAGTGCGCTTTCCGGAAATGTATAACAGCTATTAAAAATCTAATATCGTTTGATACCCATATTGTAGGGTAATATTAATGTTTTTGGGCAATCACATTTTGACCGATAACTCAGTTATCGATAAATTTTATTTAAATATATCGAAGTCCAAATGAAACCTGGGGCCATCCCCTTTCGTTTGATACCCATATTGTAGTGTAATTTTAATGTTTTTGGGTAATCACATTTTAAACGACCATGCGACTAGAACGCATAGTCGTATTTATGTTGCTTTGACTACTTGCTAGTCAGCAATTCAAACCCTGCATGGAATAGTTACCGTTTGTTTGGTGCCTAGTGGTCACATTTCAAATTTTCAATAAACTATCGATAGTTCAAACGATAGTCGAAAACCATCGATAGTGTAAACGATGTTCAGAAACCATCGATAGTGACGATAGTGCCATCGATAGTTTCCGACCACTAATATGTATATAAACACCCCAGCAAAAATTTGGTAATCGATGCTGCATGTGTTGCATGACAGAAAGCATTACCATAGAATGTCTGAAGATTGTCTCCCTTCTCTTACGCATTACCAGTAATGCATAGTAGAATAAGATTCCGATCTATAGATCAAGGCATTCCGTCTCCGCTTCCACGTAAGGGATAGTTAGACCTTACCGCCAATGACATGCCCGTGTTAAAATAATGGATTCCGTAAGCGAGTGGGGAAGCGATTGCCAGTGTTTATTTCCATTCTACTTTCATTTCCGAGGTAATCATGTTTTTCGCTGGGACGCGTCATTGGCCTTTTTGCGATAACTTAAGCATGGCCAATCAATTAGATACTTACGTTTATGTGTATGTATGTATGTATTTATGTATGTATGTAATTGAAAAGCTGTAAATATATACATATGTACGGTATTTTGTTTCTTTCAATGAATTTAACTAATAAGGAAATGCTATAAAAGGCGTTATAATATCTAAATACAATGGCTTGAAATTATTACCTACTAGCTTTTCGTACCGAGTTTGTTGCTTAAGTCTTTTGTGTTGCTATTACACATAGGCATGCATGTACATGCACAAATAGCTAACTAACAGTTGAATGCACATTTCTAGGTTGTATTTTTGTTTCTTGCGTTTTATGTTGTGTACTCATTAAAGCGTGTGGTGTGTGTTACATATATTTTTTATAGCTTAAATAACAATTCAATAAGGTTATTATTGCAAATACATGTAATTACTGAGTGGGTTGATTTCACGATTATCAGCTTAGATAAATAGCTAATTGAGTTCGATCGAAACTCATATGTGCGTTATAGGAAGCTCCAAGTGTATACCTACATACATAAAGTGTTTTGACTACAATAGGAGTCGCAAAGATTTTCGTTAGGCTCCCAGTATATGAAAAAAAAAAATTCACTTAGGACTTCTCATCTCTATCTTAAATTAGTAAGTTCTATGTTAATTTTGTATGAGCTATTGTCCAGTTTTATTTAAGAAAAATATATTTTTTTTTTTTTTTTGATACAAGTTATGGATCCATTTCGGATATCACCACATCTCTTCATTAGACTTCTATACTTAGTAAGTTCTAGTCAAGTTCGAGCTTAGTCATACAAAAACTACTTGCTGCACATTATAAGACGATAGAAATGCTGTTTAAATCAGAAAAAAAATGCAAAGTCTTCCTCAATGAATTTTCTGCTACCCAAAAATGTATTTTTTTTTTCGTTCCATAGAATTCCATAAAGTTTTCAGATTATTATTAAATACATCGCTGAATATAAAAAAAAAGCTCCATTTGACATTACTAATGACTTCGCGCTTTTCTTTAACTTATTGCAAGTGTCTCAAATAAATAAAATTTATATTATTTGTTTTTTTTGTGTTTTTTTTTTGCTAATTACAATTCCTCTGAACTGCTTCAAGCTCTACAGCTGTGTTTTTATTTTTTTTTCTCTTTATGCACATGCTCCTACAACTCCATGCACCATGCAACATTCATCATGCACATAACTAAACTTTTTGAGTCTGCAAATATGTAAGTAAAGTAGAGCAACAGACTTCTAAATAATATTTACTCAAAACTAAGCAAACATTTTTCAGCTGCACCCATGAATACGTGCATACATATCTATGCATGAGGCAGCAGCAGCCGCCCCTTTGATATTTGTGTGGCCAAAGCGACTGGTGCAGCTGTTTCGACATGGCTTCGCATGGCTCGGAATGGCGTGGCGTGGCGTGGCGCGACGTGGTATTTTACCACTTTTTGCGCAAATATTTTCTTATTTATTAATGCATTTTGCAATTTACATTGCGAGCAATAGTATTTTTTTTTTTTTAATATGGTACCTATTGTTTGTTTACTCAATGGAGTGGCAATTGCGCTCATTTTTAATGTGATTTTTTTAGCAAAACAAATGTTTGCCTCTGAAACACAAAAACCTCTTATTACAGCATAAAGTGCCAGACAAGACTTTATATTTGTTTGTTTGTTTACTTAGCGTTGCTCGCCTTTGTAATGTTATTAGTTTGTACCTAAAAATATGTTAAAACACTTTGCGTGTTAAATCGTTGGGACTTTGATTTTGCAAACAATATTTCTTTTGATTATTTTTTCTTATTGAAATTTCATGCCAAATGCAGTTGCGACAATTTTTTCGCAATTTTTTTTTTTCAATTTTTATTTTCTTCTACTATTTCTTTATTAACAATACAAAAATTCAGCTACTACTTTCTTATCTTAAGCCAACTCGCTTACATTCGTTTGCCTTGCCCGCGCTTTCAGGAAATTTATTTCATGTTTTTTTTTTGTTTTTTTTTTTTGTAAGCGCCAGCAAAAAATCTGGCTTATTTACTGGTTGATTCACTTTGTTACAAACATTTGCACTACAAACCGCTTTCTTTGCATTTTTTGGAAGGTTGTTTGGTTGCAGCTGAACCGACCGACCGACCGACCGGTTTAATAAGTTTTCTGCCGCGTTTAACTGGTTTTTTGTGTCTGTCTAATTTATCCATTAGCTATTTACCTAGTTACTTAAATACGTATCTGGCAAGTGGCCATAAATAAATGTAATGTTTGCTTTTTGAAAAGTGAATTTTAATTGAATGTGATTTCAATTTGAAAATTAAAATAAATTACTTTCTATTTTTTGGATAGCAGTAATTGGTTTTTGGCGTATTTGGGAATATGCCAGCAACATTTTTTCACGCCAATTTAAATATACAATGCCATTTATTTTCGAGTGAAAAGTGACATTTGTTAAAATTGAAATTTATATTTTGCATAAAATTTTTTTATTGGCCAAAATTTGAAAGTTGGTTCTGAGGCGATGCTCCAAATTTTTTCTTTTTACATTTGCTCAGTTTTCGTTTTGGCATTTATTCTCATTTGACATAAATTTTTTCTTGAAACGGCAAAATAAATGCATGTTGCTGGCGAAATTTCTTGGCGGTGAACTCAGTACTAGGCTTAACATTTAATTAATGTTTCATTTGCTTTGATGTTCAATTTTGTTATCAACATTTTTCGAAAAATAGATGTTGATAGGTTAGGATTTAGTAGCCTTCATCATATCAATGAAGGATTTTTAACAAAAATATTTCACTCATTAAAACCTTAGTGTTGAAACAAAAAAAATCGCAGCCTGCTATGCTGGTAACAGCAGCATTTCCAAATCAGCAGCTTTGCTCTTCTGCTGCCGTTTTTATTATTCAAATGTTGTATGTTGACGACAATTTTTTTCTACCGGCATTTTGCTCCATCTTACAATGTTTTAGCTTTTTTTATTCTTTCCTAAAATGCTTGCCAGAGTATACTGTTGCTATATACATAGATACAAATGCATATACACATAGATACAAATGTATATACACATGCGCTCTGACACATTCACCCAGATTCTAAACGAAAAATCCACAAGGATTTTTCCGCTTCTCCCTGTTCCCTTATTCTAAACACAAATTCCTTGTGGATTTTTTCGCTTCTCCCTTTCCGGCTATTCTAAATTATGTTCGAAAAAGTGAAAAGCGAATAAGGAAGAAAAGTAGGTATCACGAATGAAAATAAAAGCGAGAATTTATGCAATTATTTTGTGAGATTTTTCACAAGACAATTTTAAGTGAATGTTGAACAAAATGTGAGTGAATATACATAACCTTTGTTAATAAAAAATACATAATTGAATTAATTATGTACTGGTTTGCTTATTTTTATGACGGAAAGTATAAACAGCAAATATGTAGATATTTTAGTAAGTTTATTGAAAGGGCAGCCGGATATTTCGCGGCTTGTAGGCTGTAGTATCCCTTCCGGTTGTAGTAAGGGTGCTTGTTTTGATATGGAGCGATGATACGGACATGTGTTCCATCAATACATTCAAGGACACTAGAGATGTCGTAGTTTTAAAAACCGCACTTAAAAACTTTCTTTTTCGTCGCTGTTCATAGCTTTATGAATCCAAATCGGATACAACTCATTTTCAAAAATTTCAACAACTTTTAGAACTTTGCTGAAGGTGGATTGAGCCAATCAAACGTCAGAATTTTTTCCAACTCCCGTTTGATATCCGTCTTCAAGCAAAAAACGGAAGAATGCGCATATTTTTATTGTAGGAGAGATTGCAAATAGTTTCTTTGGCTGCTGTGTATGTGATATTAAAATGTGCAATAAATATTTGAACGCAGGTTTATTAATTCTATAGTATTTAATAAATCTGCAAACTAAAAAAATCAATGCAATACTCTCAAAAACTTTTATTTCCTATAAAGATTCCGTCAAACAGATTCGTACCATCGCGCAATCTTCCTCTTATAGACCTCTGCTACTTTCGAAAAACAATACCATGTATATTCACTCTTAATTTTGTTAAATTTGCAATTTTTTAACAAAAATGCAAAATTTGTGGGGAAATTTCTATACGGGCCAGGCCCCTGAGTTTTCGGTTTTTTTTTATTTTAGGGTAGGGGGTCATATGGATCACTAAAATGCAAACGAAATCTTGGGAAAACTTATAGTTTATTAATAATAAATTATTTTTGCGTAGTACACCCTAATGCGTTGGCGGCCTTCGGCCCTCAGCCGACAGAATTCTCTTTCTGGAGTAAAATCTACGGACCGATCCACAGTTGTTTTGAGTAGAAAAACATTTTGCGTTTGCGGCCTTCGGCCTCGCTTCAAAAAAAAATTACCAATGGGAAGTGAACGAGTTTGTTTTTCTTGTTTTTTTTTTTTTGTTGAAGAAAATATCTGCTTTTAGTTCAAAACGCTTTTTATATCAAGTTTATCGAAAGGCGGAACGAAGGAGGCATATTTTAAGGTTTTCTGGTATACATGCATGGCTTACATTGAATTCCAGAACTTCAACAGAAACATGTGCCATGAAACATTGCAGTTCAGTATGTGGTGAGTTTGGATCCCAGTATTAAAGTGGAACCAGCATTAACAACGAAAATAATGTCAGCACCGAAAACCAACGAAGCATCACTCTTGCTAATAAGTGCTATTTTGGACTAAGTACTAGATGAGATGGCATTTGGAGTATTAGAGAGAAATGTTATTTGGAGGATTTACAAACCTTTGCGCGTTAGCGACGGCGAGTATGGAAGGAGATTTAATGAAGAGCTGTTGGAGCTTTACGCAGACCAATCGACATTGTTCAGCGAATAAAAATCAGGTCATGTCGTGAGAGTGGATTAAGGTGGCCCGGCCCAGAAAATATTTCTATCGAAATCAGCTACAGCCAGAAGAAAAGGGAGACCTGCACTGTATTGGGAAGACCAAGTGAGGAGTGACTCGGCCTCCCTTGGTATTGCCAATTGGCACAAGGCAGCACGAAACAGAAAGGAGGAGTGCGCTTTATTGGACTCGGCAATTAAGAAAAAGAAGGAGAAGGAGAAGGAGAAGGAGAAGGAGAAGAAGAATAAACAGAAGAACATGAAGAAGAAAAAGGAGAAGAAAAAAGAATAAGAATGAGAAGAATAAGAAAGAAAAATAACATATAAAGAGGAAGAAGAAGAAGAAGCAGACGATTAATAAGAATAAGAAGAAGAAGAATAAGAAGAAGAAGAAGAAGAAGAATAAGAAGAAGAAGAAGAAGAAGAAAATAAAGGGGGATCATGTTATGAGCGATTGTGCAGCGTTCTCTAGGGAGTAGAGTGTGGAAATGCTCCCGAGTTGCCAATAAACATCGGACTTTGCATATATGTATATTTCTGTTCCTTAAGCGCGATATATTTTCTACTGGGTTATTGTGCTTTGCAAAGCTCAAAAAAGCTTGCATACGCATTCAGTGTGACGTAAAGCAGAAAATCTTGCTTCAAGGAATTCCCTTATAAAAATTCCCTCCTAAATCTCTACACCTAAAAATTTATTCCTAAAAGATTCACTCCCAAAATGTTACTCAAAAAAATGCACGTAAAATTTTTTCCTAAAAATTTATTACTAAAAAATTCACTTCCAAAATTTTACTCAAAAAAATTCACCTAAAATTTTTTCCTAAAAATTTATTCCTAAAAAATTCACTTCCAAAATTTTTCTCAAAAAAATGAACTCCTAAAAGTTTACTCGTAAAACTTTACTCTTTCGATTACAATGGCTCAAAAGGAAAGTCAATTTATTTAAACTCTCGCGATAAAAGTAAGTCAAATTGAAGAGTTTAAATTACAAACATTTGCAAAAAAAAAATATTTTGCATCATCTTATAAAATTTCATGTTACGAAATTGAAACTCTGCTTAATTTATCAACAACCACCTAATAATAATAATAAATTTTTGTTTGTAGCGACATCGTAATTGCTTTATCTACATACAATTCGCCAACTCGTTGTAATTAACCAAGTAAAGCCGAAATCAGCAAATCAGCAACTGGGCGCACATTTTTAGCACCTGCCCAGCAAAGACAAAAAACGCAAATGCTACAACAAATATTACAACAAATACAACAACAAATACAACAATAAATATAACAACAATTATAACGCAACTGCTAACACACACATACAAACACCAACACACAGACATTTTCATTAAAAATGTGTTACCGGCCGGCGCTCATTAAAAACGCTGCCTTTTCGTTTGCGTGTAAGTCAACGTTAACAAACTTCGTGTTCGAAAGCAAGTGCTTACATTTTTACTTGTCGTAAGTTAATAAATGAATAGCCACTTATACACATACACAAATGTACATATGTACATATGCAACTACTTAAACTACGTACATATGTATATCCGCATCGGTAATGCCGTTTCTTATTTATTTTTTACGATTTCTTCATTTGTTTTTGTTTTAAATGAAAATCAACAAAAAATGCAATAAAAAAGAAATATATAAAAAATCGAATTTTTACTTTCACTTTTCCAAATGGTCTGCAGACAAATTTTTATTTTTATTTATTTATTTATTGTCATGTTTTTTTTTTTTTGTTTTATTTTATTTTCGCCAATCGCGCAGCAATGCAGCAGCGTTTCGTGACGCATGTCATGTGCATAAGCTACACAGTTGTTGTTGTTATTTGTTTAGTGGACAAGCACATGCTTTACTACTAGTTGCACCGCTTCTTCGGCTTCCGCTTCGACGCGCCATTTTGCACATTCCACAACAACAGAATTCGCCATGCCGATCGTATTGCAACGTTAACGCCAATGCATGTGCATAAATATTTAGCGAATACTTGTCGACGGGCGTTTTGGTTATATGAATTGTGTTATTGTTGTTGTTGTTATTGTTGTTGTTGTTGTTGTTGCTTTTATTATTGTTGTTTTTGTTTCTGTTTCTGTTAACAATTGTGGTGTTGGTTTCGTTTGACGCATTTGTGAAATCTTTTTTGCATGATTTGTTAGTTAGTCAGTCAAGTGTTTGTTTGTTCAGCGTTGGTCGCTAACCAATAGCCAATACTAGGCGTGGTCATGTATTTTTTTAAGTGTGATAACCTTAAAAGATATTTAATTTCACTGTGGTTTCCTTTCCGATTAGGTACTCCTTTATTTTATTTTTTAAATTTTTGCAATGCATTCACTTGTCATTGCTTTTGTGTGGTTATTTTGACCTCTGAATTGGGTACATCTTGATTTAGTATTAGCTGGTGAACAGCGATATTGGTTGCAATGACATTTTTGTGTGGCCTGGGCTTTGGTAGATATATTTGATTTAACGCAAGAAACTCGACAGTTTTGAAAGCAATGGAATTATTTATTTATTGGGAATCAGCAGCGAAAAAGCTGTAATTAACGCTGTGCAATAGCACTTTTAGGGACGCGATAATTTTCAAACAGAATGAAATACCACTATCCATATACATACCTACTAAGACCACAAAACTGTTTTGCTTCATCTGGTCAACTTTTTTTTATTGCCATTTTAAATTTACGAAATTTCGTCTGAGTGATTTTTAAATAAATGAAAAAAGGGTTAAAATATATATCGTATAGAAATATGTTGTTTGGATTCCTAACTTAGCAAACATATAATAACATTGCACGAGCCTTAATTTCGTATAATACTTTAACGCTATCATGAAGAGTTCGCTTTGACACCTCCTTTAGAAAGTCCGAAAAAAATAGTGTTTTGAAGGTCGCTAGATGGTTAAAATGTTCTAAAAAATTAGTCAACATAAAATTTCACTAGAGGGATCTCCTCAGACAGTCTTTGTATAAAGAACCTAAAAGAGCGCAGTGCATCTAAAATTCAGATTAACGTTATTGTACTATTCCGCTCCTCAGTCGGTACTTCTATACCCAAGGAGAATAAATACAAATTTTGGTCCCGATTGATGACGATTTGGTGGTGTTTCACGGGGGTCAAATTGCAGATTAGCATAGAATAATTATAATTTTAGTGTCATTTATTAATTTAATTGAGTTTTTTCGGCTAATTGATGTCATAACTGCGAGAAAAACAACAGTTTGAATACCTTAGTTGATAGTACAAAAACAGTTAGAGAGCTTATGTAGAAGTTTTTTGAATTTTTGTTTGTCTTTAGCCCTCTTTTTTTTAATTGATTGATAAATTGATAGAAATCTTCAAAATGGCCGCTGTGGTGCAGTGGGTAGAGTGCTTGCCTGCTATGCCAGAGGTCTCGGGTTCAAACCCCAGTCCGAGCAAACACCGAAAAAATTTTTCTAATTAGTAAAAATCCAATTATTGGGCTTTTTAAGAGCAGCGGTCACCTCTCGGTAGTGGGCGGCATACCCTCCGAGTGTATTTCTGTCATGAAAAAGCTTCTCACAAAAAATGCATTCGCCGTTCATTCTTCTAACGTGTGTTTTATATGTTGAAACACCATTAGCTAGTTTGATATCTTGATATCCAAACACAGTTTGAGAACTTATGAAGAAAGCATTTCAATTAATTTTTTTTTTGATTGGTGGTTTTCAGCTAATTGATAAGAAACTGAAAAAAAACAGTTTGAATGCGTTAGTTGATAGCAAAAAAAAAGACCGTTTGAGTGCTTATGTATAATTGTTGTTAATTTTGTTTTTCTTTGCTTAATTTGTTCGATGAGTGGATAGATGAAGAAAAAAATATATTAAAACCCTTTGAGCTACAGTTTGAGTGTCTTTGTTGGAAATCCAAATACAGTTTGAGAGCTTATATACAAATTATTTTCAATTTAGTTTTTGCTAGCCTCATTTTTTTATTTAAAACCCCATCGGCGCCAGTTTGAGTACCTTAGTTGGAATAACTAAATATGTGTAGTTTGAGAGCTTATGTAAGATGCTTTGAATTTTGCTTCTCCTTGAATACAATTTCTCAATTAATTTCTATATGGAGAAGAATTTTTTATATTAAAACCACATGAGCAACAGTTTGAGTACTTTAGTTGGAAATCCAAAGACAGTTTGAGAGCTTGTCTAGAAGTTTGTTGAATTTAGTTTTTCTTTTGACTTATTTTCTCCCCGCAATCTGTAGCTACATTTCTCTTTAGCGGCCTTTCAAAAAATATGCCATTATTCACTGCTGCGAAGCCTCCTACCGTGTTTTCACTTTAAAAGCCAATAATTTTGTATATGAAAAGCTCATCAAAAAATAGCTATGATTTGAGATTTTCTTTACTTGCTAAGTACACAAACAGGTTATTCTTCTCTATACAAGTGACTTATTTCCGCATTTAATTGCTTTAGCAATTTCATTATTTTTGATTTCTTTCCACTTCTACACTTTACAGTTACAATTGAATATAAATTTTTACGTATTTTTACTATTCATTGTCTGATCATTAACTATTTTTTGTGCTCTTTCGCTTTCTTTCTTCTTGTTTAAATTTGTTTTTTTTTTTTTACAGAACGGCGAAACAATGAACCGCGGCTGTGATGAACGTTGCACGTGCAATCGCGGTGAATGGATTTGTGAGCCACGTTGCATGGGCAGCACATTCAAATTGGTTGGCGGTGCACCGCACATGGATTTGGATGCACAAAAGCATTGCCGACGAATGGCCATCGATGAATGTTGTGCGACAATGGAATGTGGTCCATTGTCTGCGATGAATGTGGCAGAATCAAGTGCTGAAGTTGGTGGTGGTGGCATGAATGGTGAGTGTTTGATTATAAGTAATTTTTTTTAATTTATTTATGTTTGTGCTTTCACTGTCAAACCGCAGCGTAGGTTATAAAATATTATGATATGAAAGAGTTAAAGTTTTCTCTAATATGATTTATGCGCCAAACCTTATTTTTAAGCTAAGTATGAGTATATGTTACAAATGTATATAGAGCGTATTTATCAAATATTCCTCGTACATGTGCGCATATTAAAATAATCGTTGGCTTAAATATCAAATTTTCGTATGTCTTAGCTTGTGTACCAAAAACCCACAATTGTTGGCATAGCTTGAGAAGGTCATGCAACAGATTGTGCACACATGCGCTTGCGAAATACTTTAAGATAATCGCTTGAAAATCTTCTATGTAATTTTTAATTTGCCACAGTTTGCTAATTCAAGTTTTTTTCTTTCTGCTTCTTTCTATTGCGCAAAACTACAAAATTCGCAAATAAAAAAAAAAAAATTAAATTAAAATCAACAAATGCAAAACACGCCAACTCAACTCAACTTAACTCATCTCAACACAACTCATCTCAACACAACTCATCTCAACACAACTCATCTCAACTCAACGCAAACCAATTCTTATATACATTCTCAACGGAAATTCGTTCACCTACAGCCTCCTCACAAATGCCACGCCTCGATTGTCATCACAACGGCAGCGTTTACAAATTCCGCGAACGTCTCGAAATTGGCTGCGAAGAGATTTGCCATTGTGATGTTGGTGGCATCATGAATTGCAAGCCACGTTGCCCCGAACGCAATCACACACGACTCGATAAGTGCGTCTATGTAAAGAATCCAAAGGACATATGCTGTCAATTGGAATTCTGTGATGTCACCATCGATGATCATGAACAAACCCAATCACCGCCCACAGCGCAAAATTCAATTGGCGATGAGCAATTTGAATCTCAAGAAGCGCGTGATGTCAATGGTGGCCACTCGATCAACAGCAGCGGCGGCGAACAGCCAAAAGATTGCGAATACAAGGGACAACACTATCACGATGGTCAACAATTTCATGATGGCTGTGAACAGCTGTGCATTTGTACGCTGGAGGGTGTGCACTGCGCCAAGCTACAATGCCCGTCGACATTCGGTTTGGATTTGTTGAATCCGCATTGTTTGCGTTGGGAACCGGAACCGGCCAATTTTGAACCCAAAGCGCCCAATTGTTGTCCGGAGAAGATGCGTTGCGTGGATAATGGTACTTGCGAGTATGCCGGTCAAACATTTGAGAATTGGTCACCCATACCCACTAATTTAACAGGTGAGTGAGTAGTAATTTTTTGGTGTACATACATAGGAGTCAAGACTGAGCTAACGAGCCACGAAGCAATATCATGAACTTTTAACTCAATGTTTTTTTTTTTGCTGACTTCTATAGAGATAGATACATATCGCACCTAAATCGTAAAGTGACACAACTCAAAATTTTTTGAAATCGGGATTTTTTATAAACCCGTACACAGAACATATCCCTAGCGGCTGCCAAAAAAAACTTTTCAATCAGTGCCTCTTTTGACTGAAAATAACCATTACACGTGGCCTTTTGCCATATAATTGCTTGTAAAGGAAAAAAAGTTGATTGACTCTCCTGAAAATTTTGGAATTTTGAGTTGTGTCACTTTATGATTTATATATTCTTTTTGAGAACAAAATTATGCCTAATTGGTATTATAGATCTATAAAGTAAGAGATTGCCTCCAGTGATGTTCCCTGCACCACTGCTCCATATCAATTGACTAGTCAGCAGACTTAGGGCAAAATCTTGTGAATCTTTCTATCACATTCTTAGAGCCTATACACACTAGCGACTAAATCGATTTAGTCGGAGGATGGCTTCGCGTGTAAAAGTCCACGTAAGTGGGGAAAGCTTCTGACTGCCATCCACCTGGGGGTGGCCAGAGCGATTCTTTTGCATGCGGAGCAAGCAGCTCACGACTTCCGCGCAGTGTCCTCTGGATAGCCACCGAACACCCGTTTGGTGGTGAACTAAAGTGAGAAGGCGACAACTCGACAAGGCCACTCCGACATATTCGGTTTAAGGGCTTGTTGAGGGGAATAACTGCAGCGTCTGTTCACCAGAAGGTGCGGCTGCGAGCGGGCGTCTGTCTTGGAGCAAGCGGCTCGCTATATAAACGTGTAACAATATACAACTCCCGCAGGGCGGGTTGTGCGTCGGGCTTGGGACCCACCACGTAAAAATCCTATCCAATGAAAACAACAACAAAGCCTCGGATGAGACCACCCCTTTCTGATGACAACCACGGCAAACGTTTAAAGGACTATGATTTGAGGGTAAGCACCTGGAACGTCCGGACCCTTAATTGGGAAGGTGCCTCTGCCCAGCTGGTTGATGTCCTCGAAAGAGTGAAAGCTGACATCACCGCCATACAAGAGATGCGGTGGAAGGGGCAAGGCAAGAAGAAATGTGGGCCTTGCGATATATATTACAGTGGCCATGCAGAGGAGCGTATATTTGGTGTTGGTTTTGTGGTGGGAAAGAGACTCAGCCGCCGAGTACTGTCGTTCACGCCAGTGAACGAGCGTCTAGCCACCATCCGCATCAAAGCGAGATTTTTCAACATATCTCTTATCTGCGCCCACGCCCCGACGGAAGAGAAGGACGATGCGATCAAAGACACTTTCTATGAGCAGTTAGAGCATGCCTACGACCGCTGCCCCCGTCACGACATTAAGATTGTGCTTGGCGATTTTAATGCCAGGGTGGGTAAGGAAGGTATCTTTGGCAGCACAGTCGGAAAATTCAGTCTCCACGACGTAACCAGTCCCAATGGGACGAGGCTGATCGACTTCGCCGGGTCACGAAACATGGTCATTAGCAGTACCAGATTCCAGCACAAAAAAATACACCAAGCCACATGGCTGTCTCCTGATCGAAAAACGCGAAATCAAATTGATCACGTCATGATCGACGGCAGACACAGCTCCAGCATCCTAGATGTGCGCACAATCCGTGGTCCCAATGTCGACTCCGACCACTATCTTGTAGCAGCCAAGGTACGCACCCGCCTCTGTGCAGCAAAGAATGTGCCAGCAGGACAGCAAGGAAAGTTTGAAGTCGAAAGGCTGCACATGACGCAGACAGCCAATCAATACACCACTCGGCTCTCACTCCTGCTCTCTGAGAGCAACCCTTCACCAAACGATGTATCTGAGGAATGGGAACACATCGCTCGTTCACTTCGTATCGCCGCTGAGGAATCTATAGGATACAAGCGAGCCCACAAGAACACCTGGTACGACAAGGAATGTCGCGATGCCTCGGAAAGAAAGAACGCCGCCTACAGGGCTACATTGTGTGCGGGCGCAACGCGAAGCGTATGGGAGCGTTATCGAACGGCGAAGAAGGAAGAGAGGCGCCTTTTTCGAAAGAAGAAAAGGGAGGCTGAAAGGCGCGAGTGTGAAGAGCTTGAGATGCTGGCGGGTAGGAACGATGGTCGAAAATTCTATCAAAAAATCAGGCGGATGACTGAAGGTTTCAAGACCGGGGCAAATTCCTGCCGGAATGATAACGGTGATCTGGTAACTGATGTCCAGAGCATACTTAAGTTGTGGAGGGATCACTTCTCCTCCTTGCTAGATAATGGCAACAGTGAAAGTGCGGAAGGAGAAGATGTACGACCCGAATCCCCAATAGCAGATGATGGTAGGCATGTTCCACCACCTGATCATGACGAAGTGCGAATAGCAGTATCTAGGCTTAAGAATAACAAGGCCCCGGGCGCTGACGGCTTGCCAGCCGAGCTATTCAAACATGGTGGCGAAGAGTTGATAAGGAGCATGCATCAACTCCTATGCAGAATATGGTCGGACGAGCGCATGCCCGACGATTGGAACTTAAGTGTGCTCTGCCCAATCCACAAAAAAGGAGACTCCACAGTACGCGCCAATTATCGTGGGATAAGCCTCCTGAATATCGCATATAAGGTCTTAGCAAGTGTATTGTGCGAAAGACTGAAGCCTATCGTCAACAATCTGATTGGACCTTATCAGTGTGGCTTCAGACCTGGTAAATCTACCATCGACCAGATCTTCACAATACGACAAATATTGGAAAAAACCCATGAAAAAGGATCCGACACACACCATCTCTTTGTCGATTTTAAAGCCGCTTTTGATAGCACGAATAGGAATTGCCTGTATGCCGCAATGTCTGAATTTGGTTTCCCTGCTAAACTTATACGGCTATGCCAAATGACATTGACTAACACCACCAGCTCCGTCAGAATTGGGAAGGACCTCTCCGAGCCGTTCGAGACCAAACGAGGTTTCAGACAAGGTGACTCTCTTTCGTGCGACTTCTTCAATTTGATGCTGGAAAAGATAATACGAGCTGCAGAACTTAACCATACAGGAAGCATCTTATATCACAAGAGTGTGCAACTGCTGGCGTACGCCGATGACATCGACATCATTGGCACTAACACGCGCGCCGTATGTTCTGCCTTCTCCAAGCTGGATAAAGAGGCTAAGAAAATGGGTTTGGCGGTCAACGAGGACAAGACGAAGTACCTCCTGTCATCACACAAAGAAACAGCACGCCTTGGCAGCCACGTCAATGTTGATAGCTACAAATTCGAAACTGTTAAGGACTTCGTCTATCTGGGAACCAGCATTAACACCAAGAATGATGTCAGCACGGAGATCCAACGAAGAATCACGCTTGCCAATAAATGCTACTTCGGACTAAGTAGGCAACTGAAAAGTAAAGTCCTCTCTCGACAAACAAAAATCACACTCTACAGGACGCTCATCGTTCCAGTCCTCATGTACGGCGCAGAAGCATGGACAATTTCAAAATCAGATGAGATGGCACTTGGAGTATTCGAGAGAAAAGTTCTTCGTAAGATTTATGGACCTTTGCGCGTTGGCGTGGGCGAGTATCGACGGAGATTTAACGATGAGCTGTACGAGCTTTACACAGACATCGACATTGTTCAGCGAATAAAGATCCAGCGGCTGCGTTGGGCAGGTCATGTCGTGAGAATGGACGAAGGCGCTCCGGCTAAGAAAGCATTTCTATCGAAACCCGCTGAACGCAAAAGAAAAGGGAGACCTCCACTGCGTTGGGAAAATCAGGTGGACAGCGATGCTGCCTCCCTAGGTGTTCCCAAGTGGCGCCATGCTGCACGAAACAGAAGCAATTGGCGCGCTCTGTTGGACTCGGCCAGAATCGTCTAGACGGTTAAGCGCCAATCAAGAAGAAGAAGGATGTAGTGTGAATACGTAGAAGAGCGCCTTGTAGTGTGAATACTTCTATACATCCCCATGCAAATCAAAGCCCGCCTAAATCGGTTTAGTCGCTCGTGTGTATAGGCTCTTAAGGGCATCGGTAGATTTTATGACCGTTTCATTCCTCGTGTTTCCATCTGTGCATTTCCGAATTCCATTCTATTCTATCTCATTGATTTTACGCTTGGCTAAAGTAGCTATATAGTTGTCTCACTCACACGCGCCAAAGCTGACAAACATATGACTAGTCAATTTACCAGCGCAATGACCGAAATCTGACCAGTATAATGACCGACATCTGATCAGTTGTAATGACGTTGTTTCGTTGCTTGCCCCGCTGTTAACTTAAAACGTCAACTTACTATAATAAAAAGTTAACCTTTTTATTTTATACATACATATTTATTTTTTTATTTTATATTTTTTGTTCTATTTCCTTTTTATACTCAGCTGTACTAGTACACAGAGTATTATAGTTTTAATCACATAACGGTGGATTGTAACAGAGTGAAATAATCGAGATAGATATAGACTTATATATATCAAAATGATCAGGGTGAAAAGAGAAATCGATTTAGCCATGTCCGTCCGTCCGTCTGTCCGTCCGTTCGTCCGTCCGTCTGTCCGTCCGTCTGTAAACACTCTAACTCGCGCAAAAATTGAGATATTTCGATGAAATTTGAAATGCAAGGTGGTATCTAGACTGGGACGGTTGGTATTGAAAACGGGCGAAATCGGACCATGACCACGCCCACTTTTCCTATATAGAAAAAATCGGAAATTTGGTATCTCAGTCACTAATATATCTGGAGCGATGAAATTTTACCCACGTGTTGAGCTCAGGCCCCTAGGAAGAAATTTGATGAAATTTTGGAAATGGGCGGTGCCACGCCCACTTATTAAGGGTCAAACCTTGAAAGTTTTATATGTCATAACTCAGAAACCATTGAAGATATATCGACAAAATTTGGTACGCGTGATTTACTTACTTAGGCATACGTTTGGACGGAAAATAGTTAAAATCGGTTGACGGCCACGCCCACTTTTATATATGTATATTACAAAGTGACTTAATAACATTTTAAGCGATATCTCTGTCAAATATAAAGACCTATCATTGAAATTTTGTCGCGTGAGTCCAACTGCAGACATAAAACGAAAAACACAAAAATTTTGGAAAATGGGCGGTGCCACGCCCACTTATTAAGGGGCAAACATTGAAAGTTTTATGAGTCATAAATCAGAAACCGTTAAAGATATATCGATGAAATTTGGTACGCGTGATATACTTACTTAGTCAAATATTTGGACGAAAAATTTCCGAAATCGGTTGAGGGCCACGCCCACTTTTATATATGGGTCTTATAAAGTGACCTAATAAAAACTTTTTAAGCGATATCTCTGTCAAATATAAAGATATATCATTGAAATTTTATAGCAGGAGTCCAACTGCGGACATAAAACGAAAAACACAAAAATTTTGGAAAATGGGCGTGGCACCGCCTCTTTTTATAAACAGGAATATACGAGATTTCTGAGCCCATAACTCGACAAATAATTTATATATAATGACGAAACTTGGTGTGTACACTTTCATTACTTGTGGTAATACACGCTCAAAATTTTAGCGAAATCGGTTGACGACCACGCCCACTTTTATATATGAGAACTATAAAGGGGCCTAATAAAAACATTTTAAGCGATATCTTTGTCAAATATAAAGATAATTCATTGAAATTTTGTGGCATGACTTCCACAATAGACCGGAAACAACAAATAGAAAAATTTTGGAAAATGGGCGTGGCACCGCCTCTTTTTACACAAAGGGATATACGAGATTTCTTAGCCCATAACTCGACAAATAATTGAGATATTATGACGAAACTTGGTTTATACACTTTTATAACTTGTGTTAATAGCCACGCAAAAATTTATTGAAATCGGTTTATGACTACGCCTACTTTTTAAGAAAGATATTTCTGGAACACCCTTTGGGAATTTGTAACGTGACATCTTTGTAACTAGAAGTCATAAAGGAATGAAATTTTGCACAAAGTATAATATTGATATGCTTAGTTGGATGACTGATAAAAATTTAGAAAATGGGCGTGACTACGCCCACTTTATGCAGCACTCGCTTTATATTAAGTGCACCGTGTTTCCATCAAACGCAACCAAACAATGAAAGCATACAGCTGAGTATCTAATGTTCGATTCCACTCGAACTTAGGCTTCCTTACTTGTTCTTCTTTCTTTTTACCTTCTTTGTTGCTTTCTTTCAACGAATTTTTATTTCTCAGGCTGCGAACAGCACTGTTATTGTGAGAATGGCAAAATCGAATGTCGTCCTGCTTGCCCGCCCGTAGTCGCTCTGCCGCCACCCGATTTGCCATGCGATTCGGATCAAGTGCGACTGATGCCCATACCTGACGATGAATGCTGCAAGCACTGGGGCTGTGCGTCAACCGCACCCAAACTGAGTGGCGGTAATAGTAATGATGCCTCGTCTACGACTATGTCACCGCCCGTGCATGCTTTCAACACGGAAGGTGGTCAAAATACACATGGTAAATATATGTACACACAAAAAATTTAGAATATGTGACTTATGTGGAGGGCTGTAAATAAGCTGTAAGATAAGTATTTTTATAGAAAAGGTAATACTAGTATAGGGGATTATTTTTAGTAAGCTATGGAAAAAGATTTTATTATTTGCAAGGTCTATTTGAATCGTGACTTATTTTGCTTTGGAGTGCATTTAATGTCAATTTAAATGTTTGAGGCTTTCCATCTTCTTTTATCTGATCTATATCTCTCGGGAATTTTTTTTTTTTACTAGTATCGCCGGTGCTCGAAATTCGACCATGCAATTTATTTTTTCAACTTTGCATTGGTACAAAAATTATTCCTTTTTGCGGAGATAAGCAACAAAATTCCAGTTGTACCGTAACACTGATTTGCCCTTTTGATCACGGTGCGACGCGAAATCTGGATCTAGGAAGACAAGGCAAATTCATTATGGTAATGGCACGGCGAATTCGGCAATATTCGCTTTAAATTTTCGTCCGGCAAAGTGTCAAACTCAAAGTAAAATTTTTCTTTGTTTGACATTCTCCTGTATTCTTCTATACACGGTGAACTAAAAACGAGAAGAAGAAGACGTCAGCTGTTCACGTACCATTACCATAAGAATGAATTTGCCTTGTAGGAAGGTAGGCCCGGTGGCGAATTCAGAAATTTCCCATGTATTTTGTTATTGTAATTGGTAGAGTGTAATGTCAAAATGATATTTTGCCGTGGTGAAAATCTGAATTCGCTTGGGGCTCGTCCATTCCTATCGGCCATGATGTGAATTCTCTTTGATTTTGACATTACACTCTACCTTTGTAAACAAAAAAAGAATTTTTTCAATTCGCCGCCGAGCCTACCTGTCAGATATGCCTTGGTCAAAATTAAAATTACTCAGTGTGCTCTCCCGCACTCTCTCTCATTTTTCGTTTTAATGGAAAAGCAATAGGAGATATTTGGCCGCGTTGATTTTGATCTGAGCGTAAACTGGGCCAATGCATATAAAATAGAGAGAGCGCTTTGAAATTAAAGCAACTCTTCAACTGTGTTTACGATATTTGTAAACATTTTTACGATATCTATTTCTCTTAACTAAAAACTTTATTTATTAATTATAAAGAAATTAAATAATTTATAGAAAAAATTATATGCCTATGCACTGCTCCTCACTCATACGAACACATCCATATCAATTTTATGTGGATATGAGTATGTTAAATGTGCTAAACAGCCTGGCAATTGTTTGTATGGGAAAAATGTTAGCCTATTAATATATAGATATTTTGAGTTCGTATCTCAATCCACAAGCTGCGAACGAAGGAAATGACAGTTACTCGCAGGAGTTAAAGAAACCTAAAGTTTATTTAAAAATTTATCTAGGGTGAATGGTTATCAAAGAAAATTTTTCGTCGGATGTTCACATCTCCTAAACCATTCACTTACTGCAACTCTATTACCATCATATTGAACTCATTTATTTCTATATAATCATTGCAAATCATTTCTGTTATAACATTTAATTTAAAAAGATGCTGTTTTATTTATTTATGTTTTTTTTTGTTTTTTTCTTCTCTCATATATTTTTTTATCTAATTTCTAACGCGTTTCATACTCGTACATAATGTTCTGTGCACTTACAAAAAACGCATCTACTTAATCGCATACCATATATGTTTGTATGTAACAAAAACAATCAAATAAATAACACAATAATTACATGAACAAAACAAACGAAAACAAACGTGTTTTATGCGCCGCATTTCATCATTTCGCAATCAACAGCATCAACATCCACCACAACCAGCACAAGTACCACAATCCAACCGAATGACACTGCAAACGATAGCGACGATATTAACGATAAAAATGATATCTACGCGAGCAAACCGCATCACAGCGGCGGCAAGCCCTCACATCACGCCAGCAACGATGCTTTTTATCCCACGCACGATGGTAAGCCGCCAAAGAGCGCCTCATCATTTGGTGAACTGCGACCCGAAAAGCATGACAAACATGAAAAGTTTGTTAAGAAGCCTGTCATTGTTAAGCCGCAACAAAACGAGGTGAAATACGATGTACACGAGCCGGTAGACGAACAAGACACCGCGCCGCCGAGCTTCATACCCATACATCTGGGTGGCGCTGGTGCAGTCGGTCATGGCATTATCAACTATAATCCACACTTACGGCCGACCGGTCACCCTGGCGCCTATGGTTTCTACAATCCACCACCACAACCCACAAAAGATCATTTCGAGCACTACAATCCCTATGGGGAGCCATATGATCTTAGTCCGAATGGCATTGCACAAGGTAAACCACCCGCACCGACAAGTCAATCGGATTTGTTTAATATTTTGGGCGCTGAATCCCCATCACATGGTGGTGGCGCTCATCCAGCAGCCGGTGGAGCTTCAGCAGCTAGTGGTGGACCAACAGGTGCAAAATCGCCACCGAATGCTTTTAAAGGCTCACCCTCCGACAATTTGCCGCCGCATGTGCATATCGAGCACATTTTACAACATTTGCAGCACACACCCGCGCAGGGAGCCTACAACATTGGCTCAGGGCAGGCCAACGGAAGTGGTGCACATCAGTTGGCGCAGCAACCAGTTGATTCACCACTGCCGCATGCACAATATGTGCCAATTGTGCATAGTCACACGGGTTTACCGCCACCACCGCCCGCACATGGCATTGCAATTGTTGATGGTCAACCGGTGGCTTATGGTGGTTTTCCGGTGGTACCAGGTGTTGGTCAGCCACCGCATACAGCGAACGTGCATGGCGCTGTCGGTGTCGGTGTGTCGCCGTTGTCGTCGTCGCCTAATGTGAATAACAGCAATCGTCCTAAGCAGCAGGAACAGTCGGCCAGCGGTTCAACACAATTTGCGGCAACTACCAGCGTGGTGGGTTTGAAGGGACAATCACCGGCGGCACCAGCTGTTGGCGCTTCGGCTGTGCATCCAAGTCAAACAGGTCATATCATAAACCATTGTTCATTGTACAACTCATTGTAACTCATTAACAAATCATTGTTCATTGTGAATGTTTGTACTAACTCACCACACTTGGATCAACTAATAACTTTCTTATTGAAATTACATCAAAACACACATCAAATTCCAAATATCAGACCTTCGTAGTATGTAGCATGTAGTGAAACCCCCAAAATCGGCATATCCACCTCTTTTGAATGTCCGACTAACCACTTACGCCTTTGTTAGACATTTGTAACTAAAAATTCTTTGTAAATCTTATGTTTGCATGGAAAAATAAAGACGATTTTCAAGCTTTAAAATGTTTCGGTTGAGTTTCAGTTCATCATACCTGGCTTTCCCTAGACCAAGCTCCACTTCTCCCAAAAAAAAAAAATTAGCACATACCTTAGTAGACTGTAGTAATAAATTAGTAGGCAGTACGCCTTCTTCTTGTCAAAATAATATCCCTAATAACTAATCAACTTTCTTTTTTTCACACCATCCCTGCAGGCTTCAACAATCTGCAAAGCGGCATAGAAGTGCTCAGCCTCGAGGCAATCGATCCGCGCACAATACGCATCATTTTCACTGTACCACCCACTTACGTCAATCTGCATGGACGCGTCGAGCTGCGTTACACCAACGGACCCGGCAACGATACCACCACGTGGGAACAACAGATCTTTGCACCGCCCGAAGATCTCATTGCTACCTCACAAATGGAATTCGATTTGCCCGGCCTGGAGCCGAACTCCTTATACAAAGTGAAAATCACTTTGATTTTACGTGATTTGAATGCGCAACCGACCAGCCCAATTTTAACCGTAAGCACGCCAGCCGAGCGCTTAATTACACCACCACCACACATCTCCGATTATCGTCCCGATTTCAAGGATGTCTTTAGAAATATCGAAGATCCCGAGTTGAATGTTAGCGAAACGAATGCAACATGGCTGCATTTGACATGGAAGAAGTTGGCCGATGAGCAGCTGGAATATGTTGATGGCATACAATTGCGTTACAAAGAGTTAACGGGTCAAATTTACTCCTCCACGCCGTTGGTGCATCGCACACTCACCAGTTATAAAATTGAGAATCTGCAACCGGATACGGGCTATGAAATTGGTTTATTCTATATACCCTTCCCAGGGCATGGTGGTGAACTTTTGGCCGGTCATATGATTAAGGTGCGCACTGCGCCCAAAGTGGATGTTTATAATTTCGAGGTTATGGTGAATGTGACAAAGGTGAAATCGCAAAGTGTTGAGGTGTCGTGGAATGGTGTGCCATATCCGGAAGATAAATATGTAAATATATATCGCGCTATTTATCAGAGTGATGCTGGTAAGGAGGATTCGAGCGTGTTCAAGGTGGCGAAGCGTGATAGCACAACGGGTACGTTGATTATGGACTTGAAACCGGGTACCAAGTATCATTTGTGGTTGGAGATGTACTTGACGAATGGCAATATCAAGAAGAGCAATGTGGTGAATTTCATGACAAAGCCAGGTGGACCAGCATTGCCGGGTAAAACTGGTAAGTAAGAAAGTAGAGTAACTAGATCAGACCCCGCCAAAATTATGAGAGAGATTTTGTGAGAGAGCGCAGAGCGATTTGCGCTGCATTGTTTAAGATTTGTGTGATGTTTCTCATTGAAAAGTTAAAATGCCTGGGTCTGAACTAGATATAACTACATAGCAGACCTGTAAAGTGCAAGTACCAGTACAATTACAAGTACCAGTACCTCAGTACTTCGAAATTCCAGTACAAGTACAAGTACTTCAGTACTGTGGTACTTGTACTTCGAATTTTTAAGCACAAGTACTGTGGTACTTGTACTTATTTGGTACTTAGTACCAGTATATACTGAGTATTTTACAGGTCTGCTACATAGGTATATAGGAATGTATTTTTTTTTCTCTTATTAATACGCTATCTTGAAAAGTTCCTAATGCTTTCGAAAGGACGCTTGCATTTTTTAAGGATTTTGGTAATTTAAAAAATTTAAATAAGCAAACATTTTTTTTTTTAACTTAACTAAAATTAGTTTAATATTTTGTAATGCATAATTTTTTGAATATTTTTTCGTCAAAATCAAATCAACAACTTGCTGAATGTCAGTCATCTCTAATAAATATACTCCTTTTTTTTCATTCCCAGGTAAACTACTCACCGCCAGCGCAGCCGCCGAACCACCAGTCGGTGATTATTATGGCCCATTGGTGGTTGTTTCTGTTGTCGCCGCTTTGGCGGTTATGTCCACAATTGTGCTGCTGCTCATTCTGACCAGAAGGCGTGTACACCAGACAGCATCGATAACGCCACCGCGTAAAAATGATGCAGCCTATGATAATCCTTCCTATAAAGTGGAAATACAACAGGAGACAATGAGTGAGTAGAGAAGGGTTAATTACTAGTTTGAAATATCTAGAAAATAAATTTATTTTCAACTTACTTTTGTTTTTGTTTTTTCCTACAGATCTGTAGCAATTTTAAGCTACATGCTGCAATGCCAGTGGCTGCGTATCCTAGTTGTCTCAAAAATTAGGAGCACGCCTATTTTTATTATTATTATTTTTTTTTATATTATTTAAATGGAAAAATTGGACTTTACTTTTGTAAATATTGCTCATAAACGTATTTTATATTCACTCTGCAATCAAATTAAATTTTTATATACATATAGAACGTATGTATAACTTTATATATTTGTTGTTCTTAAAATGCATTGTATTGATTTCCAATTGAAGGCAGTGCCAAAAAATTAAAAAAAAAAATAAATCAAACAAAAAAAAACTTATCGCGAGGTTAAAATTAATTTATTTTATTATTTTTTTTTTTTTTTATTTCCATTTTTTATTTATTTGTTTATTTTAATTTTTACTTTCAAAAACTAAACAAAAAAAAAAAATATCATGAACGTGAAATTAATTTTTTAGCTCTTTTTTATATTTCTGGTTTTGGTTTTATTTTTATTTATTTTATTTTTTTCAACCAAAAGAAAAGAAACAAAATTAATAATTAGGGTAAAACCAAGTTTTTTCAGTTAATTCTATTTATTTTTTGTTTTTTTTTTATTTTTTTTTTTGTTATATTTTTTTCTTTTTATGTATATATATTTTTTAATTTTATTTTATTATTTTTTTAGTTTTTTTTGTTTATAATTATAAAATTTTTTATTTTTATTTATTTTGTTATTAATCTTATATTTTTTTTTTTTAAAAATCAACCAGAAAAAATTAATCTTAGGGTAAAGTTTATTTCTGGCTTAGTTTTTATTTTAATTTTTTTTGTTTTGTTTCAATCAAACGAAAAGAAACATTATTTTTTTTTGTTTGTTCTATTTTGTCTTTTAATATAGTTTTTTTTTGTTTCTCTAATTGTAAGATGTTTTTATTTTTATTTATTTTGTTATTTTTATATATATTTATCATGAGGGTAAAATTTATTTTTTAGCATTTTTATTTAATTCTAAATTAATTTTTTTGTTTTTTTTTTTTAAATCAAGCAAAAACAAAATTAATCATGAGGGTAAAATTAATTTTTTAGCTTTTTCTTATTTTTTTGTTTTTTTTTCTTTTTGTTTTTAATTTTATTTTTTTGTTTTTTTTTTTGTTTTTATAATTTTTTTATTTTTTTTTTTTGTTTCACTAGTTGTAAAATGTACTTTTGTAAGTGTGTGCAAGAAGTAGAACTATAAAACGGTAAAACTAGCTATAAAAAAACAATTATGTACTACGTATTTTTGATAAAAGCCATTATAAAGGACTAAAGATGTATGCCTTGTTGCTTTACGATTTTATGAGTCTATTTTTATTATTTTTGATTTTTTTTTTAGATTTTTCTTATGTTTTTTATTTCATTTCATACATTTTTCTTTTAATAAAAATTTCTTTCTGCGCCTTTAGGTATGTGACTCAATATTGTTTATGTAAATAGATATTAAAAAAAAGCAAAATAGAACAAATCCTTTAATTTTAAGTCTAAAACGTATAAATAAGTAAAATTTTTTTTACGAACGATTTAATAATTTTGTTAATTGAAATTAGCGTAAAAATGAAAGCTTTTCAAATTCTTAAAAAAAAAATTATGCTCACATTTCGTATCGGACTAAAATCTTAAAGTATTTAAAAAATGAAAATTTTAAAGAAAAAAATGTACTACACAAACCGTAAATATTTATTTTATCAGTCCGCAAATAGTTTTAGTAGTAAGCACAGCATTGCGTGATTCGAATTAGAAAAATCTTATTGCAATAACCAGTGAGTGACAATCCCAAATGATTTTTTTGTAGATTAAAAAAACAAAAAATATTAGTTAGATAATAAGAAACATAAAAAAAATTATAATGATTAAAATTGTATTTAAAAAGAATGCATATGAATACTCATATCGAAATGCTTAAGTATGTACAGTTGTATGCTTAGAATAAAAGAAAACCGATTGATGACTTTGGTAAAAGAAAATGAAAATTTTGCCAGTAAAAGAAGTTATTGTATCAAAAAAAAAAAAACTGTCCTTATAATAAGCGTAAATACTTTATTAAATAAATAAAGTCAATAAAAAATAAAAATATACTAGAAAAAAAAAAACATTTGATGCATTTATCTTCTTAGCACGAGCCCGGACAACAGACTTGGTTGTTGTTTTTGTTGTTGTTAGATGGCATATTGTGCTCACAAATTGTCATCAAGCTCACTTAGCGGGAGGCCCAGGAAAGATGGGAAGCTGCAGTGCTAGTGCTAGTCCATAAGGACAGTGGTTCTGGGGGAGGCTCCAGTTTAGTGAGCTTGTGATTTGGGTGGCCTCGGCGGTGACATCCAAGAACGAACTGCTTATTTGGCATGGTGTTATGCTCCTTAACTGGGAGCACCTGAGTCTCAAAGTGTAGGTGATATTCCGGCGACATCAGGGGGCTGCCTGTTGCGGTATTTAAAGCAGCATTTTGGCAGGTCTGGAGGCATTGTGTCCTGCAAGTCCCCAGCGACCACACTGACCATGCATAGTTTATGGTAGGGATGGATATATTCCCTATCTGTATGCCTCCAATCCTACCTCCTTGGTTCATGTCGCAAATATGATAGCGGATTATTTGAACGGCTATAGTGAGAGGGATCTGGTGTTAAAAAAGCATGAAAGATCGGACAGATAACTGTTCATTGTAGCGCATAAATGATCGATGTTGGTGCGTGACGCCATTATCGAACAGTCATCGGTATAGGAGACTATTTGGACTCCCGAAAGCTGAGTTGGAAGTTTACATATAGAAGTTAAATAGTAGGGAGGATACAACTACTTCCTATGGTACACCTTGTTTTATTCTCCGTGGGTTCGATGTGGTGTTCTTGAACTCTAAAGATGCCTGTCGTCCTCTCAGTTACTTTGCAGTTCACCTCTTCAGTCTCGGTGAGAGGCTCGATTTGTCTAGGTCCTCCAATAGGGTGGCATGGTTGACCGTGTCGAATGCTTTCGATAGGTCAGGCGCCACGGGGACCACTCTCCCACAAGGGTCGGCGTTGGTTGAGCCCTCGAATTATCCGCGTGTTAACAGCTCTAGATGTTGTAGTGCTGTGCGTTTTCCGCTATCCATGCTCTGTCTTTGCCAAGCAATCTCTGTTTAGTTGTAGTTAAGTTGGACTCTGTGTTCAGAAAGAGAAAAGCGAAAATAGCAGATGGTATTAAAACCTTCAAACAAACATTTTCAAATAAAACGCATTTATTCAACAGCACAAAGGAATTAGTTTTTTTTTTATTACAATTCACAAGCCGCACACAAGTTTCGATAAACTAGAAACATTTTAATGTACAATGATCCATTTCCTAATACATACTATGTATGTATTTATATACGAATGTAGCTATACATACATATTTGTATATAAAAAATAACGTGCCACACGCAACGTGTTAGGAAAGCTGTTCAATCAATGAAGCAATTCATTTTTCCACAGCCTCTTTGCCCTGTTCAATAACACTATTTTGTTCTGTATCAGTGCTGGATGAAGCAGACGACGACGCAGACGAGGTTGTCGATGACCGGTCAGTGACATCCTCAATTCGCTCTGCAACAACGTGCTCTTGCTCATCCTCATCCACATCCTCACCATCATCCTCATTCTCGCCGTCATCTTCATAATCATCATCGCCAGTATCATCGTCATCCTCAGTATCATCATCTTCCTCTGTATCATCATCGTCCTCATCATCAACATCATCTTCGCTTGTTGATGTATTACTCAAATGCATATCTGTTATCAGCTCCTTCAACAATTCAGTCTCAATTTCTCCCAATTCCAAACGTAAATGTTTTTTGCAAACATCCAACAAAACATTTTTCAAATTACGCGCCACTAATTGCAAATGCATTTGCCCGCAGCGATGACTTTCGGCTACATAACGTATATAATCTTCAAGATAATAGTGATTAAAAAGCTCTTGACTACCATCGCTGCTAGCGAAGAGTAAATGAGTTTGTAGCAATTGTTTGAGCACCCATGACGGACTCTTTTGCAAACCTTCTACAGCATCTTCCACGCACAGGCGTGCCAAATCATAATTACGATAGAGCGGATAGATAAGTGAACGTCTCAGGAAGCTCGCGACAACATCTTTAAGATTTTCAAAGGGTTCAAAGTAGCTCAGTGTGGCTGAGAGAATGCCGCGTATCCATGCGCTTTCGCAGGTTGGTTCATTTGATGTGGTACTGTATGGAGAGTGGTAGATATTTAGTTTTTATATCATTTAAGAAAATTTAAAGGTTGGCAATACTTACCGTATATCATAACAAATAGCCAATAGTATGCTTATAAGTCCACAATCAACATCCATCTGCTCGTGATTGTGAGGTAGTAAATTTGTTTCGCTTTTGCGCGTCAAATTGTGCAGCAAGCATTCTTCTTCTCGGGTGAGTTTAGTATCTGTAAGAGAAGAAAGCGTGATTAGAGTAAGTGGAATGTATAAATAAGATACAAGAGCTGAAATAAAATACATACAGACTGGAAAGTATAGTGGACGCAAATTATAGCGAAGTACGTTCCCAACTGTGTTACCCGAATTTATATGCGGCCAAAGTTTCTCAATCTGGCTGCACTCTTTATCACTAAATCAATTCTTTCTCACCTGTAATATTATTCGTATATTTCATAGGATTCTCGTGACCATCCGGCACCTGCAGCTCAACAATATTCAATTTATACTGCTCACGTGAAAAGTTCTTGAGTTCATCTAGCTCGCGATCGATAGTGCGTTGAAGTGGACTAACCAAATGTGGTTCCGGCATACGTGCAATAGCTGACTTGTCATCCTGGTATTAATTAGGAAAATCAATTTCCAAACAAAAAAAAAAAAACAAAAAAAAAATAATTGTTGGGGTAAGTGGAAAAAAATTCAACAACTATTTACAGCGATGGTTTTTCGTGAAATAGCTATACACTCAACCTTCGCTGTAAATAGTTGTTGAATTACAATTAAAATTTGAATTAAAAATAAAAATTTCGTGCTAAGCACTAAAAACTCTTTCAAGTAAAATTGTTAACGTTGTTTGGTATATACATAAAATAAATACCAACAACAATGTTCATTGCGAACTGCCTACAACAAAAATTCAGCACGTTTGTGGAGAATATATGCAAAAAGCATATACACACTAACGTTAATGTTGAAAATGAAAAAGGCAAAAGTGGGGAAAATCCAACAGCTTGCACAGAGTCTCAATGGCCGAGTGTGTTTATCCGTTGGGTCATTGCGGCTGAAGTTGGAATGGACTCGGGTTCAATCCCCGGTGAATCCACTTCCGAAAAGAGTGCTGATGATCGAAAATGGTTTTTCGTGAAATAGCTATACACTCAACCTTCGCTGTAAATAGTTGTTGAATTTTTTTCCACTTACCCCAACAATTAAAAATTGAATTAAAAATAAAAATTTCGTGCTAAGCACTAAAAACTCTTTCAAAAAAAAAAATAATTTTAGCTTACCACACCAGTAAGTGGCCCCTTAAATCTTCTGGCGAAACCATAACCGAAATCTGCTACAAATCTCAACAGCTCACCCTTATTGTCCACTTGCAGCTGACAGACGTCCGTTATACGTTTCAACTTCCACAACTCAATACCACACGGCTGCAGTTTGTCTGCAGCATTTTTAGCTTCATCAGTCTTTTCCGGCAACGCTTTTTGCTCATCGCTAGCACGTGGCAGACACGGCATATTGACTTCGTAGCTTAATATTTCTGTATTGAAATTGATTATTAAGTTTTTCATATCTTTGGTATCGAATTGCCGCTCCTTCAAGTGGAATCTGTAAGTCACATGGTAAATTAATTATAATCTACATACTAAGGCACCGCCCAATAGCACTTATGTAGATATATGTACTTACCTATATAAATGTACATCTGCATACATGTAAAAATTGTGATCTTCTACAAAAATGTCGCAATTGACCGGAAAACAAAGCTCATCTTTGTTGCCGCACTCACCACCGCTACCAACGTCCACGCGTTTATCCTGCACCAGCGGTATTTGCAGATGGCAAATGTCTCCTTCGAATTGTTGTTTTATGGCTTGTTCAAATGTCATATTGTTACTACCTACTGTTGTCTCTACTGTATTAAGCTACCGAAATGACTGAAAATTTAAGAATTTGGAAAATGCGTTTCAGAAAAGCAGAAATTATTTTGAGAAATGCAAGCACATTTGCAAATTTTTTTTTATTCGTTTGACAGTTAATACGTAAATATTTACGAATGTCAATAGAAACCATATGAAGCTAAATTGGAAAAAGAAAATGAGTGTACGGCGTTGCCATATCAGAGCGCAGTCGCTATAATAAGGGCCTCGAAGCAAAAGATTTTATCTTTTGTTCCGGTCACAAAATTTTCCTTTTTTCTCAAATTTTGTCCGAAATTCAAAATTCTTGTATGAATATGTATGTGGAGACGGACCCCAAGAATGTGTTTTTGGCGAAATCTCTTTAAACGACGATATGAAAAGAGCTAAGCTGCTAGTGCTTTTTAGCTCCAGGCCTGGTACTGCTAAGGATATCAGCTCCAGCGGCGCTCCGGGAAAAAGCTTAAACGGAAGGTACATACTTCTTAGACTCAATTCAAACCTGCGACCAAATTGATTTAGTCGGGCTTTGATTAGGATGGGGATGTATGGAAGTATTCACACTACATTCAATTAGTCTGAAGAATTGAAAATACTACAGCCTACTCCGACTAAATCGATTTCGTGACAGTTCTGAATATGCACTTAGTGCCCGTGCACAATTTACTTCCACTTCACTTTGATTCAGAGTTTTGCCTTCCACTTAGACGCACACTAAGCCGGGTATCCAGTTTGATTAGGCGCACAGGAATAATAGGAGTTATCCTAGAACTATAGCTTCCATATTTACAACGCATTAACTTCCACTTAAACGCACATCAAGCGGGGTAGCCAGTAAAATGTAAAGAGTGCACAGTAATATGTAAAAAATAACAATCGAGTAAGCAGAAAAAAGGCAATTCCCCAAATATTTTTCACAAATTCAGTTTTATTAATTAAAGCAAAAAAGGTGAAGTGGAAATTGTCAAAGGTGGTGTGTTAATTGTAGCAAACAACTGGAATTTCGCTTTGCTTTAAATTTTTTTATCAAATCTGAAGCAGACATCCAATTGTGCTCTTTGCGCCTTTGCTCCGCTCCGCTCTAGGGCCCTGGCTCTAATGATACGAACACATGCAACACGTACAAATGCAGTAGAGGCAATTTAAGCCATTAGCTGATGCTGAGCGAGATAACAAAAAGTTACATGTAAAGGCAAAAACGATACAGTAGAATGGTTTTCGTATTTTGACTTTCGATAGGTTTTTGAAACCAAGAAAAATACAGAGAAAAAACGTCTCCTATAGGCATTATGAAAAGAACTTTAATCTTAAGCAATTTTTTTGGCACTAGCTCTTAAACGAGAAAAAGTTCGACTTCTGATTTGTCTATGTTCACTATGTCGGATTCTAACCAAATTTGGAATAGTTCTTTCTTATGACACGAACATTCCAATTTTTATAGCTCTAACTCTTAAGCATTTGCGAAAAATTTGGATGAAAGTTAAGACTACAACTTACATAGGTATTAAAGGCCTGCAATTGTTGAACTATTTAACATGCCACATTTGCGACATCATGCAAATGTCATGCCTTGCCATATTGCTCATACATGTTTAACAACGACATACAAAGACACTATCGAATAAATTCAAATCAAACCTATACATTTGTTTTATAATTGTTTGGCATGCATGAACAGAGAAAAACAATTTTTCAATACATGCGACAAGTGCGACACATGCGACACTTGCGACATATTGTGGCAGCATTTATATTATTTATACTACAATTCCGTAAAAATTAGCATTGTGAGCGAAATCAAATCAAATTTTGCAAGTGGAAGATGCGCTGAATATGAATCTGGTCTCAACAAAGAAGAATTATAATAGTTATGTATGTACCTATGTATGTATAGATACATATTCCAGAAGCCAAATTCACATGTACACTAGACTAGACATGAACAAGTAAGAGCGCGGCTGTCTTCGGCCGTACCGAAGACTTCATACCTTTCATGAATGGGGAAATGAAAAGTTACCTGTGTACATAGCCTGACTTGGTTTAATTTCAATTCTGTGGGTTACTTATGGAAAGATTTATTAGGAAAATGATGTCTTAGCTATTTAAATTGAGAAGTTATACCCTAAAATGTCTATATCAAAAAAATCGGTTGTATGGGAGCTATATGTTATAGTGGTCCGATCTAGACAATTTTCGGTAAACCTGTTTGGGCCCATATGTGTATATATACTTCCAAATTTCAGGTCGTCAGCTGTTTAAATGCAGAAGTTATGCACCAAAATGTCCATATCTGAACAATCGGTTGTATGGGAGCTATACGTTATAGTGGTCCGATCTTGACAATTTTCGGTAACTTTGTTTGGGCCAATATGGGTACAAATACCTCTAAGTTTCATGTCCTTAGCTGTTAAAATGGGGAAGTTATACAGAAGTTACCCCCCAAAATTTGTATGTATATCTGAACAATCGGTTGTTTACTATATGTTTTTATATATGTTATATCTCAAAAACTGAGGGACTAGTCATGAAAGGTATAAAAATCTTTAAAAGTCCGTCCCTAAATATGAAGCTAATGTTAAGGAGGTCTCCGGACAACATTTTTATATTTTGGTCCCGCGAAAAACCACCGAATTTGTTCTTTTTTGTAACTTTGTTATTTGAATCCGATTTTTAAAATTGATATATCATTATTTTGGAAGCTCTAAATTTCCCTCTAATGTTCTTTTGAATTCTGAAGTCGTTTTCACATATATAGCTGGGTCTGCTATCTAAGTTGTACGTCCATAAATTATCCTTTTTTAGAGGTCAATTAACGAAGTTACAATAAAAAATCTTTTTCGGTGGTGTTTCGCGGGATCAAATGAAAAAAAAAAACAATATTGTTCCTTAAACATAATCTAGTACATATCTGTGTTCATATCGAACAGTAGCTTATGTCGAAAGGAAAATTTTCAAAATACTCGTAAATTTGTGTAATTTTCTAGCAGTTCCCCGCACAGGATTATTAAGTAAAATCATTGAGACTGAAGCTGGTTGAAAGCCCGAGAAGAAGTTTAAACATCATATGATATCGTAAAATTAATAAGACCGGTAAAGTCAGCAATTTCAAAACCATTAAGATCTTATAATTTTTCTGTTTACTGAGATTCTGAATTACGGATAAGATGCATTCAGATAGAGAAACGAACGATCAGCTGCTTTTATTCGTAAGTAATTTCACCACGAACGTCGCGTTTTAAAAAATTGGAATTTGATTGCGGAAAATATATATTAGGGGCGATCATATGCAAAATTTATTCATATTTATTTCGTTCATAGTTTTTCTCAATGTGTGCACAAACACAAATTTATAACAGATGTAATAAAAACATTTGTAATGAACATTCAACAGCTACAAAAATGTGTGAAAATTGTAGTTCATTATTATCCCCATATTTTCTGAAATTACCTTTTTCATCTTTATATACTAAAAAAATCGTCCTAAAACTTTATAAGAATGTATAAAAATGCTTCTGAATTCATTACTGCATAAATAAAAGTAAAAACCGAATACCAAAATAATGTGTTTCAAAATTACACCATAGGTAAGCCTCAGAGTCTCACTTTCAGTTCTACGAACTTTTTAAAATTCAGTGATTAGGGTTAATGAACAATTATAATTATAGCTTATATCCTTATCCCTATCTCTATCCTTATCCCTATTCCTATCCCATTTCGTTTTTATATATGTACATTAGAGCGTATCACGGTGTATGGAGGAAAAAAAGTTGAAAATGTTCCCCCCAGTTTGAACACTTACCTTATGAGGTTTTCAAAAAAAATTTTTTAAATTTTTTTGTCACCTTGTAAAAACAGCGAAATTTGTTTTTTTTTCTATAATTTCTATATTTTACGTTCGATTTTCAAAAGTGATACATTTTTAGAAAGGTATTCACCAAGGCAATATTTCATCCATAGAAACTTTTAGCCCATCATGCCAAGTTCAGCTTTTATTCTATTTTTACTAAATTCAACACCCTGTATTTGAAAAAAAAAATTGTTTCCTGAATACTAAGAAAAACAAGTAAGAGCGCGGCTGACTTCGGACGTACCAAAGACTGCATACCTTTCATGAATGGGGAAATGAAAAGTTGCATAGTCTGATATTGTTTAATTTATACTTTCAATTCTCTGGGTAATTTATACAAAGATTCCTTAGAAAAAGAAGTGTCATTATTTAGATGGAGAAGTTATACCCTAAAATATATATATCTGAACAATCGGTTGTATGGCAGCTATATGATATAGTGGTCCGATTCGGCCGATTCCGACAAATGATAAGCTTCTCCTAAAAATACACTCACATTCCGAATTTCATGCAGATATCTCAAAAATTGAGGGACTAGTTTGCGATTAAACAGACAGACAGACAGACAGACGGACATGGCTTAATCGACTCAGCTCATGATCCTGATCATATTGGTATATATTTTCGTAGGTCTGCAACGCCTCGTTCTGGTACTTTCACCATTCGTGTTTCGGTACAAAGTTATAATACCATTTCATTCCCATGAATGGTATAAAAAGAATATTTACCTGCATATAATGAGGAAATAAATGTAATGCATTTATGCTAAATCTTTTGTTGGCTCTAATTTTCTGTAACGTTCTCGGCCACTTACTTTAGCGAGTATATAACCTAGGCGTTCCTCGTCGGCAACTTCTGTACAAGAATCACTTACTACCTGTTCAAATTGCTCAGTATTTAGAGAATGGCATAGAAAATCTGAGTAAATTAATAGGTTATAATTAGTATAATTAGTATGAATCACTGCTGTTTGGAAATATTAATCAGGTATTTTTATAACATCATTAGAATTTTGTAGTTCCTGCAAGTCCGTATAAGAATAAAATGGCAAGCATGGTGGCTCTGTAATTCTAAATGAGCTCCAATCGATCATTTGAGTGTACTATGTACTTCTTCATGGCATTTCTGCTCTGAGTTGCTCTATGTTGCTCTATTTCGACAGCTGCCCTACTTTGCTCTGCTCTAACCTGCTCCGAACATTTTTTGTTCATTAAACAGAGCTTATATTAATAAGTAATAATCTTTTTTACTCATATAATGATGTCAAAACTAAATTCAAGGCTAAATTTACTTTATTCAAAAAATTTTTTTTTAATACAGGGTGTTGGTTTTAAATAAATTTTAATAAAAGCTAAAGTTGGTGTCGCAGGTTAATGGCTTATATGGACGAAATATGACACGAGTTAAAACCTTTACAACAATATATTGCTCGTTAAAATCAAACACCAAATAGAAAAGTTATAAGCAAAAAACGAATTTCGCTGTTTTTACAGGATGTCGAAAAAAAAAATTTTTCCATTTTTGAAATCTCCAAGGAGTAAACATTCGAACCAGAGGGGAACATTTTAAACTTTTTTTGGCGATACGCCTTAATGTACATACATAGTAGATAAATGTTTTCTCAATAAAAAAAAATAATAATCTACATATGAATGTATGTACGTACATACGCACATATATTTTCATACAACAGCATGCAAACATACTGCAGAGGCATCCCAGCAGTATTTGAGGTAAGGAGGTGCATATTCAATAGAATATTCATTATGAAAAATAGCCTGAAAGTAAGTTCAAAATTCATTGCTGAAAAAATAACTGAACACGCAGTGAAGACATCAGGTGTACTGAAATACATGCTATGGAAGTTCTCCCTGCGTATTCAGGCCTTTTTTCCTACAGAAACTCTCCCTTCTCGTTCGGCAGTTTTTAGGTAGTTGATTTTCGACGCCACCTCTATATAAAAACGAAAGGGAAAGTTCAGATATTAGAACTACATCTCTACTTAATATTCAGTAGGAAATATGTGCTGTTTTCCAGCTGATAAATACTGCTGGGATGTTATAGAAAACAAAATCGAAAAACAGTATAGGTAACAACAATGACATGTTAAAACATTATGTTTGAGTTCGAACGACATGGCAAGACAGTATGTTTGAGTTGGCACAACATGGCAAGACAGTATGCTTGTGATGACATGGTATGACAATGTATGAAATTTTTGAAAAGGACAATTTTACAGAAAATGTTGAACTTTGCAGTACTTTAATAGGTATCTATGTAGGTATAATAATACGATAGTTCCTCGCCGTATATGCACAATTCCTTATGACGAAAAAAAAAATATTTACCAATATTTAAACAAATCAAACGTTCTCCTAACATAAAATAAAGTAATTACAAATCAACACTTAAAGCAAGGGCGCATGAGTTCAACCATTACCCCAATGCCAATATATAATAGCCAGCAAGTCATTAACCCCACACCACCCACTCATTATTTGAAGTAGGTAAACAAACAACAAAATATGTATATATTAACAGTTATGTTTACATAGGAGCTTAACACAGAAGCGCTGGCCATCCTCAAATCATCAACGATGGCAAAGGTCTAATCAAAATCAATTTAATTGTTTACAAATTATTAACGTTACAAAATGTTGGTCGTTGTCTGATTGTTGGGTAACGCCCACAATGACGCGTGACAAATGACCAATGACAAATTGACTAACGGTAAATACCAGCAAGCTAACTGTTAACTATGACACAACAAGGCGATGTATACAAGGAGTAAATAGTATTTATGTATGTAGTTATGAACCAAAGCGAAAAAATAGAATTTTGTTGTTGTTGAGATGTGAATTTCAAGTGGCATTCTAACGGTTGTAGTTAACGATTATCGGTTGGAAATCATTTTGTAAATAAACATTGCCACTCACATTTTCACCTATTCAAAAAGGGGAAAAGTGTTTTTGGAAATATACATAGAGAATGACTTTCGCGGAATATGCTTAAGCGTTCATAGACAGTAAATACTGGTTAAGGGAAACCACATTTTTTTTTATAGAAAGAAAGTAGTAGCAAATGTAGATGGTTGCTTGAAGCAAAAATGAATTTTATTGTCTTAGCTTAGGGACTAAATTTTAGGGATTGGTAAAACGTTTTTATATTTAATATTAGTACAAAAGGATTAAATAATAGGAAAAAGGTATGTAAGGTTTTACAGAAACTACCGGATAGAGGAATTTTTTCAGAGAGCCTTACTTCTTACCACTTTAACCTGCCACCTACGGTCTTTCGCAGTTCTACAAACCTTTGATTTGCTTTTGAAGAGCTACGTACGTTATTTGCGGAACAAACGCTTATTGACCAATCAAGTGAATACAAACAAAGACGCGCGGTTAAAAAGACATACAATGCAAATATTATAGGGTGGCACGCGGCCGTGATTGACAAAAATCAAATAAGGATGCGCAGTTGATAATAATTGTTCAACTATGGACAAACGTATGCATGCTTGTACTTCACCAAGTAAATAATAAACACCAAATGTAAAAGAAGAACAAAAAACATAAATAGTTGGTGATGGTGATGGTAGGAATTAGAAACCGCCAATGGCTGGCTATAAAAGCTGTACACAATTTCCGTTACAATTTTAGTTGATTTATAAAGTTTCAGCTTTAAGGATGTCCAGCCAAAAGGCTAACGAAACGTTGGAAATGAAAACGCCAATATCAACCGCAACAACAACAACGACACAATCAGTAACACCGCAGCTAACCCTACGACCACCTTCATTAGCCGCAACAAATATACCACCGCACTGCACAACTTGCCAAGTCTGCGGCGATCAAAGCTCCGGCAAGCATTACGGCGTCATCTGCTGTGACGGTTGTTCGTGTTTCTTCAAGCGCAGCGTACGCAAAGGCAACCTGTATGCCTGCATTGCCGCCAAAGGCAATTGCATTGTAGATAAGGCACGACGCAATTGGTGTCCATATTGTCGTTTGCAGCGCTGTTTAGCTGTCGGTATGAAGGTGTCTGCAGTGCAGGAGGAACGTGGACCACGCGCACAACAGCCAATGGCGACGGCGATAACAATGGCGAAACATGGCGGCAGAATTAAAAATTTTAAAAGCTATGCAACAACAACAACAACTGCTCATAATAGTAGTAATAATAATAGTCATGGCAACACACATTACATCCGATCCGCCATATGCAATGGCGCAGTTGAGGCGGCAAACCTAATCTCGCACACAATTACACCAACCACCACCGCAGGCAATGCAATGAATTTCCAAATTTTAGCGCAAATACTAGTCACTTGTCTGCGTCAAGCTAAATGCAACGTACATTTTCGTACGTTAACGCGCGCGCAGCAAGAGACGATTTTGAGTGCGGTGTGGCATGAGTGCTTTGTGTTGCGCGCCTCACATTGGTCGCTCGATATAAGCGATATGATTGATGCTTGCGGTGATCCGCAATTGCGGCGTATGATTTTCGAGGCGAAGCAGTTGCGTGCGGATTTGATGGAGTTGAATTTTCTTGAAACGTTAATACTTTGTCGGAGAGGTAAATATGATACATATGCGGGGTGTGAAACGGGAGCTGGTGGCATGCTTGCTATATATGTAAATATATCTGTATTATTTCTGTTCATATATGCACAGAATTGGCTGTCAGCGCTGCTGATGCTGTGGTTTTGGAGAGTTGTGCGAATGAGGCGCTGCTTTCGCTGGCGCGCTACACAATGCAACAATCAAATTGGTTGCGTTTCGGCACTCTGCTGTTGGGTTTGCGACAAATAACGCAGCGTTGTTATGATAGCTTTTTATCGTCTTTCTTTCACGCAATTGTCAAGGATATTGTTAAGAGTTTATAAGTGTGATAAAATATGCATAAATCAAATACATACATATGTACATAAAACAATAAAACATATTTTTTATGATGAAATATGAACTAGTAGAAAGAGGAGAAATTCTGAGTATGTATGTATTAGGGATTCCAATTTTTCCGATTTTTACGATCCCGGGATTTTCGGGATTTATTTTTAAAATCCCGGGATCCCGGGATTTATCCCGGGATTTGGACTTTAATTACACAGGCCGACAATATTTCCAAAAAATTTTCTAACTCAAATAAAATTCTACTTTTCTAAAGGATTTCGGTGCGCTGATTCTGAATTTGAAGTCGGATTTTCGGTAATGCGTGTATGTTTTGAGATATTCGTGTCCAAAGAGATGAAAAATGCGATTTTTTGCTATATTCACTGCTCAATCTGTTAAATTATTTACTTTCATTAAAAGATGATTGCAGCTATTGAAAGAACGATCATTTCTCTTGAAAACAGCGCTTTCCTTTTTCGGGTATCTTATTCGGATATCTACGTTGTCTTCAAAAGAAATGATCGTGCTTTCAATAGATGTAATGAGTTTTTAATGAAAGTGAGTAGTTTTAAAAATATTGAGGAGTGAATATGGCCACAAACTGCGTTTTTCGCCTTTTTGGACATGAATGTCTCAAAAACTACACCGAAATCCTTTTGAAACGTAGAATTTTATTTCTATTACAAAATTTTTTCGACCAGTATTATTTTCCCACATTTGGGGTTGAAAAAAGGAAATATATATTTCGAGGAACGCTACAACTTTAAAGTGCAAAGAAAAATTATTGATATTTCCAAGCTTGCCGAAAAATTCAGAAAATTAATAGCCGCTTTCGATTCACAATTTCTCTGCTGGCTATAAATTTCCCTCTGCCAAATTTATATGTGAATGATAGCGAGCAGAGGGAAATTTTTACCGACCAGTTAGCGAGTATGGCTACTACTCATTATGGGATCAAACATTTTTGTTCGATCCGACCTCGCTTGTTTGATGGCGAATCGAAAACGGCAAATGCAACTTCTGAATAGATAAACATCGGAGGCAAAATTTTGATATGAATTCCGAGTATGCAGCTGCGTATTTAATTTTAGTACAGTGTTGTAAGACTAACAAGTCTAATTAAAATTTTGTTTCCATTTTCTTCCATTATTTACTTTCCATGTGGGAAAATTCCAAAAAACATTTGAGAAATAAATGACTAGGGCATGGAATTTTATGTACTAAAAAATAAAAAATATGCGCATAAAAAATGCAACAAAAACTGAGAAATATGCATGAAAAATAAAAAAAAAATGCATTAATTCATGTTTATTGAAGTTACAATTGGCGCTTTCGATTCGCCATCAGACAAGCGAGGTCGGATCGAACAAAAATGTTTGAACTCATAATGAGTAGTAGCCATACTCGCTAACTGGTCGATAAAAATTTCCCTCTGCTCGCTATCATTCACATATAAATTTGGCAGAGGGAAATTTATAGCCAGCAGAGAAATTGTGAATCGAAAGCGGCTAATAGTTAAATAAATTAGGTACAAATATTTTTTAATTCAATTTTGCTCTTACGTTGTACGTTTATACATATGTATGTATGTTTTTATAGATATGTACATAAATTCAGTCTTGAACATTTCATAATTTGTAAAGGTTAATCCTTATTTAACGATTCATTAGCGTACACAATGAAATATTTTTTTCATATTCTCAAAAAGAAAAATTTGCCGATTCGGTCGAAAAAAGCTCTTAAACATAGAAAACGAACGTTCTAAATCCACAGAGGTAATAGGAGCATGTTTGAAAACGGCTCTTTGTCGACAGGTATGCACCGTATCGAATATACTAATAATAGCCGTGTTCACACGAAACTCTATTCGTCGTCAGATGACTGTTATGCATGAATTTCGTTTGTATAAAACTGTCAACTAGCAAATTACAAAAATAGGCAATATAATGCGAAATATGTAATAAAAAAATGCAAACAACGCAAAATATGTAAAAATATGCATATATGACCAAAATATGCAAAATATGCAAAAACATTTGAATGCCATTTTTAAGACAATTTCACGATTCGCAAAGATTGTTTATTTATTTTGCTCTACCTAAATCTAAGAAAAACATGTATTTGCATAAATTTCCATGCCCTATAAATGACCAAAAATCAGGAAATAGAAATTATCGAATGAATTTTGCCACAAGCTAAAAGCTTTAAAAATACCTAACGTACGTTTCCTTACAACGCGTACTTCAATACAAAAAAATTTAATTATTAAAAAAAAATCAAAAATTTTAATCCTTACTTTAACTAATGCACTTTTTTATTCTAGCAAAAATGTCGCACTTTCTTCCGGCTGTCACATTTTTTTCTTCTCTTCTACACAGACACAACACTTTTTTGGGGATGTTTGTTCTATTGACAAAATATAAAACTGGCCCGACTACGGGCAACATTTTCTGCTCTTAGCACAAGTAAAAGGTTGCATTATTTTTGTTTCATTAATCACATGAAAAATTCAACACTTTAATAGGGCACATGACACATGTTGATAATGCTGCAATGTAATAATGCAACATTTTCATTCAGAATAGGAAATGCTATTAGTATACAGATCTGAGACCAATAAAAATTATATAAAATATAACTTTTCTTTGCTATAATAGCGGAATATTCTCTCTTTATCTTATCCCGAAAATACCGGGATAAAATTCTAGCGATCCCGGGATTTTCGGGGTGTCAAAAAGGGCGGGATCCCGGGATCCCGGGATCCCGGGATTGGAATCCCTAGTATGTATGTAGTAGAACAATGCCATCCAATGCTTACCTGATTAATGCAGTGTCTTCCAGGCGGAGGTAACATCGATAAAACAGGCGCTTGAGTCCTTGGAAGCAATGAAAAGCGAATATGAAGACGTCTACATCTGCTCAGACATCCTGGATGCACCAAAAGCGCTTAGGACTGTCACATGTAAATACAGAACTGTCGAAAATTTCCGCAAATCTCTAAAGCAGATGGCTAAGCAGTTTGCCATTCACCTTGTATGGGTGCCCTGGGCACTGTTACATACCGGCAAACGAGACGGCAGACGAACTTGCTAGAGGGGCACATCCACCCCACTTACGCTGTCGTGGAAGGGTTTAGGTATGCTACCAGCAAGCTCATACTGAAGTTCTGCTTCAAAGAATTGGAGGAAAGGCGGCTTTGGCTGAGTACTTGCAACTATGATAGGCTCTTTTTGCCTAACTGGAACGCCAGACGCGCCAAGAGTTTACTAGTACTAGGCAGGTACGAGCTAGCACTAATAACGGGGCTGTTAATGGGCCATATAATCCTTGGTAAGCATGCGGAAAGGATGAATGCTTCATATTACGATTACTGTAGGGCCTTTGAGAATGAAGAGGAGCCCGAAACAGTAAAACACCTGCTGTGCGATTGTCCAGCACTAGGAAGGAGACCATTGAAACATTTGGGAGCTTACCAATTTAGAGATCTAGTGACATTGGAATTGAAGAAAATTCCAAGATTTGTTGAGTCCACATGATGGTTCGCGGATTCGCGTGGTATCACAGAAACCTAACCTAACCTCACCTAACCATGTATGTACATATGCAACTCAGTTGGTGTGGCAACTCCGAGTATAAATGCTAGTCGCTCCGGTAACTCGTTTCAATGTTGTCCATTGCTGTATTCATCTGGCTTAACCTCTTATAAAAATAAATAAATAAATGAGTCTTATTAAATTATATGAACATATATATATGTCTTTAGTTTATTTAATAATTTATTTCATAATTCGATCAAAGCTTAAAATATACAATTTTCAGTGGGTAGGTAATAATTCTCTTCGCTAATTTTACTCGCAATAATTTTTATAGAATACGAATATTTATTGGTTTAACACACAACATATATGTATAGGTATTTACATACATACATACTTATTGCCTAAAGTGATGTCTACTAGTTTTTTTTAAATTTATTTTAGACTTACTAACAATAATTTTATGTTCTTTGTCATGTTGTAATTTATTTTTAATAATTTAATTAACTTTTAACAATTACTATTCTCTGTTTGACTTATTTTAATTGCTTACTATAGAATTTTTATTATATTTTTTTTACTAGCATACATACGTAGACATATAAAATTTTATTTATTATGTGTATTATTTTTGATTTTTATTTTTTCCTTGTAGGCTCGCTATTTATTTATTTTTGTATGTACTTCTGGTTATTGTATTATAGATTTTTTTGTTTGTAAATAAAATGCTTACATAAAACTTATTTGGTGTGTTTATTTAAAAATTATTATTTAAAAATAAATATGCATTTGAACTAAAATTGTTTATATAGTATTTAATTTTTGTTGTTTTTGCTAAGTTTGTACCATTTTAGGTAATTTCAGTTGCTTTGTTTTGGCATTTTTTGGCTTAGTTATTTTTATATGTACTTATACATATATATATAATATATATATATATATTTTATAATAGAACGCTATAGTACTTATACGTGTATATGGGAATTAGCTATAGATTTTATTTTTTTCTAAGGTTCTATTTTTTCTTCGGTTTTAGGCTTTAACTTCCATACAATTATTTGAGCTCTTAACTGTTTGCACGGTCTTCAACTTACTGTTATATCAATTATATTTTGTATTATGTGGAGTTTTATAAAATTTTACTACTCGAATATAAGTATGTTTGTTTTACATTTAATTTACTACATTTTTACTTCTACATACATGCATCGAGGTTTATTTAGTAGCGATTGTCTTTTAAAAATATACTAGTACTATAAGTAATTGAAATCGGAAAAGCTGTTTCAAGAATTAAAAGAAAACAATACGAAGGTAATGTAAAAAAAATGTACTAAATACATAGGTATTTCGAAATCAAATCTTCTTCTATATCAGCTTATCGTAGAATAGGAAAGATCAAATATTTGCCTAGAGTGGGAGCGATAATGAACTATATACTCTCCGGTTGTCCACTTTGTTCCGTGGCTTACTAGGACTGCTTCTTATTGTTAGAAAAAGTCCGAAAAGCAAAACAGAGGACATAACTGAATGTCAACCGGTTCGATAATAACCGCTTCGATCATAAACAGAATATTTTTCTGTTAGGTCACTGAGAGTAGAGAGTTCAGATTACAGTTTCTGATCGACATAATTCACTCCATTCTTCCCTTTTCTTACTATTAAACGATAGGATTTCAATATAAATATGCCTTTTAGAGATTTTCTAATAAATTCATTTACTATATGGATCTCCATTAAAAATTGGCTACTATTACCTATTCTTGTACTAAATCGTACCGTCAGGAATTCAGATTTTCCTAATTGATTGTTTCTTCCAACATTCGTGACATTGCCAAGAAAGCGTATATATTTTACTAGCCAAACAAATCGACATATATTTCTTCTTCTTCTTCTTCTTCTTCTTCTTCTTCTTCTTCTCTTCTTCTTCTTCTTCCCTTTTTTTTATTCTTATTCCACTTCTACTTCTTCTTCAAAATAGAATTAACAATATGCTAGTACAAGGTACTTCAAGCATAAAAAATTCTTTGTGCTATTGTGTTCTTAACAAAATGTTTCACCTGTAAAATATATCCGCTAATAAATTAATCTTCTACGTTTTTGTGTCTTTTAATTGATCCAAATGACAGTTCAGCGACGCTTCATTCATCGCGCCGCCTTAAATTGTACCTTACCTATTCAATAAAGCCTCCACATTCAGCGTCAGCTCGTCATTTCGTCGCAACTCAACACACCCCTCATCACACCCCTCATCACACGGCGTTGTCGTATTCGAATTAACTGACGCCGTGGTGGTCGCCGTCGAAGCATCGGTGGTCGGACTTTCAGTTATAGCACTGCCGGCAGCGCCACAACTGACACCGTTCAAAGTACGCGACGGCGCTGGCGAGGTTGGCGCCGACAACAGAGCAGCAGATAATTTCGTGTTGGTCGGTGGCGTTTGTGCCTCAATCGTCGAGGGAGGACTGCGATTCAAATTACTATCCAAACTGCTGTGATGCTGCGATGAGGCTGGCGATAGAGGAATCTCTTCGATCTTCTCCAGATCTTGTGTGATCGATGTGGAGTTCTGTTTGTGTGCACGTGTCAGCGTGCCCTTGGGACTGCGTGACGTCTCATGTAGTATGGGTATGTCCAGCATGGATGATTTGTGCGTAAGCGACATTGTATGATGCGACGCTTGTAGCGCGCTTTGATGCTGATTTTGATGATGATGATGATAATCGGCTTTGTGTTGTGTATCGTCACGATCGAGACTGAATTGTCGACGCAGTAGACGCGTTGAACCGGGTTTCGAATCAAATTTAATGCTGCTGCTGTGCGCGCTACCACCGCCAGAGCCACCACCACCGCTGACGGCGCTACTGAGGCCACCACCAACAACACCACCACCGCCTACTATTCCCCCCATACCACCAGCACTACCACCATAAAGATACTTGCCATCATAGAATTGTGTTAGATTACTTTCGCTGGGACTTAGGCATTTATAGTGATTGTAGGGTGAACTGAGATCCATCATCTCCTCAATCTTTTTATACAAACGCGACGAAGAACCACCTGCTGAACCGGGCAGCCGATTAAATGTGCTGGGTGTGAGCAGATTTTCGGTTGTGAGTTCGGACAGCTTGCGCGATTGCGGACTTGCGCTGGGTGTTTTGGTGGGGAATTCCGGACAGAGCGTGATATTCGGGCTAATTGTGTTGGTCGAGGTGGAATCGATGGAATAAGAATTATTCAAATTGGACGAACAAACATCGGCGTTGGTGGGCGGTGTGATCTCCACTTTCACTTCAACCGATTCCCCGGCCAGCGAGGACGATTGACTTGATGAGGGATTTGTGCTGTTGCGTGATTTGTTTGCCTGAGCCTTGAGTGTGATGGAATTGCGTATGAGTGATTCGTCGAGGCTAAAGAAGGAAAAGGCGAGAAAAGATGAGAGAAGAAGATTTGAGAATTGATTGTAGGAATTTACAAAATTTCTAATGGAAATTTGTTTCGGTTTTCTTTACTCAACTCACCCATGCGATTCACTGAGCAAGCATTCAAATAATTACAAATACAAGAGGAGTTAAGTTTAGTTTTTCAAATTGACATATTTCAAAGCTTTTCTCCCCCCACTTACCCAATTGGCGGCGGCGTAGGCAGCGGCTTGTCGAAACCCTTCTTGCCCAACAGCCAAAATGTGTTCATCAAACCCTTACCCTTGATCTCGGTTAGACCTCGTGGCTCGATTGTATAACCGCCACGCGCCTCCAAGCGATCGCGTGTCTCCTGCGACATGTGTATGCGCCATGAAGAGCCTGTGAAGCCGACAACATGGCAACATTTTCTTACTATATTCCGTTATATCACTACTTACCGGTCGACTCCATGCGCGACGCTGTATTCACCGTATCACCAAAGAGACAATAACGCGGCATCGTCAAACCCACTACGCCTGCACAGCATGGCCCCGTATGCATTCCTATGCGTAACTGTACTGGCACGCCGGGCAAATGTTTTACATGAAAGCGTCCACTTTGATGCAACAAATCCAAAGCCATTGTGGCGATTTGATCGGCATGATCGGGCGTGCGTACGGGTAGACCACTAACTACCATATATGCATCGCCGATGGTTTCGACCTGGAGAGAAATGGAAGAGCATTAAATAAATTGCAGTATGTGTTCATCTCTCTCGCTTTATCTGTCTCTCTCGCTCTCGCTCACCTTATAAACGTTATACGCATTGATTGTCGCATCAAAGATGGTGTAAAGATCATTTAGCAGATCGACCACTTGCACGGGACTGCAGTGCGCAGCAATCGTTGTGAAACCAACGATATCGCTAAAATATATTGTTACATCGGAGAACTCTTCCGGTTCGACGGCCAAGCCCATTTTTAATTTTTCCGCAACGGAGCTACATAGGAAAGAAAATTTCAGTTAGAGAACAAAACTTAGGGCTGTTCTCGCCATCTACAGTTAACGCTAACTCCTAGTTAAACATCATTATCGAATTAATCAAACGCATAAATTTAACATATGGTCGATAATGCAGTTCATATTTTAAGAGACTTTTGAGACCTCCGATTAACGCTAACCAGAGGACAAAGGTTTGGTCAACCTATGGACTGCATTATCGACCACATGTTAAATGTTTTGTTTGATGGAGTCGATAATGATGTTTAACCGGACTTTAACCGTGGTTAGAGTTAATCAGAGGTTCAGTAAACGGCCCTTAGGGCAGCTAATGAATCCCATCCAAATATGTATGCATATCTCCTCAACTCACCTCGGCAACATGCGATTCAACAATTGTTCAGTTTTTTTCCGCTCAATATCCAGCTGTTCGGTGCGTTCACGTATCAACTCCTCCAAATTATTCGAATACTTTTCGAGCATTTGAAACATTGTATCAACAAAATTCACCTTACGACCATGATTAAGCATCTTAAAACGTTCATAAACGCTGACAAATTGCATGATAGCAAAATTAACAACAACAACGAGGAAAATAAGTAATATCAATAGCATAACATTGACACAGTTATTAAGGTTGTCATTAACACAGTCAGCAGCCCCAGCAGTTCCAGCAGCCAGCAGACATAGCATTTCACAAGGACGCAATGGTGTATGAAGATATAAAAAGACAGCAGCAGCAGCGGTGAAACAAAAGTGGAAGAGAAAATGTAGAAAAAATTGAAGTAAATACATATTAAAATAGCATAAAATCAATATATGCGTGTGTGTGTGTGTGTGTATGTGCATTTACTTTGTATGCGTTTGTGTTTTAGTATAAAATTATTTATGGAAGCGGAATATTTATAGGCATCTTTTGCTGCTATTGACATTGTCAGCTCGAATGATAACAGGAAGTACATGCAAAAACACGCAGGCATACATACCATGCAAAAAGGTCCCCAAGCAATATGGAATACATACTTGCTTCTGTTTGTAATACGCTCATTCGTTATGCTCCAAACATTTCAATACTTAATTTTCCTTTGTGCGTTCATATCTCAGCGTTGCGCAAAAAAATTTAATTATAATAATAATAATATAATATTTTTATTATCACGCATCATAAGACATTTAAACACCACAGAAGGTCTTAATATAAGGATTTATCTAAGCCTTATTTCCCATGGCGTATAAGCGTTATTATAAGGTATATAATCACCACATAAGGCATTATTATAAGGAATTATCCAAGCCTTATTCTCATGGCGGATAAGCCTTCGGAATAAGGTTTCCTCTTAGAGAGAGAAAGAGTAGTAGTAGAGTTCAAATTCCATCCAGTTTTCGAGATAAGCTGATCTAAAGTTTAAGTGTCAAAAATTAAATTTTCTTTCATATTTTAAAGGCTCAGTCCTTGAGATATCTGATTGAAACTCGGTCAATTGGTCATTTGTCGTTACCGGCATAATTGGACCACTATAACATATAGCTGCAATTCAAACGATTGCTCAGATATAGACATTTGGGGGTATAACTTCTCCATTTAAACAGCTAAGGAGAAGAATCTTGACAATATTTGTACTGATGTTGGCCTTAAACATATTACTGAGAATTCTCAAGTTCGGACCATTATCCGCATATGCGATTTTATCGAGAAAAAAATCAACCCAGTCTAATACACATACATAAGTCCTTGTCACATTTCTCTGCCTCCTTCATCATTTTCTTTTACTTACGAATTAAAATCCGGCCGCATATCGGGCTGCTCCGCCCAACACTGACGCATTATATTGATCGCTTCGGGTGGTGCGGCACCCTTCGACACCGATGGACGTATCAACGGCGGTGGTTTTTTAATTTTCGCTATTATTTCGTCCGGCGATAGCGACAGCATACAATACGGTTCCCCGCGTACCACCACCTCCTGCATAATGATGCCAAACGAATAGACATCACCCATTTGTGTGCCCAACACACGGCCATAATGATGATGGTGAGATTTCATGGAACGCAATAACTCCGGTGCTGTCCAAAGCAACTCTTTGGCGGTGCGTGTGGGCGGTAATAAGCCTTGAGCTTCGTAGAATGAAGCCACACCATAATCGGTTATTTTTAATACCCAACGTGCATCCACCACGCAATTGCGTGAGGTGAGCGTACCGTGAAAACGAAGCGGTGAGGTGTGCAGGTAACGCATGCCGCGCACCAAATCCGTTAACAAGCTAAGCCGGAAGCTCCAATCCAATTTGATTTCATCCATGATTAGTACATCTTGCAGTGAACCGCGTGAACAATAATCGAAAACCATGGCGGTGCGATTCGGATCGGACAGCCAGCCTGTGAATGTAAGTATGTAATGCGTGTATGTAAGTAAGTAGGCAAGTGTAGGTTAAACGACGGCGATTCAACACGTGTAATAATAGCAAAGCATTAAGTGGATATCTGTTTAGTTTGTTGGGAGTTGCAAACATACCAATTAAAGGGTTAATATTTTCGTGTCTTAACCCATGCGCCATCACCAACAAATCCATCGCTTTGGCCTTCAACTCTGTCGTCGAGCCGGTCAATGGTATCTCTTTCAACTGCACCAAATCGCCGTTATAACGTGCGCGCATATCCAACAGCGCCGGATTGTGGCGCGCCAAACTATTGCTGCCCGATGTGCCTTTGCCTCCATTGCCGGCCGTTTGGCCAGCACCAGTGGCGGTGGCAGTGCCTGCGCCTGGTATAATGAGGCCTAGATTTTTTAGCGAGCCAATTGATCCTTTAAGTAAATCGGGTTTGTCGACTTCGGGCCCGCCGAATTCTTGTAGTTGTTGTAGCCAACAGCAGAGCATCGCTTCGATGCCCTCATCAACCTGGATGATTGGATGGGAGAATGAATGAGAATGAAAATGGGAAATAAGGATAGCAAAAGCAAAAGGAAACAACACAGCGATTGGTTAATGTAAATATGCATTTGTGGAAAATTGTGTTTATCTGTTTATAGTAATTAACTTTTTACAAAAATTTTATAAATACGAGAGCCTTTCGTATTGTACGAAGGCTATGGCTTTCTCACTAATAGCCTAAACGAGACTTAACTGATCTTTTACAATGACGTCCGCAGTTTTCTTGGCATCGCCGAAAGTTAAAATATACTTACATAGATATTACTAATTAATTTTCTTACCCTCCTTGAATCAACTGGAAATACAAAGTCCTCTGCAGACAGCACAATTTTGTTTGGTCCCTTCGACAGTCGTTTGCGCAGATAATAATTTCTGAAAATAAAGGAGAAAGCAAGTGGATGATTAGCAAGGAAAATTTCAAAATTTATGTGTATAGCAGTACTAGGAATGTAAAAGAAAGGTCATTTAAACTGGATTAGCCATTTACGAGAAGCTACCGATAAGTCCACGTTATACACAAAAGTTTCTATAAACTTATTTCTGGCCATTCTCCTCGACTACGACTAGTCTTTGTACGTCGATTTAAACAGGGAATTTCCAGGAGTCAATGACATGCCAAAACTCAGCCTTCAGAACAGCCACGGCTAACTTCATGATGGCGCTGGTGCACCATCTGCATCATGAGGCACAAATGCTTCCAATCAAGGAATGTAATTTCATGCTGAGCAAGTAGGTAACGCTGGGATGCCACCGCTGTGGGCACCCAAATAGCCTCCTACTGCAACCAGAACCTCTCTCCCCGGCAGGCTAGGAGTCATCTATTCGAGCTCACCCCGGAGGTTGACACTGACATGTCTAGAGAGGCTACGGCGAACCACCGGCGACTAAAAAAATACCACTAGACGGACTAGATTATTACCATACTCTTCTAAGTATGAGTGTTTCAAGTGGAACGGATACGCACAGGAGTTCATCCTCCTGCATCCGACACGATTTGTCTGGTTATTTTCAGGTGTACGACGATCAATGAATAACAGGGGTTAAGGATAATAATAATAATAAACCCAACGATTTCCCTCCACCCACCCAACCGCACGAGGGGCGCATCCGCATGACGTACGGAGATTTTAAAATAAAATTTGGCCAAGGTGTTGAGTGGTAGAAGTTTATTAAACGTCGAGAACTTATACTGCTCAGCTACAGAAAATATAATTCCATCAGCTGGATATACATATGTACATAGAATAAAATATAAAACTACAAATAAAAGTAATAGACAAAAATAGAATAGTCAATTAGAGCGAGAGATTTGTTGTCACTTGTTAAGAGCGCACAACAGAATTTTTCTTATCAGATAAATAGAGTCTGATATATCGAAATGAGTAGAATAATCATTAAAAGATTTACATAAGCAACGAAGTGGTTCGTGTAATTCAAAATTAGTTCTACACTGCTTTAAAAAGATAGGTTGAAAATGTCTTGATGGTCGAATAGGAACATTTAAGTTTATTTCGGATAGGAGAAATTGACTGCTTATGGATCCTTTCAGTAGTTTAACCAGAAATATTACACCTAACATTTCCCTGCGGCTTGATAAATTTGGAAGATTAATAAGCTTCAAGCGACTAGTGTACGAGGGAAGATTTGTCCGTGGGTCCCAATGAAAGTTCCTTAACGCAAAAAGTAAGAACTGTTTTTGAATTGATTCCAGTCTATCGGAATGAACTTGATATTGCGGACTCCAGATTATTGAAGCGTATTCTAGTATAGGTCGTACTAATGTTGTAAACAGGGCTTTAGTTACGTAAGGGTCATTAAATTCCTTAGACCAACGTTTTACAAATGCTAGGATACTTTTAGCTTTGTTTACTGTAGCATTAATATGCAGGTTAAAGTGGAGCTTACTATCAAATCTTATTCCTAGGTCAACAAAATCGTAAACCTGTTCCAAACTATAGTTATTAATTGTGTAAGACGCAGGTTGAAGGATCTTCCGTGAAAAGCTCATAAATTTACATTTACTAAGATTGAGTGGCATAAGATTAATATTGCACCACGTAGCGAAGCAATTTAAATCATTTTGTAGGGCAGATCTTTCCTCCAAAGAAGAGTAAGACTTGAAAAGTTTCACATCATCGGCATACATCAGAAGTTTTGAGTTTCAAATTGCATAAGAAATGTCGTTTATAAACAGCAAAAACAGAGTCGGACCAAGATGGCTGCCTTGTGGAACTCCTGAAGATACGTTAATGATGTTGGAAAAAGCATTTTTAAAAACAACTCTTTGTGTTCTATTAGTGACATATGACGCAATCCATTTTAACAGAATAGGTTGAAAACCAAGAAGATCAAGTTTATGGATAAGTAACGCGTGATTGACCTTGTCGAAGGCTTTGCTGAAGTCAGTATAAATTACATCGGTATTAGCATTATTCCTAAAACCGTTAGAGACATGAGTTGTAAATTCTAGTAAGTTGGTAACAGTTGATTTGCCTCTACAGAAACCATGCTGCGAACTTACTATTGATGAGGAAATGGAATGATTTAGACAATTGGTGACAATAGCCTCAAATAACTTTGGGATAGCCGAAAGCTTTGCTATGCCGCGATAGTTTTCGATGGAAGATCTACTTCCAGATTTATGTAGAGGAATAATAAAAGATTCTTTCCACGCGTTTGGGAAAATTCCTGACTTCAAAGACAGATTAAATAGTGTGGTTAATGGCTGGTAAATATACTCGGCGCATTTGTTTAAAAATATTGAAGGAATCATATCTGGTCCGTAGTTTATGGACTTCTTTATTGTTTTAAGCAAAAATAAAACCTCTTCTGGATCTATAAAAGGGCATTCAAATGTGTTATTCTGAAAAACTTGATACGGGTATTCATTAAAGCTAACATTAGTATTGGAATAATTTGATTCAAAGAAGAGGGCAAAAAGGTTCGCGACATCTTGGCTATCACTGGCATCACAATCACGATATCTCATAGATGATGGGAATCCCATTACTCTACGTTTCGAGTTTACAAAACCATAAAACGATTTCGGGTTGGAAAAAATGTTCTTTTTCATTTTAAATATATAAGACTTATAGCACTTTTTGTTCAGAAGTGAGTACTTATGACGCAGAACTGAGTATTTCATATAATCCTTTTGAGAACCAGTCTTCTTATATATTTTAAAGAAGCGCGATTTTTTATTTTTTAAAGCTCTTAACTCGCTAGTGGCCCAAAGATACAAAGGTTCATTATATTTGCGTTTATGTTTCGGTACGTATTTCTCAAAAAGATTAAGAATCGTGTTATTGAAATGCAAAACATTTAGATCGACGTTTCCATTATAGTCTGGCCATACCAATCTTGAGAGTTCTTTATTAAGTTTATTATAGTTTGCATTAGAAAAATTGTAACAAAAACTAGACTCAGAGTTAAACTCTTTTACGTTACCACGGTTATCGTTATTTATAATTTCGTAAACCAACTCTAAAGGAGGATGGTAAACATCAACAGGTGATACCAGGGCATTAGCCTTGTTTACAGTATAATTGGATACATCATCTACAAAAATTAAGTCAAGCATTTTCCCAAACTCGTTTCTAATAGTATTGATTTGATGTAGACAGAGGTCAGATATTTCTTCAATGAAAGTGGTATTGTTAATATTAGATGTAAGTGGCACAGTATTATGATCAGCAATGCGCCATGAAATGTGGGGAAGATTAAAGTCTCCTAAGACGATTATTGAATCTAACTGTGTCATTCTAGAGATAAGAAATTTAAGTGAAGAAATAAGTTGTAAATATACTGATAGATCAGACGAGGGAGGAATGTAACATATTGCAAAATAAGTGTGACCTTTGCCGACCTTAATGCGGATGCAAGTAAATTCAAAAGGTAGAACGAGGTTTACATCAATTTCTTCAGACGGTATTGAAGAATGTACGGCTAGCAATACACCCCCGCCGACTCTGTCTAAACGATCATTCCTGTATACTTGGTACATGCTACTAAATATTTCGGAATTAAATGTATGTGGTTTGAGCCATGTTTCAGTAAAACAAATAATATGAAAGTTAGATTCAACCGTTTTCAAGTATACGTTAGTTAATTTAGTATTCAGACCTCTCACATTTTGATAGTAAATATTCAAAGCGGATTTAGATACTAGTTTTTTGGAACGGAAGAAATTTTAGCTAAATTTGTATTACGAATTCTTGGTCTGTGTTCGAATTCACGGACAAAAGCTCCGGACGGCCAAAAAGACGTACTCAAAAGAGCATCAAAGTCACTTAAAGGTACATCAATTTTAAACGAGGCAACATTTCGGTTGTAATTAAATTTAAATTTTTTAATAAACAGATTATCAGTTTTAATTTTAGATGAAATGAAAAATTTCAAGTCCTTTTCGGTGGTATCGATGTCGAATCTCGACACGAAAATTGATTTTATAGGAGGCACAACAACCAGCTCTTTAGGTGGGACAACAACCGGTTCCTTCACTGCGGATTGTAATCCGACAGAAGGACCATTCAGTTTGGGATTTTTTCGGGATGTTACTTTTGTTGATGATTTAGGTTTATCATCTACAGGCCTCGGTGAAGCCAAGTCAATCAGCTCCACCGTATTCTGCACATGATCGACCTGAAGATTTTTACGGGCCACTTCATTGTCTGGTGCAACGGATAAAAGGGGATTATTTTGGTTATCAGTATCTAAACACTTGAAGGATTTAAACATACCCTCATAGTACTTAAATTTCTCAGTTAGAGCAGTCAACTCTCTACCAATTTCAGAAAAGCCGTTCCTGGTTTGACGAAATAATTTGAAGAGATCAATTTCCGTTGATCTGCATTTCGAACAAGACCAGCGAACGCCCTTTTTGTCATCGATCGCGTCCAGAACTCTCCCCGTCAAACTGGCACATTTCATATGAGCAAGCCCATCGCAGAGCCAGCAAGTCACGAAGCGTTCGGAGTCGCTTTTCAATGAGCAGTTACTATACATGCAAGACATATTAAAAATAGAAAGTTGAAAATTAAATTAAACAATAGTAAAAACAAAAAAAAAATATAAACAAAATTAGCAAATACTATGAATGTATGGATTGTGTCTAAATAAGCAGTGAAAGGTTAAATATAACGCAAAAAGTTTGAATATCAATAAGGTAGTTTTACAGTTTTAGAGAAACTGGAGCGAGCAGTTTAAGGTACACTTGAGACGCTTAATAAACACGGCAAACAGCTGTGACAAAAAAGGAAAAAGAAGAGAATGAGAGGATGAATAGAAATGCGCAAAGTAAATGTAAATAAAAACAAGCAAAGTAAATGAGTGCGCGCCAAAATTAATTAAATGACAAAATTAGCCACTCAACTGCAACAACAACACTATGCAAAATTGCCTCGGCAACACAATTGATTTAATTAATAAAATAAATGCGAATAATATTATATTGCGACAGTTAAATTATTTAATTTAATTTTAGCACACTATTTAAGCACTTTATTTTGATAAACAACGCAAGAAATATTTTTAATATAATTTTTTAAAGCACCAAAGCACAGAGCAAATTATTATACGTCTACACAGCTTAACGTTTACCGTTTCTGATTGCTGGTGCATGTTTGACTAAGGGAAACAACGTGACCACGACGGACGCAGAGCATGCTGCTCAACCCACCTCGCAACGGTAGCTTGACAGCAGTAACGGGGAGTTCGGCACGATCACAGTAGGAGGTTTGATGCAGGTTAGAGTCCCACACTGACATGGTAAAAGTTAATAAGTGAATATTTTAAAAATATAAATACACGCGCGCCATCTGTTGGAACATAGCGGTGGTTGTAACCTAATCTCATTAGTAAATGCGTTGCATATATTTAGACAGCAGCTAGAAATTACATACATACATACATACATGCATACATACATACATACATACAGGTGAAACTAATAAAAGCGTGTTAAAAAAACTCAGAGCTTGAAAAATATATAAGGCAACCCCTCGACCCAGTGGCTTACAGACGGGCCCTAAAGGAGATTCACACCGAAACCATTTTCATCTTCGTTTCAGTTCATCCGTCCTAGGTAATCCTGAGAGACCAATCACCCCCTATATCAGAGGAGGAACTGGAGTTACTGAGAGAAACTCGCCGCGTCACTCTTGTGGAACTGTCAACTGAAACCCACTCACTTAATTCCTTGTCCCTTTAGACTAGCCGAGAAAATGCTGTATCATTCCTGGGCCCGTCAGAATGTCAGATAAAGCATAGACACCTACAAAGGTAATTAAAAGAAGTGAACATAAATTGAAGAGGAAGCAGAAGTCAACTGATTGCGACGAGCTCACCATATAAGTAAATTTACCTTGCTTTGTCATCAAGCCTGAAGCTGTTAATGATTATAAAATGTCAGCAAAAAATGTCATGCAGGCAGCGCAGAGTATTCCCCTTTTCGTTTAATAAACATCTTATAATTAGTTTAAAAAAATAAATAAGCACGACAGCACCTCGTATCATCACGGGCAACGCTACACCACAATAGACCAATCTTATAATTTTATTAATCAGCTGGTGCTAAAGTTTAACACAGCACAATATGACAGCTAATTAGCTGTGGCAAGTAAGTAAACCCACTTAAACGCAAAACAATGTAGCCACAGATTTATTATGAAAATTCTTATAGTAGTAACTACTGTGGTTTGCCTCTTTATGTGAAATATGCGATAACAAAAGCTTTTGTCACAAAACTTGCCCCACACTTCCACTTCATTAGCACTGAAGCGCACAACTTTAATATAATGTTCCTCTTTATTTTTTTTTGTTGAGTAATACTAACAAAAACATAAAAGCGCCATTTTACTTTACTTGGTTGCCGCTTTTATGGTTTGCGTTAACCATTAAATTGTGGTTGCTCTGTGTACATATTTACGTATGTATGTATATAGTTACGATATTGTTTCAACTTCTGGTTAATTTTAATGCGAGCAAAGGCTCATGATGATAACGAAAATGAAAATGTTGCTTTGATTGTGTTGAACTGAATACGAAATAAAATTTATATTGGCGGCATTTCATTTGCAACTTTTTTGGAGCATAAGCAATTTTCTTAAGTGAATTTATATAGGTAAGTGGGAAGCTTTAAAGTGAAGGGGTTTCGCATTTGACATACACTGTTCATTTGTAGATAGTTTTTTGGCGCAATGGTACATGCTTCCATGCTTCCATGCTTTCTGCTTTCCACTCAACTCACCGTAAGCTAATTCAAATATCTCGTTAAAATGAATCAATTTATGTCACGAGCTCAACATAAATAATCCTCCTTAATCGCGCATACTGATAATTCTTAAACATTCGGCTGATAACGCTATCATAAAATCACTCAAGCATTTGTATTTATATTTTATTTAATTTTATTTTATAGCTCATACTATAATGTTTGAAATTCAGCAACCAAAAAAAGGTAATAAATTTGGTTGCTCCAAACTTTTTGAATTTATAATTTCAAAGAGGATTATCAACCGGTTTAGTGCGATGAAAGTTTTCGTTAAATTCTATTTTTATGTATATAAAAAGGTGGCTGTGGCCATAAATACGATTTGCATAAATTCAAAATCTAAATTTAAATGAATAAAAAATTGTAATTAATGATTAATTAAAATAAAATGAAATTTGTAAGCATTAAGTCTCTATCTCTATATCTCTCTATCTCTATCTCTATCTCTATCTCTATCTCTATCTCTATCTCTATCTCTATCTCTATCTCTATCTCTATCTCTATCTCTATCTCTATCTCTATCTCTATCTCTATCTCTATCTCTATCTCTATCTCTATCTCTATCTCTATCTCTATCTCTATCTCTATCTCTATCTCTATCTCTATCTCTATCTCTATCTCTATCTCTATCTCTATCTCTATCTCTATCTCTATCTCTATCTCTATCTCTATCTCTATCTCTATCTCTATCTCTATCTCTATCTCTATCTCTATCTCTATCTCTATCTCTATCTCTATCTCTATCTCTATCTCTACCTCTACCTCTACCTCTACATCTACCTCTACCACTACCTCAACATATGCCTCTACCTTCAGCTTTCTATTCCTTTCTTCCTTTAATCCTCTCATTGCCTTTCCCTTTCCTTTCTTTCGGCTTTTTGCGTCCCTTTTTCTTTCCTTTTCTCTTTCCCATTTTCCTTACTCTTCCACCACCCTTTCTTCTTCTGTTTCTGTTTCCGACATCTATAAAAAAGCCTGATCAAAACTCTTCATTTGAAACCAAAATCGCTCAGAAATATTTGGCGGTCACCCGGCATAGACGTCACAATGAAAAGAGCTCTATTTTGAAGTCTTCCACTTCCTTTATAACCGAGTTCTCCATTACATAACAAGCATATGTGATAAAAATTAACAAAAAACGCTCCATAAATACGGATTTTCTGAATATCTCGACTCCAGCGCCGCCTAGCGGTATTTTTTTTTTTTTGTAAAGAGTTTTTGATTAAATATCAAACATACTTGCCAAAGAGAACCGAATCGGCTCATAAATACGGATGTTGCCAATAAAACGACTCCAGCGCCATCTAGCGGGGAAAATAAGCCTATGTCGAGAGGTCTTATTTAAATAATAAACTGTCAAAATTTGGCAAAAATTCACAAAATTTTCGAAAAAACAATTTTGTTATCCACCTCTTATGCGGCCAGTCATTGCAGTTGCACTAATAAAAATTGAATTCCACTCAAATTAAGAGTAACGAACAGTTGTGTTCGCCATACTCCAGCACACTACCGAGCTTATGTTCGCACCATATACTAAACTTTTTAATTAATACCATAAAAAATTTATAAAAAGTTTAACACATTTGTGTGTTTGTGTGTTGCTGTGGTGCTTATGTCGTTGTGGGGTTAATATTTCGCAAAATTTTCTAATAAATTTATTTATATATATGCATATGCATTTAGCAAGTTAGTCAACAACATTTGGATATATGCCATTGATTAATTGTGGAGTGTGTGAAAAGCATTTTAACAGCTTTTAAGCAAAAAAGTTTAAATTCATGGAAGGATTAGGCAGCTCGCTGATATTTTATCACTAAAAGAGTGGAATTAGGGGAATAAAAAACAAAATTTTCATTCCATCCATTTTCATTCATTTCTTCAGCTTTTTACTTATGCAATGCAATGAAGAAGAAGACACGCGTAAGAAATATCGCATATCAACGCCTCTCGGCACCAAGAACAAAAAATATGCTTTCAATAATCGAATAATCAGCAGAAGCAACGCGCAGTAAACTTTTTGGGCAAACGTCCAACACTTCCACCAAGTGCCAAGAAATGCCAAGAAGTGCCAAACGAAAAAACACATGCAATTCTTGGCTGTGAGGCGGGCAACTCACATGCACAATGCAATAAATTACCCAACGAGCGAAAGAAAAAGGCGCGAATGGATTTTTGTGTGCGAAAATTGATTGCGCTGCAATTAAGTGTCGATAACGAAGTGTGTTTTGAGTTGCCAAAAACACTTTTTTCAATAAGCACATTTACACTGAGTACGTATAAGGAATTATTTTAGGATTGCACCGAAATTAGTACATATAAGGTTTTATATTTTCAGCTTGTGTGGATTTATTATCATGCTAAGAATAGTAAATTTTCTATGGCAAACAAAATTGGCACACCCTAAAAACTATTTTTACATACAAGAGCTAGTTATCTATATTGCGTGCTCATTAGTGCAATTACTTTGGGCTATGACAGCAATTAATGCATTATATTGTATTGTATGTTGTGTTAGCATGAGTAATAAAGCTTAATTGTTATTAGTTTGATTTAATTTATTAAAGCTTAAAATGCAGTTAATTGTCAGCAAAGTTGTGTAGAGTATTAGCTAAAATGTTTATGTTTGTATTTGCAAGCCAGCATAATAAAGCTGAACAAATGCTTAGTGACATGAGAGATAAAATATTGTGTTTTTTGAATGGAGTGTCTTAAGCAGAAAATTATTAATTTATGCTGGTCTACTTGTTTAATTGGGATATCTTCGATGTTTTAGTCACGCAGAGAGGCAAAAAATGAAGGTTTCGAAAACTCTTAAGGGCAAGAGAACAGCAAGAAAGCATGCAAGAGATGATCTTATACCATGTTCAGGCAAGGTGTAGCGAAAAGCAACCGAGGCGGGCTAAGTGTATAGCTGATATGCCGAGGAAGGTTCCGCGAGCTGCTTGTATTTCGAGCATAGGGGCGATTAGATCATGTGCCACGGAGGCTCTGAATGTGATTTGTAATATTGCGCACATTGATCTTTTTGTCAAGGAAAGGACAACTTAGGGTGCCCTGAGCTTGCGGGACTCTCGAAGGAGGTTGCGGGACTCTTGAGGGATTCTCGACCCCGACGTCAATACGAAAACAGATAATATCTATCCTATAACAGTCTTCGATAAAAACTATGAGTTTATCTTTCCATCCAGGAAGAACTAAGGAGATGATAAAATAGCTCAGAGATTTGATGTTTCAATTTTCGCGGACGGGTCAAAGATGGCATGCTAAGTGGGAGCGCGTATCATCACAACTCCGCCGGACACTTCCATATCAATTAGGCTTCCGGACACGGCGAGCGTTTTTCAATCTGAAGTTTTCGCCATATAGGAAGCCTGCAAACTGCTACTTGCAACGGAAAGTGCCATTTCCGGAAACAGAATAGGCAATTTCTCGAATAGTCAGGCAGCTCTGAAGGCTCTGGGATCTGCAACGGTTTGGCCAAGCCTATTCGGACAGTGTATTTAGTGGGCCATGGGCTTAGCAAGTCGACATAGCGTATATCTGATCTGGGTGCCGGGGCACCGCGACATCCAGGTAAAGGAAATGGCTGATGAGCTACCCAGCCAAGGCTTCGCTAATGATATCGCAGGAGGTTTTTGCACCCGTGGACTGGATCAAGGGCCGAAACTCACGGCATGGTTCGAGAAGCCTAAACCAGATGGTAGCGGTTGCGGACATGCAGGGTCTGCAGAAGTCTGTGGCTTTCGTATAATGAGATGCGATCCTCTGTCGTTCTAAAGATAGGCAGGGGGACATTTGACACATAACTGCGGACATTGGGTTATTGATATCCACGCGAGCCGATTGGGATTGGGCCATAACACTCTGTGTCGCAGCTGTAATTTTCCTGGAGTGGAGTAGACGGTGTAGAACTTGTTATTCGAGTATCCTTCGCACTGCTTTGAAATTCCTTGGCAAGCCCTTCTTCCACAACCTTTCGGAACTCAAGGACGTTAGACCTGAGGGACTTCTTAAATACCTAAACTCAACAGGATGTAAATAGAGCGTAGCCACTGCCTGGCTTCCGAACTGATATTCTCTTTTACTCTATTCTTCTGGTTCTGGTTCTTTAGTCACGAGTCGTGGAATCAAAACGGCACTTCAGCGCTAATTGGTGTCCGTGGGACTCGCCACTCAAACCAACCAATCAACGAACTATGTTCAGACAAGACCTTAACCCTTTGCTTAATTTTGTACGATATATCGACCAAATTTTTCGTGTCCCTTTACATGATTTTTTTGTTAAAACTAAGCACTATTTTTGCCAAAGAAAGCAATATTATATTAATTTGAACTCTTCCCTATCTAATACAGCCAGAAATTATATAATTTTTGTAAAAAGTTTCTCAGAAAAAAACATATTCTTCACATGCTCCCTTTCAGGAATGCAATTGTTCTAGGAGTCACCATAAAAATCGATTTTTATAAATTTAATAAAAGCAAAGGTGCCCAAAATTTATGAAGTTTTGTGTATACAATGCCCTACCGAATATAATAAAAATATTAAATAAAATAAATATACGTAAAAATTAATTTGAGACCTGCGCAAAAAAAGTGTACGATTTATCGTACAAAATTAGGTAACTCAAATGTACGATATATCGTACACAATTAATTTGGTCGATATATCGTACAAAATCCGCGAAAGTTGCTGCTCAGTGCTGCTTGTTACGTTAAATTCAAACGCAAATTTTTCGACACAGCGCAAAATGAAGTTTCAGAATTTGAACAAACTCAAAATTTTTAAACTAAAATGTTAATTGAATTACAAATAGCCATAGGTTGCATGCGACGTGGTAGAATGACAACATTTTGGTATCCTACGATTTCAATACAGATTTTTAAGGATACGATGTCACTAAAAAGCTTCATACTGTTACGACAGAATCTACACTCAAAAAAAAAAATTACTCAGATTGTGGAAAAGTGGGAATTTTCATTGTTTTGATGTACAATTGTCTTCAAATCAAGGAATAAAACCATCGTTTTAAAGAAAATTGTACATCAAAACAATGAAAATTTTCTTTAGCGCCGAATCATTCCCACTTTTCCACAATCTGAGTAATTTTTTTTTCAGTGTACATTTTATTGACAAATTCTATAAAGTTCGTCCGTTAGTCGAATCAGTACAAAACCGTTCAATATTCACTTATGTATTTAAAAAAAACACTAGAAATAAAATCTTTTTTCTTTCCTATCGAATAAATACATGCATATGCATACACTAAAAAAACTTCTCGCGATCTAAGATATATTTTTTTTTATTATTTTGAACACGCGTTCCAATACATTATTTTTCTTTGTTTTCAGTAAATTATCTTAAAAATATTCAAACATATTCGTTGCAATGGTGATTTGTTTGAAAATTCAACTTATCAAATTAAGAAAATCAAATATTCAAAACAAGGACAAGTTGGGAATGGAATGACGCTTAAGAAATTTTTCCTTATTTTGATGTATGAATTTCTTTAAAACAAGTATATGAAACCATGTAAGTAACTTTATTTCATAATCCTTTTAACATGTTTTAAGGAAAATTTGCTCAAAACAAAGAAAGTGTTCAATACAGGGAAGTAATTCCTTTGAACGCTAAATATAACGTTTTTTCTCTCAGTGCATACATATTTTTATATCCTTAACTTAAATTACAATTTAAAAATATGTGTCGCAATGAATTATTGAGGTTACAGCTTTTAAGTTTAAAATTATATTTTTTTATTTTGTCTTTACTAAATTTTTTTTAATGTATATATGTATTTTTTATATATAATAATTATGTATTTAAGTATGAATTTTATTAAATCTGGATAGAAGTCACAATTTTTAAGCTTAATATTAAAATTATCTTTATTTCGTTGCTTTAAAAAATGTTTGTTTAAAAAAGTCTAAACAAATTATAAAAGCAAAATTTGCAAGATTTTGGCTCATTTCACGAACTTTTTACGATATATCGTACAAATTTCAAAGGGCTGTAAAACCTAAACTAATTAATTTTTTTTTAATTTTCTTACAAATTATGCTTATTTAGGAATAATGAATGAAATATGTGCCAATCGATTTTTTTCCTCCACGGGTAAAGAAATTGAAAACAAAGGGTTAAGAGACTGCGACCGTTAAGACCTCTTCAACTGTGTAACTGAGCTATGTTTACCATAGAATAACTCAATATATAGATATAAATAAATTTACCGCTAAATTGAGTGAAATTCTAAATGCAACTCTGGCATTCAACACGATATATATACAATTGAGGAAGAGTTCATTAGTTTAAAGAACGTTTAGTACTAAAGAAATACTCGTTAGATGGCGCTAAGGAGACATCACTTCCAAGCAAATCTTTAAATTTAATTTTCTTCTACTTAATTCGTGATGTAAGTAAATTTATTTTCCTTACTCACCGCAATGCAATACCCGCCGCCACACCCGCTGCCGCTATTATCACAATCAAACCAAAAACAATTGCCGCAATTGTCCAACAGATTGCGCCACATTCCACAATTTGAGACGGGCTCACCACCAACAGCCATTTGCTATCGTAGCCCGGCCGAACGGAATGTGTGATATAAGTGTTTAAATTGATTTCATGTTGCTCCAAAATCAACAAAGGACGCCATTTGATGGAGTTAGATGTTGCTGTTACCGCTGCTTGCGCTGTTGCTGTTGCTGTTGCCGCTAAATTGACGTTAAATGCGGAGTCACGATTTTCATCGCCGCTACTGGACGAATTTGCGTTGTTCATCAGCGTCATGTTGCTATTTTGATGTACCATGTTGTTGTTGTTGTTGTCATCGGCTTGCTTGTCAGCGCTACTTCTCGTCACATTGTCGCGCACCACCTCCAACACAATAAAATCGTATTTGGGCAACACGCGCGCTGCACGACCATTTGTTGCATTGTTGTTATTGCCGCTCTGTTTGCTATTGGTATCATGTCGCTGGTTCGCCTCCCCAAGGCTTTTAGCTTTTCCGTTTTCATTTTGTTTGCGTAGCCGTTGTGCGCGTGTGCTCTGTTTGGTTACGCGGTTTGTTGATTTTGGAATTTGCTTTGTTGCTGATGGCGGCGCTGTTGTTGTTGCTGTTGCTGTTGCTGCTGCTGACTTTTCTGCTTTGGCTGCCTCCGCAGCCTCCAACTGTTGGCGCACATTCGTAATTATAAAATCGTAGAAATGAAAAAAGTCAATAAAATTACGCAAACTTGCGATACGTTCTTGCTCCGCGGCGTTGGTGTCCGGTCCGGTCACCGGATGTATGTGGCATAGTTGTTTGAGCGAAATGCGCAACTGTTGCAACAATGCGGCATTGCTGCTATTGTTGTTACTAATGCCATTGGCCCTATTGTTGTTTTCATTGTTATTGTTGTTGTTTCCATTGCTATTGTTGTTGTTGTTGTCGTGTGTTTTATTGAAATTCTTTTCCAAATAGTTTACACAATCGCTCGTCACATTCTCAATATTCGGACAAATCTGCACGAAATTTAGCCCGCTCAGCTGTGGGCATTCATCGAAGGCGGCCAAAGCGTCACGCGTTGGACGCATCGTTGTTGTTTTTGTTGTTGTCGTTTTTTCAGTAGTTGTTTCTGTTTTTCCTCCATTCGCATTCTCCCTTCTACGCTGCGCTGCCAACGCTTGCTCGTGTTCTTGCAAAATGCGCGTCACCGAGCTATCCAAATGCATGGGCCAGTTGTCTAAGCTCGCACCCATGCCCCAGCCCATGCCCCTGCCCATGTCCCTACCCATGCCCCTACCCATGCCCATATCCACTCCCATTTCCTTTTGATTATCATCACTGCCCGTTGACATTGCCGTCCAACGTCGCATTTGCCGGAAATTCTGCACCAATGCAATGCCATTATCTTCGAAGGCGACCTTCAAAAAATGCCGATACTTATCGCTCAACACAGTGAGCAATAGTAAATTGGACATGAGCTCTGAGCTGCCATTAATGCGCGCTAAATTTTTGTAGAAATTATTTTCGGCATTGAAAGAGCTCGCTGGCACGTCAATCAGCAGGACTTTGGTGTGCCGCAAGCCAACGAGTTGGTTGAGTAGGCGCAAGGTGCTGGCATCATTCATGTCCGCAGTGATGATGATGGCTATTGTGAGAGGGGAAAAAAAAGGTAAAAGGAAAAAAAGTGAGAAAAATGTGAATTTTTAACATAAAAAGAAATACATATTCTTTTTTCTAATATTCTTTTCTTCTCTTTACCGCCACACGGTGGCGCGGAGGAATATTAAAATGTAACAATTGACGTGTCTCAAGTTTTGGTTTATGCCCAAACACTAGGCATCTGTTCTATTCAGCTAAGCTGAATAAGATTCTGTGCGCGTGAACATAATACATATCAATAAACAAATCTCTAATGCTCTATTCAGCTCAGCTGAATAACATTTTTTCTGCTGCTAAATATTAATAAGAAGAGCACAAGGGCCCTGTTAAGCCCAGCTGAATAACACTATATGTATGTGCTCTATTCAGCTGAGCTGAATAAAAATTTTTTCTGACGAATACAATATCTGCTAAAATGCTATGCTGCTAAATATTAATACAAAGACCACTCAGGCCCTATTCAGCACAGCTGAATTACATTACTTGGGAAGCGAAACGTAAGTCGAATAAGAATTTGTGTTATATATGAAAAAAAATTTCCAAACCTCTATTCAGCTTAGCTGAATCAAATTTTTGGGGGATGAATAAATTATTTACTAATAAATTTAAATCCGAAGCGTTATATAGCTGCGCTGATTAAGATTTGATGCTCTTAAAATCATATTTATTAATAAAAAGACTACTCAACATCTATTCAGCGTAGTTGATTAACACTCTATGCTTTGAAGTAGCATACTTATTATTAAAAAATAGTATATTACCCTATTTGGCAGCTGCTGATTGTGATCTAATGTGCTAAATGAGCCTTTTTGCTGTAAATAAAATTAATAAATAAACTACTCAAGCATCTGCAGCTCAACAGAATAACATTATATGGCGTTAAATAGAATATCTGCTGATGAATAAAAGTCTTGTACCTTATTTAGTTGCGCTGAATAAGATTTTTGGTCCGCTGAATTCAATATCTACTATAAAATGCAAATTCTATATTTCATTCACTTGCGGCAAAAAGTGTTTGCTACTGCTGAATAGCTATCAATGCTGCTCAATAGCTATTAATGCCGCTGAACAACCAATAGTGCTGCTGAATAGCTATTAATGCCGCTGAATAGCATGTTAACAATGCCATTTTAGCTCTTGAGATTTTTTCCTTCTTATAGCGTTAATAAATATTGCGCTGAATATTCAAGTAATGTAAAATAGTGTAAAATAGATGCGAAAGACTGTGTAAGATTTACTTGAAAAGGAAAAAAAATAGTCAAACTTGGAAAATTAAACTGTTAATTAGGCCATACGGAATGAGTAATCGTACAAGAGAGGAATAAATGCGGTCGAAGTGTTTAAGGCACAGAACAATATGCAGTCAATAGGATTAGCTAAACAACTTTAGATGCATGTAGGTAAATTGATCGAGATCCAAAAAGTGAAAAATTAAATTGCTGCCTTTTATCTGAAACACGTGCAATTGCCATACAGCAAAATTTACCTTCATCAACGCTTCCGTTCAATTGCAAAACTATTCGCTGTCTATTTAAAAACAAGAATACTGACGAATTTAAAAGACGACCCACAGTGGTCGGAATGAAAATTCTAGGTGGACAAAATTATTTCTTACGTCCAAATGGTCACAAATTTTCGGTTGCTCATATAAATTGGTTGCTAGGTTCAAAAAATTTCAGGTTTTTGTGTTACGAAGTGCAGAAAATTATGTCAAGTATTTTTATATGAGATAGAAATACATATGTATGTAAGTAGATTTAACGAACTCCTAAAAATATGAAATCAATTGACAGAATACTAAATTACTGAATAGTAAGTAACACAATTTATTATAATTTGCTGAGTTCATTGTTCTAAAACAAACCATATAAAACAAGGGGAAAAGTAAAAAAATTATACCATAGATCCATTATATAAACTAAAATATCTCGCAAAGTAAGAAAAGACAATGCTAAAGTTTTAATACACCTTTAGTACATATATTTCTTGATTGGGAAAAATAATTTTCTTTTTGGACGAGTGTGGCACTAAATTTTAGCACACTGTTAAATGCTAACAATAAATTTTTTTTATACTTTCTTAAATTGGTATTTTGAGAGATCTAATTGAACAACTTATAAGCTTCTAATGACCTTAATACAAAATCTCAATTCTCACAAAAGTTCGAAAAAGAAAAAAAATAGTTACACTAAACTTTGGCCTGCTACGCAAAGATTATTCAAACTCTTTGCTTTAAGAAAAAATTATATAAATATGTAAGGTAGGCACCTTTTGAAGACGCGTAAATACCAGGTACAGTTATAAAATGAGTTACGGATTGGACAGTATTGTCACTGGACACTCTAGAATAGTTGGGCGACAGAATTAGGCCGGGCTTCTAAGTTCGAGTTTGAGACTTTTGTCCACCTAGAATTCTCATTCCGAACACTGTGCGACCCAAACAAAAAATAGACTAATCCCTTACCATAACCTCTTTTCCATACATAAATGAACTAGCAATAACTTAAGCACCGTAAAGTTACATTTAAATGTACATACAATACATACAATACATACATTTATAAATGTTTATAAATAAATACTTGAATGTGCTCACCTTTACCAATTTTGTCCTGTGCATTCAGATCACGTATCTTTTCACCAATTTCAATTGTATATGGTAAATGCAGGTTGGCTGCGATGGCCAAAGGCATTGCCCAATTTTCATCTGCAACAACAAGTAAAAGCAAAAGCAAATCGTTAAATACAGGAAACTAAATACAAATACAAATACAAATACAAATACAAATACAAATACAAATACAAATACAAATACAAATACAAATACAAATACAAATACAAATACAAATACAAATACAAATACAAATACAAATACAAATACAAATACAAATACAAATACAAATACAAATACAAATACAAATACAAATACAAATACAAATACAAATACAAATACAAATACAAATACAAATACAAATACAAATACAAATACAAATACAAATACAAATACAAATACAAATACAAATACAAATACAAATACAAATACAAATACAAATACAAATACAAATACAAATACAAATACAAATACAAATACAAATACAAATACAAATACAAATACAAATACAAATACAAATACAAATACAAATACAAATACAAATACAAATACAAATACAAATACAAATACAAATACAAATACAAATACAAATACAAATACAAATACAAATACAAATACAAATACAAATACAAATACAAATACAAATACAAATACAAATACAAATACAAATACAAATACAAATACAAATACAAATACAAATACAAATACAAATACAAATACAAATACAAATACAAATACAAATACAAATACAAATACAAATACAAATACAAATACAAATACAAATACAAATACAAATACAAATACAAATACAAATACAAATACAAATACAAATACAAATACAAATACACAAATACAAATCCAGCATATTGAGCATTTAACATGGTATTATTGTGCGTAAGGCTTTCGATTTCGTATGCGTATCCAAATATGTAAATGTAAAGGATACAAATAACTAGGCACCTAAAAGCCATTTTTAGCAATACACAAAACAATGATTTCAAAAGAGGGAAAATAAAATTTAATTTGAATCAATTTTGTTTGTTGCTGAAATGTTTTGGTATCTTTTAGAGCTTTTTAAATGTGCAAATATACACAAATTGGGTACGCTAGGGTAGGTTAGAAGAGTGTGAAGTGGAGAACTTGTATTGTCGATTGAGCTAATTTCACTTCGCAATGTTTGTTATAAGTTTAAAGTTACGGGTTAGTTTCAAATGAATTTGTTATACTTTTGAGAGAGCTGGCGTGCTAGCCAAGGCCGGTACGTGGCTATCACAAGTGAATGCTGAAGATATTTACAAGGAGGCTAGCAAAGGTTGTTGTCCTATCGAGTAGGCCTTCTTTCCCGCCTTCTCCTTCATCCACAAAACACGCATTTCTACTACTGGTTCATATATCTACGCAGCCTCCAGTCAGACATAACTATAAAACTAAATTAAATAATTTCGCCACTAAAATTCCACACTAAATAGCAAAGCAATTCATTTAATACACTAAATATGTATACCACAGCGGCTGAGTGGTTCAGAGGCTCGCTGTTGCCATGCACACATTTGTACGTACATATCTCAGTTATTCACGCAAACAAAACAAGTGCGGCTGCCAGCCTCTCTTGCTTTTAGTGGTGAAGTTTATTTGCATAACAAATTTTGTGCTCAAATATATAGAACTATACACACACACACACACACACATATATATGTATATAAACAAACACTCATGCACTTGTATTAATATTTATTTGAAATAAATGTTTCTTTAAATGCTTGTTGGCTCTACTTCTTCTTTCGCCTGCTGCCTGCCTGCCAAATGAATATCTTGCGGTTGGTTACTCATACGCCCCGTAGGCATACAACGTACACCAGCTTCATATTACTTAAATAGTTTGCCTAAGTGTTAATACAGTTAAGAGTTTGCAATATTGCACAACATAACTTAATTACAGTTTAATTTTCATTTTCTTGATTAGTACTAAACTACGTAGAGAAAACGGATTCGTTTTATTGGCATTTAACAGTAGTTAGTAAGAGTTTACCGTGAAGCAGCAACGGCATACTGACGTGGAAGATGAAAGTTTATTTTGGCATAAACGGCGTTGAAATTGTATGCAATTAAAATACATATGTTTGTATGTAAGTACAACTGCCTCTTTTGCTACGAGTGAGTCGTGTATGGTTTTATTCTCCTTTTGCATAAATACACACTCATTTTATACACACGCATACACTTACTTACAAACAAGAACCTTCAATTCGTGCAGCTGCTTTACCCGCATAAAATTAAACATGCATATTTACTTTTCGTATTGTTTCATTGCATTTTCTTTTCTTTTGAAAATGTCAGCTGTTTTTCGTAAAATACGGATGTTTATAGGTACAACATACATATGCTTGTATGTTACTGCAATACAAAAACAGTAGGTTTCGTTTGGTTCGCATAATTACCGCTTTTAGCAGCTTAAGTTTATAGTTTTTGGTGATTGTTTTTTATTTCACTTTGGCGTGATACCTGAAAATGCTAATTGAGGAGAGTTGTACTAAATTAAAAGCGCTTTGCCGCTAGCATGATGAAAGAAATAGTTGTTGTTGGTTCCATTTAAATTTCGGAAATTTACAACTGAAATTTAGAAAATTACAATTCAAGAAAAATTAAAATTCAGAAAATTAAAATTCAATTAAATCAATTTCAGAAGATTATAATTCAAATTCTGAAAATTACAATTTAACATCAAAAACCTACAACTCAAATTTAGAAGATTACAATTCAGGAAAATTTAAATTAAAATTTGGAAAATTAAAATTCAAATAAAATCAATTTCAGAAAATTGTAATTAAAATACTGAAAATTACAATTTAAAATCAAAACCTTACAACACAAATTTAGAAAATTACAACTGAAAGTTACAATTGAAGTAAAATTCAAATTCAGAAAATTGCAACTCAAATTCAGAAATTTAAAATTAAAATTTAGAAAATTAAAATTTAAAAAAAATTCAATTTCAAATGACTATAATTCAAACTCTGAAAATTACATTTTCAAATAAAAAATTTTGAGTTGTAAATTTTTTAAATTTAGAAAATTTCAACTGAATCTCAAAAAGTTAAAATTTATAAAATTACAATTCAATTAATATTCAAACTCAGAAAATTACAACTAAAATTTTTAAAATTACAATTCAAGTAAAATTTATTAGAAAATTGGAATTCAGAAAATTGCAATTAAAATTTAGAAAATTACATTTAAAATTCAAGTAAAATTGATTTCCAGAAAGTGATAAGTCAAAAATTACAATCCAAAATCAAAAATTTACAATTCAAATTCAGAAAATTACAACTCAAATTCAGAAAATTAAAATAAAATACCAGTTTCAGAAGATTATAACTCAAATTCTGAAAATTACAATCTAAAATCAAAAATTTACTACGCAAATTTAGAAAATTGCAACTGAAATTTACAATTCCATTAAAATTCAAATCCAGAAAATTAAAACTAAAATTTAGAAGATTAAAATTCAAAAAAAAAATTCAATTTCAAAAGATTATAATTCCAATTCTGAAAATTACAATTTAAAATAAAAAATGTTGAGTTGTTCAAATTGTTTAAATTTGGAAAATTTCAACTGAATCTCAAAAAGTTAAAATTTATAAAATTGCAATTCAATTAAAATTCAAACTCAGAAAATTACAATTAAAATTTTGAAAATTACAATTCAAGTAAAATTAATTAGAAAACTGCAATGCAGGAAATTGCAAATAAAATTTAGAAAATTACAATTAAAATTTAAGTAAAATTCATTTCCAGAAAGTGATAACTTAAAAATTACAATCCAAAATCAAAAATTAACAACTCAAATTCTGAAAATTGAAATAAAAAAAACAGGTTCAGAAGATTATAACTCAAATTCTGAAAATTACAATTTAAAATCAAAAATTTACAACTCAAATTAAGAAATTACAACTAAAAGTTACAATTCAAGTAAAACTCAAATCCAGAAAATTAAAATTAAAATTTAGAAGATTCAAAAAAATTCAATTTCAAAAGATTATAATTCCAATTCTGAAAATTAAAATTTAAAATAAAAAAGAGTTGTAAATTTTTTAAATTTGGAAAATTTCAACTGAATTTCAAAAAGTTCAAATTTATAAAATTACAATTCAATTTAAATTCAAACTCAGAAAATTACAATTAAAATTTTTAAAATTACAGTTCATGTAAAATTAATTAGAAATTGCAATTAAAATTAAAATCAAAAATTAGAATCCAAAACCAAAAATTTACATCTCAAATTCAGAAAATCACAAATTAAAATTCAAAAAATTCAATTTCAGAAGATTATAACTCAAATTTAGAAAATTACAACTGAAACTCAAAAAGTTAGAATAAAAATTCAGATAGAAAATCCAATGAAATTCAAACCCAAAAACTTACAACCGAAACTCAGAAAATTGCAACTAAATCAGAAAATTAAAAGCCAGAGAAAATACAATTCAAAATCAGAAAATTACAACTAAAATTCAAAAAGTTACAATTCAAATTTAGAAAATTCTGGTGTTTTGAATTTTAAAGTTAACATTGCTTGTGTTTTTGGTGAGCGTAATTCCATACGATTATTCCTTTACCGATGCAGCAGCGAAGCACTTCAAAAATGAAATTGTTTCGCTTCAAGAGCGCAAGCAAATACACCTACAATTTCTGTTGAATTGCTTAAGTTAAACATAAAAATAAACACAAAAATATTTACTCAGCGCGCTTAGCTTTACTTTCTTTCCACTTAAATGCTTAACAAATTTGTGCTTAAACTGAAAAAATCCTTCCTTTTCATTTCACTTGACCCTTAAAAATTAATAACCGTAATTCGCGCCATTTATGTTTTGTATTTATATTAACTCAACCTTCAAAAACTCATTCATCCACGCGATTATTTGATTATTTTGCCTAAAAGGCAAATTGAATTTGTCAGTTTTCTCGAAACGCCTGAATAAGTGGATTTTCGTGGAAAAAAAGAAATTAGAAATTTGATTAAGTCCCAAGTGGCTGTCGGCTTCCATACTAAGAGTAGATAGCGGAATCACACTACATTGAAATCATTCTGCAAATGCGCTCAAGTAGCCTTGCTTGCCTTACATATCTTGCTCGACTCGGTTGACCAACAAATGGTTTGGGAATTTAATTAAGATGATGATGATGGTTTGTGTGTATTGGCAGAAGCTTGTTTGGTTTCGACTGCTACCTAAGCATACATATTTATGGCTGCATATTGTTAAGTTCGTAAACTTATCAGTCTACAAATAAATTATGTTGCAAATGGTGCAAGGGAGTGTGAGCGATTTGTGTAAATTTGTGTGCTTGTGTGCTTGTTTGGTTGTTTTTGGATTTATTATGTGTATATCTACTGTCTAATAATAATTTTATGCTTAACTAAGCAAATGCAAATAAGCAAAATAACCGGTGATTGCTTCGTATTGAGCGAAAAATACACAGAAAATGTGGAAAGATGATAAGCAATTCATTTCAAAAGATTTGCTCTGTTGGTTTTTGTGGCAGTTGAAACTGCTTGAATTAACATAAGATTGAGTTAAATAAATTGGAAAATTTTTAAGTGGACAATAAATAAATTAAATAAAGTAATTATTTGATTAGAGATGAGTGTGAGATGAGACGCCATTTAACATTGTTCAGGTTTCAAGTTGAAATATACATATCTATAGCTAGAAAGGTAAGGTCTTGTATTAAGTATTTTTATTTGTAGCAAATAAATTTTTTTTTGATGTGTAAACATCTTTGCTGTAGCTACGAGTGATTTCGAAAAACAGGCAAAGTTTACGCGTAAACGTAAATGACCTTTGTGTTAGTGCACTGCTGCGTCCGTGTGAATCGCTTGGCATTGTCAGTGGTAAGTAGGTAGATAGACATGTACTTACAAATGCATGCACGCATGGCCGTGCAAATGCAAATATCAACAACAACAGCAACGAAGCGAAATGAAGTTGTTGTGGTTGTTGTTTTCTGCAACAATGTGACAAATAGGCAAAATAAAAAGGACCAACCTGTTTGAACATGTATGCAAATGTGTGGATATGCACACCTACATCTACCTATCTAATTTTCTATGCAATATTGGTATCAAAAGAATGGTTTTGAGCAGGACTTCGATATGAAGCTCTTTTCATTGTGACCCCTAGGCCGGGTCTCCAGATATGGGTCAAAACGAGGACCCGGATGATCCTTGAATGTTTCTGAGCAATATTGGTATCAAATGAAAGGTTTTGAGCAGGACTTCGATATGAAGCTCTTTTCATTGTGACCCCTAGGCCGGGTCTCCAGGTATGGGTCAAACGTGGACTCGGATGATCTTGCATGTTTCTGAGCAATACAAAACAAAACAACATAAAAAATCAAAAGTCAAAAACCAAAAACCAAAACAAATAAAAACAACATAATAGTAGCAGTCACAATGACAACAAAAAATTATAAAAACGATAGTCGCCTTTTAATCCATAGAAAACCAGGAAAAAGGGAATAAGGAAAAGGGAATAAATATCCGGTTTCGAAACAGTTTACACATCAATATTCATGAATACCCGTTATTCACGCTTTAATTTTTTTTTCATCCAAATATATATGTAGCTCATAAAGTTGCCAGCTGCTTCTCAAACCAAACAATCTACGTTGCACTTCACTGTAGTATAGCAAAACACATTTTCGAGCAGCTGCTTTAAGTGTTATTAAATACGTGCCAAATGTTTGATAATTTGCTTTATGCCATTAAAACTCATACCCAGAAAAACAATAAGAATTTGTCAATGCAAATGAGATGGAAATAAAATTAAACTAATGCTCAAACAAACTTGTGCTATTTCTGCTAAAACGTGTTGTCTGCCTATAGTATTCTAGAAAATCATTTAAAAGCCAAGTCGCTGTGTTTTAGGAAAGAAGGCACAAATTCTGGTTTGGGGAACTACACAAAATCAACGCCTGAGGGCTGATCGCTGTCCATTTTACACAAAAAACCAACCTCGTAAATAAAAGTAAATATTTCAAATGTACTTAAAAGCGAATCGAAGACAAACATACTTAAAGTGGAGCCACAACTGCCGCATTTGATATTTTCTTCGAAAAACAATTGTCTATTCTATTCCAAAGATTAACCCAAATAACCAGAAATGGAATTAATCTAATCACCATCAAAGAGGTACAAAAAAATTAAAGCGTGAATAACGGGTATTCATGAATATTGATGTGTAAACTGTTTCGAAATCGGATATTTATTCCTTTTTCCTTATTCCTTTTTTCCTGGTTTTATATGGACACATTGAAAAGAGCTTCATATCGAAGTCTTGCTCAAAACCTTTCATTTGATACCAATATTGCTCAGAAACATTTAAGGATCATCCGGGTCCTTCTTTTGACCCATATCTTGGGACCCGGGCTAGGGGTCACAATGAAAAGGGCTTCATATCGAAGTCCTGCTCAAAACCTTTCATTTGTTGCCAATATTGCTCAGAAAAATGCATATCCATACATTTGCATACATGTTCAAACAGGTTGGTCCTTTTTATTTTGCCTATTTGTCGCATTGTTGCAGAAAACAATAACAACAACTTCACTTCGCTTCGTTGCTGCTGTTGTTGATATTTGCATTTGCACGGCTATGCATGCAAGCATTTGTAAGTACATGTCTATCTACCTACCTACCACTGACAGTGCCAAGCGATTCACACGGACGCAGAAGTGCACTAACACAAAGGTCATTTACGTTTACGCGTAAACTTTACCTGTTTTTCGAAATCACTCGTAGCTACAGCAAAGATGTTTACACATCAAAAAATAAATAAAATTACGAAAGTAAATTGGTGCAGCATAAATATCTAATCACAAGTTCATTTAAGTACTCACATTATGCATTAACTTAAGCTATTTGAATTACTTTGATAATAAATATTTATGAGCATATCAATTTTTCGATGCGTAACGAATTTGTGGATATCAAAAAAATTACGAGTAAAAATAACCCAGTTAGTCATATTTGAACACTCCATGTACGTTCCGATGACATTTAGCGAAATTAATTATAGGAACAATACATGTACATATATAAGATGGACAAGGCCGATAAGGCGTGTAAAAAATCGCAGGGCTGTAGGGTTTCCAAAATTTTAAGTAAATCGTACGATCAGAAGCTATAAAAATGGGACGGGGTTGTTTTTCAGTCTGATTCCAGGCTTTTAATGTTCAAGAAGTTTTCTGGTAACACTACGGACTCACTGAATCTATGTGTGGTCATTAACGGCTAGCCATTCTAACATAACATAATCATATTTGAATTGATGTCACGAAGAAATGAAATGGGAGTCTAAAAGAGCCACACGTAAAAGTGTTTGAGTATTAAATGTTTGTTGGCCATTTGAGGAAGCTGTGTGGCACTCTAGCAGTACTCATTTAAGCTGTCCTACAGCAGCGCGTGGGAAAGTGTCTTTCTTAGGCGGGAATAAAGCTGCATTGTAAGAATTTTCGCAGTCCTCATAATAGAGAAGAGGTGGGCAAAATTTGTTAGCAAGATTGTGTTTTGGAGAACGCAGAGCGATTTCCGCTATAATGTGTTAAAGTATGTGTGATGTATCTCATTTACTCGCATGAGTCAAAATACACTGTGCTGGCCCTCCTAACGCAATAGCTTTCAGATGCCATTGGTTGACTGGGATAAGCAAAAGTTGGCTATCGGAGCGTAATGAGGTCAAGTGGGATGAGAATATATTTGTCTGCAGTTATATAAATATTTGTATTTATTAGTATAAGTATTCTCATACATATGTATTAATAAAAGAAAACATATTAACACCTATAAATATATTCATTCATTTTTATGAAAAACGCAAATGACGCGTTGATTTGTAAATACGATTATGCGATCTGTCTTCGTCCAAGCGAATTGCGAATTAATTGATAAATAACCTTTAAGTGACGAGGTGAAATTTTGTGACATAGTTTACGACGTGGTGGTAGATTTTTTTCTACGCATTTTACTTAAAACTCTCAATAAAAAATAAATTTTTTTATAATAATTTTTGCATTGGAAAGACGCCAGTCCTTTTTCAAATGAAATTATTAAAAAAAGTTAATTAAATTTTTTAAATCAACAAAGTTTTTACTATAATTCACAAGGCCTTGTTCTTTCAAAATAGCGAAAACATCACATGAGAACCTTATAGATAAAAGGTAAAACAAAAACTTTCTTTAAACTTTAGAGACGGTTTTTCATAAAAAAATATATATTTTTAAATATATAATAGGAATTTTATTAAAAAAAATTTTTTTGTAGAAAATGCTGGCCAGTCTTTTTGAAGTTTTGTTCATAATAACGTGAACGTATAAAATGAATCACGAAACGAATTTTTTAATTTTTCTTCCAATAATCATTTGAAGAAGTGGTAAATTTAACAACCCATGTTATTCAAATTTCCAGTGAGAGAAATTTTAAATGGAAATAAATTATTTTTGAAGAAAAAGTTACGTTAACGTCGAGGTGTGGTAATTTTTAACCCGATATCATAATTTGTCCGTTATTGGAGATCTTCCACCATAGAAACTATACTGATCGATAATTATGATGACATGAGTAGATTCTAAATGCATCAAAATGCTGCAGAGAAGCGAGAAATGGTAAATTTCCAAAATTTGCATTCGAAGAAAAACTAACGTTACCCTAGATGTGGGGTAATTTTTACACCACCATCATCATTTCTCGTCAAATGTTACACCTTCCTCCATAAAAACAAAACGGGCCAATAAGTATAACGAGATGGGAAGATACTAAGAGAGTAAACTTGCTGGATGGTAAGTTAACAGAGATATTTAAAGAAACTGTGAGTCGGTGTAAAAATTACCACCACGTCGTATGTTAAAGGACAATTAAATTTATTACATTATATCTATGGCAAACACATGTATATAATTGAATTTGTGTGTGTCTGCAAACATAAAAAAGCAGACAAACACCCACTAAAAAATCTACGCCTTATTAAAGGTTTATTCCAGCAGGAGATAAGGCTTATGAAATAATGCTTGAAAATTTTAAGCGACCAAAAGTTGTATGGGCAAAGGTTTATAATAAGGCTGATTTTCCTGCGTTGGTATCAACAGGCCACAAGGATTACCCTCTCTATGTCTCTCTATGGTGGTGTAAATGTGCTGAGATAATGTTACAATCTTGAATGTGATAATGGGATGGTGATGTGAGATTGTTGTATGCATGTTGACGTGGCACTGCTGCTGCAGCCATGCGATGAGGGGGCTGGCAACGAACAGAGGCCATGTGAACAAGGGCTTATGTGGTATTTAAATACCTTATAACAAGGCTTACTCTCCAAAGGGAATAAGGCCTGAATCATTTCTTATAATAAGGGATTATATGGAGTGTAAATAGCTTATAATAAGGGATAATAAAAAGGCGTTTTTTGTTTAGCTGCATTTGTTTTCTATGCAGCAATCGGCAATGTGTGAACGTGTGAATTTTTTTAAGCTTACCACACATTGTGCTCTCTTTGCCCATGTTTTCTCAGAAAATTCAATTCTCCTTCTACCTCTCTCTTTCTCTCTCTCTCTCTCTCTCTCTCTCTCTCTCTCTCTCTATTTATTTAAGATATGAGCACATAAGAGAAATTTAAGTATTAAAATGTTTGTCGGAGAGCAAATGCGCGCATAACAGCAAGCAGCGCTGCCAGCGTACTCTATCTTGACAGCTTAGGCTTATGGTTTTTTTTGCAGGGCATACATTCACACTTATAACATACTAAAAAATGTGCGTTGCAATCAAAAAGTTAAAAAAAAAACTTTTTTGCACTTTTTTATTATTTGCCGCATAAAAACAAACAAAAAAGGCAAACGAAACGCCGAGTTATTTTCTTCTTTTATTTGTTTTGGAAATTGATACATTTTCATTATACTCGTATATATTTTGCAGACAAAAAAATAAATGTATGTATGTTTTCAACATTTATATGCGCGAAGAGAGATAAAAAAAAACATAACGAATATGCCGAAATACATACTTAGTGGGTCGAAAATGCTTAGTCATAACAAGTTTGTGCTTGTTTTTCATTTTGTTGCTTTGCAAGTAGAAGATTTATGTATATATTTACATACAAATAAGCGCAAATATGTTTATAAGCAAAGCATCAATATTCATGGAGAGACATGCGTGGGTATATACACTAGGGTGGGGCGATTTACTAACCTATATCGCGCTATCGAAATTTGGATTCCTCTCATTTTTCTGAGTAGAAAACTCCTCCACGACATTTGTCTAAAATTAATTTTGATGTTCCGGAATTTGGTTTTTATGAACCAAGACGAATTTTTGAAAACAAAAATTGGACAAAAATCGGCAAAAGAATATCCAGGCCAATATGCACATCGAATTGAAGCAGAATTTTTATGGAGGCTGAATGCCCAAAATCGCATATTTTCGCTATTATCTCTTGTTGTGTACAATACATCTTAATTTTTTTTGCAAACTTCTTAAAGGTAAGTCAATTCAATATATGAACAGTATTTTAAAATATTAATTTATCTTGCGGTATAGGAAAACTAGAATGCACTCTTTTTTCCTTGGCCCAAAATCGCGGTATGGGTTCTCTATGTTATAGTCATTTGATACCGATGATTTTCGCCGATCGCGCTTTGTGTACAATAAATTCTTCAAATCCAAAATTTCAGAATTTTAGCTGCAAAAATTTAAGAGTTATTCCCTAAAACGTAGACTTATGCTTCTGAAATTTGTTCCAATAGCACGCTATGGCGTATGAGTAACCTTGAGTTTTTGTTAGAGTTGAGGAAAGTAAAAAAACAAGTCCCAAACAGCATACGTCTACGTTTTGGGTTATAACTCTTACTAACTAGAGCATTTATTGTACACAAAGCGCTGACGGCGAAAATCATCGGTATCAAATGACTATAACATAGAGAACCCATACCGCGATTTTGGGCCAAGGAAAAAAGAGTGCATTCTAGTTTTCCTATACCGCAAGATAAATTAATATTTTAAAATACTGTTCATATATTGAATTGACTTATCTTAAAGAAGTTCGCAAAAAAATTTAAGATGTATTGTACGCAACAAGATATAATAGCGAAAATATGCGATTTTGGGCATTCAGCCTCCATAACCGGAAATCAGACTATATCTCAAAAACGGATCATCCGATTTTAATTCGGATTTTATATCTGGATTCAGCACAAAATTCTGCTTCAATTCGATGTGCATATCGGCCTGGATATTTTTTTTGTCGATTTTTGCCCAATTTTTATTTTCAAAAATTCGTCTTGGTTCATAAAAACCAAATTCCGGAACATCAAAATTAATTTTAGACAAATGTCGTGGAGGAGTTTTCTACTCAGAAAAATGAGAGGAATCCAAATTTCGCTAGCGCGGTATCGATTAATTTCCCTCCATACAAATCGCCCCACCTTAATATACACATACATATATGTATCTGCGTCAAATACATAATATCTGCGGTGGGTTCGTTGAACTCTCACCTGCGGCTGACAGCACACGAAAGAATTCAACGTGCACGCGGCAATAAAAAAAAAATAGTAAGTAGATGGTTAAGGCAAGGAAACGAAACACGTTTTTTTAACCAATGGTGGATTTTAGCAATTCATGTAATAGAGGGAACTCGAAACCAATTTAAAGTATTGAAAACAACAGACTACATAGTTAATTTTTTTTAGATTTGAATGTTCATTTACATATGTACTTTTTTAAACAACTATGCCATACATGTCTTAATTTGTGCTACAAGAAAGTAAAGCATTTATCACAGGCAAATCAGTGAAGTAAACAAAATTTATATAAACTTTTATTATCTACTAGCAAATACCTATCCCGCTTCGTTGCGGCAAATCACACCATGCCACTTCCTATCAATCACGCTGCCACCTTCCTCTCCTGTTTCCCATCAACTACTCGTACATTTCGTGGCTCTTCGAGTCTACATATCGGTATATTTCTTTTGAATCGTAAAGCATAGCATTTCCATTTCCTCACCCAAAAACCCCCTACAATCTTTTTTATATAGACTACTCTGTTTGCACACATTTGGCTATAAACCAAGGCTGCTCAACAAAATAAACAAAAAAAATTTGTTTCAATAAACATATAAAAAAAAATATCAAAAATTTATATTGCTTTGCTGCTTATCAAAACCAAAATATTTCCGATTCCAAAATTATCAATAAAATTGTATCACAATTAATTTTGCTAATTTCATATCAAAACAAAATAACAAAAAGGATTTCGTTTTGTTTATGTTTGTTTCTTTGTTGCTAAGATATACATACGTATGTATGTACATATGTATGTATGAATACATATTTATATAATAGGTTTTCAGTTTTCTTTTTATAGGCACAGGAAACAAAATTATTTTGGTAATCAATTTTTTGTTTGCAGCTGAAACAATATTTTAAAAAAAATTTTGTTTCGGCAATTATTGAAACGAAAAAAATTTTGATAATTTTTTTGATTTTTGTTGAAGCAATTTGAATTTTGTTAAATTTTTCATGCTTTTAAAACGAAAAGTTTCAACATAAACAAAAGTATTTTTTGTTTATCGTTAAAAATATCAATAAATTTCAGCCCTGCTATAAACCTATTGATTACATGAATGAAGACACAGCTTTGTTTATTTGGGCCAAAATAATGCGTGTGTGGTGCAAGAACAATAAATCAAAATATGTGTGAAATATCTACAATAACAAAATGCCACATGTGTACAAATATGTAAGCATATAAAACCCAGCAGTATTGATCAGCTGGAAAACAGCAAATATCTCCTAATGAATATTCAGTAAAGATCCAGTTCCAAAATCTGTACTTTCTCTTTGGTTTTTATATAGAGGTTACGTTGAAAATCAACTATCTAAAAACTGTCGAACGAGAACGAGACCTGAATACGCAGGGACAACTTTCGCAACGTATATTTCAATACACACACCTGATGGCTTCACTGCGTGTTCAGTTATTTTTTCAGGCAATGATTTTTGAACTCAGTTTCGGGATATTTTCCATACTGAATATTCTACTGAATATGCAACCCTTACCCGAATACTGCTGGGAATGCTTCTATATACGTTGTGTGTATGTATGTATATATGTATGTATGTATAAGCTGACGCTTATAAATAGAAAAAAAACTTTCATAGCCAAGTCAACTTAAAGAAACGAGCTTAAGCTAACAAAGCGAATCAAATTTGATAGCAAACACACACACACATAATTGAAGCAGTAACCCAGCAGGGTTTTTCTATATTTTGGTAATGGCTTGAACTTGTATTCAATGAAATAACGCATTACAAATAGCTAAAAAACACTCCTTCGCTTACTTTGCTCATTACTTGTAATGCGACAGTTTTGAAATTATTATTTTTTCGCTTACTGGTAATCCAGAAAATAATCGAAAAGGTACTGCCGTTATTTTTTTGCAAACGCTTTGCTTTGATTTTAATTTTTCTAATAAGCAGTTTTGTAAAGCAAATTACCTTCATTCTCGTTTATTTTGCCAGTGTTCATTATAAAACTGTCGTGGTTAGTCGCGTTATTCCATCGTTAAAATTTTTTTAAATAAGCCAATAGCTGTGCAAATACATAGGGTAATAATTCTTATTCAAATAGTGTTTTTTGTTTTTAAACACATTTTGCAAAGAATGTTTTGATTCTTTATTCATTCTGTATGCTATTTGTTTTCGGCATAAATTGCTCACTCATAGTTTTAAAATTATTTTTTCGCTTACCGGTATTGCAAAAATAAACGAAAAGGTTTGGAACACTGCCGATATATTTTGCAAAGCCTACATTGATTTAAGTTTTTGTAAATAGCAATTTTGTAAAGCAATTTGCCCTAGTTCTCGTTTATTTTGCCAGTTTTTATTATAATACATTATACATAGATTACTATACTGGATTGTGTGATATATGCAATTACTTATACCAGTGAAAGAATTTATTAATTGTAACAGCTTATTTTTCTAATATTAGTAGCGATTATATAATGCATTATTGTCCACAACATTGTAAGACAATACCGCCAATGACATGCCTATGTTAAAGTAATGCAATCCGTATTCGAAAGTGTAAGCGATGGATCAAGATTTCTCGATGATTTTACCCATTACATGTAAGAGAAAGCCCTGCTGGGAAGGAGTAGCTTTTATTGATAGTAGCCGCTGAACTTTCTATAGATATTCAAAACTACATTTGTGTGCTCATATACATATGATACTTACATATATATTTACTTAAGTCTATTGAAGCTTTCAGTTCAAGTAAATATTAAGCTTGCGATTAACTAGAAGCAGCAGCATGTTCTTATACATATTTATGTATATGTATTTATGTCATTATATATGCACATATGTAAGTGTTTTGCCCTTTCAATGAAATGTAATGACCGCTGTTACTAATGAGCACAAGTACACTCAGGGAAAAACAGCATTTTAAAATCAAAAATAAAATTTTTGTTTTTATAATGCACGTTTTTAACCAAACTATTTTTATTTTAACAATGAAAATGTTTAAATTAAAAATGAAATTTTTGAATTAAGAATGAAATTTTTGAAGTAAAAATGCATTTTGGATTTAAAAAGAAACATACTAAAATTAAAAATGAAAATGAATGTTGATTCAAAAACTCGCTCTTTGGTCAACATTTTTTTGTGAGAAATCTAACAATAATGAGCATCGATTTTTTTTATTTTGTTTCTACAATAATTCATACAATTCATGGATTCTTTTCAGGAACAGGGAAGTATAAATAGGTTACTACAATTCAATATAATGTTCAATGTTCCACTATGTGGTGGCGTGGCATTGAATTTCAGGTTGATGTCATGGTTCGAATCCGGAGGAGCATATAAAATAAAGAAGAATAAAAATAGGTAAAAAAAAACTTTTTAAGTTAAACGGTTTTATGTTATACATACATTGCAATGTTTAAGATAAATGTACTAAAAACCAAAAAATAATAAAATAGATACAGTCGTGGGAATTATAAACATTTGCATAGACTAGACTAAAATAAAACCGGGGGGCACGTCAATTGTCTACAAATTATCGACTTAATGTGCGATAGAAGAATCGTTTAATTCGTCGTTAGGCAGTTGGCCCGCAGACGGTGAGGAAATTACTTACTATTTCCTTGCTCATGGAAATTCCAATAGTTATACACTCCATGTTAATAAAAGAGATGTTTCAACTAGTTTCTCGTTGGACATTCACACGAGGAATCGTTTCACTGCTCGTAGTTTGTCTTTAATCGACAAAACATATGATAAAAGTACTACTCACTCACCACTATGAAACCCCAAAACTCGCTTATAATCGAGCTTGCTAGCTTTTTTCCACATTCTAGCCCTACTTATCACACGTCCATCGTTGTCGGTTGAACAACTGCCTAATTATAGTGTAACATTACAAAACAAACATTTTAATCAACGATTGTAGACAATTGACGTGCCCACGACTGTATCTATTTTATTATTTTTTGGTTTTTAGTACATTTATCTTAAACATTGCAATGTATGTATAACATAAAACCGTTTAACTTAAAAAGTTTTTTTTTACCTATTTTTATTTAGTTTTTATTTCGCATTCTGTTTAATTCGATACGATGAAGAATTTGTTAATGAAGAAGAAGAAGAAGAAGCAAATATTCGGATAGAGATTTCTACTCCCAATACATGCGATATTAATATCTTAACGTGCGTTATATGCTTTCAAAATCAAAGAAATATCTTATTATTGCCATGTGGTCATTTCAAAATTTGTAGTGATTGCTTTCAAAAAATGGAACACAACCACAAAAGCAATTCAACTTCAATTTTATGCCCAATATGTAGAGCAATTGTACAAGAAGGCAAATTAATTTATGCTTAAATTCAACTTATGTTTTCTTTTTTCTTTGAACAGTTTTTTTTGTATTACATTTACTATAATATTTTTCTGAAATAAAATTAAAATCTTTGAAATTTCTTATGAGTTAAAAAGAAGAGAGGTTATTTGTCTAGATAGTATAGCGAGGACAAATACCAAAAAAGAAAAATTCTCTTTTCTGCAAGCCGGGCTATAATTTTGAATTTAACAAGGGAGTTGCGGCGCGAGGATGGCATTGCGCGCTTCCGTCGCGGCGCGGCGCGGAAGGTACATCTGTTGAGCGGCTCCAATTTTTTTTTAAACATTTGTAAATTATTTAAGTAATGCACATGCTAAATATCAGCCAAATCGGTCCATAATTAGGATTTTCAGTTTTAATTACCCCGATCTCAGCTCCACCTAGCGGAATTTTTTTTAAGAAAATATTTCTTTTCAAGGTAGTAATACATGTTCCGAATTTCAGCCAAATCGGACCATAAATGCGATTTTTGTAAATATAGCGGCCCACGCGCCACCTATCGGAATTTTTTTTTTCATAATATTGCATTGTCATCGGGGTTATACATGCGTACAAAATTTCAGATTAATCGGTTGACAGGAAGAGGGTGAAATTTGAATTACTAAATTTGACCCAAGAATAAATAATAAATAAAACAAACGGGGTGAGCTAAATAAAACCGTTTAATAAAAAGGAGAATAAGGAGAATAAGAAATAAAAAAAGCAAACAGTTAAGGCGAAGTAGAAAAGAAGAGGAGAACAAGTGGAGGCTATATTTTTGTAGTTGGGACTCGGATTGAGAGAAAATGAAGAGAATGCCGTTGGATACAATTTTCAATCCGGAAGAGAAAATGATATAGAGAACACTGCAGCGTTTTTTTCTCATAGTGCTTAAAATAAAAATAAACATTTTTAAATTTAAAATGTTTTTTCTTGATTTAAAAATTTCACAATGAACATTTTTAAAATAAAAATTTTGGTGTTTACATCACTTTTAAATACGTTTTTGCTCTTTTTAAACACGTTTTCATATGTTTTTACAATTTTTTTTCCCTGAGTGTAGGTACACAATAAGAGTCAAAAACATTTAGCGCATTTGGCATGACCTTTGCTGACAAATAATAAGTTTGACACCTCAATTTTACTATTATCACTTTGTTTATGTTTTTCTTCTTGTTTGTTTTTGTTTTTTATTGTTTGTTTTTGTTTTTGCTTGTTTGCTTACATAGTATTTACTATTTTTTTTCGTTAGAAAAATACAAACTCATACAAGCATACATATATGTATGCATATGAAATTATGTTTATCCACCTTGCATTTATTATGGCACGTATACGTATTAGGATTACGTATACGCCACGGTGTACAATTAACAGCACAATTTCATACATATTTGCAATAACGGTGTGTGTCTATGTAGACGCAATAATTTTGTTATACCTAAATTTTGCTCAAAACATATTTGCTTAATGTATTTTATTCTCTAGGCTTTATACCCGGTTGCGTGATTTTATAAATAATAAATAAAATTTTCGCCATAGTAAAAAAGTTAGATTGCAGTTTGTAGTGTATGGAAAAAAAGAATAAAGTTCCAAGCAAAAATGAAAATTATGTGCCATATGGCTTAAAATATTCTTAGCTATTTTGAACTTTTGCGTATTTTCCTTTTTGCTATAAATCACTTCATACAATTTCCGTCGCAAACAATATGATTCCTGTGATTTACGTGTTATTATTGGGCATTTAAAGCAGCACAGCAAAAGATAAACAAAAGCTAAACAAATGCATAGGTAGCTATTTTTAAACAAAAGGTAAGGAAATTTTGTGGCACAACAAAGAGCATAAGTGATAAATGCATACATTTTAGGGCACCTTCTTTTGCTATAAAAAATAGATTACGCACTTTAATAGAAAAAAAGAAAACTAAATTTTTAAGTTTGCTTTTACATGGCCGTTTTAATTCTAATAATTATTTTATGTGAATTTTTTATGAGCCAGTTTATAATTAAGAAAAATTGAAAAAAAAAAACAAAAATCTGAAACAATAACAAACATTGCCTGTACAAAAGCTTTGCTTGTTAATAGCTTTAGAACTTTGTACAAAACAAAAAACACACAATCGCACCAACATACTAGGTAGCAAAGACAGAGTGTCATTAAGCTACTGTTGTTGGTATGTGGATTGTAATATAAGGAAAATTGAAATTTAAGCGAAGCAAAACTGACGGCGGTGGTAGCTCAATGGGATAGACATTGGACTACCAATCGAAACGACCTAAGTTCGATTCTCGGTTGAGGCCGCTGGAAGAAGTCTGATGAGGGGATGTGGTGGTCTCCGAAATGGATCCATAACTTCTACCAAAAAAAAAATTTTTTTCAATTTTTCTTAATTATAAACTGACCAATAGCTCATAAAAATTCACACTAAATTTTTAAATTTTTGCTTTGTGTGGTCTTTTAGATTCTTTGTACAAAGATTTTGTCTTAGAAGACGCCTAGCGAAATTTGATGTCGAATAATTTTCTACAACATTTTAACCCTCTAGCGATCTTTATAATACCATTTTTTGCGAATATTTCAACCCTCTAGCGACTTTCCAAATGGTATTTTTTTCGTACTTTCTAAATAGGGCTCAAAACGAACTCTTCGTAGCGGTGTTGCAGGGTTAAAGTATTCTACGAAGTTAAAGTTCGTATAATTTTACTGCAGGTTTTCTAACTACATATTTCTATACGATATGCATTTTAACACTTTTTTTCATTTATTTAAGAATCACTCAAACTAAATTTCGCAAATTTAAAATGGCAATAAAAAAAATTTGTTCAGGGAGCAAAACGATTTGCAGGATTCTAATTTATGGTCTTTCTGGTCTTGTGTGCTATGTGATCTTTCGTTTCTGTGTGGGAGTTATTCCGCGCCTGGAAAAGATCCTCAATTTGTGTCACAGCGTTATCTTGTTCCTTTGCGTTAAACAAATTGAATACATCAGCTTTAAGTTACCTTTGCAAAAGTAGAAAAAAATATATTTTCTTTCAATTCTTTCTTTCATGTTGTGCTGTCGTCAAATTAATATTGACAACAATAAAAATGGCGCCAAATAAGTAATTGTTATTGAGAAGATTTGCTGCACTTCACTTTCTACTTTTGCTACATAAATAAATATTATTCAATTGTCACGTATTCGATGACAAACTACCAAACCAACCAGTCAGCAACCAGAAATCACCTGCTTGCTTGGTCGTCTAACCTTCCTAGTCCAGCAAATATGCACTGGTCTGCTGAATTCTCATTATTAGCGGGTAACTAGAGCTGCTTGCGTGTATCTATGTATGCACGGCCCACATGGAGATCGAATGACAAATGGCACTACTATTTGATGCTTTGGCATGAGTTCTTTATGAATGGCGAGCGACGCTAACACTGGCATAACATGAAATTTGATATAAGCAGTGTTTAGCTGGGCGGTCACGGGAGGACAAAGCTTTATTGATGAGAGTGGAATTTTACATAGTAAAAGGCGGCAACCGGCATCATAATATTATGAATTAGTTTATTACGAATTGTATATTGTAGCGCCTCTTCTTTTATATGTATGTAGATTTTAATATAAATGCGTAGAAACATTTGCTTGTCACAACATTTTTTTTTATTAACTATTTCCTATTAAAATGAGCAAAGAAAATTATATTTCCGCATTTGCAATTTATTACATTTTCATAGAATTTGATTTTGTTAAGTAATAAGAAAATGTAATGAAAATGTTTCCATTGAAATTATTTAATAAGCACAACAAACAATATTCTTGGAAGGCAGAAAAACATCTGGTTATAGTACCAACTCGCTTAGTTGTTTGTGGTTAATAGTGAGACGTAATTCATATTAAGCATAATTGCTCAAGTTTGTATGTTGGTACTTTTTTAGAAGTGTTTTCTTGAAATTTTGCGTTTTAGTTTGATGTACATATTTGAAATGGATCTCGTCTTGTATACAAAAATAAACTATGATAGCTTAGCATTTGTTAAAGGATAATACTGCCATACACATTTCTAAATGCGAAGGCACAAAGAGCACAAAATCTAGCTTAATAAGTAAGCCGCATTTAATTCCACTCTGGCATACACTGAACTTTGGGTTTTTGGGTTATGATGTGTAATAATTTATCTTATTTAATTCGATAAAATATACAAAATTCACTTATTCGGAAATCCGTTTGTCATCGTTGGGCGTGATTAGGAAAGAGAATAAATAGGAGAATGACAATTGCGGTGTTGCCAACCATGTCGATGCATAAACAATATCCTACTCACAGATAAATGGTGTTGGTAAGTAGAACAAAAGATCGCGAAAATATGTGTATCATGGTGCAGGAGTGTGAGATAGAGAGCAGAGTAACATCAATTTCCACCTCATTCAGTTTCTTAGCGGATATGGATGCTTAAGGGTGCATGTCTATAGATTCAAGTACCATGATGGAAACTGGCAACAAATTTAGAAGGCAGGCAATGGCTCACGGTTAAAGCTGTAGTTGTTGTACTGCAAAGGTTGCAAGTTCGATTCTGCCCGACGCAAAAGTAACCTGATGAGTCTTAGAGGGATCTTAAGTGAAACAGCTGTCGTTATATCCATGCTTAAAATTTTTTCTAGTTCCAAAAAAAAAAATAAAAAAAATAGTCCTTTACTTACTCTGAGTCCCGACGGTATAGAGGGCGCAGAAAATATGCCTTGCTTTATCGGTTGTGCGATCACGGCTGAATGAAATCTCGAGACAGCTGGAAAATGTGACCGCATATATGTGTCAGTCCTTTGTCATATGTGAGGCAGTTAGCGACGTGTCAGTATCAATACTCAATCAAGGAAGACTCGCACTTTTCGACTTTCGATGCTTCCCACTACTATAAAAAAAAAGACAAATGGTGCTAAGGTTTTTCATACGATAGGTGGTGCTAATAAGGGGTGATTATTAGCTGCCACGATCCTAAAACTCTAAATGGTCATTAAGGGAGTTTGAGAGGACTTGAATCAAGTGCTGCTACATTTTAAGAGATTTCTAAATCCCATTGTTTACGATTTCGGAACATTTTTTCATTGTGGCATAACGATTGCAATAAAAGTAAAAGTAAAAAAAAAAAAATTATTTAGTGGGCAATTTAACTGGGTATAATTTTCAATATTGTTCACCAATATTAGGTTTGTTTCTTATTAAACTAGCAGCTAGCTGTCAATTGAGCAAAACGGAAAGAATTGCGCTCATAAAGAGCGAAACGAACAGAAAATCAAGAAACGGAATAATAGTAAAAATTAGCGATTAGTAATTTGAATGCTATTTTTGACTGTTAATGGTTATTTTTTGTAAAAAAAAAACATTTAATTTTCTTTATTTCTATTTCAAAAATTCAGAGAATTTCAAAAGTAATAAAATCAAAAGTATTCGTTTGTTTATTTTTTCAACAGCTCTTTCTTACTTTGGCAGCAAATAATTGCAGCTAGGGAAAATTTTACTAGCTGAAATTTGGAGCTGTCAAGGGCTCTCTTCTGCTATTTTTTTGAACCAAGAAACAATTTTCCAGCCGAAACTTGGCTAACTATTCATAACTAGCTAATAATAAACGGACCTATTGTACTGCATGAAGTGACAAGTAAATCAAAGCTTTAAATACTATTCTAATAAATGAAATCGTCAATGAGTAGATTTCGAACCGAATTGATTTTCTTGATAAATTTAATTCATAAGCTGAAATCAATACACATTTACATAAAAAATCGTATGGACTCAATTTAACATCAGCTCATCGACAATAAATTTCAACGCCATTCAATGTTTTTTATAATTTTTTTTTTATATACAACCTATGAATATATACATAAATAGGAATATATGTATGTATCTTTATTCCCACTTATAACGCTTTTATTTGCTTGGCTTAATTTATTGATTTCACAAAAAATGTTAATTATTTATTTACATTGACACACATTCAATTTATTTACTTTATTTTATTTGCTTCTATCAACTAGCCAGACCAATATTTCATTAGAATTCCTGCTTTCATTTTCATTTTCAATTTCATTTTCAGCATTTCATTTCATTTATTAATGCATTGAAATAAGCTCAGCTGTCAAGCGTGTGTCATGTGTGAATGGCCATTGAAGGCGAACGAACAAGTGGATAATAATTAACTTCACTTGCAGCGATTGCGTAAAAAATAATTACAAGTTTTTTTTTTCTTTGTTTTGATAGGCAGATGTTTCATGGTTAAATAGGGTATTATAATTGTGGGGTGGATAGATACATAAATATAAACAGAGACATTTATTTATGAACAGAAAATGCAGGTTATCTTTTATTGAAATATTTTAAAGTGTTTATCTTTTGCTTCTGAACAAAGTGAGAAGCTAGGGCAACTTTTAATCCCTACACATTTACTCAACACTTGCCCTTACTGAGCTCTGTTCTTTAAGCAACGTTGAATTCAATTTCACTTTTATTGCATTTATTTAAATTCATCAATTTAATACGATTGTTGGCGATAAGCAATAAAAAAACACTTCTTAAAAAACATTAATAAACACACAAAAAAATTAATTACGCTTCACTTGAGGCAATGCGCAGCAAAGTCAAGCCAAGTCTCGCAAAACAAACAACCAACAATCGCTTGCGGAAGTAGTCTTCTTGCAAATTTAGCAACGCAATAAAATGAAATAAAATATAACGGAATTTTCCAATTTAACAGCCAAAGCAACGCCGCAAAATTTATTTGCTCTCCACAGCAGCAGTGAGCAAAAACTAGGAATATTCAAGTCTAGCCCAAACGCTTCACTTAGCTTTCGCTTTAAATTTACTTTGCTATTTATTTTGATTTTTCTCCTTTTGCATTTTGCCCTTTGCCTTTTGCTTTACTTATTTCCATCATTTCTCTACCACATTTAACGCTGCAATTATTTTCAATTTTCCCACACCCAAATAATCAATGCGCGCGCGTTAAATGCAATCGAGCAACTGTAAAGTCATGAAGCGAACATGAAGGCGAATAATAAGAAGAAGAATAAGTGAAATACAGATTTATATAAGCCAATATGTACATAAGGCGCATTTCTGTCGTACCCAAGCATGAAAAAAATACTCGCTTATTCATAAAATTACCTTCAAAGCAACAACACCAACTCGACTATTTTTAAAATAGTCGAGTTGGTGTTGTTGCTTTGAAGGTAATTTGATGCATAAGCGAGTATTCTTTTCATGCTTGGGTACGACAGAAATGCGCCTATAAGTACACACATAATAAAATCAAATTTTAGATAGAAGCGACATAGCAGCAGAGCGAGGCGGCGGCGCAGCAAACAGAGCGTAATATATTTTGAAGACATTTCACACCTCAACCGACATGGCGTATACGCAACCTCAAGTATGTACATTAGGCTGTGTCGCCGTATAGGGAACAAAATAATAAGTTAATATTAGCCGCTTTCGATTCACAATTTCTCTGCTGGCTATAAATTTCCCTCTGCCAAATTTATATGTGAATGATAGCGAGCAGAGGGATATTTTTATCGACCAGTTAGCGAGTATGGCTACTACTCATTATGGATTCAAACATTTTTGTTCGATCCGACCTCGCTTGTCTGATCGCGAATCGAAAACGCCAATTTTAAAAATATAAAAAGACGCTTACAGCCAGTCTCACGAAAAAATTTAAGTGAAAATTTAATTTTTTTCCCGGTCAGATTTCATATAAAATTCAAGTAAAAAAAAAATTAAATTACACTTAAATTCTTTCGTAAAACTGGCTGTTAGACTTTTTAATTTCCTCTGCTGTAAACATCAATATTAGTTAATATGTTGCATACTTTTAGGCTGAGTTGAAATTGCATACATAAATACATACATACATACATATAGTTGAAGCTATGTAATAAAGGAGAGCGTCTCCCATATGATATTTTCTTTGAAAACATTTCCGGAAAACAATTTTATATTTATATTTATTTTTATTTTTATTGTTTTTTTTTGACGCCGCTACATGTTGCTCAAGTAAATTTTTTCATATCTTCGATATTTATAGTCCGATCTCTAAGTTTAATACACCAATGCCTTTGGCTTGTGAGAAAGGTTTCTACAATATAATTTATTAACCCCATGTGTGCCATTGGCGTCACTTCGACCCAATACTTAGCTTATACCACCTTAATGTAACTTTTTTACGACTACATATTAAACGTCGTTAAAAATCCTTAATCTCTTGCGAAAGAACTATTTCGATCGCTTCAGCAGTACACGAAATAAAACACATTTGATATTCCTAGTAATAATGCATGTTTCTTGCCTCCTGTGGTCTTTTGGGTTCATTTTACAAATATTCTTTCTAAAGACACCCCTACTGAGATTTTATGGTGAATAATTTTCTAGAATAGGGTTAAACTCTAACGACTATAAAAATACTAGTTTTTCCTGATTTTCTAAAGAAGTTGTCGAAATAAGCTTTTCTTGGTCGAGTACGGCGAACTTTTTTTGCGATACGGTCTAATGTACATGTTTTATAAGAAGTAGTATGTATGTGCGTATGGTTATGTGACATCCTAGCCCAGTAGGACTTGGGATCATCGATTTATTGATGCAAGAGTACTCCTATGCCAGTATTCCATTACTCCCTATACTTCTGTGTATAAACATACAATTTTGTATACTCGCCCTTAACATTGTCTCTTCTAGGAAGGGTAGTAATAAACAACACTCAAATAAATTTTGGTATAAATTTTAAACTTTTTTGGTCGATATATAGGACACGACCGAAAAATTATTAAAATTTAAACTTTGAAAAGTTTAAAAGATTTTTGAACTTTTAAGGTTTTCTTCCATATTGTTCTCCCCCCAACATCCCCTTAATCCTTTTCCATATTGTGTCTTTTTCCTATCCTCTTTATCTCCTTTTCTTCCTCCTTCATTTTATCTGTTTCCATAATTATTTTGTGTTTGTATGTTTCTCCATTCAAACAACGCCACGCAGTTGTTCATTTCTCGAAAAAGCAAGTTGGAATTTCAAATCAAAAATTAAATTTTTTTTGTTGAAACCAAATTTTACGACCAATGAATGTTAAAATCTAAACCTTAAAAGTTTAAATGAGAATAAGTGTATGATTTAAACCAAAAAAGTATGAAACTTATTCCAAAAAAATACTTTGAAATATTTGAACTTTTTTAAGTTTGAATTTTAAAGCAAAAATGAATAAGAAACTTTTAAACTTTCGAAGGTTCAAAATTTAACCCAAAAAAATTTTTAAATTTCTTTCAAACCAAATCAAAGTTTAAAAAATATTCCAATGTTTATAACAGTGAAGAAAATTGAAAAAATTATTTATATTACTCGGAAAGTATATCAAATGCGGAGATCTCGCTCCAAGTTGTAATGGAAGTCAACCGTAGGAGCTCTCAAGTTGGTCCTAGGGAAACTTGAGAGAAAAGTGCCTTTCAAATTATAAAGAAAAACAATGTTCTTCAAGGACAATTTAAATTGGAGTCCAAAATGTTTCCTCAGTCAACCCGTAAAGGCGGCACGTGGACTCTTTAAAACAGCAATATAGGTGTCCGAAATTTATTTTATACACCAGATCAACCAGAACTTCTTCTACTTCGTTTTTCACTCTCAGTGCTGAGCGCTCTATAGAGAGATTATTTTGGGTGTCCTCATAGGCTCCACTCCTACTTTCAAGAGCTCTGAATGTGGTCAGCTGGGTTGTATGTATTTTGTATGTATGACTAAGTCTTCAGAGCATACATAAATGTGTACATATGCCAGTGTGTTGAATCTTTGACTTTGTAGCGCAATTAAAATTACTGTGAGATTTAGAATTTTCCAAAAAAAAAAGTAGGTATGCCCTTGAAGTGTTGACTGTTGATATGTGCCCAAAAGTGATTTGGTTTTCTGCTTAGAAAGCCGCACTGTTATACGTAAACACTTACATACAAACATAATTTTCGTGGAAATTTGATATGTTTGTGTCTACTACCTTGATTTATGTTGACTGCTGACTTTAATGGCTTTAATTTAAAGTAATTTCTGCTTTATTTCAAAACACTTCTGGGAGTTGCTTTAATGCAAAATTAAACAAACAAATTTTACTTTGAAGTGTTTTTGTTTACTTTCCTATAACTTAAATGAATACACATAAACTTTTATATTACTTTATTACAAGTTTGTTTGCTTTGCTTCTTAATACACACATAGGTACTCACCGCCAACATAAATATCGACTTGTGTCCAATTGAGTTTGTTCGCTATGCTCTTCACTGCATAGGAAATCGCCTCGAATGATGGCAGAAAATTGCTTGATTCCTGCAAGTAGATAAAGAAAAAAAGCCAGACAAAGCAAATTCAATAAATGCTTATATAAATTGTTTTATTTGTGTGTATATGTATATATAGATATTTATGCATAGAAACGATTCACGTAAGCTAAAGCCAAAAGTTAATGCATGGCGTGGGAAATTGAAAAACAGAATTATTGAATGGCTTGTCGCGTTTGTCCAACAAAAAAGTGCACAAAACAAATACACAATGCGTGTGTTTTTTCTTTGTTTGCTTAGAAAATGAACAAAGGCTAGTTAAGTTTTACCAGTAAGCTTATTTGGCACAATCAGAAATTTATTGCTGAAATATGTAAATTATGTTGAAGAGACGCTATTACTTGCCAAGTTACGAGATTATATGCACGATTGGCTAAGAGATTATACGGCAGCTGAACTTGAGGTAGTTAAGAATCTAATATAGATAAATGCAGTGTTTAAAATAATTGGCCAGCAAACTAGTCAACCACATTTAAGGCACTCTAAAATAGTGGCGAAAGAAAAGGCTTCCAGAACAAACCACCCACAGAGTGCTCAGAATATCGAGTGGAAAAGAAATGGTTTTTGATTTATTCCCCCTTTATGGGGTAAACTGAGGAAGCAGTTTCAGACTACACATTCGGTTTTTTTCATACACATTTTAAAAGACATTCTTCTTCGTCCGAAGTGATACTTTGCGAGTCTCTAAATATGATTTCCAATATTCCGCCCATTGATGTTTTTGGCAAGCAAAAGGCATCTCAGGGTGCGTTAAGGTTGTAGGATTTGGGACTCTGGAAGTAGCGCACATGCGGACATGTCGTATTCTACTCAACTTTACCGACCCCGAAATCAATAAGAATAAGATTATATCTGTCCTATAATAGTCTTTGATAAAAACAATGCGCTTATCTTTCCATCTAAGAAGGACTGGGAAGATGGTAAACTCGCTCAGAGATTCGATGTTTCAGTTTTCACGGACGGATAAAAGATGGCGAGCGAAGTGGAAGCAGGCATCTCCGCTACTCATCCGGACACTCCCATATCAATCAGACTGCCGGACATGGCGAGTGTTTTTCAATCCGAAGTTGTCGCAATACAGGAGGCCTGCAAGGCTCTACTTGCAGCGAAAAGTGTCGGTGTTGGAGGAAGGATAGGGATTTTCTTGGATAGTCAGGCGGCTCTGAAGGATTTGGAATCTGCAACGGTATCATCAAACCTGGTCAGGCAGTGAATGGGGTGGGTCATGGACTTAGCAGGCCGATATAGCGTATCTGTTATCTGCGTGCCGGGGCAACGCGACCGCCAGGGAAACGAAATGGCTGATGAGCTTGCCAGGCAAGAATTGGCTCTTGATATCGCACAGGCATAGCAGGTTTTTGCGCCCCTGGGTTTCATCAAGGGCCTAATGCCTCGACACTGGTTTGAAGAGGCTACAAAAAAGATTGTTACAGATCTGCAAGGTCTGCAGACCAGATGCGATGTGATCGCCAGTTATTCTAAAGATGGACAAGGGGTGAGGGCATTTCCCGCTTAACCGCGGCATTCACAGCACATTGGATCATTAGTACTCACGCCGCCCGATTGGGATTGAACCATAATACTCTATGACGCAGCTGTAATCTTTTTGGAGCGAAGGAGGCGGTGGAGCATCTGCTCTGCGAGTGTCCTTCGTACTGTGAAGGCATAATGAAATTCCTCGGCAAGTCTTTTTCGACAACCTCTCAAAAACTCAAGTACTGAACTCAACAGCATGACTTCCTAACTAATTTTCTATTCTATATAGTCCATTTTGCTGTTTTTCCTTTAGTCACGAGTCGTGGCATCAAAACGGCGCTTCGGCGCTAATTGCAGTCAGTGGGTCTCGCCACTCTAACCAACCAACCATGTAGTTGTTAAAAAATAAATTTAATAGACTTTTGACCCTAACTAAAACCAATAAAAATCATTGTAAAGAGTAAAATTATTCAATGAACAAAAGACACAACAAAGCATTCAAAAGAAAGTCTAACCTTTCTACTCTGCAACGCACCCAAAAGCGCATGCAACACAATGGCAGCCGATGGATTACAAACCAAATAAATATCTAATGTATGGAACAATATGCGCATTTGTTTTCTCAAGTGTGCCAAAAGCTGTGATAAGAAATAAATAAATTTTAACAAAAGCCTAGAAAAATTAGAAAAGTATTTCTTAAACACTCAAGACAATTCCAACTTAAACGCAGCGCTTCAATTATTCATATAATTTGTATCCTTTTTTTTTGTTTGCTTGGACTGTTTACTTTGCTGGTATTATTTCTATTATAAACGTACATAACCCGCCTTTTTTTAAAAAGTCAACATAATGCTTTTCTTATGAATTTATAATCTTTTGTTAATTTATTTCTCTTTTACCATTTTTTTTTTGCTATTTCTTTACACTTTTTTTAAGCCTAAACTTTCAAGCGCAGTTGCTGTCTAACAAAATTTCTAAAGAAAATTTTTTTGTAAGTATTTGTTTCTTAGGAAAAACGATAGCCTTGACCTCTAACTGAGTTCAATTTCTATTTGTCAGTTTGTAAGGGGAGACAAGTTGGTAAATTTATGTGTGTTTACTTATAAAAATATCAAATTTAAGATTTTACGCAGAACATTATTTTCAACAGTCGCTGAAGAGTTGACATGAACTGTTGTCTATCCTTTCATTTTTGTTTTTTTTTGTATTTATTTTCTTTTTGTTTTTGTCTTTTTTTTACATATTATTAGTGCAATATATGCAAAAAAAATTTTGAAAATACGTCATCGCTGTTCGAATGAGAATTCTTAGTAGCTGCTGTAAAAAAGCTGCGTGAAATGACCTGCAAGAAAATGCTTGTAAAATTAAAGCACATTAAGAATTTAAATTCAGCTAAAAGAGATATATGTAAATAAAACTTATTTCTTCTCATTTATTCTCTAGCTAATGTGCACTTAACAGTCTAAATGATTTTGATTGAGTCCAATAAAGCGCCCAAGTCGTTGCTGCTTCAGCTGGTGCTAATTAGCAACTAGAAGGCTGCACGAATGGATTCGAAACGGCCAACAAAATATTCGCGGCCGTCCAATTACAGTACCTGCTTGTTTCTGTCGTTTTAGAATAAACGCAAGTAGAGCACAACCATAAACAGAACCAATACAATTACTTATTAGTAGCGACAATTACATGACCTTAAAAAGGTTCTGCAAATAGTGTACACTACTTGCGAATACTTCGAATATAATCGAAATATATGTATGTACAAACATATTTTCATAAACACACATCCAGACGTTGTGTTCAGCCCCTGTAGGGAAAATCTCTAGTTCCGAACTAGGTCGCTTCTAGTGCATTTTTCGACACTACTAGTGCGAGCTAAATCTCTTTTGCATGTTATCAACTGGCGAATTTAACACGACGATGTCCTAGGCGGTGTCAATTGTCCCTCTCTGCACTACATTTTCGATAGTTCCGAACTAGTACTAAATTCTACAGTTTACACTAGTTCGTTTATTGGCACAATTTCGATGGTTCTGAACTAGCCACAAGTACCTACAAATTCTACAGTTTTACATCTGCCGCTTAAGTGCAGCCTTTGACACACTTCATGCAAGTGGCGCGATGGCCGACTGGCTAACGCATGTGCCTTTCAATCTGAGGGACGCGGGTTCGAATCCTGTCGGTGTCAAGGTGAATGATAATTTTTTTTTTTTTTAATTTTTTTTTTTACTATTTTTTTATTTAATAAAAATTTACAATAATATTTAAAAAGTAGTAAAAAAAAAAAAAATTAAAAATAAGCCTGAGGGATCGGAAAAGTATAATTAGGGCAACATTTCATTTCATACAAGATGCAAATAGAAAACTCTTTATATAAAACGCTTCACTAAACATCTGAGAATTGCAGAAATATACAAAGCCGACGGCAATTGAACGAACGAAAAATTTTCATAGAATTTTTGTCACTTCGAAATTGCATACAAATCAAAGTGTGTCTTATAATGGTCACTCAATTCACTCCTTCTGAACTGGTGAGGGTTTAACTACAATTGATCTAGTTCCCCTTTGACACCTTTTCGCTAGTTCGGAACCAGAAATTTTGCTCACTAGTTATTGAGTTCCCTGCAGGGGCAAAATTACGCTGCTAGTGTGAGTGTGTGTATGTGCATATGCATACACACTAGGGCGTGTCGATTGGTAGGGGCCAAAAAAAAATTAACAGGGACACATCGCAATTATAAAAATTTGGGTAATTTCAAGCTTTTTTGCCCAAGAAACCATATGTCTAAAATAAATTTCGAACCAGAGCTTTTTACGATCTACATATTTCCAACAGTTCTATATATTTTAAAATAACTCGGTAACCAATACTTCGATTCTTTTGATTTTTTCGGCATTAGTTAGGAAACTTATTTGGCATATTAAGGTGGTTTTGTGAAGGAAATAAAGTTCTCCCGAAATTCGCGGAACAACCCGATTTTCATGCGAATATAATACGGAAATCTATACCTAAAATTTTTCCTTATTATATTAAAATTTAGAGGTCGTGCAAATGCCTCCAAATTTCTTTCTCCTTTTATATCAGTGATGATACATAATTTTTTTCAAAGTCCTTAATGAACAAGAAAAACATTTCTTATCATTAAAAAATGGAACATATGCTTGTTGGGCTTTTATATTTTGGTCCACCTTAATGCCATATGCACATTAAATAAACAAACAAAGCAAAGAAGCAACAAGGTTTTGCGAATACTTTATAACATGGTTACTACTATGTTCTATTCTATCGTGGCGAATAGTGTACACTAATCGCTCCAACAGAGCAAATAGAAATAGTATTTTTATTCCAAATGAAAAGTATGGGTTATATTCGTATCTGCATTGAAATTGTGCTGTGACTAATTGTACAATGCATAGAGTATTCGAAAATATAGAAGAGGCAAATGGTATTGTGCAGAGGTCTATTAGCAACACCAAGGGAGATGCCAAGTCAATATCCAACTGATTCTACCAACAAAATGGAGGCCTTGCTTTACCTCCCTCTGCTATCACTTTTAGTTATACTGCTGCATCGATAAAAACACTTTGTGAGCCAGGATATACTTATTTATTCACTCATTCATTCATTCATTCACATAACATGACCTAGCCAATTTGCCTGCAAGCTGAGAACATGGGAAATTTCCAATTTAATAAATGATCAAAATGTCTTCAAATAAATTCAATGCAATATATAATACATTTGCTTTATATACTATAGTATTAATATACGTATCTTTGTGCATACATATGTATGTTTGGGAATTCAATAAAGATACCCAAAACCGATAATTTTGATTTGATGCTGACACCGGCTGTTGATCCCTTCAAAGCACAGTTCTTGACCTTTAATTAACACGCACATTTGTGACGCAAATCAAAAACGTAGCACAAGAGAATAAAAAGCAGCAAAAGAACCATTAAGCAAAAGAGCCAATAAGCAAAAGAGCCAACAAAAAAGCAAGAGAAAACAACAACAATAACAACATTCATTGCTACTTTGACATCTGTGCAATTTATAAACTCCACTACTCCCCTTTGCTGTTGCACGTTTGTTACTTTATTTATTCAACCTCAGCAGCAGCGATGAAGATAAGTGGGTGCTGATGGCGTAGCATTTTCTATTGCGTACGCCCTTTTTTTAGTTTCCTTTTTTTTATTTTTTCTTTCCATTTTCACTTTGGTCTTTCGCCTTTTTTTTTGCTTAGCTACGCCACTTGACAAAGGTGCATAAATTTAAATATTTTATTACCCTTTGCCACAAAATTGTCGAAAAGTTGACAATATACAATCGATAAGCAGCAGCAGCAGCAGCAAAAAAGAGAAAGAAAAAAATTTGTAATAAAATAAATTTGAACTTTAAAATATATTGCAATGTTGATGGTACGCAACTTTTTGGCTCAACAAAATAAAGCTGAAGAGGAGGAAAAAGTGTATATTGAGCGGCTGGAGAGCGAAAAAATGTGGCTGTAAGCCAGTGATGCTCAAACGCACACTACCAAATTGTACGCTTGTGTTAAAATATTAGAGAGCTTGCTGATACACCCAAAGAAATTTCAAAATACGCGATAAACAAAAATTTTGTGTATTTCGTTTAGTTACATATTTGCAAACTAAACACTCAGCATTACCGAAAATGTTTTCGGAAAATAAAAACTTGTCTTCCCACTCAATATTAAACATCCTAAAATTGTCAATCAACGCGTTCATACAAATTACATGCGTAGCAGTCAACAGTCGTTTATCAAGTGATTTGCAAACGCACTTTAATTTTTCACAATGCGTGTGAGCAAATCTGTGATAGGGCAAGCAATAAAGTCGCTCGCCCCGGGGCTAGGAAAAGAGCGTCACTGCTGTAAGCGAATATCGGTATACGCAATAGAAGCTGTAAATAACCACTTTATTTCAGTTAAAGTAACAGGTGGGGCTTTGTTGGTAATATTAGAAATGGCTTCTGCCAATGCTTGCTATATTTTATCAATTAAAGTAGGGCTGGCCAAAACTAATACCAACAATTATATTTTTAAATTTAGCTGAACGATGAGAGAATGAAGAGAGTAAGTCGCAAACATCTGCCTTCTGATGAGATCATAAAGCAGTTTAAATATTTTTTTTGATAGAAAAAGGAAAACCAAATACATATAAATTAAGTTCGCAGAATTTTACTAGCATATTCTTTTATAATTTAGTATTCAACTTTATTAAATATCTTGCCTTTTTGGGTTGATTTGCGGCCTATTTATCGTGCTGCCTACAACACCTTCCAATAAATAATTCAATAAGATCCCTTTTTCTATTGTGTAAGTAATTTTCTAAACATATTTAAATCCAACGCAAATGCAAATGTCATTTATGATATGGATAAACGCTACCTTTTTGCTATTACAGCAAGGCAAACTTACATATGTATGTATGCCATTAAAAGGAAGCGAACAAGAATATTTATTGTTTATCAAAAGGCAATTCATTTGCATTTATTTCTTATTTTTTATTTATTTTGCTCAGTAGATGATAATGTGAATTTTAAATGCTTTTAAGCATACATTTGACCTTTTCATGGCAATCAATTTATATTTTTCTTTGGCTTGACAGCGGAGAGCGGCTACTTCGCCCTTTTCAAAGTTAAATTCGACATTTTAATAGCTTTGTTAGCAGTTCGTTTGCTTGAGAAAAGAATGTTAAATATTAAAGCAACAACAAATTTAAATTTTACATATATACATATGTACATTGTGCATATGTGTTGTTTGTATTAAGATTAAGAGAAAACAAATTTGCTATTCACAGTTTTTGCTTTGAGAGAAATGCCTTAAAATTTTACTTAGAAAAGCACGCAGACCCAAAAAAAAGGGAAAACAAATTTGTAATAAAAAGCGAATAATTGTGATATAATTATATTTTTTTTTTGTTCATTAATAAATTGGGGTTTCTGTTTGCAATTAAAATTATAAATCAAATTAACCGAAGCGTTACAGTTTTTGTAAGAAAACATTTATTTTCTTTTCACTTCCCACTTTTAGCCAGTGGCGGATGCTTCATATAAGCCGAAAGGCCCGGCTTGCCTAAATATTTTCATTCATTTCATATTACAAATTTCTTTAAAATCTGCTTGTTTTACTCTTGAAATATGTTTACTATTTAATAAAAAGCTGTTTATCAAAATAATATTCATATAAGGTTGCCACTCACTTCAGAATCGCAACAATTTTAAGAAATTTGCAGGTTTTTCCACCAGTAAGATTTTCAAGTAAAGTCTGCAGGCGAGTATGTTCGTAGGTATTTTGTTTGCGCAGCCAATCACAGCGAAGAAAACAAAAAATCAGCTACTCCCTTAGCATAACCTGGGTTAGTGAGCACAGTGCAGGCTGTAACAGCTCCACATAAGGGCTTTTATGAGGCTTTTGAAGCAGAACTAGTTAGCTTGCTTTCTCGCTTTCTCCAGGGAGAAGTTAGTTGTGCTTATTTTCCGAGTTAAATTGAAAAGAAAAGTAGCAAACCACTTTTTTATTTTGCACATCAAATTTTTATCCGAATGAGAAGCTGGCTTTGGCATTTATCTGGTATAAATATGCAAAACGAATTTAATCAAAGTCATTGACGGAATTGCAATCAGACTTTCAAACAATACAGCAAAGGAAATTACATATGTAAATGGCTATACTTAATACATAGGCTTGACCAGCCAATTTATGCTAGAGCCGCCGCTGCTTTTGGCTAAGCATTTCTGACGCTTTACTTTTATTTTAGGTATATCGTTTTATTTAGAATTTTAAATATTTTTGCTTTCATTTTTTGATGCTTCAAAAATAGTTCATGCGCAACCAGAGAGGCACACAATCTCCGGTTGCTGAAAAATATTGTACAATAACTCATTTTTCTGCGTTATAGGAATTGTATGCCGTTTGCGCAATATATATATTTTTTTTTTTTCAGTTTTTGTGTTCGTTATTTTCATGTCATGCGTTTAATATATTCATGAAAAAGCATATGGCAAAAGTTTATGGTGCGCCACAACAGCGCTTGTAGTCAAAATAAATTTAGTGCAGTTTTTGTGTGCGAAGTTGTTTTAAAGTTGCCAACACGGCAACTTTCTTTTAATACAAACATATCATGACATCTAGTATTTATGCTTCAATGCTATCAAACGAAACATACGCCAATTTCCAATTATTTATTAAAGCAAAACCCAAAGATATTGCCGCCTTTTCCATTGCAACATCCCGCACATTTCATCCTCAACAGTCTCACATTCAGTATATCCAGTTTTTGGCAGCTGAAAAGCAAGCTAATTAAGTTAATTTTTAAGTAACATTTCCAAGAATTCTGCATTATTATTTTGACCTAATTTGCTCATACAAATTCCACAGCTGTCCTACGCGTTAGCAGTAATCCACTTATGTAGATACTAAGTTCCTGTTCATTTAAGGCACATGTCTATTTCCTCATTTCTCCCAGATCACATCATTAGCAAAGAAGCTACATAACATGCCACCGCCTTCGACACAAACACACACCGTCCCACATGATTGCCCTTTGCCCTTTTGTGTGTTGGTCAGTTGGCATTATTTTTTAGTGATATGACATTTAGCTAACGTATCTGTTTTCGTAAGCGAATACCAAAGTGTGACAACAACAACAACAACAACAACAACGAGCATAACAACCATAGCACCTACATGTGTGTGTATATCAGTGTCACTCTTAGCCAATATGTGATTGCAGCAAAATAAAGGCAAAAGTAGGGACATTCATTGAATGAATGTAAATAAATGAGCAGCACTGATGACTAAGTTGCTAAAGGATAGAGAAAGACTCTGCTTCCCTTCTCTTCTTTATTTCTTTCTATTATTTATTTTTTACGTACTCGTGCATGTGTATTAAGGTGGTACAAAAGAATTAAAATCCACACTGTTATAAATATTGGAATATTTTTTAAATTTTGATTTGGTTTGAAAGGAATTGAAAACTATTTATGGGTTAAATTTTGAAGCTTCGAAAGTTTAAAAATTTCTTATTTTTTTTTGGTTTAAACTTCAAACTTACAAAAGTTTAAATATTTCTAAGTACTTTTTGGAATAAATTTCATACTTTTAAGGTTTAAGTTTTAAACCTTCATTGGTCGTAAGATTTTATTTCAACGAAAAAATTTTAATTTTTGATTTGAAATTCCAACTTGCTTTTTCGAGAAATGAACAATATAAAAGGCCCACTTATAGTTATTAAACAATTTGAATGGAGAAACAAACACAAAATAATTATGGAAACAGATAAAATAGAGAAGGAAGAAAAGGAGAAAAAGAGGATAGGAGAAAGATACAATATGGAAAAGAATGAAGTCGGTGTTGGGGGGAGAACAATATGGAAGAAAAGAGAAAAAGAGGAAAGGAAAGAAGATACGATAGGGAAGAGCATGAAGATGATTTGGGAGCAGGAGTTTTTTTAATTTAAACCAAAAAAAGATTTAAATTTTAAACTTTTGAAAGTTTTAAAATAAATCTTAATTTGGAATAAAATCTAAATCTAAAAAGTTTAAAAATCTTTTAAACTTTTCAAAGTTTAAATTTTAATAATTTTTCGGTCGTGTCCTACATATAGGGATGGGTTTACACCTGGGTATTTAACCAATGCTGGGTTTTTACCCATTTATACCCATTTTCATACCCGGGTATTTAGCTAATTGTGGGTAAATACTCATTTGAATAACGAATAGGCGTTGTTACGTAGGGTAAGAGAAATGTGGACATTTTCGAATTTATTTTGAACATATGTTGTTTAAGTGTATTTTGTTTATACGTTTCTTGTTGCTTTTTGCACATAAAAGGCGGTTTGGGCTGCTGCAAGCACAATAATTCTTAATAAAAACAGCTTAGCAACGTGCTTATGGCAATTCAATGTAATGAGTGGGAGCGATGGCAACAACAATGCTGAATCACCTAGAAAGTTTACAGTTATGAAACTTAAGCTTGAGCCTCAGGTGCATAGAAAGAATTTGTTTCATTCATTCGTAAAGATTTGTTCCAAGCGATTAGTGAATGAAATAAAGTACGCGCATTTTGAGTTGATAATTTATAATATATATTAATATTAAATAATTAAATGATGGGAAGACCAAAAATGAAACTATTTGGAAACATTTTCATAGCAGCGGAAGTAGCAAAGAAGTTTCATGACAACATTGCGAAAAGCGGTACAAATTTCCAAATGTGAATAAAATGGCAAAACATTTAACAACGTGCGTCAAGTGTCCATTATTGCAACCAATGCGTCAATAAACAAGATACAGACAGCAAGTGATTATCCGCCTTCGTCTGATTTACATACGCATATTCTTTCAAACTCGGCACAATACAACTTAGCTAAGGCTATTTTTGTAACCGTCGCTCCTGTGGCTATAGTGAGCATCCATTGTGGAAGACTTTTTTAAAGACCTTACTACACATTTCAAGGATCCAACTAGAAAAGAAATTTCCTTCACATATTTGGATACAATTTATAACGAGATAAGCATGGGCATTACTCTGCTACTGAAAACAGCAAATTTTTTACATATTCAATGTGATGGATGGAGTAACACTCGTCATAGGCGCTAAACATAAATAGAATGAAAAATTTTGCCAATTACAACGCCAAAATTGACTTCTGGGCAAAAACTTTTGCCTGGAGCTGTTTTCATGAGATTTCTCCATTAACTTGGTGGAAAGGAATTTGTGGCAGCACGCAATTAAGCAGATTAGTTGTTCACCACCTTCAGCAGAAAATACGCACTCCACTTAATTCGAAAATGCCATTAATTCTTCGTTAGAAAGTATTCAAGACGACATCCCTTCAACTTCAACGGGAATCACGCACTCCACTCGATATGAGTTTTTATCGGATACTGATAGCGAAAGCGATTATGACCAAATTCATGTATAATTTAATTTGCCACTAAAAATCTATTTCATACTAAAAAACTAAATTCTTTCTTAATTCTGGTTTATACCCACATTTTGGGTAAATACCCATTTACCATTTGGGTATTTACCCCTGTCCCATCACTACCTACATATCGACCAAAAAAGTTTAAAATTTATACCAAAATTTATTTCCATGCACAAAATCATTGCGGAAGAAAATTATGCTATCACCCCTAAAAAACTCTTCTGTTCATCCAAAAAATTATGTGTCATCATTGAAGTAAATGGGGAGGGGAATTTGGAAACATTTACTTTAATATATTAAGGTAAAAATTTCGGTGTAGATTTCCGTAGAACAGTCGCATAAAATTCGGGTTGTTTTGCGGATTTCGGGACAAATTTATTTTCTGTATACAATTTTGGACCACCCCAATGTGTATGTTCATTCACGTGCTTTGATTGCTGTCTGTGAAACATCACAGCAAGTTTCGCGTGTATCACTTATCACACTGGTGGCAGTGGCAGAGTCTGGCCATTCAGGCACGTACTTTTGAATTGGAGATGTGTGAGTGTTATTGAGAATCTTACAATGCTATTTTCTGCAAAATATATTATGGAATATCTCTCGAAAAATAACAGTTTTAAACGTACATAGAAATACTACCTATATTTCTTAATGCAATTCCTTACGATATGTGGAGCAAACGAATTCACCACCACAGCCTTTACACACTCAGAGAAAAGTTGCGGGCTAGAATCAAGCTGTGCCGTACTTGATTTAAGAATAACTGAAATTAAGGAAAAATATTTCAAATTTAAGTTTCTCCAGTCTAAAATCAAGAATGGCATTATTGAAACAATATAAAAATCTGAAAAAAAATTGGTTTAAGAATAATATTCTTGATTTAAGAATGAAAAGTTTTTTCGAAATAATATTTATATACATACATATGTACATAACTATCATTTCATAATAATTTAAAATTTTTTGCTCGAGAAAACTGCTAAGGGATTTTAATTTGGGAGCTGTATTCAATAGTTAAAGGGTGAGTTTTCCGTCGCGATATGTAAACATACGTACACATTTATATATATAGATATATACATATTTAAAGGAACATATTACTGCGCTAGGAGTGCGGATGAAGTTTCACGAGAAATTGTTTGCTTGGAAAAAAGAACAGGTAAGAGTTCTCGGGTTCATGCGAATTTAGTTTATGTTTTAATATGGCATCCAAAATGAGTAATATATTTCATAAACAGTAGTGGCCGGAAAAATGCGAGCGGTAAGATCTACGCCAAATACAAAAAAAAATCAGAAGAGCATAGAAGCTGAAGCACACCATCGCCTATGCAGAAATTAATGACTCTGAAGTTATAGTTATAATTATAGTTATAGTTATAGTTATAGTTATAGTTATAGTTATAGTTATAGTTATAGTTATAGTTATAGTTATAGTTATAGTTATAGTTATAGTTATAGTTATAGTTATAGTTATAGTTATAGTTATAGTTATAGTTATAGTTATAGTTATAGTTATAGTTATAGTTATAGTTATAGTTATAGTTATAGTTATAGTTATAGTTATAGTTATAGTTATAGTTATAGTTATAGTTATAGTTATAGTTATAGTTATAGTTATAGTTATAGTTATAGTTATAGTTATAGTTATAGTTATAGTTATAGTTATAGTTATAGTTATAGTTATAGTTATAGTTATAGTTATAGTTATAGTTATAGTTATAGTTATAGTTATAGTTATAGTTATAGTTATAGTTATAGTTATAGTTATAGTTATAGTTATAGTTATAGTTATAGTTATAGTTATAGTTATAGTTATAGTTATAGTTATAGTTATAGTTATAGTTATAGTTATAGTTATAGTTATAGTTATAGTTATAGTTATAGTTATAGTTATAGTTATAGTTATAGTTATAGTTATAGTTATAGTTATAGTTATAGTTATAGTTATAGTTATAGTTATAGTTATAGTTATAGTTATAGTTATAGTTATAGTTATAGTTATAGTTATAGTTATAGTTATAGTTATAGTTATAGTTATAGTTATAGTTATAGTTATAGTTATAGTTATAGTTATAGTTATAGTTATAGTTATAGTTATAGTTATAGTTATAGTTATAGTTATAGTTATAGTTATAGTTATAGTTATAGTTATAGTTATAGTTATAGTTATAGTTATAGTTATAGTTATAGTTATAGTTATAGTTATAGTTATAGTTATAGTTATAGTTATAGTTATAGTTATAGTTATAGTTATAGTTATAGTTATAGTTATAGTTATAGTTATAGTTATAGTTATAGTTATAGTTATAGTTATAGTTATAGTTATAGTTATAGTTATAGTTATAGTTATAGTTATAGTTATAGTTATAGTTATAGTTATAGTTATAGTTATAGTTATAGTTATAGTTATAGTTATAGTTATAGTTATAGTTATAGTTATAGTTATAGTTATAGTTATAGTTATAGTTATAGTTATAGTTATAGTTATAGTTATAGTTATAGTTATAGTTATAGTTATAGTTATAGTTATAGTTATAGTTATAGTTATAGTTATAGTTATAGTTATAGTTATAGTTATAGTTATAGTTATAGTTATAGTTATAGTTATAGTTATAGTTATAGTTATAGTTATAGTTATAGTTATAGTTATAGTTATAGTTATAGTTATAGTTATAGTTATAGTTATAGTTATAGTTATAGTTATAGTTATAGTTATAGTTATAGTTATAGTTATAGTTATAGTTATAGTTATAGTTATAGTTATAGTTATAGTTATAGTTATAGTTATAGTTATAGTTATAGTTATAGTTATAGTTATAGTTATAGTTATAGTTATAGTTATAGTTATAGTTATAGTTATAGTTATAGTTATAGTTATAGTTATAGTTATAGTTATAGTTATAGTTATAGTTATAGTTATAGTTATAGTTATAGTTATAGTTATAGTTATAGTTATAGTTATAGTTATAGTTATAGTTATAGTTATAGTTATAGTTATAGTTATAGTTATAGTTATAGTTATAGTTATAGTTATAGTTATAGTTATAGTTATAGTTATAGTTATAGTTATAGTTATAGTTATAGTTATAGTTATAGTTATAGTTATAGTTATAGTTATAGTTATAGTTATAGTTATAGTTATAGTTATAGTTATAGTTATAGTTATAGTTATAGTTATAGTTATAGTTATAGTTATAGTTATAGTTATAGTTATAGTTATAGTTATAGTTATAGTTATAGTTATAGTTATAGTTATAGTTATAGTTATAGTTATAGTTATAGTTATAGTTATAGTTATAGTTATAGTTATAGTTATAGTTATAGTTATAGTTATAGTTATAGTTATAGTTATAGTTATAGTTATAGTTATAGTTATAGTTATAGTTATAGTTATAGTTATAGTTATAGTTATAGTTATAGTTATAGTTATAGTTATAGTTATAGTTATAGTTATAGTTATAGTTATAGTTATAGTTATAGTTATAGTTATAGTTATAGTTATAGTTATAGTTATAGTTATAGTTATAGTTATAGTTATAGTTATAGTTATAGTTATAGTTATAGTTATAGTTATAGTTATAGTTATAGTTATAGTTATAGTTATAGTTATAGTTATAGTTATAGTTATAGTTATAGTTATAGTTATAGTTATAGTTATAGTTATAGTTATAGTTATAGTTATAGTTATAGTTATAGTTATAGTTATAGTTATAGTTATAGTTATAGTTATAGTTATAGTTATAGTTATAGTTATAGTTATAGTTATAGTTATAGTTATAGTTATAGTTATAGTTATAGTTATAGTTATAGTTATAGTTATAGTTATAGTTATAGTTATAGTTATAGTTATAGTTATAGTTATAGTTATAGTTATAGTTATAGTTATAGTTATAGTTATAGTTATAGTTATAGTTATAGTTATAGTTATAGTTATAGTTATAGTTATAGTTATAGTTATAGTTATAGTTATAGTTATAGTTATAGTTATAGTTATAGTTATAGTTATAGTTATAGTTATAGTTATAGTTATAGTTATAGTTATAGTTATAGTTATAGTTATAGTTATAGTTATAGTTATAGTTATAGTTATAGTTATAGTTATAGTTATAGTTATAGTTATAGTTATAGTTATAGTTATAGTTATAGTTATAGTTATAGTTATAGTTATAGTTATAGTTATAGTTATAGTTATAGTTATAGTTATAGTTATAGTTATAGTTATAGTTATAGTTATAGTTATAGTTATAGTTATAGTTATAGTTATAGTTATAGTTATAGTTATAGTTATAGTTATAGTTATAGTTATAGTTATAGTTATAGTTATAGTTATAGTTATAGTTATAGTTATAGTTATAGTTATAGTTATAGTTATAGTTATAGTTATAGTTATAGTTATAGTTATAGTTATAGTTATAGTTATAGTTATAGTTATAGTTATAGTTATAGTTATAGTTATAGTTATAGTATCATAAGTCCTCTAGTATCATAATAGTATCATAAGTCTCCTCTTTTAGTTTTAAAATCTACACTTATATATTTGTATATGTATGTATATAAAAACTGAATTATATGTACATACATATATATCTCAATAGTTATAATAAGAAATATCTCTCATTGTAAATATATGTACATATATATGTCATAAAATAAAACACAATGAAGATATTAACCATTTTTCTTTTTTTTTTGTTAGGTGGGTTAATTGACTTCGAATTTTGAATTTCGAAAAAGTGGAAAGCAAGAATGAGTATTCTTAAAACAAATTTGAAAACTCTTAAAATAAGAATGGAAATTCTTAAATCAATCATGTGCAATGCTGAAAATGAGTAAATTCAAACTTGTTTCAAAACAGAAGTTTCTTAATATAAGCTTTTTATTCTCAAAAGAATCGTTCTAAAAATAAGAATATATTCTTGATTTTAGCATTTTCCAGCTTAACAGACTTTCATGACGTTTTCGGCTTGATTCAAGCCCGCTATACTTAAATTTAGCTTACTTTTTCTCTGAGTGTACATATGGGTATTTCCTTTATACATATTACACTCAGAGAAAAAGCAAGATAAATTTCAGTATAGCGGGCTTGAATCAAGCCGAAAACGTTATGAAAGTCTGTTAAGCTCGATAATGCTAAAATCAAGAATATATTCTTATTTCTAGGACGATATTTTTTGAGAATAAAAAGCTTTTATTAAGAACTTTGCAGATTTGAAACAAACTTGAATAAATTTATTTTAAGCATTACCCGGGATTGATTTAAGAATGTACAATCTTATTTGAAGAATGTTCAACTTTGTTTTAGGAAGATTTATTCTTGGTTTTCCACTTTTTCGAAATTCAAAATTCGAAATCATTTAACCCACCTAGCAAAATAAAAAAAGTCGTTCTTTCAATGCATTGTATTTTATTTTGTTTTATTTTCAGGCATAGTAATATATATAATATACAATTCAATTTTTGCATACATATACATATATATACATATATATAAGGTCTTAAGGTAATATTATAATTATAAGTACAACAATTTTGGATAATTTAAATCTAAAAACAGATTCAAAAGATTTCTCGTGAGAATCCCGCTTCCTTGTTGCGTCTGAACAACAGACCATACAACCTATTGATTTTTGATTGTAACACAGCATCACCAACACCCCATAGTCCAGTCACCACACCAAAACAGATCACCACAAACCCAATTTGACTGATGCCCAATGCGTATGACACGTAAGAAATCGGCTCAAAATAAATACCTGTTCCATGCCAATGAAAACCGCAATGGAATGAGCAATTGTTGTTTGGGTTTCTTCATTTGACGGAAAGTGGCCGATAATAGCTCCATGCCCGTTAGTTCTTGGGCCGATTGTGAACGCTTAAAGGGATCCAATAAGATGCCAATAATGGCAAAAGGCGCAATAATAATAATACGATTCAACTTGCTATGACCACTGGAGCCATGAACACAAAAGTTTGCGCCGCAAAACTGCATATCCTCTCCGGCGATGGTGGCGTTGGAGTCACCGCAACTTCCATGGGCGCACTTAAAAGCCGTGTATAGTATAGATATGAAAATGACAATTCGTAAGCAGTTAAATTACGATGAATCACGAATCAGATATTGATTTGTTTTTTATTTTCCATTTTGCTTTGTACGAGTAAATTTTTCTATTTTTTTGTTAAAAAAATGTTTAGATTGAACAAAAAAGCGACGATTATTGAAAATTATGTATGTATGTATGTACATTTTTATATACATACAGATGTATCTTTCAGAGAACACTTGAAATTAAGAATTTTATTCTTAAAACAAGATTTTTTCAGATTTTTATCTTCCTTCAAGAATGCCATTCCTGTTTCAAGATTGGAGAAACTTAAATTTTATATATTTTTCCTTAATTTCTGTAGTTCTTAAATCAAGTACGACACAGTTTGATTTTAGCCCGCAGCTTTTCTCTGAGTGTAGGTTTAGGAACTAAATAATTCCTCTATAACGTCATGAGGCAGACCACTATCCATTGTTACATTAAAAAATCATAACACTTTCATTCTAAGAAAAAATGTTGAAAATCCCGATTATTTCGGTAGTACAAAAACCAAAGCTACCGCACCAATTGTCACCATCTCTAACTATGACAAATGCCAATGCTTTTATGTCGTTAACAGCATTTAATGTTTACACATGTGTGTGTGCGGGGCTTTTGGAGGCTTTGTTGGCATTAAAGCACTTTCGAATGTTTTGCCAAAAACAAAGTGATGACTAATGGCATTTCAACAACAGAAAAGGGCACAAAAAAAGAGGAAAAAGCAAAGGGATTTGCTGGAAGTAGGGTTTGGTGTTATTTAGTACCCAAAAGCGCACGCAGCTAACGTTCAATTAACATGGGTAAATTTGTGGTAAGCGGAGCATCGCTAAGCGGCAAATAAAAATCGGCTAAGGTCAGTGTTTTATTCTTTTTTGCAGATTTGCTGATTATGTTTCTTTTTTTTTTTTTGTTTTGAAACAGTGATTTGAAGTGAATGGCATTTAGTGATTGATAGGTTAAGAGAATTAAGAAAGCAGCAACTATAATATTTGTAGGCATTTTTGGCTTTGCTAGAGTTTGTATGTTGTGCTGAATTTCATAGCCCTAACACAAAAAAAAAAAAATATTTGTATGTGTAGGTGAAGCAAAATTTTCAGTTAAAAAGGCAGTTTCCGCCATTTGTTGCAGATTTTAAGCCTTAAAAACTATACTCTCTTCACTAGCGCGCCCGATAAGCAATTCCACTTCGACTTTTATAAATATGTAAATCACATTGAACGTACTTCAAATACTTTTTCAAGTATAAAGCAGCATGTATAGATATATTTTAAATTCCTTTTCATCTCGCTTTAAGTGAAATCAATTTGGATTTCCCTTTTTTCCATCCTCTGTCAACTTACAGATTTTCTCTCCACACTTAAAGCACGCTTGACAGCAAAAATAAATATGTAATTAAATATTTACGAGCGTAGGTATGTGTCATGAACATATTTGCATTGATGCATATACTTACTTTTAACATACATACATATGTATGTACTATCTACATATGTGTATATTAAGGTGCTTCATTTTAAGGTGTAATTTTGCTGTTGAATTTTGTGTTCTCTGACCTACCTGAAATCTTGGAATCGAATGGAATTGTGGATAAGCCGGAAAAAACTTTGTCTTTCCCAAGCACTAAGGCATATTTTCACATTGCATTTAAGGGCTTTAGAAACGATCAGATTGAATGAAAAGGTCCGACAGTGGTATCAAAGGTCCTCTGCAAACTTCTCAGATACTTTAATAAATCTGAGAAGATTGTCGAGTGGTAGAGAATGTGCATCCGCCATTCTCCATACATCCGACCCAAGAATGCACAATCTTACTCTACCGAAGCCCGGACAAGTGCAGAGAAAATGTTCTGTGACGTTGTCGTCCTCCTCCAGAAAATATAAATATAGGCATAATGAGCTCGCGATGGTGCCTATAGTGGCCATGTGCTATCCAAATGGCTTGTGTCCAGCAATCAACCCCACAAGGGCCCGAAGTTCTCCTTCTCTGTTTGACGAGAAAGTTTGCTACCTACTTATTAGGCTTTTTCAGAAAGCACTCTGTAATTTTACAGGAATCTGTGGAGTTCCAGCGTCGCCCGTGAGCTTCGCTCATTAAGTCCCTTATGTACTTTGCAGTGCCTGCTTTACTTGGTCCTATTATTGGCTATTGGCTTGGCTGTCACTGCAGCTTCAAATGTACCTAAAGCACAATGGCACCCGATGCCAGCCTCCAGGTGGTGCCAGCGGGATCCATTACCATATTCTGTTTTTTATCCGCTTGTATAGATGATTTTCTTCGATCCACCCAGTAGAGTTTCTAGATCTCTTCATTGATCTCTTGTGGGAAAATCGAGTCTATCGTTTACCAAAGCCAGAAAAAAAGGGTATTGCTCTGACAGCCTGCTAATCAACTCCCCGTGCCGCGAGCCAGTGATGCCAAGTGTAGGGAAATGAGGCTACATGTAGGGAAATTCGACCTCAAATTTGCAGTGTAGGGAAAAAAGGACAGATTTTCAAATATTAGCTAAATGTAGGGAATTTTTGAAGTTAAAAATTTTCGTTTCCTTGGCAGCGAATTAATTTTTTCTAAGAACCTAAAATTTTTTAATAACTAAAACTAAAATGTTTCTGCATGCTTGAATGCAATATTTCATAGCCATGGGTAATGGTGAAATTTTTTTTGGCGCTGATACAATAACACCAGCGCCAACTGTAGCGCTAGAGCATGGTTCTGGCGCAATAACACCTTTAGCGCAATTTACATGGAATAATCGATAAATAACACTTGTTCGCTTCTTACTGTCTGATATCCCCGTTTTATTTCTTTTGGCGCAATTCTGATTACATACACGTGGTCACAATATTTGTCCCACAATTAAATTTAGTTTTAAAAATCATTTGCATATATTTGTTAAAATATGTTGGAGTCTTCGTTTAGCTGCATCTTCATTATGGAATACGAGGGTCGGCTCCACCCTATTAAACAGAAAAATTCCGGGTCCGAGCGCATTATATCGAAATTTCCCCTTACCATTTACCATGGGTAACAAAAATATGTATACTATATGCTAATAAATATGTTATTTAATTTTTTTATTATATATTTCTCTCTTATTTACAGATAATGTCAGTTTTGTCTTCTTTCTTTGCGAAAGTAAAATATCAATACCCTTTCGTGTTAGCGATGGTTCGGTGTTGGCGTTAGCATACATACATAATTGTGACGGTGTCGTATACGCTGTGTGTTATTGGCGTTGTGGTGGCCCAATTTTATACTAGCGCGATATTGGAGCCGGTGCTAGAGTTGGCGCTATATTAAGTTGGCGCATTTTCCAAATCGGAGTTAGCGCAATAGCGCCAGAGTTGGCGCTAGCACAATTGCGCCGCGCAGCGCAGTGTTACCCATGCCTAATATTTCATAATTGTACTTTATTCTGATCTGGCAATATATTCTTTTACCTGCTTACAGGGCCTCGGAGCAAAATTTTTTTTCGTCAGCTTCGCTCACAATCCAGGGTGTTATGCGTTTCCGTACCCATTAGATGGTTTGCAGTTAGGGGTAACCGACACTTTTTCAAGCCAAAAAGCCGTTAATACATGAAATTTATTTGGAGTCAACTAAAATATTTTATAAGCTGACTCAAAATTTTATTAAAAAAAAGTAATAAGGATTGACTAGTATTCCCGTGGTCGAAAATTCGACCAATTAGATTGAATATTTCTATAATAAAATATCTATAAAATAAAACATATAGTTACTGGTTATATTGTACGAGGAGACATAGTGAAATTCTAAACCTCTAGCGACCTCCAAAATTCCATTTTCCGGACTCTTCTTTCCCTTTCCAGTTTCCTTCCTTTTGCTCTTATCCTGTCCTTTTTGCGTTTCCTTTTCGCTTTTTTCTTTCTACTTTCCGTACACTTTCCTCTTACCTTTTCCCCTTTCCTTAGCTATCCTTCACATTCATTTCCTTTCCTTCCTTTCTTTCCTATAGTGAAAAAATGTCAACAAAATTTTTCAAATAGGTGGCAACCAGTTTTGTAAAAATTTAATTTTATTATCCATCTAGAGAGCAGCCCTTTCAAATGACATTTTAAATTTAAAAATCAAACAAACTATACCGGAATATTAAATTTTTTGACAGGTGGCAACCCCTTTTGAAAAATGATAATAAATAACGAATTTTCAGGTTAAGCCCTTTCATATAACACCTCAGACTTAAAAATCAAACAAACTGGAGCATAAAAATAAATTTTTTAACAGGTGGCAACCCTTTTTGTAAAAATTATAATAAATTACTAATTTCATGCAAATCCCTTTCAAATGACAACTCAAATCTAAAAATCAAACAAACTATAACGTAAAACTGAATTTTTGAACAGGTGGCAACCCTTTTTGTAGAAGTTATAATAAATTACTCATTTTAAAGTAAAGCTCTTTCATGTTTCCAGGCAAAGCCATTTCATATGACACTTTAAATTTAAAAATCAAACAAACTGTAGTGTGTTTTTGAATTTTTTAAAAGGTGGCAACCCTTTTTGTAAAAATTATAATAAATTACTAATCATCAGGCCAAGCCCTTTCATATGGGACCTCAAATTTAAAAATCAAGCAAATTATAGCATAAAAACGAATTTTTGAACAGGTGGCAACCCTTTTTAAAAATGTTAAACCTTCCTGCACAACTACAGGTCAATCCCTTTCATTTAATACCACATTTTCCAAAATCGGTATAACGGTGTAAAAGTTATGGTGCGTACAAAAAATCGCTTAGCGTAATATATATAAAGATTAGGTCACGTGGCTTTTTGAATAAAAACTTTATTTGCATCAATTGTGTGTGTGTTTATTTCAATATAGAGAAAATACGGCGTAGGGAAATATGTAGGGAAAAATTTTGTTAGCGTAGGGAAAAATAGGGAATTTTTTGGCATGCCGTAGGGATTTTTGGTCCAAGAATATTGGCATCACTGCCGCGAGCTCCAGTCGTCGTGCCACACCCTGAAACCTACGTGTTCATTATGATCATTGCATAAAACACTAAGTAAGTGGATGAAAATCTTTCGTGAATAAGCCCATAAATGAGAACAGTAATTCCTTATTTGTTGTCTGCTTTTCCGACAGGGCAGGATTGCGTTGTATTGTGGAACGAATTTCCGTCATCCGTTGTGAAGTTTGATTTGGTTATAAGGCGGTTTCGACTATGTTCCATCTTTAGTATCGTGTTTGGCACATAGCTACAACCGGTTTTTAACCAAATAAAGCTTGAGAAGGGATGACAGAAATTCATTCCACAATACATCAGAACAGGAATTCTTTTATTTGAAATAGTGTTTCTTTTATAGGGCTATTCTGGCAACTGTCTTTCCAAAGAGAACTATCTTTCGAGAGGAAAAAAATGTTTTCCCTTTCGAAAGATAGTTTCCTTTGGCAAGACAGTTGCTAGAATAGCCTAGTAAATGCCATAATGCACTTCTGTACACCCTAATACACATGCAAGCCATTCCCATTCGCAAATAACTATTATCAACTGTTTGCTTAAGCAGACGACTGACAGATTTATTTCAAGTATTTGACTTGCTAGTGATATATGTACATATGTATGGCATTTCAATTTGCCTTTTATATGCAATTTAAAATACAAACAAACAAACATACATACACTCGCTTTCATTTAAAAGCATACTATATATTTATGTTAACAATTCCATGTACTTGCAGTGCATACAATTTGTTTGCATAAAATAAATTGGCAAGTGTCGAGTGTGTGAGTGAGTGGAAAAAGGAGAGTTAATTTGTGCGAAATTATTTTGCACTTGCAATTGCCACAAATGCACACATAAATAAGTATGTGTGCATGTAAGTGCATATCAAAATGCACATGCTTATATACATACACACATATATGTACTGTGTGTATCACCAACGCCGTCGGCGGCACCGAAATGCCGAAAGCCACGGCGCCGAACTCATCGAAAATGGCATCAGCAACCCCGACGGTTCGAAGTTCAGTGTAGCCAAATATGTGAACTGTGTTCGAATCAGTGTTGCCAAGTACTGATGCGAAATTCAAGACAGGTAGGCGCAGCGGCGAATTCAGAAACTACTTTTTTTATTTAGAAAGGTACAGTGTAATGTCAAAATCAAAGCAAATTCACACTATGGCCAACAGGAATGGGCGAGTCCCAAGCGAATACAGATTTTAACCAAGGCGAAACATTATTTTGACAGTAAACTATACCAATTACAATAATAAAGTTCTGAATTCACGTATGCGCCTACCTTTCTAAATCTGGCTGGCGGAATTGAGCGGGATTTTCTGACGTTTCTTATATTTTTGATAAAAGCAAATACATCGTTACTTTATTTTACTAAAAACTATTTATTTAAATAATAAAATAATGGATTCTATTGCGATAGCAGCTATATTAGTGGAGGAAGAAGAGCAAAGGAATCTGATAAACGAGAGAAAGTTTTTAAAGGATCATAGCAATCCTTTTACTTTAAGTAAACAAGCGTAAATTTAATTAGAGGCTGAAAATAAAAATAATAGTCTTAATTTTGCGTGAAAGAAACCTTTACCTTGTCCTTTTTTCTGTTTTCCATAGAATTATTTTGAACTACATAAAAGCAAATTGTATACAAAAACTGGGGAAAATTTCAAAAACAATGTACCCGGCACCGGAATTTTTCGTTTCTTTTTTTTGGCGATAGATCACTAAAATGCAAACGAAATCTTGAGGAAACTTATAATTCATTAATAACACAGTATTTTTGCGTAGAGCACCCTCATGCACTGCGCCGCGCTTTGAAAAGTAACCCTCAGCCGACAGAACTCCCTTTCTGGAGTTAGATCTGGAGAGATTTACAGTAATTTTGCGTAGTCGGAAGTGTTATAACTAGTAAAATTATCATTCGCAGAACTTTTCTTGAAGGATTCATTGAAACATTCTTAGTGGTTTGAAAATAAATATGGTGGGCGCATTATACTGAAGCCGGCCTTCCACCACCTGCAATATTTATTTGAATGCTTCTTTATTGAGACGAAAGTTTTTACTGAAATGGTAAATTGTTGGTAATACACATTCATAATTCGTTAGTTGCTTTTTTATAGTAGTCAAACAATAGTTATCAACTTCAGAAAATGCATTATTATTCTTTGGTGAAAATATATTTTAATTTCCAAAATCTACATACACACGTATTTAAATCACTGTTATTATCATTATTTCACAATTTTTTCTCTGAAGTTTTTCTTTGCATATAACAGCAATTCAATTTCGGTGGAAAATGCAATGGACCCACGCCATGTTTGTGGCTTCTCGCGACCGGTTGATTAATATATTTACATATATTCACACTTATTAACACTTATTCCAACTTCATACATGCATTTACACAATTTAATAAAACTTTTATTGTAATTTTTTGATATTTTATTAATATCGCCGCAACCAAATACTTGCGGCAAATTTCGGCACGAAAAACTGTCAAAATGTTCGTTCATTCGGTGTTCATAATGCCAATTTACCGAAGTTCGAAAGATTCGGCGTGCCGTCGGTTGTCATAATGCCGATTTGCCGAAAACGTCATTTCGGTACCGCCGATGGTGTTGGTGATAGGGGCATACATGTGCATTCTAAGCTGCTGCGACATGCTCTCGAAGCGTCCCTTACTTGTGACACATGCCATGCCTTTGTGCTATTCTAATAGCTTTTACCCCATTTTGACCTTGAATTGTGTTGAAAAAAAAAGAGATAATAGATAATGTTGTCTGTCGCAGAATGCAACTTACATATGTATGCATGTATGTATGTATGTATTTATGTGCATAAAAATGCTATTTGTGGCTTGCGTGCAAAAGAAAAAGCATCATTTCAAGCACGCGTGTATGCAACGTTTTTCAAAGGGAAATACTTAGTGGAAACCACAAGTTTCTTATTGCGTTATTTTTGCGCTACTGAGCGGCACAATCACAACACAGCCGCATGAGTGAATTCTGTGGAAGATGGCAATGCTTGTGTAAATTTTCAACCGAGGTTTTCCTTTCAGCTTGAAAGGATTCTCCTCTCCCTCTAGCCTTACTAACATTAAAAAATTATCATTCTGCGTGAGTTGCTTTGTCGTCAACACAATCGAGCGCGCCAACTACGACATCCTTCAAATTTGGCTGAGTGTTTTTTTTTTCTTACATACATAATTATTTGATACAAATGTACATATGTACATGTATTTATGAATTTATGTACATATGTATGTATGTATGTATATCTGTGGTCACAAGCAATAACCACTTAAGTTGACTTAGGAAGATTTCGAGTTATATATACCACGTTATTCTCCTTTTAAAACTCTATAAAACCCCCATGCTTATAACTTAATTCAGTCAAAAGTTATAAATAAAAACATTTAGGCTTAACTTACAATAGAGGTATTTTAAACTTGCTATAACAGCCAATATAGATTTATAAATTTAATCAAATTTCTTCATGACATTTTGTTTTATTTACAAAATTTGATCGTAACATTGTGGATCGCTCACTGATTTTGCGTCCATAGTTTTTAACCGACTTTTATGATTTGTTAAGAAACACCTTCGAATATAAAAATCAATTTATCTCGAAATCATATTTTTCGACTTAAGCGATTATTGCAAATTGCCACAGATATAATTTTGTTACACATTTTCGCTCACACTCATTTTATTTCTTTTGCTGTTTATTTGTTTATCTCTCTGTGTGTATTCTCATCTGTTTATAGCCTATTTGTTTAATAATGAGTGGAAATAAATTACACGCACGCCTCACGAATAAATTGAATGACACGAAATGTCGTTATGTCGCTTTCATTTTATGTCGTTCGCGTGCGTTTTATTTTATGTATTATAATCCTGCAAAAATTGTTCGTCGTATACATATCTGCTTTTCTTTTTTTAGCTAATAATTTCTTATTTGCCGCCACTGTGCACGCTCGTACATGTAGAAGTACTTTTGCATAATTATTCAACATTTGAGTGCTTCCTTTGCACGTATGTTCATGTCATCAACAGCTGGCAAATTTGTTTACGATATTGTATGTAAATGCAACGCCTTTATGTCTGACAGCTGTGCAATCTCTTGTCTGTTGTCTATGGAATACGGGTCGATCAAAAAAAAAACATCGCTAAGTGAACCATAAATAGCCGATAAATAATAACTCTTCTTATCACTTGTATTTGGTAGTGGTGTTGGTGGTTTTTGCGACATTGGCGAGCTCAGCAAGTAAACAATATTGTATATGTAGATAGGAATGAATACTTTTGTTAATTTTAATGAAATTATAATATACTAGCAAATACCCAACCCGCTTCGCTGCGACAAATAACACTATGCCACTGCCTAGCACTCTTCCTCCTACTCTCCATCATCAGTTTTCTCTATATCTTCCTCTCCGTAACCTACTTACTCTCTCTTTCTCTGCAAGGCTCTACTCTCAATGGAAAGTTCCGATGCCGGAAATCCGAAAGCCAGACGGCTCTGAGGGATTTGGGTCTGCAACGGTGTCACCAAACCCGCTGAGGCAGTGCAGAGAGTGGGTGATAGGCTTGGCAAGTCGACATAGCGTAACCCTGATCTGGGTGCCGGAGCAGCGCGATACCCAAGACAATGAAATAGCCGATGAGCTGGCCAGGCATGGCACGGCTCTTAAAGCCGTAGAGACGGAGGAGGTTCTTGGATTGGGTTACATTAAGGGCCGAATCTCTCGGCACTATCTTGAGGAGACTAAAAATAGGTTGGAGGCGGTTGGAGGCCTGCAGGATCTGCAGAGCTCTGTAAGATGCAATCCTCAGCCAATCTAAAGATCGACAGAGGAGACATTTTCCGCTTAACTGCGGTATTCACAGGACATTGGACCATTGATACACACGCGAACCGATTGGATGGGGACCGTAACACCTTGTATCGCAGCTGCAGCGTTCGTGGTACGGAGGAGACAATAGAGCACCTGCTCTGCGAGTGTCCTTCGCACTGCCAATACAGAATTGAGTTATTTGGCAACCTCTCTTTGTCTGGCTCTCGGAACTCAAAAACGTCAGACCTGAGGGGCTGCTTAAATACTTAAACTCAACAAGATAGATATAGGGCATAGGACTTGCCCTGATCATTCTCCTCTGCTTTTACTTTTTCACTGGTTAAGTCAAGAGTTGTGGTAGCACCGACGCTAATTGGAGTCAATGTGACTCACCACTTAAACCAATCAACTCTCTCTCCTCCTCTTCCGTTCCCTATCAACAACTATATCATTTTAATCGGTTCAGGTATCTCGGGAACCGGTTTAGATATCCGTAAAGCGTGAAATTACTCAGATTATGGAAAGGTTGGAATGTTTCGACGCTAAGGACATTATTTCATGGTTTGGATGTACAATTTTCTTCAAATCAAGGAATAAAACCCACAATACATCGAATAACTGAAAAAACAACTTACTCAAATTATGGAAAGGTTGGAATGTTTCGGCGCTAAGGACTTTATTTCATGGTTTGTATGTACAATTTGCTTCAAATCAAGGAATAAAACCCACAATACATCGAATAAAACCCACGTTTTAAAGAAAATTTGACCTTTTATTTGATATTAACCCTAATCACCGAGTTTTAAAAAGTTACGTAAAACCGAAAGTGAGACTCTGAGGCTCACCTATGGGGAAATTTTGAAACACATTATTTTGGTATTTGTTTTTTACTTTTATTTATGCAGTAATGAATTCAGAAGCATTTTTATAGATTTCTTATAACGGTTTATGACAATTTTTTAGTATATAAAGATAAAAAAGGTAATTTCGTAAAATAGGGGATATTAATGAACTGCAATTTTCACACATTTTTGTAGTTGTTTGAATGTTCATTACAAATGGTTTTATTACATCTGTTATAAATTTGTTTTTGTGCACACAATGAGAAAAGCTATGAGTCAAATGAATATCAATAAATTTTTCATATGATCGCCCCTAATATATATTTTCCGCAACCAAATTCCAAGTTTTTAAAACGCGACGTTCGTGGTGAAATTTCTTACGCATAAAGCAGCTCATCGTTCGTTTCTCTATCTGAACGCATCTTTTCCGTAATTTAGAATCTCAGTAAACAGAAAATGATAAAATGTTAATTGCTTTGAAATTGTTGACTTTGCCGGTCTCCTTAATTTTATGACATCCTATTATATAAAGATCTATGGTGAAATACGACGAATTCACCAAAATCCGGGGAAAAGTGGTGTGAGTTCACAATGTAAGCTTATTACGTTAAAGATACTTAAGGTGAGTCTTTGAGGCTCACTTTCGTTTTTTCGTTACAATTTTATACGATTGCAAAAAAAATGGTTAAAATAAACAAAAAAGCCCAAAGATCATAATTATTTCATAATTTATGAACACAAATGGAGGACTACCCAAAATTTCAGACAAAAAGCTTTTTTGGTTTAGAAATAATTCGCTTTTAAACTTTAAAGTGAGACTGAGAGGCTCACTTTAGAGGATTAGGGTTAATATTGCTGAAAAATATTTCGGTTCCATATATTGGCCTAGAACACGGGAATGGGTTCAGACATTCGAATTAAATATGGTATAAATTCTCTAGCGGGTTCATTATTTGTAACCGAGTTCTTCATTACATAACAAACATACGTGATAAAAATGAGCAAAAACGGACCATAAATACGGATTTTCTTAAATCTTTACTCCAGCGCTACCTAGCGGTTTTTTTTTGTAACAGAATTTTTTATTACATATCAAACAAACGTGGCAAAAACGAACAGAATCGGATCATAAATAGGGATTTTGCAAATATAGCCACTCCAACGCCATCTAGCGGTAAAAAATAGTCTATGTCGAGAGGACTTATCATACGAATAAGCTTAGTTGATTTTCAGCCTACAATTTTGTATAGTATGAAGCGTTTGCTATCAAAACCAGCTAATTCCATATCTTTCTGAAATCTACTTGTCTGCATATTTTTAAAGTTTAAAGTCTTTTAGAAGTCCTCCTTATAGCTCAAATCAAGCTCATTGCAATCCAAATTTAGATCAAAATGAATATGATCTTCAGAAGAAGTAGTTCTTTGTCTCTACCGTAAAATTTACAAAAATTTACTGAGCTTGTTTTGATAGCAAATGCCTCATATCTAGATTTTGTATTAACATTAAATTCGACATACTGTCATATAACGCCAGGAAAAATCTATATAAAGTACACATAAGCGCCCTTGTCCTTATTAAACATCATAGATGCATCTCTCATAAGCTATGTTAAAGAATTCACAGGTTAAGCAAGCACTCAAGTGCAAAAAAAACTGCAACGGAAATGAATAAAAGTAAACAATAAAGCGCAATTAAAATGGGGGAAATGTTCATTAAATTTTTATTTCTCTAACAGAAAAGTTATCTACACACAAACAGTAAGAAGTAGAAAATACGCAACGTGTGACATAAGGAAGAAGACGAAGAGAGGCACAACAAACTTGACAACAAATAAGCGTTGAACAACTAACAAATAAACAAGCAAACAAGTTGAACGTATGCAAGGACCGATGACCAGCTCGAGTATGAAAAGTGTGAATGAAAATTTATAAGTGCACAGATAACGGATACAGTCACCGTGAGTGAGGAAAAGAACTGCTGAAGATTTAATGAGAACACAAAGTAGAAAAGAAGTGTAAGTAAACACAAGCCACTACAACGAAAAAAAAAAAAAAAGGAAAAAAGGGGTGGAAATTGAAATGCTGATGATGTTGTGAAGAAATCAAAGAGTTGATTTTAGCGGTGTTGGTGGCGGAGAAGAGTCAAAGAGGTGATAATGATGTTGCAAAAATCATAACAGCCTGCCCTGTTTGCAACATCAATTGCATCAATTTGATTCCAGTGCAAAATCAATGCAACGACACGTTCGTGCAATGCCTGAAGTGACATTAAAAAGAAGCAGAAACGATTTTGCGATGGAAATGGGTGAAACATGCAAATGTGATTATGGAAGAAAGCAAAGGGTGAAAGCAATACCGAAACAAACATTCTCGAAGCCCTCATAATTTTAGAGTCCGATATGAGTCCAAGGTAGCTTTTGTCAAGCAAACTGAGGAATTCTACAGATGGTTTAATATTCTTATTTATTCAGCTTATCAAAGCCAGAGCTCAATTCCCTAGAAACCCTCGCCTTTTCCGCTTTATTTAATATTCAAATTAATTGCTGTCTTCCGCACATAACCAAAAAAAACAAAAAAAAAAAAACACGCATTCGCTTAAAACTTTAACTCGTCCAGCTGCACACACTTGCTGCCAACAACTTACCAACTTTCTCACTTGCAACCGTTTTTAGCTGCGCTTCGCCTTTAATTTCCCACAAGCGCAATGAAACGTAACCCAATGAATTGTGATGTTTTGTGCGCGTTACGTGCATGTCTGTTGGCGTGTGTGTGTGTGTGTGTCCAAGCGCTGCACTGCTTTTCACTTCCCTGCAGGGAACGCAATAACTAGTGAGCAAAATTTCTAGTTCCGAACTAGCGAAAAAGTGTCAAAAATGAACTAGATCAATTGTAGTTAGACCCTCACCAGTTCAGAAGGAGTGAGTTGAGTGACCATTATAAGACACACTTTGATTTGTAAGCAATTCCGAAGTGACAAAAATTTTATGAAAATTTTCCTTCGTTCAATTGCCACCGGCTGTGTATATTTCTGCAATTCTCAGATGTTTAGTGAAGCGTTTTATATAAAGAGTTTTCTATTTGCATCTTAACTTGTATGAAATCAAATGTTCCCCTAATTATGCTTTTTTGATCCCTCAGGCTTATTAGGATTTTTTTTTTTTATTTTATTACTTTTTAAATATTCTTGTAAATTTTTATTAAATAAATAAATAAAAAATATTAGTTAAACAAAAAAAAATATCATCCGCCTCGACACCGACAGGATTTGAACCCGCGCTTGCCAGATGGATTTTTACACGCGTTAGCCAGTCGGCCATCGCGCCACTTGCATGAAGTGTTGCACTTAAGCGGAAGATGTGCCAATAAAACTGTAGAATTTAGTACTAGTTCGGAACTATCGAAATTGTAGTGCAGAGAGTGACAATTGACACCGCCTAGGACATCGCTGTGTTAAATTCGCCAGCTGATAACATGCAAAAGAGATTTAGCTCGTACTAGTAGTGGCGAAAAATGCACTAGAGGCGACCTAGTTCGGAACTGGAGATTTTCCCTACAGGGTTGCGTGTTGTTGCGCTTCATCGCCTCTTTCTCGCTTTTTCCTCTAATTCTGCTTCATACTTGTCGCTCTATATGCATTTGCAATGCATTTTTAAACAATCTCTTGTCTTGTTTACTTACTTACCTAAGTCTCACTTCTTTACTTTAAGTTTTAAGCGAATGCTTTTGACATGCAAAAAAAATCAAAGTTGGAATCAAATTTATGGGGCGAAGGATTTGAATGAACTTCTAAGCGCTTCATAGCTTGTGTCCTCTCGGTGGTACAATTTAAAAAAGTGTTCTTGTATAAGAAAAAAATGTATGCTTGTAAAACTAAAAAATATCTCGCTGCAATCGCTTTTAATTTCCAAACATTTAAAGCGATTTTTACACGTGATTAATTCCGTGAAGGTCATTTGCAGGTTACCGTTGACTCAAAAGCTACTAAGGCACACAAAACAGTGGTTTCTAAATTATTTTATTTTCATATTTTTAATGTTCCGCATTAGGTATATATGTCTACTTTTATTATTTTTTCACAACTCTTAAATGTCAGCCAATGAACTCATATCACACACAGAATTTGCCTCGTCTAACGAAATACGAATTCTAGAAATTTATTCCTTCACTTTTTTCTGAAAATCATTTATTTTTCTTTAACTTTAAACGACTCTAATCTGTAGAGATAAATGTGCGTATATTCATTTATTTATGCACACACGTTTAGGAATACGAGTACACGTATATATATATAAGCTTTAAAGCAGGGGTGGCCAAGCAATTTGACTAACAGCGTCATACAACAACAACGCCATAACCTGCACAACAACAGCGTTTCCGGAATAAATATATATAGATATGTATGTATTTGAGGGTAATGCTGTATCTTCGTTTTTTGTTAGGATCCAAGGAAGTGGCGGACACCTCATACAAGCCGAAAAGGCTGACTTGCCTAAATATGTTCTTTAATTTCATTTTACTAATTTCTTTAAAATTTTGTTATTTTACTCTTGAAATGTATTTACCACTACTTAAGTTCTCATGACGCGTTAGCCCACCAACAACATTCACGTATATTTTGTTTGTACAGCCAATCACAGCTAGGGATGGCAACTATAACCGGAAAAACGATTATAGTCGGTTAATTTCTTTCGGTTAACGGTTAAAATGTATCGGTTTTTTCCTTTTGATTATTTTTTCGATTAACCTTTTCCCTCTCAAGTCGAAAATAATCGAAAGGAAATAATCGAAGTTGAGAATTACTGTGTAACCTAATACAAACGCAAGTCGTCAATTAACGCACGCACGCAAATTTTTCATTAGCGTTGAACCGAAATTGACTTGCGTGCGTGTACAGATAAAGAAATAGAAAAATATAGAAAATCAGAGAAAATCTTATTTTGTGGAATATGTATCTAACACACGCGATATCAAAAGCGAGTGTCAATTTTTTTGCAAAAAATCACCCACAATGCTTAATTTCAACTGTCACGCAAAACAAAAATTGGGCGTCGTGTTTGCTTTTTACGCACGCCGTTCAATTCCGGTTACTCCCATACAAGTTGTATGGGCATGAGAAATTTTTGACAGTAAATTGACGGCGTGCGTTTGTATTAGGTTACACAATTACCGCCTTTTCATTCGCAATAAACGTTCCCTCCAGCCAGCCTTGTCGAATTGACGATTTTATCGCCCTTTTGACGATTTTTCTAAGCAATGATTTGACGATTTTTCCCAATAAATGACGACTTTTTCGTTTATTATATATTTTTTTTAAGGAAAGTGGCATTATTCAATATTTAAACCATCTCAGTACAATAATTAAATGGTTATCTTCATGAAATAAATCCTTATATTTTGTAAATTATTTTTCAAAGCAAAATGTTATGAATTAGTATTAATGAATGATTGATGATGTTATTTATTTATTTTATTATATAAGTAAGCGCATTGTGTAGATAAATGTGCACAGCTTTTTTAAGTACGATTTCATTTATATACGAATTTGTATAAATTCGCACCTCTTTAAAATTGTTTTTGGTAAAATTTTCCATTAAGGAACAATGCCCCGAAATAAATGACTATTTCAGAGGGGTAGAGGGGCTCTCACAGAACTTGGAACTGAAATCAAAAATTTCCGGAGGCTTGTATTTTACAAGATATTTGTTGTTAAAATTTTAAAATTTACCAAACAAAACACGAAAACTGCGATCTATTGCCGAGATAAAAGCACGTATTAAAACGAGCAAATGCATATATGTATGTATGTGTGTAGAACAACATTTTGCGTTGGCCGTCTTCAGCCGCGCTTTAAAAAAATAATCCTCAGCCGATATAATTCTCTTTCTGGGGTAATTATCTCGTAAACTGTAAACTTCCTGCAAGTTTTGATTTCAGTTTTGAGATATCTGAGAGCCCCTGAAAAAGTAATTTTTTCGTGGTGCGCTTTCTTAGTGGAAAGCCGACAATTTTTTGTTTATAACGTGTTTTTAGTAAAAATGAGATAGCAACAAAATATTGACGATTTTTTCGCTGAAATGACGATTTTTTATTATTATAATAGAAACAAACACACACACATGGTATGTATAAAAAATTAGCTTGTTTGTCCTCTTGGGGTACTACGTATTAATTTATAAGTAATTGTAAGCGAAAAACGGTTATAATCGGTTAGTTCCTTACGATTATTCGCGATTAATAATCGAACCCTTTCGATTAACCTAAAAAACGGTTAATCGATTATTAAATTTTTTTTGCCATCCCTAATCACAGCACAACTTGTGTTAGTTAGCATGCTTTGACAGAGCCACACATGGGCTTTTATGAGGCTTTCAAAACAGAATAACATAGCTTGTTTGCTCGCTTGCTCTAACCAGAAGTCAATTGCTTATTTTCAGAGCCAATTTATGCTAGCGCCGCCACTGAGCCAAGGTGATGTTTTTGTGTGCCATAATGAGCCACTGATTGGCCACCCATGCTTTGAAGTTATCTCATTCCATTGCACACTCCAAACACACTCTCTCTACCTCTCTTCCTTTGCTGCAATTTAATAACCACGTTAGGGCTTTTTATTATGCATTAAGCATATCTCAAAACGTCTCGCTTTATAGCTACATACATACATATAAATGTACATGCATAAAGTGCTGTCTGCAATAGATAAATGCATACAAATTTACACTCACAAAACAAAAAGCACACAAACGTGCACGCATATTTAAGTAAGTACATATTGTTGTATGAATGAGTGTCTGCATTTCTGAATGTTGAATTGTGTGCAGACTTTTATGGCTGGCATGTGGTGTGCTTATGTACATAGTAAATATGTATAACACCATCCACATATATATATATATGTATACATATCTATGACTTAGCAATGTCGAGAAGCAGAAATTGATACATATGTACTCGTAGGTAGTCTGCCGGTGCAAGTAACATCCTAAATCCTTTATCTCCAGCAATCACGCCATTTAAATATTCTTAATAAGATTTTATTTCTGGCAATAAAAGCCAATAACTGTTTGAGTGTTTCAACTTTTTTGGCTGCTTTAAAAAGTACTTGATATAGTGGATACATGAAAAATATTTAATAAAAAAATAACTATTACTTTTTTATAGGGAAGATACTTGAAAAATATTTACAAAATATTTAGTAAAAAATTTTTTCAATTTTTTTTGTGTATTTAAATTTTTTTGATTAACAACACTTTTTTTTATATATTTTTATTGGAATTTTTCTCGTAACAAATAACTTTATTTATAAAAAAAACCAATGAATCCATAATTTATAACAATTTATCTGTCACCAATACCTCCTCATGCCTTCGCGCTCGCGCTCGCGCTCGCACTTTCATTGAATTGAAATGCAATGAGGCAGATGATTTTTGTTGCCAACGCCAACGCATGGCTGTTTTCCTACTCATAATTTCTTCCATTTTTGTTTTTGTGCCCATAAACCGCCAACACTTTGACTCTCACCCTTCCTTCCTAATTTTGGCATTGCATTCATATTGTCACCACTCATTCATTCATTGTGAATTCACTATCGCATTTCCACACCAATAACGCAAAATAATGTACTCTGGACGCCGCCATAGAATTTTGTACAATACATTTTTTTTTTGTTTTCTTTTGTTTGTTTTTCGTCTAGTTATGAACTCCTGCTAAGCAGCTGCGCGAAAAGTTGTTTTTATTTTGGCATATTTTAGCACAATCAGTTTCGGGCTGTGCTTGGCACCGGCGGCGTATTAGCGGTTAACGAGTCCGCGTATGGCACTAAACACCAATTTGGATACAAACCAGGGACCGGGAGTTTTATTCCTTTTATAATAAAACACCAAAGAAAAAATGTATATTTGGAGGAATATTTTATTTGGACAAAAATAATCAATCAACTTGGAGTTTTATTTTTTAAAGACAGCGATAAAATACAAATTTGGTGTTTTATTTTTAGCACCAGCGATAAAATAAATACTTGATGTTTTATTTTTTAGCTCCATCGATAAAACGAAAACCTGGAGTTTTATTTTTTAACTCCAAAATAAAACTCCAGGGCCAATAACTAGCGAATCCCTTAACCGAATTGCATAAATTTGGTATCAGATGAAAAGTAATTCAGTAAGCTTTTTAATGGTGCCACCCATGCCAAGGTTACCACTAAAACCAAGGTTGCCACCTATTTTTTTAATTTTTTCCAATTTAGTATAAGGCCACCATTCAAAAGCTTACTGAATTACCTTTCATCTGATACCAAATTTATGCAATTCGGTTAAGGGGTTCGCTAGTTATTGGCCCTGGAGTTTTATTTTGGAGTTAAAAAATAAAACTCCAGGTTTTCGTTTTATCGATGGAGCTAAAAAATAAAACACCAAGTATTTATTTTATCACTGGTGCTAAAAAATAAAACACCAAATTTGTATTTTATCGCTGTCTTTAAAAAATAAAACTCCAAGTTGATTGATTATTTTTGTCCAAATAAAATATTCCTCCAAATATACATTTTTTCTTTGGTGTTTTATTATAAAAGGAATAAAACTGAATTACTAGTTATTGGGCCTGGAGTTTTATTTTGGAGTTAAAAAATAAAACTCCAGGTTTTCGTTTTATCGATGGAGCTAAAAAATAAAAAACCAAGTATTTATTTTATCGCTGGTGCTAAAAAAAGAAAACACCAAATTTGTATTATATCGCTGCCGTTAAAAAATTATACGCCATATTTTTATTTTATAGCTGGTGTTTTTTTTTTTAAAATCAGTAAAATTAATAGAGCCCAGGTTATTGATCCTGGAGGTCCTGGGATGAAAGTAAAGTTAATAATTTTTGCCAAGGACACAATCTAGCCCTGGAGTTTTATAGCATCGAAAAAAATAATAATTTTTATTTTCGGTCCCTGATACAAACAGATAAGTGTGCAGGTGGCTGTGGTGATTCGAAACTGTGAAATGCAAAGCATGCAAAAAATTTAATATGCAGCGGAAGATACCAACATTTAAATTAACAACTTCACGTAAGACAAAATTCAATCAAATGGAAAGAGGTGGCAACCTCTACAGGAAGTGAAAAAATGTTTCATAGCCAAATAAATAATAATGTCTATACATCTTTTACTCAATTTATGTGTTTTAATTATATGTATTTGCATTTTATACTACAAGTTTTAGTTAGCCCTGATACACAAGAGCTTAAATGGAGTTACCGTCTTTAAAAAAGATGTATTGCTTTACATTTTAAAGCTAGGAAAATCATTTCATAATAGCAAGTCTGGCAAAAAACTAAAGTTGAATAAGTGTTTATTGTAAAAAAAATAAGGGTTGCCACATTTTTGTAATTAAAATTAATATAATTCAATTTGTTCTTATTCTTTTTGAAAATATTTGCTCTGAGTTTTTTTATTTTTTTTTTAGGTTTACTTATTTAACCTTTTTTAAAGTTGCAAACACTGAACAAAAATCATTCTCAAAAATAACTGCAATTCTGCTGCTAAGTTTGGCAATTAGATTAATTTAGTATCTTAGCTTACTTAAATTTTTAGGTCGTCGAAGTTTTTTAATGTGGCCACCTGTTTAAAAAAATTAAATAAATTTAAATTTTCTTATACTTATTTTATAATTATTAATACTATTTATTGTATAATGATATTTTATAGTATTAATTAAATTAAATTATTTTCCAAATATGGCAACATTTACATATTAAAATTTATGTTAAAAAATATATGTAGTTCGGCTGTCCAATTACGCTAAATTTAGTATCTTAGCTCATGCCAGTTTAGTTAAATTTTCTGATAATGTGAAATAAATATAAAGTTATAGGGTTGCCACCTTTTAAGAAAAGTATATTCGATTAAACTTTTGAACTAAACAGTTCACTACAATCCAGCAAGTATAGCGTAAAATTAAAAAAAATTATATTTGGTGTTTCCATCTCTATAAAAATCAAGTGGCAACAACAAAAAAATTAAAAGAAAAGTTCAATTTCTGCTGCTATGTTTTATAATTACTAAATTTAGTATCATACATCTCAGCTTAGTTAATATTTTTGACAATATGAAAGAGAAATGAAGTGATGGCGTTACCACCTTTTTCAAAATATATTTAATTAAACTTTTAAACTAAACAAGTAATTCCAGTGCAGCAAGTATAGCAAAAAAAAATGAAGAAAATTTGATCTCATGTTACCAACTCTTCAAAAAAAATCAAGTGGCAACTTCCAAAAAAGAAAAATTCAAAAATCTGGTTGCATTTCTGCCGCTAAATTTTATAATTACTAAAGTTAGTATCTTACATCTTAGCTTAGTTAAATTGTTTGATAATATGAAAATAAATGCAGTAATGGGGTTGCCACCTTTGTAGAAAAATATATTTAATTAAACTTTAAAACTAAAGCCATTCCAATGCAGCAAGTATAGCGATAACTTCAAGAAAATTTAGTTTGCTGTTGCCACCTCTTCAAAAAAAAATCAGGTGGCAACATTTAAAAAATATTCCAAAAACTAGTTGCATTTCTGCGGATGAGTTTAATAATTACTAAATTTAGTAACTTATCTAAATGAAAAATAACAAAAAAATATATCAAAGTTTTGCTTACATATGTATGTACATTAGGGTGGTCCTCAAAAGTATGGAGACACATTTTATATCATATTTCTTCAACCAACATATCTACAGAGTTACAAACATACATTCATTACTTTATTGGCATGGAAAAGCTTTTGCAAAAGTGCATGCCTTTCCACATCGTCGAAATATTTTTGTGTACGCTTTAGGCATTGCACCTGCTGTGCTGTGCTCTTACATACTTAAATACACAGATATATGCTATGTTATGCTATGCTATGCCGTATTGTGTTGTATTATGCTGTGTGTAAAATTAAATTCTTTGCCAGCAGCTGAATTTATGTTTTGCATTTTGTTTTTCTTTAATGTTTAAAAATATGTAAGAAGCGACGAGAAAGAAGTCTTATTTCCACAGAAATGTGTATTAAGAGAGCATACTTACTTATATACATACATGTGTAAATGTGCTTATGCTTACAACTTTTTTACTTTATTTAATGTTTTTTAAATTTTTTTTACCATTTTGCTACATTGTTATTATTCGTTGCTGAGCTGTCTTTCACATTTCATTGGATTTCGGGGTCAGCAAATCGGCTTTCTTTTGAACGCAGTGTTTTATACCGGAAAATCTACGTAAGTCAGCTGAAATTTTCTTTGTAGTATTTTTGGCTGTGTTGAAATCACTAACAAACAAATTCATGTTCATTGTTTTCTTTCTACCAAACAAAAAGCAAAAGCGCACAAAAGTGCTGCGTAGCAAATTTTAGTTTGGTAACGCAAACTGACAGCCGAACCGAACGTTTCATTTGCGCAATTAGTTAATTAGTCTGTATCGACAAAAAATTTGTTTGCCTCACAGGCGCTATGTTCAAGGCTATTAAAGTTTAGTTCGATTTTCAATACATCGGTATACGGAGTGGAAAGTTATGCGAAGGTGTATTTTTTCTATTTCTCAAAAGGTCTTTTTGGGAGAGATGGTTATATTTAGAGTTAATAAGTGATTAGCATTGTGAGGCTGAAAGTGTTTGATAAGGTGATCATACATTCCTAATGTATGGAATTATCTCAATATTAAGTAAATTTTTACATGAGCAAGATTTAGTGGGCCCAACTTTGGCAATGTTCTTGACATTACGTTATGCACAGAATCGAGTTTATATGTGTCCGAGTCAAGGGTACTTGTCCGGGCATCCTCTCAGATCCCGCCTACATAGGTTTTAACATTTCCCTAAAGAGAACAGAGAAGATTGAAATCTTCCGGAACCCTAGAGCAACAAAGCTCCAGGCACTTGTAGAGAAGACGATTCGGCAACTCGAAGATATTAACAATATAGATGACTTGAAGAAATCCAACAATATCTTAGCAAATACCCTAATCCGAGCCTACAAAAAGGCAGATTCACAGATTCAGAGACAGTGCAGAGCTGGGAATCCTTAGAAGGCAGGCGAGCGAACTTTTTAAGCTGTCCAAGGTCGCTGACTGCGATGTATGCTGGAATGAGTACAGGGATGCGTTGAAGATGTATAAGAGGGCGAAATCTGTAAAGCTAAACGTTTCAGTTGGATGAAATTTTGTGAAGAAATTGCGGACTCCACCGCGACTGCAAGCCTAAGGAAAACCCCATCTAGCGAACCGACAGTCCAGAGACTTATTGTGAGGGTAGATAGAAGGTGGTCACGTAACAGTTAGAAGCGAATGTTTATTCTGCTTATTTAATTCATAAAATTATTACTTTTATTTCAAACATATTTTTTTTTTTTTTTGCATTCGATTTGTGAAGAAACAGGAAAGACATTTGCTATTTTGCTTTTATTGAAACATAACAGCAATTCATCTTACTAAGCAATAAAATACTCACCAAAGCAACATTAAAACTCAATTAAGTATTAATGCAGACATCTTTTTGTGCTGACAATTTAAATGTCATTTATTATTTGTCCTCTTGTTTGACATTTGAAATTTACTTAATATGCATTTACATGGAAACGCCATACTTCAACGCAATCAACAACATTTGATAAATTAGAGAAGGTGTGAACCACTTAACTTGAGCCGACACTGATGAAGGACACATATTAATGCAAGAAAGTGATATATTTAAATGAGCAAGTGTACGCATATGTAACTAATGAGCAAATAGGCATAAATGACCTTGAACTTATGGCATATTATTTACATACAACAAAACATGTACCTAGTTGACCAAAATCAAAAGCGTGCGAACAACTAAGTATTTAGGTACACACGGCACATATTTGTGTTAACATCACCTTTCTGCATGCATATGTACATACACACACATACAAGCCTGCTGCCAGCGGTGTCAGCTGCCGTTGATTGTATTTGCGTGCCTTATGAGCCGCTGTGGTGCAGTGGGTAGAGTGCTCGCCTGCTATGCCAGAGGTCTCGGGTTCAAACCACGGTCCGAGCCAAACAAATTTTTCTAATTAGTAAAAATCCAATTATTGGGTTTTTTAAGAGCAGCGGTCACCTCTCGGCAGTGGGCGGCATACCCTCCGAGAGTATTTCTGCCATGAAAAAGCTTCTCACAAAAAATGCATTCGCCGTTCGGAGCCGGCATAAAACTGTAGGTCCACCCAATTAGTAGGAAAAACCAAAAAGAGCACACCTCGAATTGGGAGAGAAGCTCGGCCATAAAACTCGTCAGAGTTATAATAGCGCCATTGTATTATATTATTATTATATTATGAGCATGTTGAATGGGAAGGAAATGTGTAATTCCAAAATTGGTATGTGTGCGGAATGGTGTGTATATTGTGTTTGTGGGCCTCACTCTCAGTTGGCCTCTTGGGCTGACAACAGAGCAATTTGGTTGAGTGGCATTTTCGAATCATGAAATGGGCATAATTTGCACACAAAATACACCCAAAGGTGGGCATTTATTATGCCGTAGGTGATTGTGTGTGATTTTGTGCGTCGGTACCTACAGCAAACGAAAATTATTTTGGCTAAGACGGATATTGCGTACAAGTTGTTGTGGTCACAGTGTGGTAAGATGTGACCAAGTGAAAACGAAGATTAGGCTTAAGATGCAAAGGAGGTTTGATAGCAGCGAAATTAATTGTTTTAAATGGATAAAGTGCAAACGTTCAAAAGATGTCGGCAAAAACAAAAATCTGTATTTTATCCGTTAAAATTAGAGATGGAAAATGAGAGTTATTTTTGAAAATTCAAATCACAAAGTAAATGGGAAAGAATTACTATTTTTAATATTTATATATACCAATGTGTAACTCGATGTGGCCACAGAAAGTCAATCCGATCTTATTTTTTTAACTTTTATCGGAAAGTCAAAAAATAAGTCTTAAATATTTACTTTTATTTTTATTTATATTCGGTTTTCGGTATTGATATTCGGTTCTAACATTCGGTATTAGGTATTCATATACGGTATTTGGTATTGATATACGGTATTCGGTATTGACATTCGGTACTCGGTATTCATATACGGTATACGGTATTCATATACCGTATTCGGTATTTATATTCGGTATTCGTGTTCGGTATTCAGTATTCGTATTCGTATTCGTATTTGTATTCGTATTCGTGTTGACCATATACCAACAATTACTATCCTAGTCTAGACTTTACATAAACCGAATACCGAATATTTATACCGAATATCGAATATCAATACCAAATATCGGATATCAATACCGAATACCAAAATTAATAGATACGAATACGGAATTATTATAAGAAAACCGAATACGAACGCTAACTGATTCGCAACAACAAAAAACAACAAAAAATTCAATAAAACCGGTGAACTCTAGCAATATTTAGAACCGGTGAATGCAACAAAATCGATTAATCCGGTGAATTATCGCAATTGGTGGAATTGATCATAATTGGTGAAACCGGTGAATACAAACAAAAATTTATGAAACTGCTGAATTATCGCAATTGGCGGAAGTGCTCATAATTGGTGGAACCGGTGAGTACAACAAAAGCGATGAATCAGGTGAATTATTGCAATTGGTGGAAGTGCTCATAACTGGTGAAACGATGAAACCGGTGAATATTTCAATTGGTGGAATCGTTCATAATTGGTGGAACCGGTGAATCCAACGGAAACAATGAAACCGGTGAACTATGGCAATTGTTAGAACTGATGAATGCAAAAGAAATCGATGAAACCGTTGAAATATCGCAATTATTGGAAGTGCTCATAATTGGTGGAACAGGTGAGAGCAACGATAACAATGAAACCGGTGAATTATCGCCATTGGTGGAAGTGCTCATAGTTGGTGGAACCGGTGAATGCAACAAAATCGATGAAACCGCTGAATTATCAGCTTTATCAGCAATGGGCGGAGGCGCTCCTAATTGGTGAAACCGGTGAATGCAAAAACAACGATGAAATCGGTGAAATATTGCAATTGGTGGAAGTGCTCATAATTGGTGGAACCGGTGAAGGCAACAAAATGGATGAAATCGGTGAAAGATTACAATTGATGGAAGCGGTGGCTGCAAAAAAGGGTGATGAAACCGAATTACCGCAAATGGTATTTTCAATGGTGGAACCGTTCGTTGCCATCGTTTCTTCATCACATCTATAAACTAAAATACAACTAGTTACACTTGAAATATATTTGTAGCGTACGGTGTTTCTAGAATCTAGATCAAATTACATAAATGATTATTTAGAACTCATTGTATCCTAAGCAACTCCAGTTCTTTTACAAAAAAATCACCCTAATGGGGCCAAAGATTTGTTTTTGCTTTCAACAATCCACTTTGTATTACCTTACAAAGTGCTCTAGTATGCAACTTTCTTAATAAAAACTAAACAAACTAAAAACTAGGTGATGAAAATAAACTACTTATAATCTACTCAAATCTACTCATGTCACTTTGTATAAATTAAGTGAATTTCTTTTGCTCACTTGCTCAACGCACAAGAATTTTTCTCTCTCTTTTTTTCTTCGCTCTTAACTAAATGCTTCTTAAATTGCTTTAGTGTGTATTATGCTGTCACACAAATTGCACAAAAAATTGTTGGAAATGTGTCTTAAAGTCTGCTTATGTACTTTCTTATATAAAAGTATGTACGTATGTAAATATCTATATATATTTTTTATATATATGCGAAAACTTCGAGTAGCTGCGTGCAAAAAAATGATAAATTCAATGAAAATTAATCAAACTAGCACAGCAAAGCACAACACAGACAAAGTGAGCAACAACGTTGCTTTAAAAGCGAAAGCGACAAAAACAATATTGTTGATAAATTAGTTGTATCCTCTGGGTGTGCATAAATAGTTGGTTGTTGTTGTTGTTGTTTTTGTTATTGTTATTATTTGTTATTTAGCTAAGAGTTTGCTGTTTTGCAGAAAGTTCTGTGGCAAAAGAGAGGGCGTTGAAATTGAGCTTTGGCTCTACTGAAATATGACACACTTATGTATGAGGCGCCAGCTGTTTGAGGGCATATTAAACTAACTTTTGCACTAAACAGCTTAACGAATTTTGCTAATTTTTGGTCAAACTTAATCTCATAATATTTTCTTTATTGTACCAGAACTATGTAAATAGCGTTCAGTTGAGCCTAGCCGACAAAGCCAAGTTCCTAGGAGTGTGTCTGAACAAAAAGCTGAACTGAAAGGACAACAGCATTTAGCGACAAAACAAAGCAAATATTGCATTATACATGTGTAATAGGCTTGGCAGACGGCAGCAATAATCCCGATTACCGCAACACCTAATTCGATTAAAATTTTACCCTGACACAGTGGCGGATTAAAGGTCCAGAGCGCCCTAGGCAGCCACTTTCTCATGGCCATCATAATACTATAAATTTTAACTACCTAGTTGTTTTACACCCTAACAATCAAAATCTTTCCTCTTTATAATATTAGTGTAGATGTAGATATAGATGATGTAAAAGCTTAGATAATTTGTTAATCTTAGGGTTGCCAGACGTACTGATTTGATCAGTACAATACTGATTTTTCGTGCCCCGTACTGATGGTTTTAAAAACCTTAAGAAACACTGATTTTTTGGATTTTGTACTGATTTGTACTGATTTTTAGCCGACACTAAAAAAATTCATTTTTATCACCCTGCGTTGTTTTTAAATTTCCAACTGTTTTCATTTGACGCTTGTAACCATGAAATAATTATGAAGGAAGTAGCTGGAGTTATAAGTACTAAAACATGAACAACCTCACTCAAAATTTCTGTTCAATGGGGTTTGAGTACATTTGATTATGCACACTTAACGTAATATAGAAGTCTGATTCAATTAGATTTTTACGGAGCGCGCATAAAGAGGCCCGTTTCTCAATTTGTTTCATGCTACGTTAAGTACTTATACCTCCAGCTTTACATGTCATAGAAACATGATTGACAGTTAACAATATGGAAACAAAAACAAAATTCCAGTAATAAAGACGATTTTCTCCACATACTTATATTGTTTTTTTTTTTTTTTTTTGAGGCAATGTACTGATTTTTTCGGGAAAGGTATCTGGTAACCCTAGTTAATCTCTACATATAATAAAATTGTAACAGGTCGATGTCTGTACATTGCAGATATCGAGAAAAAAATGATTGGGGGAAGCATTATTAAGCCAGTAGAATCCAAATCAACCATTTTTAGAATTTTTGTCTGTCTGTCTGTCTGTCTGTCTGTCTGTCTGTCCGTATGTTTGTGGCCGTATCACTCAAAAAGTGCTGAATGGAATTGAACGAAACTTTTTTATTGGATTGCTAGACGCTCAAATTAAAGTTTAAGTTATTATTTGTTTCGATATCTCGACCGGTTTCGGAGTTATCGGCCAATATGTGCACCAAAATGTGTTAGTACAATATGGATATCAAAAAAAGGTGTTTATGAATGCTGCCATAAACCATTTGATTAATTTCAATACCTAAACTGGCTTCGGAGATATCTCATAAAATGTGAACCTTCTTAATCTCAAAATGCTTAATATTGCTATTTTGTTATAAGAAATAAAATAATGGCTACCTGGTAACCGACGTACAGAGTGTACTTATGTTTTGGAGCGATAAATTCTCCTCATTGATAAATTGCGAGGGAGTCGTCCACCCGACTATGATGAAGTGAGGACAGCTATACCCCGGGTCCAAAACAATAAAGCTCCTGGAAAAGACGGACTACCTGCCGAGCTGTTCAAACACGGACGCGAAGAGCTGGTTGAAAGCAGGCATCATCTTAGAGTTGAAATCCAGTCTTTTTTGTTGGTACTTATTATTTACCAACAGAGTTGAAAAATAGAAGAGAAATTATACGCATACGAAGTCGCGGGCAACAGCTAGTGTTTAATAAATTAACAAAATAAGTTTTGAATTATTTATTGAAAAAATATAAGTAAGTAGTAACAGAGCAAACAAAATTTAAAAAATTAAAAATCTCTGCGTCTACATTTTTGTTTCGCGAAATTGTCGATAACATCGTCGTAGTTTAATGACAGCAATAAGACAGATTCAATATTTAGTATTGCTAACGAATTTAATCTCTTATCTGTCATAGTTGAGCGAAGATAGTTTTTCACTCTTTTTAGGCAGGAAAAACTCCGCTCCCCACTGCAATTACTGACTGCCGTCGATACGCACATTCTTAAGGCTATGTCAATGTTGGGGTAAATTGTGTCAAGCTCTTTATTTCTCAGAACCTCTAATACCGCGTTCGTTGTTCGGGGCAGTTCTCCGTCTCGAGCTATCGTTGTTAAATAAGAACGTAGATGGATACATTCGTCAACAAAGCATTTTACTAAATCATTGGAATACATTGTTACCAACGAACTTGCCCTATTTTGAACTTCTTCGGTGTTTAAATTCGTCAAATTGCATAAAAATGAGAGAAACCTTAAGTATTTAAATTGGAGTTGGCAGAAAGCTTACTTTGATTGTGACGCGTATATATATGTATGTTTTTGTTTTTCATAATTTCTGGCATGTTGTTGACAGTTTTCCGTCGCAAAAAGATTCACTGTATTCCCATCAAAACAAATTTCAACCATGGGAATTGTTGTTGCAAAAAGTCACAGGCACATTATGTGTCAATGGGAGAATGGGAAACTAAATAAACCAAATATGAAGAAGAATCGATCACAGTGTTGTATTCAAACGTAGCAAAATCTTCACAAGAAAATTGCCAAAATTCCTAATAAAATCAATTAAAACTCAAAAATATGTTAATTTTTTGTTATTATTGCTACAAATATAGCATTACAAATTCAGTTCAACCAATAATTTTAAAGATTTAACGATTTCAAAATTCATTTCAATTTTTTTTTTTTGTAACTTTTGCACAGCACTACATGGTGACAGGCACAACACGCCAAACGATCAGCTGAGAGTGTCGCAACTTATAGATATAAACTATGCTGCTAACTAGAGTGCTATTGTTTTTGATCACTTGTGATTGGAGTAAAAGAGACAAACCTATTTTGAATAGATAGCCAAAGTACATAAGAGAGAAGGTGATGCAAGATCACACGTACGCAAAGCCAGGCATCACTTTTCTCACAAGGCCCTTAAGAAAGTGCTGTCGACGATGCACAAACCATATGTCAGCGATGAACAGCACGTGCGGTGTCAGCTGAAGCTCACTGTCCCGTAGGGTGTCAAAGTTGTACAGACCGTCGTATCGTGGATAGGCGAGTGTGCAGACCAAAATTTTGGTTTGCACTCAAGTGTGCAGAAAATGGTTGCCAGAGTATGTAGTATATATTTATTTTCTCAATAGATCTCTACATATCGTAAGATTTATTGGCAAAGTGGAGATAATGGGTCGTATTAATAAACAAAAAGCAATTGCTATTTCTCAAATTTTTTGTAATTTGACAAAAATTTGTATGAAGAAACTTTCAAAATTTGAGAAAAAGGCTTGAAAAAGTAATTGCTTTTTTATTAATATAATCTAATATTTTGATAATCGCCAAAAAAGTCGCCATCGCCAATTTTCATAAATTGGTCGCAAAAGTTTGTAAAAAATCGCCAATTTGACGACAAATCGCCAGTACTGGCAAGCCTGACGACGCAACAAACGCGCAATATTGCACAATATATCGATGCTTGTGCAATATAATCGATTTATCTATTATCGATCTATTATAGATCAGCTTTAATTCTTAATCGTCGATATGTTATTTTCTTTATTTGTTTAAAAATTCTGAGCTCGCGCGCCCCTTGTAACTACGCGCCCCTAGGCAAGTGCCTACTTTGCCTTAGGGATAATCCGCCTCTGCCCTGACAGACGGCAAGTATTATGGATTAACAAAACAGCTGAAGGAAGGTAGGCGCAGCGGCGAATTCAAAAACTTCTTTTTTTATTTCCAAAGGTAGAGTGTAATATCAAAATCAAAGCGAACTGACATCATAGTCAATAGGAATGGGCTAGCCCCAAGCGAATTCAATTTTCAACCAAGGCGAAATATCATTTTGACATTACACTCTACCAATTACAATAACAACTTGCATTGGAAATTTCTGAATTCACCTATGCTCCTACCTTCCTAGATCTGCCTTGGATTCTTCTCTTTCTTCACTTTCATTCACAATAGACATTTTTTCGCCAGGGATGTCATTACAAAATGCCCTAATCCGCTAAAATTTTGAGGACTAACTCAAGAGATATACCCGATTACCTCCAGTTAATTCTCAAGTTATCTCTGAATTAGCAAGATATTCCGGATTACCGCTGCCGTCTGTCAATGCTATAAAAGAGCCATAGGAAAAAAGTTGAGATTTAGTCACAGCATTTGTAGATGAATTTCCAGAGCGTAAATTCGACCAATCCTGCTATAAAGGGTCGTAGTATGGTGGCCTGTTTTGAGCAAGGCGTCAAACCTTAATCTACTGAACACGGTCCACAGATCTAACATAATCAGCATAAGTGGCGCTGTCAGGATGACGCCTAGCGAAGCTCTGTAGACCATTCCAGATATTCTGCCATTTGATCTAGCAGGTTTTCAAGTGGCAGCTTTGTCTGCCCTAAGCCTAAGAGAGTCGTCCGGTTGGTGCACAAAAGCCACAGAACACTCTGGTATTTTGAAAAATTTAAGTTTTCTATCTGTTAGTACGAACCATTGTACTACTACGTTAGTTGCAGACAGCAACTTCGAAACAAAAATTCCTAATAGGAATGATTTCGAAGAGCAAAATCGGTGCTAGCCACCCGCAGGTAGCGTTCCCATCAATAACGATGGCTTTAAACTGAACAACAATATTGGAGGTGGAGTCTTTTCACAATACTTAAATCCACTACTAGCTTTTAGACTACCAGATCACTGCAGCGTCTATCAGGCTTAATTTTCAGCTATAATGGAAGCTGTTAACCATATTGAACATGAACCTATCCACAATCATTTATTCAGTTTCAGCGACAGCCAGCAGTCTTTTAGCTCCAACTGGTTCAATTCTGAATAAACACTAGACCGTCGCCGATCTCTACAGAAGATGGCCAAACAGACTTGTTTGCACCTAGTGTGGGTTCCGGTATACAGGAATATCGATGGCAGTTGTAAGCCAGATAAACTTTCAAGGCAAGGCACTACCCGGCAGGTTCTTCCTGACAAAAAACGCAGAGCTATGCCGTTATTCACATGCAAGCTAATGCCTGAATAGCACATCAATAAACTAGCAAGTAATAGATGACAATAGAAGACAGCATGTCGAAAATCAAGGAAAACCTGGCCAAAATGGGATCATAAGCGATCTCGTCAAATATGTACGCTAAAGAGAGAGAAAATCTCGAACCTGTTGGGTGTACTCACAGGACACTGGCCCATCGGAAAACATGCAGAGAGTCTAGGCGCACCTTACAGCAAATGCTGCAGAAGCTGCAAGGATGATGAGCAAGAGCAGACTATCGAACACCTCATTTGCCATTGCCTGGCTCTTAATGGTGCTTTCTTGGGAGTACTTTCCAGAATAGCTTATATGAGGTTGCAAACGTCGAAGTAAGCGGCCGGGTGAATTTAATTCTTTCAAACTGGTTCTAAAATAAGTAGTAATATGTTGTCTCGAGGTAGCACAATGGGCCTCCACACTGGTCTAAGTGTGCCGCTATGACGGCAGTAACATAACTTTTGTTCATTGTCTATGGTCGTTTTCGTCTGGTTTTCATCTCTTCATGGTAAATATCGTATTTTCGTTTCGTCATTTTATAACTCTGCGTTTTCATATCAACCACTTGGTTATACTAAAATCGTATTCAAATCCATTTTAGCTTGATTAATCACCTAAACATATGTACATTAAGGTGGAGTGAAAACATATGGAGATTTTGTTTTTGTTCTTTTTTTTGAACGTACCAGCAATAAAAAGTTGCCTTTATACGAGCTAATGAACCCCACAAAATTTTATGGCGATAGGATGACGTTTTGAACTGCCCCCAGCCCCGCAAAGTTGAAAGTAATAAGCACGATCTGGTACAAATATGAAATTTGGAAAATTATAAAATCAAAAAACATTTTATATATGAAAAGTAAGGAGGGTAAAAGGGGGGTTGACCACCGCAGAGGGATTTTATGGAACCCACATAAAAAGTATATCAAATTAAAGGGAATCAAAATACCTATCTAATGGTATAAAAATATTCGAAATCGGTTCAGTAGTTTTTAAGTAATTGCAATTTAAATAATACATAATATAAACTTTGACCTTTATAAACTTGTGTTGTTGTTGTTTCCAAACAAAAAAAAAAAATCATTTTAAGACTCAGCTTAGCCATCTTTATCAATCCTCATACTTGGTTTTTTGATTTTATAATTTTAGAAATTTCACATTTGTACCAGATCGTGCTATTTTTTCAACTTTGTGGGGCTGGGCGCACCTCTAAACATGCGAGTAGGTCAATAAAATTTTAAAGGCTTATTACTGGGCTAGAAAGGTGCCGTTCTGGCTTTGGAACAAATTGAATTTCCAAAAAAAAATTTTCACTCCACCTTAATCTGTAATGCTAAATTTTTTGGAGCATGAGCTGCCATCATCTCCTTTTTTGACCAGATGGCAAACATTAAAACATCAATCAATTACACACATGCGCAAAAAAAAAAAAAACGAAAACAAAAGGAAGGCGTTGACGTGTAATGCGCTAAATAGACAAAAACAAAAACAGAAACAAAAACAAAAAACAGAAAACAAACCATAAAACAAATTAGTAATAAAAAGCAGATTTAATGTCAAAATGGCTTGATACGAGTTGATGGCTTATTGTGGTCACGCTTAATTGTCTTGTTTCTGTTTGGCGTTTTTATGAACTGCGTTGGCATGAGTTTCAATGCTGAAATTTAATTTACTTCTGGTATGCTATAAAGCGCGCATGGTAAATGCACATGTGTTGATATGAAAAGGAAAAAGAAAAGGAAATGCAATAAAAGTTAATGGTAATAAAAGGGCAAACGAATAAATGTGCGTAATTAGAAATTTAAGGGCGTTGATTTTTATATACATACATGCTTTATATATGTGTGCATGTGTGTGGATTGCGTTTGCCAATAACAAAACTCTATCCTTTTTTCTATTGTTTCTAGAAAGAGCGATGTAGTCGAAGGAAAAACGTAGAATTAAAAAAAGAACACATCTGGCATCAGTAAAAAAAAACACTGCTACATCGACTTACAAAATACCATTTTTTAGCAATTTTATTAGAGATATGAAATACCCTGCAAAAATGCAACTAGTCCGGGATGTGACCGGGATCACTCGCAAGAAAGCATGTGACTAACACAACTTGTGATCTCCTTATATGGAATGAAGAGTTCTCTTTTGTTTGAGCATGTCCTATGGGGAGACAAATTGTACCCTTTTTTAGCTGAAACAGTACGAAGTTAGACTACTCCACTTTGATGCCAATCGGTTATCGAATGGAAGTTGTACCCTTTTATAGCTGAACAGAAGCATATTTCGAAGTTCGTTTATAAACTCCTGAGTACAATTCTGTGACAATTTGCAATAATCGCTTAAGTCTTAAAAAATGATTTCGAGATAAATTGATTTTTATATTCGAAAGCATTTCTAACAAATCATAAAAGTCGATTAAAAATTATGGATGCAAAATCAGTGAGCCATCCACAATGTTACGATCAAGTTTTATAAATAAAACAAAATGTCATAAAGAAATTTGATTAAGTATATACGTCTACTTTGGCTGTTATGGCAAGTTTAATACACCTCTATTGTAAGTTAAGCCTAAATGTTTTTATTTATATCTTTTTATTGAATTAAGTTATAAGCATGGGGGTTTTACAGAAATATAGTGTTTTAAAAGGAGAATAACGTGGTATATATAACTCGAAAACTTCCTAAGTCGACTTAAGCGATTATTGCTTGTGACCACAGAATTGTCAACAAGTAGTCTACATTTTTAACCTTCCGGGTAGAATTGAGGAGTACTTGTAGACCCATTGTAGGTACCCGAAAGAGAGGAATGCGGGACAAATCTCTTTCGAGACTAATCGCACAATTTTTTATAGGGTACATTAGATAGGGTCGAAAAAAATGTTGTAAAAGTCCGCCCCTAAATTTGAAGCTTATGTTGAGAGGGTTAATGGACACAACAAACATTTTTTTTTTGACCCCGCGAAATACCGCCCAAATGGTTTTTTTCTTGTAACTTTGTTATTTATCATCCGATTTTTAAAATTGATACGTCATTAGTTTCGTATTTTGAAGCTCTACACTTCCTTCTAATGTCCTTTTGAGCTCTGAAGTCGTTTTCACATAGTTGGGTCAGCTAACTTATTTGTATGTCCACGAATTATCCTCTTTGTATTGCCAAATGAAAGTGCTTCAAAATTCATGACAATGTTGCCTTGAAACGGTTTTACTAAATTAATAAACAAAGAAGTTACGTCACAAAGAAGTTATTTAACGTAGATATTATTTAACTATTTTTTTAAGCAATTCAGTATATGTAAAGTTGTAAAAGTCCGACCCTAAATTTGAAGCTTATATTGAGAGGATTAATGAAAAAATTTTTATTTTATTTTCTGATCCCGCGAAATACCGCCGAAATTGTTTTTTTATTGTAACTTTGTTATTTGACTTCAGAGCTCAAACGGACATTAGAAGGAAATGTGGAGCTTCGAAATACGAAAATATTGACGTATCAATTTTAAAAATCGGATGTTAAATAACAAAGTTACAAGAAAAAAAAACCATTTCGGCGGAATTTCGCGGGATCAGAAAAAAATTTTTTTTGTCCCTTAATCCTCTCAATATAAGCTTCAAATTTAGGGTCGGACTTTTACAACTTTACATATATTGAATTGCTTAAAAAAATAAATTAAATAATAGCTACGTTAAATATTCGTAGTGATGTAACTTCTTTGTTTATTAATTTAGTAAAACCCTTTAAAGGCAACATTGTCATGAATGTTGAAGCACTTTCATTTCGCAAAATAAAAAGGATAATTCATGGACATACAAAAAAGTTAGCTGGCCCAACTATGTGAAAACGACTTCAGAGCTCAAAAGAGCATTAGAAGGAAGTGTAGAGCTGCAAAATACGAAAATAATGACGTATCTATCAATTTTAAAAATAAAAAAAAAACAATTTCGGCGGTATTTCGCGGGATCAAGCAAAATTTTTTTTTGTGTCCCTTAACCCTCTCAACATAAGCTTCAAATTTAGGGGTGGACTTTTACAACTTTTTTTTCGTATGGGGACCAACCCTATCTAGGGTACATATGCACATTAAGCCGTATCACGTTATATGGACAAAAAAAAAGTTTAGTGTGTGTCAGTTTTATTTGAACACTTATGTCGAAAAAATATTTTTGGTGTAAAAATTTTTTTTTTAGGCCCTCGTTAAAAACAGCTAAATCGCGTTTTTTATAATAACTTCCTTATTTGACGTCGGATCTCTATGATCTTAATGTCGCAGAAAAGGTCTCGCTCAGCACTATATTTGGCCCATATAAAGTTTCGACCTCAAAGGTTGTCCTGAGTTTTACCTTTAAAAATTTTGGAGTTACTATCCCTAGATTTTTTTATTTTTATCACTAATACAAAGCTCTCAAAAAACCATGAGGAATCCCCCAAAGAAATTCTAGCCTTTATTCACAAACAAAAAAGTTATAACGTTGTAAAATGAAACACTTGTTTTTTTTATAAAAAATTACCACAGAGAAACGGTGAAACACGTCAACTTAATTTTTTGCTCCAGATTACGATGGCGTTTTTAGAAGTGCAGTGTATGCACTCCCATTTTCGAGATATTTAAGAAAACATTTTCAGTTTTCACATACAAAGCGATCCGATGTGGGGGCGTATGAGTAACTATTGTTGAGGTAATAAAAATAAAGAAAAGGGGAAAAACTATACGTACATATATGTATATAAAATGCATATGAGAAGGAAGAGAATTCCCTGCACATAAATTCCAATTTGTTTTAAATGTTCGAAACCTGCACTGAAAAAACAACTTACCCAGATTATGGAAAAATGGGAATGTTTCGGCGCTTAAGACACATTTTCATTGTTTTGATGTACAACTTTCTTTAAATCAAGGAATAAAAACAACGTTTTGAAAGAAAATTTTATTCAAAACAATGAAAATATGTCATTAGTGGCGAATCATTCTCATTTTTCCATAATCTGAGTAATTTTTTTTTGAGTGTGAGCAAAGTAATATAAGCGACGAAGAATTCACTTTCAGAGCTCTGAAACTGCTTTCATAAATATCTCTAAATTTGGAGGACATCGTCATTTTTGGTCTCGGTTATCATAGATAAGAAGATGTTTTGGGGATTAAAGTAAAGTGCGTTGTTTTCAATTTTAGGCTGAAAAATTAACTGCATTTCTAGGGGCAGACGACGCATCCAGCGCAAGTATTGATAATACATTTAGACTTCCGTTGTCTCTTCTTAGGCGCGTATAATTTTACAACGAACTATAGCAGTTTTTCTAAATAACTTGGATGATTTTACGATACGCACGGATGCAGAAATCGTGAAGCCGTTGTAAGCCAGCGCGTTGTGCTTAGAGATCTCACTTGAATACTTACCAAATCTTCACTACAGCCATTATCATTCAATATAAATAACGTTGATCAGCACGAATAGTCCAATCATCAATAATTTTTGGCATATCATGTATCCAGTATTGGTAGCTGTTCTATCGCGGTACAAGATTCTCAAGTCAAGCGAGGACTTATAATACTTTTTAATCAAAAACTCATACTATATGGCGTTACTGCCTCATATAAATAAGAACTTGGGATAATTTTTCAAAAAACAGGTTCTCTGATTTTAAAACGGTATAACTTTTTTGTTTGTGAGTAAAGGCTACAACTTTTTTAGCGGAGTCCTCATGGTTTTTTGAGAGCTTTGTGATAAAAATAAAAAAATCTAGGGATAGTAACTCCAAAATTTTTAAAGGTAAAACTCAGAACAACCTTTGAGGTCGAAACTTTATATGGGCCAAATATAGTGCTGAGCGAGACCATTTCTGCGACATTAAGATCATAGAGATCGGACATCAAATAAGGAAGTTATTACAAAAAACGCGATTTAGCTGTTTTTAACGCGGGCCTAAAAAAAAATTTTTACACCATAAATATTTTTTCGACGTAAGTGTTCAAATAAAACTGACACACGCATACTTTATTTTCGTGATACGGCTTAATGCACATATTGTTGCAATTATACAAAAAAAAAATATATATATAAGAAAACTGTTTCACGTAGTAGATGGCAGTTTGGTTCGTTCAATAAATCGGCATTTGCTTACATTTGATGCATTTGCTCTGCTGTCGCACATGTTGCCAATAGCTTTTTACTTATCCACTGTAAGTTAGCAAATGAAATTTCTGCATGCGAACATACATAAATTTTGTTGGGTACTCAAAAAAAAATAGCGAAACATGAAAATATTTATGTGTAAAAAAGAAAATGGCGGTATAAAAATCTCGCGCTCATCATTTTGCAGAAAAGTTTGTGGGTGAAGTACCTACACAAAATAAATGCATTTCATATTTTCGTGACTTATTTTACATTCGAAATTTTTCATTTTTATATTTTTATATTTCTCTTCTTCCTGTGACATTCCAAGCTTTATTTTTATTGTCTATTTGTATGTCGCTTTCGATCAACATTGTCTGAACTTATATTGTTGAAAAATAATGTACATTAAATGCACATGCATATAAAAATTTGAAACATACTCAAAGGCCACATGAGACAAATAAGTTTCTGCAGGGACAGAGATGAACTTTAGACAGTACACACCCTACAAATAGGTAGCATCATGTATTAGACTAAGGCACTCTTTAAAAGTCTCCTAATCGTAATATCTTCGTCTCATTATGGTCTTGTTTTCGTCACAAGATAGTTTCTTTTTCGTATCTCTTGTCCATTTAACACATCCTCATACTTTTGCTTCAAATAACATAGTAAAACTCTCCGTCTACAGATTTGCATTAAATAAGAAATGCATCTTCTTCTTAATTGGCGCGTACCCGTCTAGACGATTTTGGCCGAGTGCAATAGAGCGCGCCAGCAGTTTCTGTCTCGTGCAGCATAGTATCAAGGGAGGCAGAGTCGCTACCCACCTCATCCTCCCAACGCTGTGGAGTTCTCCCTTTTAATGGATCAGCCCCTTCCCATTGGGGGTAGTTACATCGTGCAGACTGAAATTTCCGACTGTGCTGCCAAAGATATCTTTCTTGTACACCCTGGCGTTAAAATCGCCAAGCACGATATTTATGTCGTGACGTGAGCAGCGATCATAGGTATGTTTTAACTGCTCATAGAAATAATCTGTGGTCACATTGTCCGTCTCTTCCATCGGGTCGTGGGCGCAGATGATGGGCGATTTGTTTTGAAGAAGCTCGTTTTGATGCGGATCGTGGCTCGTTCACTGACGTGAAAGACAGTACTCGGTGGTTGAGTCTCTCTCCCACCAGCAAACCAACACCAAATTTGCGCTCTTGTACAGGGCCACCGTAGTATATGTCGCAAGTCTCGCATTCCTTCTTGTCTTGCCCCGTCGATAGCACTTTCTGTATTGCGGTGATGTCAGCTTTTACTTTTCCGAGTACATCAACCAGCTGGGCAGCGGCACTCTCCCTACTAAGGGTACGGACGTTCTGGCTGCATACCCTCAAATCGTAGTCCTTTAAACATTTGCCATGTTGCTCATCAAAAACGAGTGGTCTCATCTGAGGCCTATTGTACTTTTAGTTCGATAGGTTTTCATTGGTAGGAAAGGTGGGTCCCAAGCCCGATGCTCTATCAGCACGTTTATATAGCGAGTCGCCTGCTCCAAGAGAGACGACCGCTCGCAGCCGCATCTACTGGTCAACAGACGCCGCAGTTATTCCCCTCAGCAAGCCCTCAAAGCGAATATGCCGGAGCGGCCTTGTCGAGTTGTCGCCTTCTCACTTTAGTGCACTACCAAACGACTGTTCGTTAGCTAACACTGCGAGGAAGTCGTGAGATGCTTGCTTTGCATGCAAAACAATCGCTCTGAACATCCCCAGGCGGACGGCAATCAGAAACTTTCTCCATCTACATGGATTTCTATACACGAAACCATGAAATGCATCATTTTTCATAAATTTTAAACTCGTAATCATTTTTTTTTTTTGTAAAAAGTGGATTTTCATGTGGATTCATGCATAAAATTATTAAAATTGCTTGATTTTATTAAACAACTTAAGTTGGTCTCATAAGTTTATATTCTTTGATTAATTTCAGAGATGAAGTTTGAATTGAGTCTCTTGAGCACGGGCTTAGTTTTTTGGCATAAGAGCCAACGTCTCATTGTTGTGTTCTTCTCGTCTCATCATCGTCCCCTTCTCATCCCATCAGCTTCCCCTTTTCGTGCGGTCATCGTCTCGTTGTCGTCTCGTTATCGTGTAATCGTATCTTTATCGGCTCGTCATTATCACGTCCACGGCTTGTCATTTATTTTGCTTCCAGCTCGGACAACCCACCGCTTACATTTACTTCAGACAATAAAATCCCATTATGTTTTAAAGATTTTTAACCTCTATTTGCTATTTTTCACATTTCCACTTTGCTCATAAAAATGCAAAGTGCATACGCAATTCGCAATTCTTGCATTTTAATGCCAACTTTGTCACACTTCGACCTTGTACGTATGCAATTTTTTATTTATTTTTATATTTACTTTTATTTTTCAGCGTTCTTAAATAAATACAAATGAATGTGAGTAAATAAAAGTAATTCCTTGGGCGTTGTGCGTGTTCAAAATAAATTACGTTATGAGCGCACAGACAACAACGCCAACAACGTCAATAAATGTACATAGAACAAGCTTGGATCTGTGTGAGGTAACGCTGCTGGCTTGGCTAAGAGTGCTGTCTGGCTTGTTGTTAGTATATGGATATTATTATGTTGTTAGTATATGGATATTTAATGTATATACAACAGGCAGTTTGACTGTTAAGTGGAAATTTCTGGAGCTCTCGCACATCAAAGCAAAATATGAAAGCTTTAGATATGGAGCTAATACTTTTTCAACAAAACAACATTAAGTAAACAAGTAAACAAAAATAACGCGAAAACAAAGCTCTCACTACCCACATGCCTATTGCCATATTCTCATTTATTTAATAGGCCTCAAAGCCCAAAATTATCTTTTACAGCTCTTTAAAAAATATGCTCGGCTTAAGTGTAAATAAGTGGCGCTTTTTATAAGCTTAAATAAATGAAATGATTGACTATGAAAGTGAATGAGTTTACCTACTAGTTTATTTTTGTTTATTTATTTGTTTTTATTTACCCAAAAATGTAAGTGGATTTTGAGCAAAGCAAACAAAAGTAGATAACAACAGTGAAACTGTAACGAAACGAAGAGTGAAGTACAAAAATAAAAAAATAAAAAAAAATTAAAAGAAAAAATTAAAAAGAAAACAACATGTAATAGACTTTTAATATGACCATACAGCAAACACACAAAAGCACACACACACACACACTCCTACAAACAAAACTAACCCTGCAAAAAGTGGGACCACGTAATATGCTAGTAGAGGACCAGGTTACGTTGTGACAGTTCCTAGTTACAGAGGTGGTCCAAATATATGAACAAAATATGGTTAGATTAACATTGCGATGTCATTGGACATGACCACTAGGCATATAACAAATTTTGACGAAAAATTTGGCATACCACCACGTGGTGGCAAATATTGTACAAGTAATGAATATCACTTTTTTATGCGATTTCGGTTCAAAAACGTTCCGCGCAAAAATGGATTTCTAAAAAAGTCAGTTTTTTTTTTTTTAATTTTTTTTTAATATTTTTATCTTTAAATTTTTGTCAATTGTTATATGAAATAAGTTTTAAGTTTAAAGTATGTGATGATTTCCACATTTCCTTTAAAAAGACCTTAACGTAAATATCTATTATTATGAAGAAAAACGTGTACACTGTACAAAACTTTTTTTGTTTTTTTCAGCAGTTCTGATAAAAAGTAATTTCGTTTTGCGCGGAAACTTTTTTGCAATTTCGCAAAAAAAAAAAATACTGGGGTTCATACTTTTTTATGCTCTATTCGACTATGGTATGCCGTTTTTCGTATTTGCAAAAATTGTAAAAAGTTATATGCCTAATGACCAAATCAAAATAAAATTTTTGTTTTCATAATGCACGTTTTAAACCAAACCATTTTTATTTTAACAACGAAAATTTTTAAATTAAAAATGAAATTTTTTAAGTAAAAATGCATCTTGGATTTAAAAAGAAACATACTAAAATTAAAAATGAATGTTGATTCAAAAATTCGCTCTTAGTTCAAAATTTTTTTGTGAGAAATCCAACAAAAACAATAATGAGAATCGATTTTTTTTTAATTTTGTAATGAATCATATTGTAATGATTCATATTCATATTTTTTAGGAAAAAGATAAATAGGTTACTACAATTCAATATAATGTTTAATGATCCATTATGTGATGGCGTTGGATTGAATTTCATATTGATGTAATGGTTCGAATCCGGAGGAGAATATAAAATAAAGAAGAAAAAGAAGAATAAGGAGAATTAGAATATATATAGGCGAAGTATAAAAGAAGAGGAGAACAAGCGCAGGCTATATTTTTGTAGTTGGGATTCGGATTGAGAGAAGATGAAGAGAATGCCGTTGGATACAATTTCGAATCCGAAAGAGAAAATGATATAGAGTACACTGCAGCTATTTTTTCTCATAGTGCTTAAAATAAAAATAAATATTTTTAAATTTAAAATGTTTCTTCTTGATTTGAAAATTTTACAAAGAACATTTTTAAAATAAAAATGTTGATATTTACATCACTTTTAAATACGTGTTTGCCCATTTTAAGCACGTTTTCATATGTTTTTATAATTTTTTTCGCCTGAGTGTATGATTTTTGTGAAAGTTTACGGCTAATTGAATTTGAAAATTTAGTAATTAAAATAGCACATTTATTAGTCATAAAATGGAAGCTTCACAGATGAAGGAATGCTATTCATTAGCTTTGCCTGTAAAATGGACAGTTTAATTGTGAAATTGAGCCTTCAATATTGATCTGTATGGTACTTGCACTACTATGCCGGGATACATTTCTTAGAATATAATTCTCCAGGCACGAACTTCCCAACAATTTAAGTGCATGGCGAATGCAAATTCAAACAAATGCACACGCATATACTCGTACTTCACTTGCGTCACATTATGTACATTTCTTTTAGCAATTTCTCTATGTTTATGTGTGGGCGCACAGGTCGTTAACGGAAAACGCCGCCGTAATATTTAGCAGTCACACTGGTGCATTAATTATTACAAGCACACACGTTCACACTAGGGTGGTCTTTAAAATCAAATTTAGCGAATATCTTCGGCCTCACACCCAATATCGGTAACAGCACAGTCAAAGATATCACATATAAATTTTGTTACCGAACGGAGATGGGTCACACGGCAGTCAAGGTTCAGAAAACTCTATGAAGATTCACAAAAATTAAATAAATTTTTTTATATCTAATTCTCAAAATCGATAGTCCTACACTCAAGGCTAGCAATTATAAATTTTGGTCCCAATCGGAGATGGTTAAGAGTTGCGGCACAGGGGTTACATAGGCTAATATGAACTTTGATCCCTGTGCGACACAACTCCGATCGGGACACAATTTTATATGTCGAAGACACCGACTATATTAGCATCGTTCTAGCGATATGATAAAAAATTTGTCTCCATACATTTGGCGACCACCCTAGTGCACCCTCATACATATGTAGCCTCGACATTTGGTGAGCTAGTCAACTAAGAGCAGCCATTTTTTTTAATAACCATAGCTTAAGTGAAACCAAAATTATTTAAGTGAAGGCAGAGCAGCACTCGCAACTACCATCATGGCCAATTTGACATACAATTTTACGTATGAATATGCATATGCAGCTTAAGGTACTTACATACATATGGTATAGCTTAGACGGGCAATTTTCATAAATCTTTATAATTTTGCATGATTTTTTCTTTTATGCAGTTCTATAGCTTTACGGTCGATTAGAATCGTCCAAAAAACTTTGTAAATCATAGCTATTCTGCATTTCTGAAAAAGAGCTAAATTTAATCCTTTTATTGGGGTGCTAGAGAGTTAGAATGTTCTAGAAAATTATTCGCCATAAAATTTCAGTAGGGGTCTCTTCAGAACAAATCTTTGTAAAATGAACCTAAAAGACCACAGGAAGCCAAAACATACATATACAAATATACATATTCCTCGGAATGTTGAATGTGTTTTATTTCGAGTTCTTATGAAGCGATCGAAATACTTCTTTTGCAAAAGATTAATTATTTTCGACCACGGTTAACATTGTGGCACAAAAAAGGTTACATTAGGGCCTTAGAAACTAAGTATTGGGTGGTAGTGACGCCAATGGCGCACATAGGGTTAATGCGATTATGCGAAACCTTCCTCTCAGGCCAAAGACATTTGTGTATTAAACTTAGATAACGGACTATAAATACGAAAGATATGAAAAATTTGTTTTAGTGACATCTAGCGGCGCACACTGGGGATTTCGCGGAAAAAAGTCAAATTGTCAACATACTCTTCATGCAATATGCAGTGATATTTTGGAATTTTAGACTAAATTGTACAACCAAATCAAAAAGAATTACTCCGATCTGACTGCTAGTTTTTTTTATAGCCGTCTCAAACTCAGTACTTGTATGTTTTACCGAACCAACTTAATTTAAACCTAAGAATTTCAAAACGAATAATCTTTTATTATGTGAGCTAACGTTTTCCTTTTTATTTTTTATTTAAAGTAGGATATTGCAGCCTACTAAAATTGAAAAAATAAACTCTGCAGACTTAAGCTTTTTTTTTTTGTTGTTTATTTTTATGAACATATAACAAAAATCCCTTTTTTCTCCAAACATTTGGACCTGCAATTTTAGCTCCACTTGCCTCCAGTTGGAAATCACTACTAATACATTGTCTCATATCTGTTTTTATATTTTTAATCAATTTCAAGTGCCCTCAGGTGCCCCCTCTCAATTTATTCTATTATACAGTACAACAGTTTTCAGCTAATTGATTCGGGACTCAATTCTGATAAGGCTTTTTTGTTTAACATAACTCAAGAACCACTAGTCGGATTTTGTTTAAACAAATTCAGAAAAATCAAGAATTAGAAGTACTTTCATTTGTTTATATAACGTTTCGCAATATAGGCAACAGTTTCGCAGTTATAAATAAATGTGTGGAGAAAAAAAAATATTTTTTGCCTAAAAATAAATTTTTTTTTTAATTTATAAAAAATCGAAAACCGTGAAAAAGTTCAAAGTCCTATTATTTTCACGTAAAGTCGCATAACCTGTGACCAAAATGATACATAAATCATGAAAATCGATGAACGCGTTTCGCTTTTATTCACAATTAAGTACAGGTATGAATTTAAAATTATTTTTATTTTTTACTATAGGTCCAAGGGAGGTACCCCTAGGGAGTGGGCGATTTCAATTATTTTTTGTACCATCAATGCCCTTTATGAGGGTAACTGATATGCGAAGTTTCGTAAAGATATCTTACTTTTTTGAGCTGAAATTAAAATTTGTATTTCAATTTTTTTTTTTAATTTTTTACTATAGGTCCAAGGGAGGTACCCCTAGGAGTTGATGGATTTCAACCATTTTTGGAGATTTTCTTAAAAAGCTCATATATAACCTGTGTGCAAAATTTCAAACGAAAAAAAATTTCCTACGACAACTCCTTCTATTTTTTTTCGCTGAATGTATGGAAGCTGCCCCACTGTGCGGCGTCCAAAAAAATAAATAAATACTTTTTCCGAAAATATTTTCCAAAGGAACATCATATGGGAGGGCTTTTGGTGAACTGTTTTTTTGAACCATAAAAGGTGAGACAGCATAATGTACATATATATGTTGTTCGCCATATTCTTGCATCCCCCTCAAAATTATAAATTCCCCTTTCGATTCTGTGTTAATCGCATTGCTGAGATCCATTGAGCTTTACCACTCAAATCGTTTCTGTGTTATTGTGGCATGACTTTCAACTTGAATTATATCCCGATTACACCGAATACTAAATGCATTCAACTAAACATGCTACTAAGTCACAAAAGGGCTCAATCTGCTACATACATAACATACATACATGTGTGCTTATGCAATTATCTAAAGCAGCTTTTGTCTCAACCATCTCAGAGGTCTGCTTGTGTCTATAGATATGTACACATATATGAACATACATATGTACAAGTAAGTACATACATACATAAGTGATTATTATGACTTGTAATTTGCCTCTGGTGCACTTACTTTGTTGATAAGTGTGCTTATGTACGGTAAGCTCGACTTAAACAAACAAATATATGTACATACATCTACATAAAACTTGGTAACTGCAAGCCACAATAACAAAACAACAAAAAATTTGACGCATTTACACACACACAAAACATGTAAATATGCGTACATATGTAAGTATGAGCATGTGGTCGCATGCGGTCACAGCCAAATATGCAAGTTCACGAACACGAAGGTACCCACCTATGCAATGCATTCACAAAACCAAGATGCGACCACAGCAAACAACAACAACAAGAACAACCAACCACCACTTGAACTTGACTTGAATGAATGCATGAAAGAATGAATGAATGGGCGTTGCTTTTGGGCGGTTGACTGAAGCTATTTTTGTATCGCATACAAAATGTTTGAGATTAAGCAAGAAATTCTTTTAAATAACATTTTTAAAGAGTTAATTAAAAAGTAAAGATACTTAAATAAATTGGCATTAGAAGGAGATTAAGAGAGATATTAAGCAAGCTTGCATGGAATTTGGGTGTGGTTTTCCATAACAAAAAGGGGCGTGCATAGAGGAAAGCAGGGAGTGCAATAACGAAGCTTGTCTCAATTTGAGAGCTAGACGAACAAGCAAATGTATATAGAATAAATGTACATATGTACATTAGGGTGGTCCCCAAATTATTTGGAGACATATTTTTTATCATATTGCTTCAACACCACCACCCCACCCCACCCACCCCCCTCCCCCCCCCCCAGATCGATGCTAATAATAGTGATGGGCGAGTCCGAGTTGTTTTATTCGATTCTCTCGATTGTTGAAACATCTCGAATGCTCTCGATGGTTTTCATTCGTATTCGAGTTAAGTCGTAAATGGCCGTCAGTCGAAACAATCGTTAAAACATCTCGGACTCGCCAACGATTCCTCTCGTTTTCAAAGCAACCCTACAACATCTCGGACTCACTTCAAAATTTATTAATGTTAAAATAATTAATTATTATTATTATGCATGACACTCTTTAGCGTCTGTGTATAGCATATTTTTCAATTTGGTTATTTTATTTATGTATTTGCCTCACTTCCATTAAAAATCTTACCTTCTTCATCAACAACACTCATTCAATTTATTTTATCAACTAAAACATATCATCGAAACAACCTCCCACTCGCCGACTCGGAAAAATCGCAAAAATATCTCGCTTGTGTAGTCGAGGAGCGAGTCAACTTTTGTCTCGATTGTGATTTTGCAACGATGGCGATTCTCTCGATTGCCTAAACATCTCGGACTCGCCCACCACTAGCTAATATAGTCGAAGATACCACTTATAAATTTGTGTTCCGATCGGAGACGGTTAAGGTTTGGGGCACAGGGTTCAGAAAACGCTATGGAGACTGAAAAAATGAAATTTAAGTTTTTATATACATACCTAATAACCAAAACTGATAGTGCTGCACTCAAGGATGCCAAATATTAATTTTGAGTACAGATTGGAGACTGTTAATGGTGTCGCACTGCAGTCAAAGTTCGTATTACCATATTTGATATCCTCGAGTACAGGATTATCGATTTGGGCATTTTCATATGGAAATATGAACTTTGACCCTTTTACGACAACACTTAATCGTCTCCAACCAAATTTTATAGTTGGTATCTTTGAGTGCAGCACTACCGATTCTGGGCAATAGATATAAAAAAAAATTATTTAATTTCTGAATCTCCATAGAATTTTCTGAATTTTGAAACCTATGCCACACACCTTAACCGTTTTCATTTCGTGAACAAAACTTATATGTGATAACTTTGACTTTGTTGTTACCGATTTTGGCGGTGAGTCCGAAAAAAATCGCTAAATTGAATTTTTTAAGGACCACCCTAATGCACGTATCTCAGACAGCGTATTCCTCAAATAAAAAACTTATATGTGATAAGTTTGACTTTGTTGCTACCGATGTAGGCGGTGAGTACGAAGAAAATCGCTATTTTGATTTTTTAAGGACCACCCTAATGTACATATTCCACACAGCATATTCTTCAAATAAAAAACGACTCTAAAATCATTATACAATTTAGGACTTCCTAACGACTAGTGCTAGGAGAATCTAAACTGCTCCTTTGGCGGTTGGAAAAATACTTGGGTATCAATTGAACTTACTTCGGGAACCAAATTTCGAAACCATTATGAAAATGATGAGGATTCAGACAAGCTCACCAAACCATCTCCTTAAATTTTCTTTTACTAAACATTACATATGCCACAACCAGGAATGATAATAGGGCTATTCTGGCATTTTCTTTCCAATGACAAAAAAATAGTTCTTCTCGAAGGATACACTGAGAGAAAAAAATATATGGAGGGGTCAAAGAAATTGTTTACCTATTTTGAACACTACTTTCTTTGTTTTGAGTAAATTTTCCTTAAAACATGTTAAAAGGTTTATAAAATATTGTTGTTACATGCGTTACCATGGTTTCATATACTTGTTTTGAAAAAATTCATACATTAAAATAATGAAAAATTCTTTAAGTGCCATTCCATTCCCAACTTTCCTTGTTTTGAAGACTTGATTTCTGTAATTTTGAGAAATTAAATTCCCATACAAATCCCCATGGCAACGAATTTGTTTGAAAGTTTTTTTATATTTTTTCCACATTTTTGAGAAAATTTACACAAAACAAAGAAAATTTTGTATTGGGACGCGTGTTCAAAATAAGGAAAATTATGTCTTTGATCGAGAGAAACTTTTTTTTGAGTGTAGTTGTCTTTGGAAAGACAGTTGTCAGAAGAGCCTAGTAAGTATCGTTTCGTAATGCATAATATTCCTACACTGTCAATGAAATAAACAACAAAGAACGAAATAAGTATTGAGTCATTAAGCGACTGAGCTTATTTAGCTTTTTGAGTGTATCCCCTAGTACTTAAAGTTGTCTCGTTATCGTCTATTCATCTTCTCGTTGTCGCATTGCTATATTCACTGCATTTTCTTGCTATCGCCTCTGCTGCCATGTTTTCATCGTCTCGTTATCTTCTCTTTTGCGTCCCTTAAACTTATCTTTAACGTCTCCTTAACATTTTCTTATCGTCTTGTTATGGTCTGCATATGGTCTCACTTTCATCTCGTTATCGTCACTTCATCCTTTCGCTTTTGGGATGTACGCATAACCGCGAAGAAAAAACTGAGGCTCCTCTGCGATACCACAATGGATTTTAACAGCCTACATCTTCCTTAGACTTGGACTGCAGAGGCAGCCACTACAACTTAAACCAATACTACCTGTTTTTCCTTTTATCAAAATTGTTGGTGTTATCTTTGCATTTTATGACGGACAACAATATTTCACCTTTCCTTTTACTGGACATAAACAGAAATACGTCGTCATTATTTATTTTTAACGTTCTCAAGAATGAGCATAAAGCGTTATTACATGAAAATCATAACAGCCAAATATTTAATGTACCACCTCAATAACTAAATTTCACATAAAATTACCTACTTTTATACTGTGTAAATATAGTTAACTACAACAACAAACTAAGTCAGCTCAAAAGAAATACATATGTATATAAATGTTTTACACTATGGCCGCCATGTTTTCCACTTCTACACTTCTACACTTTGTATATGTATGCAGGAGCGGATTTACATAGGGGTAACTTCGGCAGCTGCCCAGGGTGCCGTTTCAATAGGGGCGCCAAAACTAAGACGGCAAAATTTTTTTTTTTACAACAAGAATGAGAGCTTTTTCAATTTTTTACAGAGACAAAATGAATCAAAGTACATTTCAGAACATTGGTACAGTTCTTAACCTTCGCCCCAGTGGGACGTACACATCGCTCATTTGCTGCATTTGCACTTTTCAAAATACACAACTTTTCAGGAAGGGCAATTTTGAGATTCAACCGCCATATGGTGCGCAAGTAAATGCAACATTTGGTTTGTATCTGAAGCGCTTAGTTTTCAACAAATCATAAAGAATTTTTTACTCAAAATGAAGTATGATGTAACTAACTATTCTGCAGCATTAACTCAAAAATCACGTTTTTTGATTTATGCCGGTCTTGCAGCAAATGACCGATATGTAAACACTAAGTTTTAGCAGCTTGTGTGCAGTAAATGACGTGAAAGATTCAAATTTAATTGAAATTGCAAATTTAAAAATTAAGTAGGCATTGGAGTATTTTTTCGGGGAAATGTGCGAGCTCACTTTTTCAAAGGAAACTAAGATCTGAATATTTTCTGTTTCTGGTTAATTTGAATAGTTCGCGCCTCTATACAATGCCCTGCGTACATTTTATGTAATCTTAAAAATCTTTACGAGTTAAAAACTTCAAAAAAGTGTCAGTGAATTAATGTTTTTGTGAAAAATAGAAGAATGAGTGCAAATATCAGAAAGATAAGCGGCGTAGCAAACAAAAAACGTGCAGCCGAGAAAGTGCAGAAAGGCAAAGATTTACTGTCGAAAATCAATAAATTTGATTGTTTTTTTCAAACTCCTCGAAAAGAAAATGACTCCGTTGTTGATCATAAGCAAAAAGGTAAAAACGCTTAAGTCAATTGATCGACAGCTAGGTTAGCCCAGGTAGATTCTGGGCCAGAAAGCCAGACTTCGCTACCTGGGAGGCACCCTACTGTCAAAAATTGTGAGCTTAGTTTCAGTACGAAACATTTTCACTATAAAATTGTTTTTCAGATTTGAATCATGAACTGCAATTGAATGATATTGCGAAATCTGTCCCACCTAATAGTGAGGGTTTAAGATCAGATCATTTTGAAGGTTAGAAAATGGAAAAAAATGTGGTACCTCTATAAGAGTTTTAATTATACATATGTTTTATACATTATAGGTCAGTCTCGAAAGTAGAGATGGGAAACTATCGATGGCACTATCGATAGTATCGATATTTTATTTTTTTGAAAACTATCGAAGACCATCGATGGCTTTTTCAAAACTATCAAGAACTATCGATATTAATGTGTACTATCGATAGTTTTACAACTTTTTTATCCCCGTATTGCACCATACTATTACAGATTCTGTTGAGGTTTTATATTCGTACAAAAAAATTTAAACATTATAAAAGGCTTTGAAGATTTTTTTTTGTTTCGACTTCAAACTTTCACTTCCGTGTACTAAAATATGGACTGAATTAAAAAAATTGAGATTTTGATGTTTTCTTGACTTTTTCATATTTTCGGCGATAGTTCTATCGATAGTAGTATCGATGGTTTATTTTTTGAAAACTATCGAAGACTATCAATAGTTTTTTTCAAACTATCAAAAACTATCGATGATAGCACTATCGATAGTTTCCCACCTCTACTCGAAAGTGGAAAAGTCACATCCCTGCAGGAAGTGCATCTAACTTAAAACTGACTTTAAACTGTTTACAAAGACACTAGTGGTCACTTTTAATTGCATATTTTCTTTTAAAAAAGCTAACTACTTTTGTATGGGAATGACGATAAAAAAGTCAGCCCTGTGTACTTCTGCATTACTTGAAGGGTAAATATAAACTAACTTTTTTTGGGTGAAAAATAATTGATCCCCAAATATAACCTCATTCATATTTAGCAAATTATACAAAAAATACAAGGGAAATGGTTGCAGATGTAGCTGTTACACACATACATATGTACATGTTTCCATTCATGGAATTCGCAAAAATTTCGATATTATTCCATTGCTTCGCTTCCCAAATCCAAAAAGGAGATTTTTCACAGCAAAATTCTATCAGTTTATATACATATGTATTTTTGAATACAAATATTTTCATCAGGCATTTGAAAGCTTTTGTCAATGCACACTTTCTCCTTTTTTTGGATTTTTCTGGATGACAAAGCAACTAATTAAAAATGGATTTCTTGCTGTTTGATACAAATTGATTATTTTTTTCAATTGTTTTAAAATAGCCAGTTAAAAGTCAACTACTTTTAGCAATTGATTTTTTTCTTCCTGCAGGGATCAAATCCTCTTACATGTGACATACCTATTCAGAAAAATAAAGATTTGAATTCCCCACAAGACCCTAGTGGACTGGATCAATTGATTTTGAGCGATACGCTTCATTTATAAATAATAATGAAATAAATATTCTTTCTAAGAAAACTCGAATCAAATTTTTTCAATCCGTAAAATATATCAGTAATGAAATGTCACCACACGAAGGCAAGTACGGTTTTTTGGAATTATTGGGGCGCGGCTTGATTTGTTTGCCCAGGGCGCTTCTAGAGGTAAATCCGCCCCTGTATGTATGTATATTTGTGTTACTTACCTTCATGCGCGGACACGGCCATACAAGTACGGTTTTATTATAATCTTTTGACAGCTGTTCGGCTAAATGACAGTAGGCGACGAGTGGCGCATTATTTGACGTTGAAGACCATGACGCTGATGATGATGATGACTTTTTCATTTCGTTGCCGATTGCGGTGTGTGCGGTGGCGGTAGCGGCGGCTTGTGCTGCTGTTGCTTTATTATTATTATTATTGCGATTTGTGGTTGTTGTTGTTGTTGTTGTTGCTGCAAGCTGTTCTTGCTGCTTTTGTTGAAGCTTTTGTGGCTCTTGAGGCGTAGGTAATTGTTTTTGACTTTTTAGCAGCGCCATCTCCTCTTGCCCAGTCTGTGATTGTTGCTCTTGTTGCTCTTGCTGCTGCTGTTGTAGCCAATCCTCGTCCGCAGCAAGACTAATTCCGGCATTTAAAGTTTTCACCACAATTGCATATTTTGTATGCTCGAGTAATTTAATGAAGCCACTTAAATCTGTGTGTAAATTTCGTTTTGCGTGTATTTCGCATTTTTTTTTTCGTTTGCGTTCAAGGCGAATTTGAGGGGAGAAAGCGTGGAAGAGGGAAAAGTAGAAAAAGCAAATGACATAACAATAAATTTAAAATGAACCAAAAATGTACAGAATACATATATTTAAGCGCAGCGCATTAAATGGTGTTTTAAAATTAATTCGCTCTTAAAATTCTTTTTCAATTGTTTAGAAATTGTTTTTGTAACAAGAAAATTCCCGCAAAATTGATTATTTGTTTCTTTTCGTTTCTTCTTTTATTTAATTGTTTTTTTTTTTTTTTGTTTTTGCAATTGTTTTGAAGCAAGTAAACTTTTAATTGTACGGATAGCAGCTGCTACCACAATACATATGTATGTTTGCCTGTGTTAACAAAATTCCGTGGAAAATGTCATTATTTAAACCCTTCCGCAAAGTTCCCTTTGTGGCCTGAATTAGCGCTAATTCTAGTGATGTATGTATATGATTGTTGTATGTGTGTTATTCTTCTTAATAACATTTGTTTTATATTTGTGGCATGTTTATGCATTTATTTGGCTTTAAGCAATACATAAATACATATACTACGAGTATTTGTATACTTTTAAGAAAGTGTGCATAAAAAATTTCTCATATATACATATATACATACATAAAATTGTTTTTAAAGCGATAGGAAGTTGATAACTTCATTATTATTCTTTCAACTAAATTCATAAGTCACTGAATTAGCACAGTTTTACGTGTTGCGATATTCTGTAGATAGCCCAATTTATATTCCATTATTACAGTTTCGAAAGTGCGAAGAAGAACTCTACACTCAGGGAAAAACAGCATTTTAAAATCAAAAATAAAATTTTTGTTTTCATAATGCGCGTTTTAAACCAAACCATTTTTATTTTAACAATGAAAACTTTTTAAAATAAAAATTAAATTTTTGAATTAAAAATTAAATTTTTGAAGTAAAAATGGATTTTGGATTAAAAAAAGAAACATACTTACTTAAATTGAAAATAAAAATGAATATTAATTAAAAAACTCGCCCTTTGTTCAAAATTTTTTTGTGAGAAAATATTTTTTTGTGAGAAATCCAACAAAAACAATAATGAGAATCGATTTTTTTTAATTTTGTTTTTACAATGATTCATATAATTCATGGATTCTTTTTTAGGAAAAGGGAAGTATGAATAGGTTATTACAATTCAATATAATGTCTAATGTTTCACTATGTGATGGCGTTGGATTGAATTTCAGGTTGATGTCATGGTTCGAATTCGGAGGAGAATATAAAATAAAGAAGAAAAAGGAGAGTAAGAAGTATAAGGAGAGTAAGAAATAGAGTAGAAAACAGTTAAGGAGAAGTAGCAAAGAAGAGGAGAACAAGCCGAGGCTATATTTTTGTAGTTGGGACTCGGATTGAGAGAAGATGAAGAGAATGCCGTTGGATACAATTTTGCACCCTGAAGAGAAAATGATATAGAGAACACTGCAGCGTTTTTTTCTCATAGTGCTTAAAATAAAAATAAACATTTTTAAATTTAAAATGTTTTTTCTTGATTTAAAAATTCTACAATGAACATTTTTAAAATAAAAATGTTGGTATTTACATCACTTTTAAATACGTTTTTGCCCATTTTAAGCACGTTTTCATATGTTTTTATAATTTTTTCCCCTGAGTGTAGGACTCTCAGCAACTTTACGATACTCGTAACCAGCACGGAATGTTGTTGGTTGGTTGGTTTCTCTGCTGCCCAGCTTTATACGGGCCCAATTAGCGCACATGGCGCCATTTTGATGCACGTGCTCATGGACCAAGTAATTCTTTTTGTCGCGGTTTATTAGCAGTTCCAACCATTTAGGTGTCCCTATAAACATTGTGAGGTCAGCTGAGCGTCAGTTTGTCAGTACCTACTAGTTGTTACGGGTCATCACCAATTTTGGACCATTTGTTTCCTTCGACGAATCTGCTAAGGTCGGCTAAGGGGCTTTTTCTTATATCTTTTAGGCTTAAGTGTGGCCAGTTCCATATGTTTGTTGTGGATGTGTCTTTTAATTACTGATAGGGGGCACTTTAATGTAGCTGCTCTTGTGTGTCCATACTCGTAGACGGGCCGGCTTTTGCCTGTTCGTCTGCCCTCTCATTGCCCTCAATAATCCTGTGACCAGGAACCTAGATGAACGAGATAGCCACGCCTTCCGCTGCGATTGCTTCGATAGCGTTTTTACAACTTCTGACAGTTTTGGATGATGTGATGATAGAATTGAGCGCTAAAAGCGCCGCCTGGCGATCTGAGTATATCTTATGTATCTCGCGTCCCCTAACTGTCTTCTCAAACAAGAACTTGCATGCCCGACCTATGCCCTGCAACACCGCTTGGAATATACTGGCTGAGTCCGTGTAGTAAAGTTACAAAACATGTATATCCCTATTAACAAATATGCCCGTCATAACACGAGGTCAAAGGAGAAGTACTAATAAAACTGTCGAACAGCATTTTTGCAACAGAGTAACAACGGTGTTTCCCTAAAAGAGAATGTCGTCCTAATCATTTTTGTTGAATAAACTTATACTCCAGCACCAGTTGAGCTGCATAATTGGCTTATGTAGAGTTTTTGCTACGACAAAACAATAACAACAACAAGGAATTAAAAAGCTAAATTCAAATTCACAAATCTAACTTCCGGCAATTTTTCATTTGAGTTTTTAATTAAATTTTTTTTTTAGTTTTTATTTTTATTTTTAACATTTTCTGTCGCCATTTTTATATTATTTTATTTGTGGCATTTTCTTCTTACATCTTTTTTTAAGCAGCAATCATAGAAATCACATTTTGTTTTACCAGCGCACACACGCATATAGATACATACATAGATATGCGGAAATTTTATTTTGAAAATTGTATGCTAAAAGGATTACACGTAAATAGAATTTGCATGTAGCAAATTGGAATTTGATTATTTTTATTCCAACACCTTCACATGTTAACATTTTTACATACATTTGCATGTAGATACTTGTATATAGACAACAACAGCCACAACTACAATAACAACAACAACTAGCAACTACAACAACAATAACAACTGCAAAGGCAAGACAACATGTTGACACTGAAAGTGCATCCGTAGCCAAGAAATTATAATAGAATTTGTTAACATGTAGGTACCCCAGTAGGAAGTGCAAAGTAGAGATTTTGAAACTTTATCAGTGAGCTCGGCAACATTGTTGCTGCAACATTGTTTTAGTAGCTATAGTTATGTGGGTTGGGATGCTGTCCGCTAAGAAATGTAAATAGTGAAGGGTTGAAAAATTGATTCTTTCGCTCTTCCTTGATTTTAGTTTTTTCTTTTTAATTTTTTATTTAGTTTAAATTTCTTTTTAGTTTTTTTCCAATTTTTTGTTTTTAATTTTTTAATTTTTTTAATTACATATATTTAATTTAATTGTTTTATTTTTTTATTATATACTAGCAAATACCCGTCCCGCTTCGCAGCGACGACCAAAAGCTTTAATGTTATAATGGGTCTTTTCCTTTACCTTTACATTTACCTTTACCTTTACCTTTACCTTTACATTTACCTTTACCTTTACCTTTACCTTTACCTTTACCTTTACCTTTACCTTTACCTTTACCTTTACCTTTACCTTTACCTTTACCTTTACCTTTACCTTTACCTTTACTTTACCTTTACCTTTACCTTTACCTTTACCTTTACCTTTACCTTTACCTTTACCTTTACCTTTACCTTTACCTTTACCTTTACCTTTACCTTTACCTTTACCTTTACCTTTACCTTTACCTTTACCTTTACCTTTACCTTTACCTTTACCTTTACCTTTACCTTTACCTTTACCTTTACCTTTACCTTTACCTTTACCTTTACCTTTACCTTTACCTTTACCTTTACCTTTACCTTTACCTTTACCTTTACCTTTACCTTTACCTTTACCTTTACCTTTACCTTTACCTTTACCTTTACCTTTACCTTTACCTTTACCTTTACCTTTACCTTTACCTTTACCTTTACCTTTACCTTTACCTTTAACTTTACCTTTACCTTTACCTTTACCTTTACCTTTACCTTTATCTTTACCTTTACCTTTACCTTTAGCGGGACCATCAATCACCATCCGGGCCCACTACTTGAACCATCTCTGGGAAACCAACTTAAAAAATAACAATGAAAATATCTGTACGTTGAAGCACTGCTCGACACCTTTAATTTGATACCAATCTCGCTTTGAAATATTCGAGGGTCATCCGGGTCCACGTTTTGACCCATATTTGGGACCCGGCCTAGGCATCGCAATGAAAATAACTCTATGTTGAAGGCCTGCTCAGCACCTTTCATTTGATACCCATATTGCTCAAACACTTGCTGGGTCACTTTGGGTCCACATTTGGGCCTATATTCCGGGAAGTTCCAACTTTTTGGAAATTCTATATACCCTATTATGTGCGCTAATACCACATGAATCTACTGTGAAAATTTCGTAAAGATCGGTTGAGTACTTTGGGAGTCCATGAAGGACACACACACTCACACACATTCATTTTTATATAATAGATTATATTATCGTCGCTGCGCCAACAAATTCAGTTATATGTTTTTTTTCGATTTTTTTTTTTTATTACATATTTATTTAGCGCTATCCGCTAGCCACATTTCTGCATTTCCCGTTTTCTGATATCCTTCTTTGGTTAGAAGTTATCAAACACAGCTATATGCTCTCAGTAGTAGAAATGCTCTGTAAAATCAGTTATACATCTATTTTCGTATAATTGTTTTTTGATTTCAGGTAATTTTTGTGTAAAAAAATTATTTAAAAAAAGCGTATTTGACCAATTTTCAAAATAGGAGGGGCACTGGTCAATTAAATAATGCATTTCCAAGCTATCGCTAATTGCATCGGACCCTAGTGAAGAATTGTATACACATCTTTCACGATTTCTTACCCCCACTAGCAAATTTAAACAATTTGTAAAAAGAGCTATGTGCTGTAAAACGGCGCAAATGCTTCATGCGAAGTGGTTGGTCAAAAAAAGTAAAAAAAAAATTGCATAAGTCTATTACATATCATTAGTTAACAATTCAAACTAGAAAAAATATTCTCTAGGATCACCAGAAAACGGTTTTTTTGCTCTCCTGAAAAGTTGCTGAAAAACGCATAGCTGTTTTTGTTGGCGCAGCGACGTTATATTATACATATTTTATTTTATTTTTCATTTTTATTTTTTTATTAAATTTATTTTTCTTTTTAAAGTTTTTTATACATATGTATGTAGCTATATTTGGTTAGTTCTTTTTCTTAATTTTTAGAAGGGATGGAAAACCGGATTCATTGATCACGAAGTTGCAAATTTAATTTAATTTATAATTTTTCATTTTTTTCATTCCAACAGGCCATTTTTTTGGCGCAGTTGTGCAAAGTTTCTTACAATTTGTCTTTCTTGTTGTTTTGCATTGGCACACACGTGTGCTATCTACAAACACACATACGACATGCGCGCTAACAACAACACACGAATAATTTGAATTGAATTTAAAAACAAATTCTTACAAATTGTTTTGCAACAAGTGAGGGAGGATGCAAGTAAACGAGCAAGCGGGCATGTATGTGTCTCTCAGTCTGTCGCTTTGAATTATTTAGTTAAGAGTGTGTTATAATCCGGATTACAAAACACACGTGTGCGTCACTCATACCCACCCAGTGACGCGACAATTCAAAATGATTGTGCATAATAAATATGATTTATGGAAAAAGATTAAATTGTAATGAAGTTGTATTTAAAGGATATTATATTGAGTTAGATAATAAAAAAGCTACTGAGTAAATTTTTTATGTTTTCAACTGAAACTTTTTTTATTGCTTATATCAGGTCTTCGCCTTTAAAGCACAAAGCTACTTGAAAATGCATAACGCTTTTCATGTAAAATTTTTAAATGTAACCAAATTCTTATTTTTTTCCTACCCTTTTCGCTGCTTTTTCTTTTCTGCGCTTTATTTTTCGCCTTTAGCTTGTCAAAGTCTCTGCAATTTTTGTCCCAAGTATTTTGCATCACTCCTTTCTTGATTTTATTTTATTTATTTATTTTTATATTGCTCACTTTTAAAATTTGAGCAGTTTTATTTTTTCTCTTAAGCAAAAACTTAAATTTTCATTGCAATTTTTTTGTCCATAACAAAGACAATAAAGAAAAGTAGTGGCAAACCAAAACCCGAAAACAATGTAAAGAATCATTGTAGCCGTAAGTGACTGAAAATAAAGTTTTAGTTTTGAGAAGTTGAAAAATATTTGCTGCTCAAATTCTCAACTTACTAGTAAATTGTTATTTCAAGAAACTAAAATTTTGTCAACAAACTTGCTGCATTTGGTCACTTTGAAAATATTTTCACTGCATAAAAGTTTTGCAACAGAAGTAGAAGATTTGCAAAAAAAAGATTTCGAGATAATTTTTTTTTTCGTTCTAGTTTTTCAACTAAAATCAAAAATGTGTTTTATTTTGAATTTCACTGAATTAATCTAAATACAACTTTTAACTTTAGACAATTTATTTTATATCTTTAAATTCATTTTTTAATTTTTAAAATTTTTAAAACTATTATATTATATTTTATAATTTTCTTATTTTTTTTTATAAATTTTTTGTATTATATAAATATATTTTTTTTTAATTTTGTTCTTTTTAATTTTTTTATTTTAATTTTTTATTGCCCTATATTATTGATATTATATTATATTTTAGTTTGTTTTATCTTATTTTATTTTATTTTATTTTATTTTATTTTATTTTATTTTATTTTATTTTATTTAATATTATTTAATTTAATTTAATTTAATTTAATTTAATTTAATTTAATTTAATTTAATTTAATTTAATTTAATTTAATTTAATTTAATTTAATTTAATTTAATTTAATTTAATTTAATTTAATTTAATTTAATTTAATTTAATTTAATTTAATTTAATTTAATTTAATTTAATTTAATTTAATTTAATTTAATTTAATTTAATTTAATTTAATTTAATTTAATTTAATTTAATTTAATTTAATTTAATTTAATTTAATTTAATTTAATTTAATTTAATTTAATTTAATTTAATTTAATTTAATTTAATTTAATTTAATTTAATTTAATTTAATTTAATTTAATTTAATTTAATTTAATTTAATTTAATTTAATTTAATTTAATTTAATTTAATTTAATTTTATTTTATTTTGTTTTATTTTATATTATTTTATTTTATTTCATTTTAATTCATTTAATTTAATTTAATATTAATTTGTTTTTATTTTATTTTATTTTATTTTTAATTCTTTTTTATTTTTTTTAAGTTTTTATACATATATTTTTTTAAATTATCTTTCTTAATTTTTTGGAACGTAAATGTATGTATATACATATATATATGTAAGGATTGGAAAACGGATTCTTTTCTCCTTTTTGGAAAAATAATTTTAATTTTTTATTTTAAATTATTTTTTTACTTTTTAATTTTTTTAATTACGTTATATTTTATTTTATACTTTTTAATTTTTTTTAATTTTTATTTTATTTTTTTTTTATTCTTTTGTTTTAAATCACGCTGCGTTTTTTTTTCTATTTTTCTAAAAATAAAGAGCTTAATTACCTTCCATCGAAAAGATTTACTTCTTGAGACAAACAAATTTATGTATCAACCTTTAAGACTTAAAGATATGGATCCTTATTTGTATTATTTGTATTATTATTAAAATGGGATTGGGCGATATCTGTGGTGTTTGCGTATGTGTGTTTATATTACTAGGTAATTGATCTACTTACGTATCATCATCATCGCCATTTCTTAATACATGCGTATGTGTACATGTATATGTTTATACTCACCATCATCGCGTATAAAATCGACGCTTACATTCGCCAGATTGACGTGAAAGAAATCGAGAAAATTGTGAAAACCCTGCTGCACTTGCAGCACATTCAATATGCGTGAGGGAATTAAAACGCCCACATGATAGCGCTGATAGCTGGTTGCATTTGATGTGCGTTGCGTTTGCTGTTGTTTTTGTTGTTGTTGTTCTTGTTGTTGCTCTCCTTTCGCTTGTTGCATCGTCGCTTGTGGGTGTTGATTGAGAAGTGATTGTTGTTGCTCAGCCACTTGTTGCTGTATTTTAAAATGTGTTGGGGGTTCTTGTTGTTGTTGATTTAGTTGTTGTTGCTTCTGCTGATGTGCATTTTGTTGTTGTTGTTGCGTTTTTTGTTGCTCCTTTTGCTTTTCAAGTGCCTGTTGCTGTTGTTGTTGTTGCGCTCTTTGTTGTTCGTTTTGCTCCTCAAGTGTTGGTTGTTGTTGTTGCTGTTGTGGCAAACTCAATGCCCCTTCGGCTCGCTTTTGCTTATTTTCGCGCGCTGCTCGCGTTTCGTGTCGCTTGTCCCATTTTGGCTTTTCCTCATGGTTGGCTTTTTCAATTTGTTGTTGTTGTTGTTGTTCTAGTAATCGAGACTGCGGCGACCGTTGTTGTTGTTCCTCTTGCTTTTGTTTTTGTTGTAGTTTCTCTTGTTCTTGTTGTTGTTGCTGTTCATGCTTTGTCATGTTACTTGTTGTAAACTTTTGCAACTTTTTCGCTTCGTTGGTTGAGTGAATGCCAACCGACCTGTTATCGGCGGTCGTTTCTGTTGTTGTGCAATTTTCTAGCGTTGCCGTTTTTGTTGTTGGTATTATTGTTGCTGCTGCTGATAGTACCGTTGTGTCAGTTAGTTGTTGCAATTCTTGCATTTTACTTTGTTTCTCTATGCCTTCTTTCTCCCTTTGTTGTTGCTTATCTTTTTGTTCCTTTTGTTGTTGTTGTTGTTGTTGTTGTTGCTCATGGTTTTTCTGTCGTCTTTGTACTCGCTGCTGCTGCTGCCGCTGCTGCCCTTTTGCCTTCTTTATCTTCCTTTCATTTAATTTTTGGTTTTGTTGCCCTTTTACTGCCACATGTTGCGCGTGTTTCCCTTCACTGCCACTACTTACAATTACTTCTAGTGGCGCCTCTGTTGGTGTCACATCCGTCAATGCTGTTGTTGTTGTTGTTGTTATTGTAGTTAATTTGTGTTTTATTCTGCTTGCCGCTTTTTCTCCCTCTTTTTCTTCGTTCCCTGCAAGTTCTTCGTCTTCTTTTTCCTCTTCTACATTTTCCCTTTCTTCGTCCACCTTGTTACTCGCTTCACTCTCCGCTACAGCGTTGCTGTGCTGCAGACTCGCTCTAGCTTGCACTTCCACTTGGCGTGCTGACTTGACAATGAACAATGATTGGTTTGTTGTTGTTTTTGTCTGCATTATTGGACTGTTTGCTTTTGTTTCGATTGTCATATTGTTTCTTTCCATTGTCTCGGTTTTATTTACCTTATCTACCACTTCAGCTTGCTTCCTTTGTCGTTCATTAAGCTGCTTCTGCTCATCATCATCAGCAAGAGCAAAAGTTTCACAATCGCTATTGTTATTGTTTTTGCTATTATTGTTATTATTGTTATTGTAGTTCTTGCTATTATTCCCATTACCAGTGTAGCTACAATTACTCTCTCGCCTGTCAATAAGATTTGTATTATTATTCGCCTTACTTGCTGCATTTGTTTTCGCTTTCATTTCGATCAGCTCACCAACACTGGCGGCACCATGCCATCCGGCGGTTACATTCATCTTTTCCAAAGCGGACACGCCCATAGCGAATGTAAAATGCAATTGTAGGGAATTGAGGAACAGGAAGAAGGCAGTCAGCAGCAGAAATAATTTACCAACTTGACAGATTGTTAACTTCATTTAGACGAGGACGACGACGCGGCGACGACGATAACACCGACGACAAGCTGGCGTTTCAGGTTTGGTATGCTGTTTTTTTTTCTTCCTTGTTTGTTTATCTTTCCGTTTGCAATTTTCTTATTTTTTTTCCTCCTTTTACTTGCGCGTTTTTATAATATATTTTCCTTATAATTTTATTATGCATATTTTAAAATTGCTTGCAGCTGTTGTCGTTAAGCGCGTCTCCGCACGCCACTGCTTCCAGCGTTCTGCGCCAGTCGCCGCTGCAATGTGGCCGTAAATTGATGTTATTGTTGTTGTATAACATTTTCTTTGGAAAATGTGTGTAAGTATTTTCATTTCGCATTACTACAGTTCTTCATATTCTTCCACCAACAGGAAGTGAAGCTGTGAACATATAACGTTATGCTTCTCAATGCTACATATTCTGCGCTTAGCATGTGTTTAAGCATTCACCTGTAAATAAGTAAAAAGCAGAAAGAGAAAATTTAATTTAAAATGCATATGCAAATGTAAATCTCTATGATTTAAAAGGATTTTAATTGTAATCTAAAGCTAAATTTAAAAATGTTCTCCCTTTCATCACAATTTCATGTTATGTATGCTTTTATAACACTGTGCAACAGCATTTATGTAGGCGGAATAATTCCCACACACAGCATGAAAGACCACTAGCCCTATTGTAAAACAACCAAACCATTTTGCTCAGTCAAATTTTATGGCGAATAATTTTTTTTAATATTTTCACCCTCTGACCTCAAAAATACTACTTTTTTCGGACTTTATAGAAAAAGTGTCAAAACGACACTTTCGTGTAGGTGTTAGCGTGTTAAAGTGTTCTACGAAATTAAAGCTCGTGCAATTCTACTATATGTCTCCTAACAGCATATTTCTATACCATATATATTTTAACGCATTTTTTATACCTTTCATGAGAATGAAATGGTATTATAACTTAGTGCCAAAAAATTTTTGTCGAAAGTACCAGAAGGAAGCGTGGGGGACCCACCAAAATATATACCGATATGATCAGAATCACGAGCTGAGTCGATTAAGCCATGTCCGTCTGTCCGTCTGTCCGTCTGTCCGTCCGTCCGTCTGTGTGAACGCAAACTAGTCCCTCAGTTTTTGAGATATCTGAATGAAATTCGGAAGACAGGTATGTTGTTATATGCAGCTGATCATTTGTCGGAACCGACCGAATCGGACCACTATAACATATAGAAAACAACCGATTATTCAGATATACATGAAATTTTTGGATGTAATTTGTGCATAACTTCCCCATTTAAACAGCTAAGGACATGAAACTTTGAAGTAGACGTGCCCATTTTGGCCCAAACAAGGTTACCGAAAATTGTTAAGATTGGACCACTATAACATATAGTTCCACAACATCCGATTATTCAGATATACACATTTTGGTGTATAACTCCTCTATTTTAACAGATAATGGCGTGAAATTTTTAAGTATTTTTACCCAAATGGGCCCAAACGGGATTACCGAAAATTGTTAAGATCGGACCACTATAACCTATAGCTCCCCTACAACCGATTGTTCAGATATGGCATTTTGGTGTATAACTCCTACATTTTAACAGCTAACGGCGTGAAATTTTGAAGTATTTGTACCCATATGGACCCAAACGGGATTACCGAAAATTGTTAAGATCAGACCACTATAACCTATAGCTGCCCTACAACCGATTGTTCAGATATGGACATTTTGGTGTATAACTTCTCCATTTTAGCAGATAATGGCGTGAAATTTTTACGTATTTGTACCCAAATGGGCCCAAACGGGGTTACCGAAAATTGTCAAGATCGGACCATTATAACATATAGCTCCCATACAACCGATTGTTCAGATATGGCATTTTGGTGTATAACTCCTCCATTTTAACAGCTAACAGCGTGAAATTTTGAAGTATTTGTACCCATATGGACCCAAACGGGATTACCGAAAATTGTTAAGATCGCACCACTATAACCTATAGCTCCCCTACAACCGATTGTTCAGATATGGACATTTTGGTGTATAACTCCTCCATTTAAATAGCCAAGACACCATTTTTTCTAATAAATCTTTCCATAAATAACCCACAGAATTAAAATTATAAATTAATCTTAATCCGGCTATGTACATACATAGGTAACTTTTCATTTCCCCACTCATGAAAGGTATGAAGTCTTCGGTACGGCCGAAGACAGCCGCGCTTTTACTTGTTTCTTTATTTAAAAATCACACAGACGAAATTGCGCAAATTTAAAATGGCAATAAAAAAACAAATTTAATCTCAGGCAGAAAAACGGTTTAGCGGTTTTGCTATATGCATAGTGTTATTTCGTTCAGTGTGGGAATTATTCCGCCCATAGACAACAACCGCCAATTCGTGTCTCAAGGTAATTGAAAAAAAAAAAACAGATATTACTCATACGCCCTGACGACCAAAAAAATTAAATCATCTATTCTCTATGAAATTAAACTTTTTTGAAAGCATTTGCGCATAGAAATAAAACTAAAAGTAAATACCACTGCTTCTAGGTTGAGGTAACAGCTGTCAGCTTTCAATTAAGAATCACCCTTATCTCTTTCTCTATCCCCAGCAACACTGCGGCGGTTCCCCATACTCATATCAATGAGCAGCAATGCGCATCATTTCAACCTAGATTCATTAGTAAAACAGCAAAAACAAAGCATTCAAATGATAAATGATTCAGCTAAACTCCATTCATGCAACTTGATTAATTAATAATTGTCTTTGGTTTAATTTGTCATGATTTATTGTTTATATATAAGCCTTTTCGCTTTACTAGTCAGCAAAATTTTGACATATTTATTATTTTTTGCGCTTGTTTGCACACACCAGGTGCTTTGAGTAATGTTTTTTTGTTTTCTTCTTTTTATTTTTTTTCTTTGTATTTTTTTTTTTACTTTTTTTGCTTGTATAATCCATGTCTTTCCGTTTGCTCAACCACCCTCGTCTCAAGTTGTTGCATCTAATTTGAATGTACATCTATACATATACATACAAATTGATTATGCTTTTCCTGCCACTCACTTTTTCCCTTATTTAAAGCTGCTCGTGTATCTTTTGCATTTTATTTTTTTGTGCAATTTATTTCTTATTTTCTTTGTGTCCTCATAATGCTCAGCACGCAATGTTTTTGTGATGTGAATTTCCATAATTGTGCTTGGCATGAAGAAGAAATTATCGTGTTATGCTGCGTTGTGCTGTGTTGTGTAGATGCCAAAGTTAAAGTGAAATTTCTTGTTAAGTTTTTATTTTTAACTTTGATTTTTATTTTCATTTTAGTTTCTTTTTCCTTTTTTCATTTGCAAGTCAGTAGAAGTTAAATTAAAAAAAATGCATATTTAAGTGAAGCGAAGAATTAGCAAGAAGTGCAACAAGTTGAGCGAGTCGATTGCGGAATAGTAATATTAATAAAAATATTTAACAATAAAAACAATAATAATAACAACTTAAAGCAACAATATCAATCGCTAAAGAAAGCCTCAGTAACAACAAAAACCCACATATTTTTGTATGCCCTTATAATAACTTTAAGCAGTAAAGACTTCCAAATGTTAGCACATTTAAAAGATCACCATCTAATTCAACAGACAGCATCTCTATGATCGAGTGTAAATAACAAAAAAGGCAGATGTAAATTAGGACGGAGTGAATTGGGGTTTTCTTTTAAATCATTATTGCTCTACCTGCAGAAAGTTGCCTTTCTAGTACAAAAGTAAGACTGCAAAATATTATTGGCCTAGTCCTTTATTTGGAGGTGCCCCAATTCCATTAAAGAATGGACAAAATGCTCCAGATGCATAAAATTCATTAGCTAGATAACACTAATTTGCTAATTTCTCATAAAAATATACGTAATTTTTCGATGGAAAATGTGTAAATCAGTGTCTCCAAGCTTATACAAAAATTCTGAAAATTCGATGAAATTTCAAAAATTTTCATAAAGCCATGTCCGTCTGTCTGTCTGACTGTTTGATCGCAAACTAGTCCCTCAGTTTATGAGATACCTGCTCGAAATTTGGAATGTGAGTGTATTTTTAGGAGAAGCTGATCATTTGTCGGAATCGGCCGAATCGGACCACTATAACATATAGCTCCCATACAACCGATTGTTCAGATATGGACATTTTTGAATATAACTTCTCCATTTAAATCATGAAACTTTTTTTCTAGTAAATCCTTGCATAAATAACTCAAAGAATTGAAAGTATAAATTGAGCAATTTCAGACTATGCAACTTTTCATTTCCCCATTCATAAAAGGCATTAAGACTTCGGTATGGCCGAAGACAGACCCGCTTTTACTTTTGTTTCTCTGTTTTTTTCCTTTTTTTAACCCAATCTAATTCAATTGCTTCATCTTAATATTCATATTTAAATTCTCTGAGCTTTATCTCTTCTTCTTCTTCTCTTCTTCTTTTTTCTTCTTCTTCTTCTTCTTCTTCTTGTTCTTTAAAAATGCTGCAAGCATATCTTAAGGCTCTCCAAAATAAAGTCAAATAGACGCCAATACGCCTCAGAGGCTGACCGGCCGCTATAAATAAACGCAAGAATGATTTATTTCTCTTTCTTTTTTTTTTTCAAAAGCAGAAGTTCAAAGTTGTGCGTAAACCGGGGTTAACAAATTTTGTCAACAGTTTTTTTTTTTCATTTTACTAAGGTACATATCTACATACATATTTACAAAGCACACCGCAGCAGCATATCACCCATGTGAGGTCACCTATGCGCTGCCGTGCAAACATGTTTAGACCAGGGATTGCAAATAATCGTTATTTTTTAAATTTTGACTAAAAAAATCATACTGAAGGAGAAATGCTAAACGCAAATGAAGTACACAGATGTAATCACCGTAACGGAGACTATCTCTAGGTATATTAACTTTTATTTTTTCGATTTTTATAAAAAAATTGATTTTTAATCATTATTTTCTGAGTTTTATTTTCTGCTCAGAAAATAAAAGTTATTTCTTGAGTTTTATTTTTCCCTCAGAAAATAAAAGTTATTTTTTGAGTTTTATATTTCGATCAGAAAATAAAAGTTATTTTTTGAGTTTTATTTTTCCCTCAGAAAATAAAAGTTATTTTTTGAGTTTTATTTTTTGATCAGAAAATAAAAGTTATTTCTTGAGTTTTATTTTTCCATCAGAAAATAAAAGTTATTTTTTGAGTTTTATTTATCGATCAGAAAATAAAAGTTATTTTCTGAGTTTTATTTTTCCCTCAGAAAATAAAAGTTATTTTTTGAGTTTTATTTTTCGATCAGAAAATAAAAGTTATTTTCTGAGTTTTATTTTTTTGCTCAGAGAATAAAAGTTTCTTCAGTTTAATTTTAGCTGCAGCTGTCGATTTTGCCAAATTAACAAGTAGGTAAAGTTTATAAATAAAAAAAATTAAAAATTTATTTATCTACTTTACCTATTTATATGGCAAAATCTACAATTGCAGCCAAAATTAAACTGAAAAACTTTTATTCTCTGAGCAAAAAAAAAAAAACTCAGAAAATAACTTTTATTTTCTGATCGAAAAATAAAACTCAAAAAATAACTTTTATTTTCTGATGGAAAAATAAAACTCAAGAAATAACTTTTATTTTCTGATCGAAAAATAAAACTCAAAAATAACTTTTATTTTCTGAGGGAAAAATAAAACTCAAAAAATAACTTTTATTTTCTGATCGAAAAATAAAACTCAAGAAATAACTTTTATTTTCTGATGGAAATATAAAACTCAAGAAATAACTTTTATTTTCTGAGGGAAAAATAAAACTCAAGAAATAACTTTTATTTTGTGAGCAGAAAATAAAACTCAGCAAATAATGATTAAAAATCAACTTTTTGGATATAACTCATAACCGTTACAGTCCCTGGTTTAGACACAGCACAGCACATACGACGTATATCTACATATATCCACTCATGCGAAGGAAAATTATCAATTTTTCCCTTTTTATTTTCTACAACAACACTTGCTTCAAAAAATGTAGAATAGACGCGATGCAACGTGACGCGGCATGCGTGTGGGAGTTGTTTGTTTGTTAGTTGGTTCGCTTGTTTATTATTTTTCTCTTTTCTCTAAGTTTTCTTGTGCAAAAGTTTTGCGCGTTTATACATACACGAAAAAGTTTCTATGTACACTGTAAGCATGTACATAAATATAAAGTAACTAGAATATGTCGTAGATATATGTAGGTACGTACATATGTGTGTATATGACAACATACATATATTAATGACTATATTTTTGGACAGTTTTATGCGCATATTTTGCTAAATAAAATTTATTTATTTTATTTTAATTTGTATCCCTTCAAAGTATGTATATGTAGATATGTGTTTAGTTGTTCCTTTTTTGTATTATGCATGGGATTGCTGCGCTCTTCTCCGCTGGTATGTTTTTGCATGACATAACGTACATTAAACCGAGATAAAAAGGAGCTTAAAGGCGTAAAAAATGGAAATACTTAGTATTAAATTCAGGAATTTCTTTAACAAGTACAGTTAAGGGTTAATTCATGGCGAAAATTAACAGAAAAAAGAAATTGTGCAAGGAAAACTGAAATTTAAGCAAGCGGTCTGGAGGAACTCCCACGCTCGTTAGAAATTGCTCCAAAAGCGCTTCTAATATGATCTCCTTTCCTACTTGATGCCAAATAATTAAGAAGCTGAACTAATTAGTTGAAGAATGATGATAATAATAATAAGAAAAGGAAGAAAAAATAAAGGGAATAAGAAGAAGAAAAACAAAAAGAGGTTAAAAAACAGACGAAAGAGGTGGCGAAGAGGAAAAGAAAAACAAGAACAAGTAGAGATATAAGATTAAGAACATGTAGGAGAAGAAGAAGAAGAGGAAGAATAAGAAAAAGAAGAAGAAGAAGAAGAAGAAGAAGAAGAACAAGAACAATAACAAGAATAAGACTTGCTAAAGAAACGCGGCTTATTGCCGTTCTCAATGGCAGCACTCGAAGTACATATTTGCTACTGGGCTGCTGCTCATGAGCGTGTAGGTATGCCCCATTATTATTTTATTACAGGGTTAAACTTATTACCGCAAGTATGTATGTATGTAGCATATATGTATGTACCTATTTGGTATGGGAAAGGTGGATTTTTTTTATTACACAATTTCATGCATTTCCTTCAAACTTCGAACTTTTTCGATTGTCGTGAATTTTTAGAACTTTTATTTCCTCTACCAAACGATTGATATATGTACATAATATTTTTCTTCATTCAAACCCCACCCACAAGTTTATGTTTACTCTTGCATAGCATACAGCATAGCAACAGCAAAGAGAGAAGAAGAATTTGAAAGAAAAATTTCTTTAAGAAATTGCAAATATTTTTTCTTTATAAAATTTATGTGTTAAACTTGCCTTTTTGCACGGTGTTGAGGCAAATGCTGACAGATATAAATATGGGTGTATACATGCAATTTGTATGTTATCATATACTTTTTAGTTAATTTGTATGTAATTCAGTGCGCCGCAAAATAGGCTACTCAACAAAGTTCCTCTACACCATTTCCAGCCATTTGTCGCCTGTATTTCCTTTATTTGTTTACTTTTTGGTCTGCTTGATTTGTTGTGCGTCTGTGGTACAGAGCGATTGCTTAAATTAGTTAAAGTGTTGTGCGCACTTACAAACATACAAGCAACTAATATTAGAAGTAAATTTCCAAACAAAAAAAAAAACAACAATAATTTCTTATCAAATTTATGCTTGGAAAACTTATTTTCACGCACCAGCAAAAAGGCAAACAAACAATTTTTTTTGGGTTTTGGTGGAAAACATGCCAAACATACGAAGCTACATAACTGAGATAGATGAAATCACTTACACACATCTATGTATGTATATGTATTTAAATATACATACATTCACATTCAAGAGCCCGCACTCGTTTTTACTCGCGCCACATACAAGCCTTAAATCCATCGCTGAATGGAAGGCAAAGCAAAATATAAAAAAAATATTTTGCACAATCAATGAGCAATAAAAAAAATATGTGTTATTCATGTAAATAAAAATATGATAGCGTACAATTTTGTATTTAAATATTTTCACATGCGTTGCAGCATAACATAAGTAAGAAAAAAAACATGCATATCGCTAGCTTAGAGTGCAAACTGTGTAAGTCCATTTTTATGAAAAAGTGTATTTTTATGTAGAACGCTAGAAAAATCAAATTCGCACCACGCTAAACAAGTCTGTGATACTTGTTATATTTCTACTCGTTATTATTCAGTGATACGCAAATTGTGTAAGTCCAAAAAACGAAGAAAATTGTGTAAGTCCAAAATTTTACATGAACAGTCAATTTTTTTTCCATTTCGAAATTTTTTTATTTTTTGTTTTTTTGTCTCTCCTACAAACTTTGAAAAAAGGACTTACACAATTTGCACTCTAAGCTAGCGATATGCATGTTTGGATGCACATTTATGCAAATTTATTTTTTATTCTTCAGTTAGCGAGTTAAAAACTTTAAAATAAAATAAGAATGAAAGCATAAAATACTTGTAAAAGCAATGCTGTGGATAATATTTGAAGAATTAAAATGTGAAAAAAAATTTGTGAAAATTTTGAATACAGCAGAGTTGAATTTTTTGAACTGAGCCACGTAAAATTTTTTTCGAATGCCATGTATTTTAATGAAAGTGGGTAGTATGGCTCATAATGCTTAAACAAAAATGCGTATTTAACATTTTTTCGAAATCCTTAGTTTTTGCCGATTTTCTCACGATTGGTCAAACCGAATTTGCTAAATTTTGATATATCTTATATTATAAATATGAAATGGAAATTGTGTTTAAACTCAATTGGCGAGAAAACCGCTGAACGGATCCTCACGAAACTTTGCACACCTAGGTATTTTCACCCGGTAATTGCTATAGGCATATTCTTAATCTGATTAAAAGTCAGGGATGGGCACCTCCCATACAAAATTTTCCTTTTTTTCGTAATATCTCTTGAAATATTTGTACTAGAATAATGAAAATTTTTGTGAAGGAATAATACAAAATATATACTCAACGGATAAACAATTTAGGTCTTGGTAAAGCAGGGATGGGCACTCTCCTCCCATATAAACTGAAATTTTCACATCGAATATCTCTGGAAATATTTGTAGTAGGGTACTGAAAACTGGTGTGAGGGCATATGAGATAACTATGTATTAAACGGTTAAAAACGCTAGGTCTTGGTAAAGCAGGGATGGGCACCTCCCATACAAACTGAAATTTTCACAGCGAATATCTCTGGAAATATTTGTAGTAGGGTACTGAAAACTGGTGTGAGGGCATATAAGATAACTATGTATTAAACGGGAAAAACACTAGGTCTTGGTAAAGCAGAGATGGGCACCTCCCATACAAACTGAAACTTTCACAGCGAATATCTCTGGAAATATTTGTAGTAGGGTACTGAAAATTGGTGTGAGGGCATGTGAGATAACTATGTATTAAACGGTTAAAAACGCTAGGTCTTGGTAAAGCAGGGATGGGCACCTCCCATACAAACTGAAATTTTCACATCGAATATCTCTGGAAATATTTGTAGTAGGGTACTGAAAATTGGTGTGAGGGCATGTGAGATAACTATGTATTAAACGGGTAAAAACACTAGGTCTTGGTAAAGCAGGGATGGGCACCTCGCATACAAACTGAAACTTTCACAGCGTATATCTCTGGAAAGATTTGTAGTAGGGTACTGAAAATTGGTGTGAGGGCATGTGAGATAACTATGTATTAAACGGGTAAAAACGCTAGGTCTTGGTAAAGCAGGGATGGGCACCTCCCATACAAACTGAAATTTTCACAGCGAAAATCTCTTGAAATATTTATAGTAGGGTACTGAAAATTGGTGTTGGGCATATGAGATAATTACGTACTCAACGGACAAAAAAAAAAAAATAAGAAAACTATCTTTGACGTCAAGAATGATATTTTGCTATGTAACTTTTTTGGACTAACTCAATATGCTAATATTTTATTTATTTTTATTTTTATAAAGCACGTGGTGTGAAACCCGCGGGTAACCTCTAGTGTATACATAAAAGATGATATCTTCTATCAAACTACATTTCTTATTTTTGCAAATAATTTTTTCTTTGCAAACATTATTCGCAATTTTTATGTTCTGGACCGCGGTCAGATGGCGCTTTTGTGTGATGTTGTTGGGCATTCCATTAGTAACTATCAGCAAAAAAATTTCGGGGCACTTTAAAGGCGCGGGAGTTACTTACATTTTTTACAGACTTGTTATTTTTGTATGAAATATTTTTTTGTTACTTACTGAGTACTACGAATAATGAATTAAAGCATGCACAACTCCCGTTCCCTTAAAGTGCCCCAAAATTTTTTTTAGCTAATAGTTACTAATGGAATGCTCAACAACATCATACAAAAGCGCCATCCGACCGTTGTCCAGAACATAAAAATTGCGAATAATGTTTGCAAAAAGAAATTATTTGCAAAAATAAGAAATGCAATTTGGTAGAAGATACCGTCTTTTATATATATGTCAAAATTTAGCAAAATCGGTTTGACCAATCGTGAGAAAATCGGCATAAACTGAGAAACTTCGAAAAGTATTGATAGCTATAACTTTGAAAATAATTCGAATTTCGAAAAACTGGACCAAACGTATTTTTTGTTGTTGTTGTTGTGAACTATACAAAAAAGTTTCAGAAAGATAATACAACTTCGAAAAAAAGTGGCTCACTTCAAAAAATTCAACTCAGTAGGGCTTTAATGCGATTGCGATTCGCCTGGCCATAGAGTTATTCCAAGACAATTTATATTAGTGGTATATATTTACATATATACATACATATGTACACAAATACATACATACATATTTACCTTTTGAAAACAGAATTTTTGAGCTTTTTAAGTTGAGTTGGAAAATCAGAACGGAAAAGAATAAAATCGGTTTTATTGCGGGTTCTACTGAATTAATCTAAACACTTCTCTCACAAAGGATTGATGGCTTTTTACGGCTTTTAATATGCTGCATTAAAAATGTACATACATTAGGGTGGTCGCAACTTAGATATGAATCGCAAATAGCCCATTCCTGTACTTGGGGTGTATGAGCTCAAGTATGAAAATTGTCTTCTGGAGGCAAAAATATTGATGAATCAAGCTTTAAGATCCGATTATAAATTCCGAAGATATAAAGAAAAAATTTATTTACATACTACTAAGGTGGTCCTAAAGAATTTTCTTTGTTTGAAATATGGGTGTGAGTACGGCGAACTTTTCTTCCAATTCGGTCTATTGTCGTCGCTCAATGATGGAATGAATAAGTGGTATGACGTTGCGTATGAGTAACAATTTATTCATAACCTTTTGTATGGACGAATGACATGCCGGTTATTCAAGCTACTACTGGAAGAAAACTTCATATATATGTATGTACATATGTATGAATCTTTGCAAACTATGAAAAATGCCTTTAGTTTGTTTACATTAAAATTTGAAAAAAAAAAAAAATATATATAGAACTCCGCTATTTTTTGTGGCATGCCCTTAACAACATGCATTGGAAAGCATATTCATGTATTCAGGCGGATCGCAAAAAACTTACAGCAACAAAAAAGACATAGTACGTACGCAAATGTCAAGCGGAGCATCACTGATGCACATTTTTTTCCAAATCATTTCACCATATCAATTGCACACTCACTGCTACTAGCAGAGTGGAGGCACAAAAATTGTCATGCAGCAGAGGATAGTGGCACTTAGCAATTTATAAATATTTCACAACATTTATTTCGCCAGCTGACAGTGGTATGAAAATAATGATAACAAAAGAAACAAAAAAAGGCGAAATCAAAAAAAATATATACATATATTAATTTTTTATGCATTTTTGTATAGTCTCTTATAGGGATGGGATTTCTGTGTAAAACTTATGCTGGAGCTTCTGCATGCGATATCCACTGCTATAAGAAAATCTCTGGAAATCTACTGCAATAACAATAATTAGTTTTCGAACTATGTACAACGGAATCAAATATTTTTCCGCTTTGTCTCACACATACAAAGACACTTAGCGAGCTAATCTTGCCTTCATAACACATGCCTTATATTTAAAACACATTTTCATGGTCTAAGTTTAAGCCATTACCATGTACCGCAGAGCTCGTAAACACTTTGCATATGAGCATAAAATTTATTGCTTTTTCGCACTACGCACCCACACGCACACTAACAATAAAGACTTTCCCAGTTGGAAAGGTGGTCATGCATGACCTTGCGGACGCATGAAAAGATGTACGAAAAATTTGCGTTATAGTATGTATTCCAAAAAAAGCTATGATTTCATCTAAACTTTATGTTGTGTGGCTGCCAACTTATAGGAAATCGGATACACTCAAGAATGCAACCCAAGGTAAGGGAAGAGGTCAGTCATCGGCTCTCAGCTATACCTTCCAACTTATAGGAAATCGGATACATTCCAGAATGCAACCAAAGGTAAGCGAAGAGGTCAGTCATCGGCTCTCAGCTATACCTTCCAACTTATAGGAAATCGGATACATTCCAGAATGCAACCCAAGGTAAGCGAAGAGGTCAGTCATCGGCTCTCAGCTATTGAATCAGCGTTGAATCTAGGAAAAAAAAAAAACAATTAGGAGAATCAGGTTTTCTCTAGTTTTGCTTTTTTACAATGACGACAACAATTCACAGAGTCTATTTTAACAAACGGACGCATAAAAGCGACACTAAAGATCAATATAATGTTGAATGTCCCACATGGGTGAAGCAGTGAAGGGGAATATGGTGCGACAATGAGAAAAGCAGAGGAGAACAAGCTGGAGTGAAGTTACATATTTCTAGTTGGAAATCGGATGGAGAGAGAATGAAGAGAAAAATGCAAAAAAAAATATTTTTTTTATTTTTAAGTGAGAAAATGAACCGACACTGAGATCACGGCAAGAGCGACTCTCATCCAAACATTCCTTTTTGCCTTACCTTGGCAGGAAAAAGTGGATGCATGACTTCCCTAGGACACCACAATGAAAAAAATCATGCATTCTGGAATGTATAGATCCTATGGCCTTCATATCCATTTATAGATGACCATACATTACCTTTTCCAACTGGGTTGTGGTCGATACATATACGAGTACAATATATAAGTAAAAACACAAGTACATAATTCGCTAAAACTTTGTTTATAAAGTTTGTTTTTTTTTTTTGTTGTTGTGCACTAAAGTGAACACAATTTTCTTAAGAGCCAAACTAAGTATTGCACTTGCTTGCCAAGATTTAGTTATTTTTATAAGAATAATAAAGTAGCGAGCACAGTTTAATGTTATTTTATGATGGAGAATTTTATGCTTTGGCATATTTTATTTATCACATTGCTATTGTTGTTGCAAGATATGCATATCATTTACATACATGCTTTTGATATTTCCGCTCAAATCAATTTTTTATGATGGTAGTTAATGTTATCATACATTTATGTATGTTCTTATAAACTTATGCATGTTTGAGAATGTGTAGTTTATATTTCTTGTGCATATTTATGTATGAATATTAGACAGTATCAAAAAAAAAAAAGTTCGCCCTCATATAATGATTTATTTTGTAGTCGGATCTTAAATACATGTGATATGTTTAGGGACAAAACCATCGATGTATTAAAGGTGACAGGTAACAAGGTCAACGGAAATAATGTCAATTGACCTTATTTCCCACTCGGTTGGGAAATAAAGTCAACGAAAATTTGGAAATAAAATAATGGACCTTATTTCCCAATCCAAATGGAAATAATGTCAACTATGCCTAAAACTTGTTCATTCATGAAAATATTTGCTGAGTTCTTCTGCAAACCCGTTATGAGTACCGTTTGTTAATGAATGAAAATACAATTTTACTCGCTCTTATGTTACTACAAATTAGTTGATAAGTGAATTTAGTGGTGTGGTCGTCGAAAAAGAGTTGCCAACACAGCAAAAATATTTCAATAAATTATATAATAATGTAAAGTATGTTAAATATCTAGTTATACAAAAATTTAAATAAAAGTGTATATAAAAACTATGTCTACTTGCCTTATCCTGCGGCATGGCAAAAAAGTAGGAAAATGAAAATTTGGAATTAAAAATCGCGCGATGTTTTATTCCAAATTTTCGCCTGCGGCGCTTTTCTTTTCTCATAAAAGCAGTTTAGAAAAATGAAAATTTGGAGTTAAAAATCGCGCGATTTTTTATTCCAAATTTTCGCCTGCTTCGCTTTTCTTTTCTTATAAAAAGCAGTTTAGAAAAATGAAAATTTGGAATTAAAAATCGCGCGATTTTTATACTCAGCTGTACTAGTACACAGAGTATTATAATTTTGATTTCATAACGGTGGATTGTAACATAATGAAATAATCGAGATAGATATGGACTTATATATATCAAAATGATCAGGGTGAAAAGAGAAATCGATTGAGCCATGTCCGTCCGTCCGTCCGTCCGTCCGTCCGCGCGATGTTTTATTCCAAATTTTCGCCTGCGGCGCTTTTCTTTTCTCATAAAAAGCAGTTTAGAAAAATGAAAATTTGGAATTAAAAATCGCGCGATTTTTTATTCCAAATCAATCAAGGTCAATTGACCTTATTTCCATTGACCTTGTTACCTGTCACCGTATTAAAGTTTCAGATCCGAATATAAATCCCCAAGATATGAAGAAGAATGTAATTGGGGAAAAATTAGGGTGGTTCTAAAAATTTTTTTTCTTTTTTCAGAAATATCTTCCAAAAATGTATCACACGAGGGACACCACTTTGATATAAGTATCAGGGACAGTTATAATTTTTAAAATAAAAGTCTTTAAAACCCGGTTATTTTTGGAGTTTTAATATATTTGAAATAAAAAAATGCTTATCCCGACTTTTATTTTTTAAGTCGAATAATAAGAAATAAATCCGGACCTTTATTTTTTCGGCCAAAATAAAATTCTTTTCTAAACAAAAAATGGCTCGTGCGATATACATAGATAAATTTGGTACTTTTTTTTGCCGGAAAAAAATAAAAGCCTGGACTTAACATTTACTCTTGGAATTAAAAAATTAATGTCTGTATTTAACAGCTATAAGAGAAGTTTTTTCCAAAAAGTTAGAAAAATAAAAACGATGTATGTTTGCTCTTGTTGAGGTCCTATGAGTCATTTTGAACTTCAAGCATTTTCACTTAGCATCATTTTAACTCTTAAAATAGGTAAACTATCTGCATTTATTTTCAAACCACTGAGAATTTTTTGACGAAACACTCAGGAAATATTTTGTGGCTGATAGTTCTACTAATTTTATTACTAATGCAGAAATACTATGGATCTGCTTGCCGATATTACATAAGAAAGAGAATTTTAGGGGATGGGAGTTTTTTACTAAAGCGCAACCAAAGCCACTAATAGTGTTATGGATAGACGGCCAATTTTGACTTCAGCTTTTTAATCTAAAAGACACCCCCCAACGCTCCGAAAAAGTTTTTTTTCATGGTCGCGTCCACTTTTGTAAGATTTTCCCTGAGTACGCGAACTTCTTTTTTTTTTGCGACACAGTCTAATGTATGTAGTTCATACAAGAAATTATGTTACTCATACGCCCCGTGACACTTTAGCCTACTGTGCAGATAATAAATCAAAAAATCAGTGCTGGATGTGACAGTTGAAAGCGAGCAAGCGCCGTGATTTTGGGCATGAATTTCATAAACAAATTTTGTATTACAGTCAAAAAGCGATTTAAGGAATACTGCGATTTCGAGAGTAAGCAAAATTTGTAGGTGGAAAGGTTAAGTGGAAAATTAACTGAAACCTATTAACAGCGAAGCCTTTTCCCCTTACCCAAATCAATATTAAAATTGATAAAAAACAAAAGAAATAAATTTCATGCTTGCCACTAAAAAATCGGGAAAAACAATTATTTTGGAAATCGGGATTAATAAAAAAATTATCGATATAAAGATTTAAAAGCACAAAAAACATAAAAATTCCTCATTAATTCCACAAACATGCGTTTTAAACTCAACACGCACTGAGGTTAGTTATCGATTTGAGAATCACTCGATATTTAGCCCTTTTCTCAAATCTCTAAAGTAAGGAGACGACTCCAGAAGCTGTCTCAAATAAAATGGGACATAGTTCTCATATCGAGAAAATTATAATACTTGAAACGAAATCTAATGCAGTTCTCCAGTGAGATTCTAATAAGAATTTGCAAATTCCAATTTATTTATAATGACGTTTCCTAGTTTCAGGCTCTAGTGGGGTAAATTACAGGACACAATCCAGGGGGACAGCTCGAGGAGAACGACGACGGCACAATGGTCAAATATGCCTGAGTGCTTGAGAAAGACATGCATAGTCTTTCTGGCCTACCACAATTCCACTCTATTCCATTCCGTTCCATTCCATTCCTCCACAAAGCTAAAATTCAACCAAAACTTAACTCACAAATTAATACCAAATCACAAAGTCAACAAATGCCTGCTTTGTTTAGAATTCGTAATTTCCATGAACAAACCATACCATTCAATCTACCGATACAAGAATTGCTACACCCAAAAAAATAATTACCCAGATTATAGAAAAATGGGAATATTTCGGATACAATTTTCTTTAAAACGTGGCTTTTACTCTTTGATTTGAAGAAAATTGTACACCAAAACAATGAAAATATGTCTTTTTAGCGCCAAATCATTCCCACTTGCTCACAATCTGAGTAAGTTTTTTTTTGCAGTGTACGTGCGTAACTGCTTACATAGTTAGCCGAAATCACGCAAGCAGTAACAAAATAAACAACAAACATACAGCAACAACAACACGCACAGCATGTATACTAAATACACACTAAAATAGCTAACAGGCAGCAATTGGTGGGCATGGCGCAAGTTGGAGGGTACATTCTTTGGTTATATGATTAATGAGCTGCTAAGTACTTAATAGTTTGTTTATCAAGCACGTATGTATGCATTTATTTACTTTCATTAAATTATAAGTTTTAGTTGTTTAATTTGTGCATACTCTGAAAAAAAAAACGTTCTAAATACAAAGACTTTTGCAGTTAAATGAACAACTTTCCGCAATTGAAATGTGCCCAACAACGCTCCGTTGTTGTTTCAAAGATGCGAGCGTTTTTGATTCAAATACTTTTCGTATTTAAGTTAACAACGGAAACTGCTGAATGAAATACTTTTACATTTAAGTTAACAGTTTTTGCTTTTGAATTAACAGCAAAAATTTTAGTCCAAAAGCGAGCACTGTTGATTCAAATACTTTTCGTATTTAAGCTAACAACTTTTGCTTTTGAATTAACCGCAAAAGTTTTTGGTCCAAAAACGGGCACCATTGAAGCAAATACTTACGCATTTAAGTTAACCTCAAAAAATTGTAAAAATAATATTTTTTTTTTAATATCATAGATATTATTTTATTTTATTTTTTTATAAATATATTATATATTATTTTATTTTATTTTTTTTATACATATAATATATGTATGCATGTTTACTTATCGAGCCCTAACCGCCATAAAGTGTATCCAACAAAATTATCGATTTTAGCATTTTTAATCACTCCCACAATTTCATAGACTTAGGGCCGGTTTCACCACCTCCGGTTAAGCACTTAACCAGAGATTTTTGCCCGGTGAACCAATTTATTTGACAGCTCGCCATACAATTTACGTCAAACTAACCAGCGATTAAATTAACCGCAGTTTGTGAAACCGGCCATAAATAAATTTCAAGGCTGATTACCAACTGTATGAAAAGAAAATAAAAAAAAACCTCCTGTAAAATTTAATTTTTGTTGGATACACTTTACACGGCTAGGGCTCGATATGTAGTAATATTAATACTAAGGCCCGCCGTCACCAAACGAACTTTAGTCATTCATCCATTCACCATTTCCAAACGCATCATTCACTCTCACGACATCAAAAAAAGCCGAGTTTATGAATAGATATTAGTTTTTGTTTAATTAATCTTTTTTATTTATGTATGTATGAATGTATGTATATTACTTTCTTTATTTTATTTTAAAATTGAAACAAATTGAACGAATTTGAAAAATTTTGTTTATTTTTTTATATTTTCTTTCAAATCCTTCTTTCTCTTTACTTAAAAAATGTTTAACGGCAAGCAAGTTTTTGAATCAACAACACACATAGGTAGATTTTCAAGTTATATGCGGCCAAAATTGAATTTTGTGAAGTTGTTACAATTACAGAAAAAAACATACCCACATATCGGAAATAGACTGGGGAACAATGATTCATCGCTTTTTTCCCGACCCCATACTCTACATTTACTCCCAGATGGTCGAAACTTAGCATATATAAAGTTAATTTTTTAGTTTTTTTTTTTACATATTTTTAAGTGCTAGTTTCAACGTGATTATTTATTATTTAAAGCATTTGATTTAAGAAATCGTGATGGATCCTAAATCTTCAAGTAATTATTAAAGCTTTTCGATAATATCCTTGATTTCCAATAATTCTAAGTTTGTATTTTTAAGCTTTTAAAGTTGGGATATTTAAAAAAAAATTCACTCTTTTTTGTGTTCAAAATTGATTTTGTTATGTTGCTCGGCCAGACTCAGTCAAATTAATCCTCGGACATGATATCTAGTACAATTAGTATTTTTCCGGCAAAAAATTACGTCGCGCAAAGCTGCACTTCACTACTAGATACAGGGTTTTTCATATGTACCTAAAATAATTTGCTTTTTTGGGTTTTATATTTAATTTTAAAGGTTATAATTCTAACGCATATCTTGGTTAATGTAGCTGATGCTCGAAAGTAACCGAGATATTTATCACCGATTATTGTTAACTTTTTAGGCAGTATTTTTAGTATTTCCAATTTTTCAAAGTCAAGGAAATACTTATCATAAAAAGGGGCTAAGAATTTTAAAGCTAATTTTTTCTAGAAAATTTTAGAGTATGCAATTTTAAAGCCAATTCGATTTTAATATAATAATATGCAACAATCAACTTTTTGAAAATTTTCATTGGCTTTTCGGAAATTTTAATTGGAACGATCTCACGTATATATAAGGCAAACACCTTACAGAAAAAAACTTCTGAAATCGACGGAATTTTTCACAGCATTGAGATTTGCACTTTTTAGACTAGTAAAATTGGTTGGCTACATAACAGTATACTTAGAAATCTCCTCAAAATATTCTATAAATTTGAAATTTTTAATCCACTTTTGGAAATTTCTACGATTTTTCTGATTTTTTCCATAAGCTTAGAAATCCTGCTTAAAAAGATTTTTATTGAAAAATTGTCTATATTTTTAAACGAAAATTAGAAAGTAAAATTTTCGACAGAACTCTTTGAAAAATAAATTTAAAAACTCTGGCGTATGATTTTTTTTGAGTCACTGTATATATTTTTCAATAAAATCGACTTTTAACACAAACCATTAAAATTTTGCATTAAACAAGCACTTTGGAATAGATGTAGACAATAAAATATTTTTGGCCGCATAAAACTTGAAAATCTACCCATGTGCAACGCACGTCTTTGAATTAACTACGGAAATTTGTTGAATCAAAAACTTTGCCGTTAAAACAAATACTTTTGCTGTTGAATCAAATACGGAGATTCAACAGCGGAAAGTTGTTGATTTAACTACGGGTATTTTTTTTCAGAGTAGCAAAAATCTTAACAGAATTTCAGTAAATAAAGGCAACTACATTTTTTTCTTGTAAAACCCCAAAAACTTGAATTACTCCGCAGCAATCTCAGCCTACGGCGACCTATGCCAAGCAATTGTCTGCTGTTGACAACTTGAATTTAATATAAATGAACTTACTGAGTATATTTGAAAAGGGTGCTGGTACTTTTGTTGTTGTTGTTGTACTTGACAAATGATGTTTGATTTTAGCCGCAAGCGCAAAAAAAACATTTTTTATCTTACTTGTCTGCTCTTTCTGCGTTTTTTCGGTATTGCTCGGTCTTTCTTCGGCTTCTCCAATTTGCCCTTTGATTTGCTCATTACACGCTTTAACAACAATTTAATAAACATAGAAATTGCGAAATTGCGAAATTTTCATCTCCATTTCCTTAATCTTTTAAAGCTTTAAGTTTAAGCGCAAGCAAGTTTGTGGCTGTGTGTGTGCGTGTGTTTTTGTATTGTCAACTGAGCATAAAATAAACATTACGTGCATCATTATTATGTCAAGCAAACTTTGCAGAAAAGTTATTTAACGTAAAAGTTTTTGCAGGGCCTGAAATGTCAGCGGTGAGGGCGCGGCGCATCTTTTTTGCGAAGACTTTTGGCACATCACCAAAGGCTGCTGATCTTTTGCTGCTGGCTGCAGAAGGGCGAGTGATACATATGTAAGTATTACGAGTATGTAGCTTAGCAGAAGTTTTAGGGTGTAAGTAAACACAGCCGGCTATGTCTCCCTTTTGTTTTTTTTTTTTTTGTTTCTTTGCCAGACAACAATAAAGTCACAAATTGCGCAATTTTCTCTCAAATTTAGGTGATTTTGCAAATAGTTAACTTAAGAGTTTTTAAACAATAGTGAGAGTAATTTCAAGTGGTCAATGGAAAGTGGTTTGACAAAGCAATTGAGATAATTGATTATTTTAAATCGCGGCATAACCGCCAAATTGACGTAAGGGCACACGCAAATTTAAAGAGGAGAACATTTTCTTTTGGAAATATCTACATAAATAAGCCACGCATTCCAACTGAAATACGCTGCAACGGTGCGAAAGGTTAAAGGCGAGTTTCGTATACTTCTGCGCTACGAAAACCCCGCCACTCACCTAATAATAATAATTTAAATCCAACGGTGTAGATGTGGAGAGCACCCGACGTATCCCGGTGGTCCCTTGGACCAGAAATCTCTATACGGAATAACCAGATCGAAGTTGCTGCCGAACATGGTACAAGTAAATCTGCTCTATGATGAGAGTCAATAAGTCCTTCAAATAGCTTAAGCTGAAAAGACGCCAAACTGATTAGTCTGAAGTCCCCTGGGAACTGTGTAAGAGATCCTACCAGCCTTAGCTATAAAAACGACTGTCAATTTCTTTCAAAAATGAGGAATATAATTGGGAGTACATACTCCCTTAAAAATGGCAAGCAACCGCGGACTACACAGCTGAGTAGACTGTTACAACTGCAAAGGTGCAGACCTATCAACACCAGCAGTTTTTAAGTGCTTAAAAGTCACCAAAGCCCATCCAATACTATCAATATTAATGAACTCATCATTAAAAGCCCAAGACGCATGCCTTTCCTGTAAGTTTATTACATTTTCAGTAGAGCTTGGAAAGTACGTGCTGAGAAGAAGGTCCAGTATCCTTCAACGTCCCATACAATCTTAGCAAGCGCCCTGGGATGCTTAGAGGAGTAATAATATAATAATACAATGGCGCTATTATAACTCTGACGAGTTTTATGGCCGAGCTTCTCTCCCAATTCGAGGTGTGCTCCTTTTTGTTTTTCCTACTAATTGGGTGGACCTACAGTTTTATGCCAGCTCCGAACTGCGAATGCATTTTTTGTGAGAAGCTTTTTCATGGCAGAAATACTCTCGGAGCGTATGCCGCTCACTGCCGAGAGGTGGCCGCTGCTCTTAAAAAACCCAATAATTGGATTTTTACTAATTAGAAAAATTGTTTTGGTGTTTTGCTCGGACCGTAGTTTGAACCCGAGACCTCTGGCATAGCAGGCGAGCACTCTACCCACTGTACCACAGCGGAGGAGTGCTGTAGATAATATTCCTGAACCTTAACACATCCGACACCCACTCCAAGTCACTAAAAAATTTCAAATATCACGAGGATCATTTAGAAGGCCTTAATTTCTTCATATCGTCGTACCATACGAAAACTAACATCAGATTTTTTGTGCCTGACGAAAAGTAAAAAGTTCAAGTTTTGGCCGACGAAAAGTAATAAAATCGAGTTTTGGCTGACGAAAAGTAATAAAATCAACTTTTGGCTGACGAAAACTATCAATTTCGTATAAACAACAACAATTTTAATGTAAAAACAGTATATAATTACTGATACTTTTCGTCAGCCAAAAGTCGATTTTATTACTTTTCGTCAGCCAAAACTCGATTTTATTACTTTTCGTCGGCCAAAAGTCAAATGTTCTACTTTTCGTACAGAATTTTTTTATTGATAGCTTTCGCCAGAAATTTTAAATATGTTAGTTTATGGTACGTCGATATACGTATGGTACGACGATATATTCTTCAAGATACGTCTTATATTCAACCCATTGCTCGGCATCGTCTGAGCCTTTAGCTTGATTGAACAAACTGCGACAAATCTTACGAGCCTTGCGTAAATCTTGGTTCCACCATGGCGGTTTACTTTTGCCTCTGGGGTTTTTCAAGGCACACGGCTTTTTCAGCGCCCCCCTACCCCACACTCCTCGTGAACGCAAGAACCATATCATCTAATTCCTTAGAGCCAGTCGGAGTATGGAAACTAAAGTCGGGTCTAAGTAACGGAAAGGACCGATTTTATCACTGGACTGTCACTCTCTCTGCACTACACAGAACTACTGTGAAGTTTTCTTTGAGTTAAAACCAGGCTCCGAGAAATCAAAGTCTTTAAGATTTTTGTCTCGAGTTAACTCCCGTTGCAAAATAAATTTCTCTTTTTAACACACGCCATTTTTCTCTATCAAAACAAAATTTACTTTATTACAGCCATTTTTTTAAGTTTTTATTTTTCTCAAACCAACCGCCTCAGATATGCAATAGTCATTAATAAGATGCATTTAATCACGTTTTTTGTCAGTTTTATTGCAATCGCAGCAGTGTATCAACAGCCTCAGAATGGCAGCAGAGCAGAACAACAGCAAGAACAGCAGCAATACAGCAATAGTAGCAAAAGATAAAGTAGCTAGCAATGCTTCAAAGCAAACAAAAGCAAAAAAAATTACACAAAAACACACTTCAACCAACAAAAAAAACAAAAACAAGCAAATTACGAGTTCCAAAGAGCGCAATACAACAACACTCAAGTACGTTAAGTGGACGACGGGCCACAAAAGAGTAAGAACAAAAAGAAAGCAAAAAGAGAAAGAAGATCTAATTGCAAACAGATGAGTTACAACTAAGCAAAAAGGCACAAAGCTAAGTACATCATTACATTATTTATCAAGAGAAAGCGACTGTGAGTTGAAATTAAAACAAAGATTATCATGCCACCCGTACACATGGCACAGAAAGTGGCATGGATATATGTAACATCGATGGAGCATAGCGCAGCTCGAATGATAGCTGCGGTAAGGAGGTTTATGTGGTTTTTGGTTTTTTACACTCGCATAGGTATGTGTTTACAGTGGGCCACAAAATAAAGTTTACAGTTTTTTTTTTCTTTTTCTAATATGCATACAATGATATCCGGTAAAAAAGGCTTATTTAAAAAATGTATCGAATGTAACCAGCCAATCAGAAGAGTTCGTAAGGTGCTTTGTTAGGACTACCGAGGCCGCGCACTCACACCCTGTACAAGAACAACGGAACTGCGCCTATGAGTATTATCGACTTTACTTCGTCACCTCTACTAAGTGATGGCGAGCGCGCATCCTTTATGACATTACGACCCTCATCCATTTGGCGTTGTCTCTGGTTGTTATTGCTCTACCTGCATAAAGTTGCCTTTCTAGTACAGAAGTAGGACTGTAAAACATTATTGGCCTAGTCCTTTATTTGGAGGTGCCCCAATTCCATTAAAGAATGAACAAAATGCTCCAGATGCATTAAATTCATTTGCTAGATAAAATTAATTTGCTAATTTCTCCTAAAAATATACGAAATTTTCCGATGAAATATGTGTAAATCAGTATCTCCAAGCTTATACAAAAATTCTGAAAATTCGAGGAAATTTCCAAAATCCGCCCTACTGTGTAGACCACTTGAGATGACTGAGGGCAAATCGTTGTGCCGCCGGGCGCACCTCAGTCCCTCCAGTCTACAAATTGGCCTACATGCTAAGGCTAGTATAGCTCCGCCTTCCATTCAGCATCTTCCAGTAGTGTGCAACCATTTGAGTACGGGTGTCCAGCGCAAGAGCAAGTATACTAACCGTAGTCTTTGTTTGTTATATCCACAGGCTATAGGAATTATGCCATCACCAACAACACCGAAAGCTACAATATCCAACAGTGACACTGTCCATCACCGTACATCGAAGAGAAAGGCTGAAGAAAGCTTGATTCCCTTTCCTCGCAAAATGAAACAAATGTCCTGAATAAGAATGCAGTAAAAATATTAGACCATCCAAAATTTTGGAGTTTGCTTGAAATTGTTAATGTCTATTGTAGCTTCCGTCACCGCATGGGCCGTACATGCTCCTAGCCCACCACTGCTCTGCATTGCTACGACCTCCATGGCATGGTCGCTTCTCGCTGCTATGCTAATCCTCACTACCCCCTCTCCGCTGACTTACGCCTTGTGCTGCTCCCCCAACATCTACTCTAGTCGCCCTCTGCTGCTTCGATCATTGATCGTTCTCTCTTGCTCTAAGATTCTCGTATCTGTTGGCGAGGATCTCCGATACCAACTGCTGTTAACCATCCCGTTCACGCATATAAGTCTCTCCTTCTCTCCTCCTGCTTTCTCGCTCACTCTCTCTCATTACGGGAAACTGCTGCCCTCTTAACATAGCAGTCCGTGTGTGTATATGTATGTTCGACCCTAAAAGCCCGTCTCCACATAACTTGTTTCACCAACAAAACATCTAGCAAAACATCTCGCTAAATAACCCGTCTCCACGTGACTGATCGTTGTTCAGTTTAACATTTCTCTTTCTTGTTCTTCTTAAATGTTTGTATGGTTGCTTATTTTTGCGTTTTTGTTTTGGTCTGTTTGAGGTTTCGATAGATTTTCGATACAAAATTAGAGAAGACATCGATATCATCGAGGTTGGCAAGATGATTCAGAATGAAACAGTGTTTCAATCTTCACTCGCTCTCAGAAATTTGTATGGAAAATGGCGAGTTTCGGCACTGCTTTCCGTGTCGAAACAAGATTGAGAGAGAAAATGCAGAAAAAAAGAGCGAAACACGTTATGTGGAGACATGGTATTACACAAAAATATATTGTTTTATTTTATTGAGTGTGGGTTGTGGGAACTCTAGTTGATTTTGTACAACCTGAGCGCTAACTTGGAGAAAAACCCAACTCATACCATTCACTTAATTTTAAGACACACTATATAAAAGCTTATGTAGTATGTAAAATCAAGTGCGTCAGGTCCTCCTTTCTAGGCTCTACTTAGTTTGTGTTTGCTGCTTTTTTGCACAACATTTCATATGCTTCTTCTTCTTCTACTTCCCATTTACACGATTTACCGTGTTTCCGTGTCGTACAATGCTACTGCTGCTGCTCTTGCTGCCGCTGTGTTGATAAATCACAATTAATTACAATTCATGTGGCACGATTACATACACTTTTCACGTACCGCTAGACAGTTATACAAGCATTAAGTAGCTGAAACGGCAATAGCAACAGCAATAACAATAAAAACAGTAACAACAACAAAAGCACATACTTGCAAATATACATAAGACATGAAATTTAGATTTAGTTATACTTTCAACCATTTTAGAATGTTTTTTTTTTTATTGTTGCTGCATTATGCATAGGCAGTTAAAGTCGTTGTTGTTTTTAACGCTACTAAGCCATCAGCAGCTTTAAAATTACATAAGCACATATCGTCGTATAAACCTCACAACCGCCTAAGTGAGACTTTCATAACTACCTAACCGATATTTGTGCCAAAAATTATAATTGAATTCCGGACGCTGTACGACTTCAAGGCTTAAAAGAAAATTAGAATGAAATATAGAGCTTTCTGAGCTTACCATAGAAAAAAATTTATGGTGTGTGTCGATAGAGCTGGGCGCAAGGAGTTAAAGTTTGTCAAAATCTTAATATTGGCATAGACGGCTATGAAGGTTTCACTTAAGCGATTATAAAGTTCAAACGTCAGTATTTGCTTTACGTGTGCACCTTACTCATGCAAGTTTGCGCATGTTCTACATTTAAACAATAATTGGCAATAGAAAATATGAAGCAAGCAACACTTTAGAATTAAGTAAGCGTAATCGATTGATTTAATGAGCTAATAATAATAAATAATCTTGTTATTGTTGCATAATGTTGCTCTTTGCTCATGCTTTGCTGCTTTTCTCATGCAACTGCAAACCACTAGCAGCCTAATAGTCCAACCAGTCAACGACGTACGCACGTAGCCCGTGTCAGCTGACACAACCTGTCTTATGGAGTTGTAGTGTAAATGCCCAGTCACCAACGCATGACGACGGCTCTCTTGACGCACGTATCGAAAAAACCTAGCTCAATTTGATTTTTCACGTAATAACGTGTCAGGTGATGCTCTCATGATTGCTCTCTTTGCAACAGGATTGCCGGAGCGATCATTTCGTAGTAAATTAGTACGAGTCTTTCAATATTCTCCCAAAGTACCTCAATAACTATTCCGAATGTTGCCGATTATAAAATTATGTTAACATAAGTGAATTTTTTTTTTTAATATGGAGATAAAAATGTAATAAAAAAATTTAAGTTTTTTCTTACGTTTTTTTTTTTTTACTAAATTTGACTATTGCCGCAATCGTTTTTTTACACGGAAATAAAAATGTAAATAGAGAAAATGAAGGTTTTTTTGCGTTTTTTTTACTAAATTTTACTACATATTGTATCAATCGTTTTTATTTGTTTTTATATGGAGATAAAAATTTAAATAGAAAAAAATGAAGTTTTTTCTGCTGTGTTTTCTTTACTACATTTGACTATTGTGGATATTTTTGACTGTTGCATTTAATATATTTGACTATTGTGAATATTTTTGACTGTTTAAATTTAGCAAAATTACCCCGGATAGCAAATTTATAAAATTTGTCAGGTGAGTAATATATGGTGAGCCGGCAAGACTCGTGAATTTGACAACAAGCATAAACAACAAGAAGACCGAAATACGTAAATATGGAATACATAAAGTAAAAAATAACCGCGGTGAATATTATTACTAAAAATTAAAACAAAAATAGTATCTGTATATAATTGCTGCATTTTATTAATTGCAAAAATTAGGTTTCTTAGTGGACATACATATGTATATATTCTTAAAATCCTTTAAGAAATAGTAGTAGAAAATGTAGAAGCACGGAGTCAGAAGTAAACAAAACTGCAATTAATATTTGGTTTTAAATTATCATGTTACAACATTTTCAATTTAAAAATTTATTTATTAATAAATTCTATGAATAATACGATTTTCAAGAAAAGTTACTACGAAACCAAACACAAGTTACTACGAAATCAAAAACTGCATGTATACTTTGCTGTACAATGGTAACGCTGTTATTCAACTCATTCCAAACAAACCAAAAACAATGCAGAATGTAAACAAAGGAAAAAAACTGATTCTTGCTTTGGGTATGCGTGCGTTTACGTGCGTGAATGGTGTCGATTTTGAACTATTTCGTGAGGTAACTGAGAGATATAACGCCATCGGTCAGTGGCTGGACTATAAGCTACAAGCAATAACCGTTACAGCTGCGTAATCAAGCTTTGTATTGGTGTATCGTTGTGCACGCTAACGTGCTCTCGCTAACCAAACAGCATCAATGCTACGAGCGGTAAGCTAAGGTGAGTGAAAATAAACTCGCTCAACCACTTGTTGCTGCTGTGCCGCTGCGTGTGTCTCTTTATAGAAAATGGCATTCTGACCGGAGGTTGAGCGCCTAACACGTTATTCAAATCGAGGCTAATTAGAGTCAAGCAAGAATGGCAGCTGTGGTGCAGTGGGTAGAGTGCTCGCCTGCTATGCCAGAGGTCTCGGGTTCAAACCACGGTCCGAGCAAAACACCAAAACAATTTTTCTAATTAGTAAAAATCCAATTATTGGGTTTTTTAAGAGCAGCGGTCACCTCTCGGCAGTGGGCGGCGTACCCTCCGAGAGTATTTCTGCCATGAAAAAGCTTCTCACAAAAAATGCATTCGCCGTTCGGAGCCGGCATAAAACTGTAGGTCCACCCAATTAGTAGGAAAAACAAAAAGGAGCACACCTCGAATTGGGAGAGAAGCTCGGCCATAAAACTCGTCAGAGTTATAATAGCGCCATTGTATTATTATTATTAAGAGTGGCAGCGACACAAAAAATAATGCAAATTATTATAATATAAATTTTGTCTATTGTGCTTTGCTCAATTCTCTTTCCACCCAAGACATACTGCTTTTTGTGTCGACTTTACGCTGTTCATTTCAAGAGGATACTCTTTGTTTCGGAATTGGTTCATACGCTTTAAAAATATTTTTTTTTTTATTTTTTATCACACAAGGATATGTTCTTTGGGATTACATTTTCAATCAAGCAATTTATTTGTCTACATTATTGGAGCGCATTAAATTACGCATAAACAATATCGCACAATGAGAAAGTCCAACAACAACAACAAAAACCACAAGACTTTACTGCCAAACTTCTGCTGATACGAGTGAGTTGATATACACACATACTTATTTGCAAAAATATAAAAAAGGAACTTGAAAAAGAAAAAAAATTGAATTGCATGCTTCATGCGCTTTGTAGTGATGAGCTGCCAATATACATGACAATGATGGATGTGAACACGTGCGACTGACATTTTAACTAAATTTCAATGGAAAAAGTTGACGCATCAGTTAGTGAGTCGGTTAGCGAATCAATCAGTAAGTGAGTCAGTCTGTTAGTGCAGTGGTTTTTATGCGGCACTCAATTGTGCCAATTTTGTGTGGCGGATTGTGATTGTGTTTGTGTTTGTGTGTTTTTGTTATCAAACGTTATATGCAAAGAAGAAGCACAGACCAACTCAGCACAAAGCACAACCCAGCCCTAGTCAGCTCAGCCCAACTCAACTCAGCCCAACTCAGTACAGCCCAACTCAACTCAACCCAACTCAACTCAGCCCAACTCAACTCAGCTCAATTCGGCACAGCGCAATTTCGTTGAAATGTCAACAAAGGGGAAGCGCAAAAAAATCATGAATATTAAATCCTGCCATGAAAGCAAAGCAATCAATGTGTTTGACAATGAAAGTACACGCTACATACATATAAATCTAATGTAATGTAAAGCTGCTTTACCATTAGGGTGTGTAATGCTGCTGGCATGCTATGTAGATATACTTGCTGTATGAACTTAAAAAAAACAAACGCAATTGGAAAAAAACGGTTATTGACATTTCATTATACAACAAAATTAAAATCTTTAAATAGCTTATGCGCATTAAGCCATAATAAGTAAGTAATAAATTATTTATTTGCTAAATATGTATTCTGATGCTGGATTAATTTATTAATAAAATACTTACATACATTGCCAATTTCATGCTTCTTTTTTTTATGGTATGCTAAAGTGGAAGCCACTAAATTTTTACTGCACTTTAAAAGAAAATAATGAAAAATTCATAAGAAAATTTGTGGCCTTGACAACGATTTAAATTGCTTAGCGATTTCGGTTGTGGATGACATCATAGTAGAGAGGAGCATAAATATGAGTTAATCGTAATTTGAAAAGGTAAAAGTGAGACTTGGTTGATTTCGCTGCTTTCACAGATATTTCTTTGATTTGCTCATGAAACCAAAATCTGCACAAATGCCCGAAACTGATTCAACTTAATATTCATTTAAGCTCATAAATGTTAATTCATTCCTTCCTCAATTGGCACGCAAACGTCTAGACGATTCTGGCCGAGTCCAATAAAGCGCGCCAGCTGTTTCTGTTTTGTGCAGCATGGCGCCACTTGGGAAAACCTAGGGAGGCAGCATCCCCAACAAACACAGTCTCTAACGTTAGAAATTTTGTTGAGATTACCTTAGATAACTAGTGTAATTCTCTATATATTCTCAAATCGATAACTAGGATTGAAAACTACACTAGAATTCGATTAGCGAGTGATTAGAGAAGGAGCCAAATCTCAAGCCTTTTATCAATTCTCAATATATTTCTGTGATATATTGAACTAGCAAATACCCGTTGCTTCGCAATGAGGAATAATAGTTAACCAAAGTCGAGTCAAGTCAACTCAACTCAAATCAAGTCAAGTCAAGTCAAGTCAATTAAAGTCAATTCAAGTCTATTCAATTCAAGTAAATTCAAGTCTATTCAATTCAAGTCAAGTCAAGTCAAGTCAAGTCAAGTCAAGTCAAGTCAAGTCAAGTCAAGTCAAGTCAAGTCAAGTCAAGTCAAGTCAAGTCAAGTCAAGTCAAATCAAGTCAAGTCAAGTCAGGTCAGGTCAGGTCAGGTCAAGTCAAGTCAAGTCAAGTCAAGCCAAGTCAAGTCATGCCAAGTCAAGTCATGCCAAGTCAGGCCAAGTTAATTTAAGTTAAGTTAAGTTAAGTTAAGTTAAGTTAAGTTAAGTTAAGTTAAGTTAAGTTAAGTTAAGTTAAGTTAAGTTAAGTTAAGTTAAGTTAAGTTAAGTTAAGTTAAGTTATTCCGGGGTTATCTGGGTCCGCTTTATGACCTTGTCTAGCCATCACTACAACTCTATGTTGAAGCCGTTCCCAACACTTTTCATTTGATACCAATATCACTCAAAAACATCCGGGTCCGCATTTTGAACCATATCTGGGGACACGGTCTAGGAATCATTATGACTAGAACTCCATGTAAAAGCCTTGTTCAAAACCTTTCATTTCATAGCCATATTGCTCCGAAACATTATGGGTTAATCCGTGGTCACATTTTGACCCATATTTGGGGACCCGGCCCAGGCATCACAAATAACATAATTCTACGTCGAAGTCCTCATCAAGACCTTTCATTTGGTAGCAATATCGCTCAGAAATATTCGAGGGTCATCCGGTCTACATTCTTACCCAGACTGGGGAGGATGTCTAGGCATCACAATCAAAATAACTCTATGTTGAAGTCCTGCTCAACACCTTTCATTTGATACCAATATCGCATGTGTAGGTGCAGGCGTTCTTGAGTTATAGCATAGTATGCATGTGTAAACAGGTTTTTGATTGCCACCGAGACAAACAACAAACCGTGCAAAAACAAACATATGAGTCGCCTACGCTGCGCTGCCTGGCTCGACTGCGACGCCTCCACTGAACACGGCAAATGACGAAACGAATCTGTCTATGCTTGCGCTTTTTTGAGTTTTTCGAAATTTCAAACCGGGAAAAAGGTATTAAAGTCTTAGAAATGCGTAAAAAAAAAGTACATGGTTGTCGAAAATTTACCATTTGTGACATTTTAAAAAAAGAATTATTAAAATCGGTCCAGTATTTTTTGAGTTATCGCGTTACATACATTTTCCATACAATCAATTTTATATAATTAGTATAGAAGTATAGATATAGATATACATACATATATTGAAATTAGATACTAAAAAATGGTAAAGTTAATATTACCGTAGTACAATGTTTTCCATTAAAAAGTACAAGAAGTACTTTTAATTTAAATAATAAGACTGAATTTTGTTTAAATTTCAGTTCTTATAAATGTGGTAAACATATACATGTCAATATATATAATCATATGCAATTTAGGCACATATTGCGTTAATAAAATCTAACCAATGAAAAAATCATGTAAAAGGAGACAAAGCTTTGTTTTTTATTTCAATTGGAAGTATTTGCAAATTCTGATTAGAATCTCATTAGAGAACTACATTAGAATTCGATTCGAGAATTATAATTTTCTCGATTTGAGAATTAGGTACCCTTTTGTTTGAGAACGCTATGATTTTCGATAGATTTTCGAGTCGCCCTCTAACGTTAGAGGTTTGAGAATGAGGCTAGTTCTCGAGTCATTCTCAAATCGATAACTAACCTCAGTGTTTGTTGGGTCGCTGCCCACCAGCTTTTCTCCAACGCAGTGAAGGTCTCCCTTTTCTTTTGCGTTCAGCGGGTTTCGATAAAAATACTTTCTGGGCCGGCGTTAGCCTTCATCCATTCGCACGACATGACCTGCCCAACGCAGACGCTGCATCTTTGTATGCTGAACTATGTATGTCGATGTCTGCGTACAGCTCGTACAGCTTATTGTTAAATCTCCGTCGATGCTCGCAATCGCTAACGCACAAAGGTCCATACATCTTGTAAATATTCGAAGAGAGCGGTCGTGTTTTTATTTCGCTCCGCTGTGGTTTTAATTTAATTATTTGTATCTTGTTCCTTTCGATATAATAATTGACATTCAATAGTACAATGGTGACAGTTTTAAATAATAATAACATATTCAGAAAGTGACTCCTATACTTTCATATAACATATTGTTTATTTGAATAAATAAATATTTACTCGGCATTTTAAACAAAGTTCTTAACAAATATACAAACATACATATGTACATATCTGTCAGTCATGCCGTGTGTGTGTGCCCGGAGAGTTGAACGAGACCAACCGAAGGTGGCATGTGCTCTTTGCAAAGAGTATTTTCACCTAAAGTGTGTAAATTTGTTGCCTGAAGACGTTGATTATCTCGACAAGAACAATAAACCTTTTTTTTGTAAACGCTGCATGGCCGAGCGCAGAAATTCTACTAGTGCTTCTTCGGCAACTACAAGTGTTGTTGTTGGTATTGATGACAACAATTCGCAAAAGTCCAAATCGTCTGAAAAAATTGTTGGTGCTAACTTGCCGAAAATCTCGTCTCAACCATTGCAGCCTGCTGCTATGGGAGGCGGTGCAAAGATCGTCAACAACTCGTCCAAACCTGCTGCTATGGGAGGCGGTGCAAAGATCGTCAACAACTCGTCTACACTGGCTACAATTGGGAGTGCATCGATCGTGAGTAATGATGTTAAAAAGTTACAAGATACCTTGGGTATTATACTTAGTGAAATATCTGCTCTTCGTATGGAGAATACTCATTTAATCTCTCTTGTAAATGCTCTGCATGAAGACCGAAATCTTTTAATGCAAAAGGTCGACGCCCTACAAGCAGAATCAATTTTAGTGCAAACTAAACTCTCGAACAACGAATCAATTATTTCATCTCTAAATTTGGAGCTAAAAAGTATAAGTGCAATTGTTGCGGGCTCTGGAGTTGCGCCAGCAGCTAATAAGAGCCGCTCAAACTCTTCTTCGACTGCATCTCTATCATCGTTGGCTGCCGCTATGGGAGGCAGTGCTATGATCGTCGACAATTCAAAGGTGCGCGTGGGAGGCAGTGCTGAGTTTTCCGACAATTCATCGGCCGTTCTGAGTGGCAGTGCTATGAGAGGCGGTGCGGAGTTAGTCGACAATGCATCTTCTGTTTTGGGATGCAGTGAAGAGGTTTTCGACAATTCATCTTTAGCTGAACAGAACGCAATGCAAGCATCTGTTACAGCTGCGGTTAGCTTAATAAGCCCCAAAGTGTCACACATACGGTCATCAAATAGCAAATCTTCTGATACGGCTGTATCTAACGTAAATAATCTCAAAGCTTCTTATGCAGCTGCGGCTAAATCTAATAATAATTCTAATGGGTCTCATATCCGCTCATCTCAAGTTGCCAATGCCCCCTCGAGCGCGACGCAGAATAGTGTAACTCAGGCCTATGTGAGTAAAATTGGCACTCAAATACATGGCAATAAATCTACCGCCTCTACGAGCAAAGCTGGTAGTCAAACGGGTGGCAGTAAATCTAAGGTAAACATTGTTGGCTCCAAAAAAAGTGCAGATCTAGGTGTAGCTCATAAAATGAAATGGATACACCTCTCATATTTCAAGCCTACAGTTTCGGTTGATGATATTCTATCGTACATAACGAGCGAAACAGGTATCCACTCTAATTCTATAGCGTGTTATCGTCTGGTAAAAAAGCAACCAGACCAAAATGGTGCGGGTCCTGAAACACTCAAACGCATTAGTTTTAAACTTGGGATTCCATCCTCATTATATGGCACAGTGTATAACTCTGAGTTGTGGCCAGCTGATGTAAGTCTTCGTCCGTTCAGGTTTTTTCAAAAACCGGGTGTAGCAGAAGGAAAAACCTGAGTTTATCGTCACAATTAATTGATGGTAAAAACAAAAGCTTCAGAATATTGTACCAAAACGTATCCGGTCTACGCACGAAATCCCTGTCTATTTTCCAACAATCTTCTCAAATGGATTATGATGCTGTGGTGATTACAGAAACTTGGCTGAATGATCAGTTTTATGATGAGGAATTTTTCGACCTCAACCTCTTTCATGTTTTCCGAAAAGATCGCGATGCTGCTAAAACTGGCCGTAAACGAGGTGGTGGCGTACTTATAGCTGTTAAGCGTATTTTTTCTGCACGTATTGTAGATTTACCAAACAATGATTCCCTACTGGATCAACTCTGTGTTTTGGTTCCAGGTATTAAAGAGAGTATTATTATATGCGTGTCTTATATTCCTCCGAATAGTTCGGTTGAACTGTACAGATTTCATTTAGATAATATTAAGCATTTATCATTTAAATCAAAAGCAAATCAACACATGTGTGTTTTAGGGGACTTTAATCTTTGTAGGTTAGATTGGCATTATGCTTGTGATGATGTTTTCCTTACCCCATCAAATACTTGCAATGAAACTGAATCTTATGTAATTGATACATTCTCTTTACTAGATTTAATTCAAATCAACCGATTTTTTAATGAATTGAATAGGCTTTTAGACTTAGTCTATATTAGTAATAATCTTAGTTATATTATTAATAAGGCTGCTTTCCCAATGTCGGCATCTGACATGCATCATGTGCCATTGCTTATCGATCTAAATGTTTATTCATTTCTTCCTTCTAGAAGAACTATAAATAATCAATTTAACTTTGATTTCAAAAATTGCAATTTTGACATTTTAAATAAACACATTTCAGATGTTGATTGGGAATGTCAGTTCAAATACCATACTTTAGAATCTTCTTTCAAGTTGTTCAAGTCTACGGTAATTGATATTTGCAATGTTCATATGCCAGTTAAGGCCAAGCCTACCTATAAAGTACCATGGTATACGCGTGCCCTAGTCAGGTTAAAAAACTTACGAAATAAGTTTTATAAAAAATATATGGCAACACATGATGTTAACTTCTTTCTTAATTATAGGCATTATATGCGCGAATTTAATCTATATGGCAAAGCTCTGTATGTAAATTATATCAAAAAGTTTGAAATTAATATTAAAAATAATCCTAAAGAATTTTGGCGTTACATTAACTCGAAACGTAAAAGCTCGATTATACCAAATTCCATGTTTTTAAACAATAAAACCTCAACAAATTCTTTAGAAACTGCAAACTTATTTGCAGATTTTTTTGAATCTAATTTTGTAAATGGGCCTAATATTATTGATACCTCGTGTAGTACGTATATGTATGCACCGAATATCAGTTCTATTACAGTGTCAGAAGATGATGTCATATTGGGCATCTCGAAATTAAAAATGTCCCGTAAACCAGATAACGATGGCCTATCTGCTTTCCTTTTGAAAAAGTGTTGTAATGCTCTTGCGAATCCGCTCCAATATATTTTTAATAATTCGTTAAAATCCGGGATCTTTATCGAGGAATGGAAACTCTCTTTTATTACTCCAATTTTCAAATCAGGAAATAAAAGTAATATCTGCAATTACCGTCCGATTTCAAAGATTACAACCATAAGTAAGCTCTTTGAATCCATAGTAAAAGATAAACTTTTCCGTAGTGTCAAAAATTTTATTTCACCCTTCCAGCACGGTTTTATGCCTGGCCGATCAACTGTTACAAATCTAACAATTTTCTCCGAATATTGTATTTCATCATTTCAAGAAGGCTACCAGGTTGATGCTATATACACGGATTTTTCTAAGGCGTTCGACAAAGTTTGTCATTCCCTCCTTATTGAAAAATTATCGAAGTTTGGTATTCACTCAAATTTACTACGTTGGTTTGAGTCTTATCTTAAAAATAGACTAAGTTTTGTAAGCATTGAAGAAGCACATTCGAGACCTATTGTTGCCACTTCTGGTGTACCACAAGGCAGTGTGCTTGGGCCACTCCTTTTTGTTCTATTTATAAACGATATCGTATCGCAAATACATCATGCCCACTGCCTTTTATTTGCAGATGATATGAAATTATTTTTAAAAATACGTGACTTGCACGATGTTGATAAACTCCAAAATGATATCAACTCTGTTAACAATTGGTGTACAAGAAACCTTCTGTTCTTGAATATTAACAAATGCTCTGTGGCAACTTTTTCTAAATCGAATACGCCTATACCTACAACCTACTTTCTCTCCAATTCACGACTTAACTCTGTGAAAGAAGTTAAAGATTTGGGAGTGATTTTTGATACGAAATTTTCTTTCGTACCTCATGTAAATTTCATACTGCCGAAGGCTTACTCACTTCTAGCCTTTATTCGTCGAAATAGCTCAAGCTTTACTGATCCCTACACTTTTAAGTCTCTATATACCAGCTTAGTTCGTTCAAGGCTTGAGTATGCTTCGGTTATTTGGAACCCAGTATACTCGATACATGCTTATCGATTAGAGCGTGTTCAAAAGACATTTATACGCTTTGCTTTACATACCCTAAAATTTAATGAGCCCATCCCATCTTATGAATCCCGCTGTATGCTAATTGATCTTAAAACATTAGAGAATAGAAGAATGTTACTGTCACTTTCATTCGTAACTGACATTATTGTTGGAATTATTGATTGCCCGTATCTGCTTGGTTTAATTAACTTTAATGTACCGTCAAGATTGCTTAGACACTCTTCTCTTTTTAATATGGGAGTTTGCCGTACTAATTATGCATTAAATTCGCCAATAAGTAGGGCGTTAACTGAATTTAATAGCCTTGCCAAGAAATATGAAATTGATTTCGGGCTTGGGAAAAATTGTGTTAAATCTGTCTTAATTCAAGCTTATCGCTAATATATTTACCTTTCAATTATATTAACATATGTAATTGTAAACATATATTCTTTGTAACTTAGGTTTTTTTTTTAGTAGTCTGTAAGAACTTGTTTCATTGATGAATAAATAAATAAATAAATAAATAAATAAATAAATCTTCCGAAGAACTTTGCTCTCGAATACTCCAAGCGCCATTTCATCTGATTTTGATATTGTCCATGCTGCTGCGCCATACATGAGGACTGGAAGGATGTTCTTCTTGAAGAGCATGATTTTTGTTTGTCGAGAGGGTGAACTTTACTTTTCAATAGCCTACTTAGTCCAAAGTAACATTTATTGGCAAGAGTGATTCTTCGTTGGATTTCCGTGCTGACATTATTTTTCATGTTAATGCTGGTTGCCAAATAGACGACGTCCTTAACAGATTTCGAATTTGTAGCTGTCAACAGTAACGTGGCTGCCAAGACGTGCTGTTTCTTAAAGCCCATCTCCACATAACTTGTTTCACCAACAAAACATCTAGCAAAACATCTCGCTAAATAACCCATCTCCACGTGGCTGATCGTTATTCAGTTTCACATTTCTCTTTCTTGTTCTTCTTAAATGTTTGTATGTTTGCTTATTTTTCTGTTTTTGTTTTGGTCTGTGTGAGATTTCGATAGATTTTCGATACAAAATTAGAGTAGGCATCGATATCATCGCGTTTGGCAAGATGATTGAGAACGAAACAAGTGTTTCAATCTTCACTCGCTCTCAGAAATTTGTATGCAAATTGGCGAGTTTCGGCACTCGTTTTGAGGTCGAAGCAAGAAGAGCGAGTGCAGAGAAAAGAGCGAAACACGTTATGTGGAGACATGGTATTTGCCTCTTTATCCAGCTTGGAAAAGGCAAAACATACAGCGTGGGTGTTAGTGCCAAAGATGTTGATATCAAAGTTGTTAAATATTTATGCCAATTTAAATATGTAGGTATGTATTTGCATTCACACACTGATTACTTACTTTTCCTCAATCCGGAAAAGTTCAATAATTCGATTTGTTGGCATATTTCCTGCCTTAACGCAATACGCAATTTCATGTACGTAATTTAATAGATATGTAAACATAGTACATAAATATGTACATATGCACTCGTATGTATGTATGTATGTACCTACGTACACGTATAACACATAATATAAATAAATATATAAATAAATACACCTTTCGTGCATATTCTGTTCATTGAGTTTTGCTTGCCATGCATACGAGTACATACAAAAAACTTTATACGCAATTAAATTATATTCATTTCATTTTATTTGTGGCCATAAAGTAATCGAATAAACAATTTTGCAAAAAAAAAACATTTTTTGCAAGAATAATACTAAGTAAGCACAGGGTGAGCAACAATGATGGATTTAGGACACAGTTTTATGCGTTTATTTCTTTGAAAAAAAAAAAAAACAACAAATCCACATATTTGCTATAGAATTTTATTGTTTAAAAAAGAGAGTATTCTTCTGTTCAGTTTTTATAAGAGAGTAGAAATTTTTCGGTCTTAAATCTACTACATGTTAGCGAATCGATGCCAACTTAAGGATTCTTTCAGCATGAAGCGTATCTATCGCACATTCTCACAACTAAAATACATACATACATATTATGTATGCACATTAAACTGTGCCTGTGTATAATACACTCACCTTTGCTAGCCAACCAACCAGCCACCAACCAAACTGCCAGCTAGTAAATTGCAATATTTAGACAAAATGCCTGACAACCATAAAACCACAAGTTTGACACACTAGTAATCGCCGGAAAATGTCAACTAAAATAGAAAGCTATCGTTGCTACATTTTGATATTTAGTTGCCTAAAATTGCATTTTCTGGCGTTTGTTATTGTTTTTTTTGTTGTTTTTACAGCAATTAAAGGGGTTAAATGGGGTTACGTACAGCTCATGGATATCATTGCTATGAACATTACTAAACAAGGATTTTCGCTTGTCCGTTTCAAGGATTTAATTGTGGTGCGCTGAGAGAAGGCAAGTGGATGGGGAAGTACTACTTATTTTCGACTAGTTTTTATTTTATAAAATACAAAAAGAATACTTAAATCGAAATTTATTTGAAAATTTGTACTTTTAATGCAAATTTAATTTAAAAACGCTGTGACACAAATTGAGGGTTGCGGTATGGGGGCAGAATAATTTCCACACAGAACGGAAGACCAATATCCAAATGATAAAACCCCCAAACCGTTTATCTCCCTGAGGTCAAATTGTCAGTTTTTTATTGCAATTTTAAATTTTCGAAAAATAACAATCACTTCTACCTCGCCGGTAATACGTAGTCTGAATTTGTTCGCTTTTCGCCAAATAAAATTAATAAAGGCAAAAATGGTAAATAAACATATCGTATAAAAATATGTTGTTAGGAATCATATGGTAAAATATTATGAACTTTAAATTCGTAGAATACTTTAACCATCCAAAACCTCCACGAAGAGCTCGATTTGGTCCATTTTCTATAAAGTGCGGAAACAATAGTATTTTTAGGGTCGTTAGAGGGTTAAAATGTTCTAGAAAATAATTCGCCATAAAATTTTACTAAGGATCTTCGCACACAAAATCTTCGTAACAAATATTAAAAAAAAAAATTCTTTCAATTTGTACATACATAAATGTATTATTTAGCTGACAATTTTAACTTCTTCCACCCAACCAAATTTGAGAACAGGGGCAACTACATGTATTTTTTATTCATCACAAAGTAAATGATAAGCTGTTCCGTATGAAAAGCTGTAAATCGATTGAAACTTTACGACGATATAAACGTAAGTATTCTTTAGCAAATAAAATTATACTTACATACTCCTATCTATAATAAAAATATTCAAAACCATATATATCAAACTAACTTTCGAAATAAGCCAACTGCACTGGCGTGGATAGCAAATACTCGTAGATCTACGCCTACGCATATTTTACATTCAATTGTGCGTATTTAACAGATAAGAAATTCAGCGGAAATTTTTTAAAAATAACGTCATATATCTTGTTTTCATGCTATGCTTACACATATGTATGTATATGTACATTAGGGAAGGGCGATTTGTATGGAGGGAAATTAATCGATACCGCGCTATCGAAATTCGGATTCCTCTCATTTTTCTGAGTAGAAAACTCCTCCACGACATTTGTCTAAAATTAATTTTGATGTTCCGGAATTTGGTTTTTATGAACCAAGACGAATTTTTGAAAATAAAAATTAGGCAAAAATCGACAAAAAAATATCCAGGCCAATATGCACATCGAATTGAAGCAGAATTTTATGCTGAATCCAGATATGAAATCGAAACTAAAATCGGATGATCGGTTTTCGAGATATAGCGTGATTTCCGGTTATGGAGGCTGAATGCCCAAAATCGCACATTTTCGTGATTATCTCTTGTTGTGTACAATACATCTTAATTTTTGTTGCAAACTTTTTAAAGATAAGTCAATACAATATATGAACAGTATTTTAAAATATTAATTTATCTTCCGGTATGGGAAAACTAGAATGCAGTCTTTTTTCCTTGGCCAAAAGCGCGGTATGGGTTCTCTATGTTATAGTTATCCGATACCGATGAATTTCGCCGACAGCGCTTTGTGTACAATAAATGCTCTAAATACAAAATTTCAAAATTTTAGCTGTAAAAATTGAGGAGTTATAACCCAAAACGTAGACGTATGCTGTTTGGGACTTGTTTTTTTACTTTACTCAACTCTAAATAAGCACATCTCACACTGAAAGACTTCAGTGTATGAATACACACGCTTTCGCCTAAAAGTATGCAATGTTTACATACATACATACATACATACAGGTGAAACTAATAAAAGCGTGTTAAAAAAACTCAAGGTTACTCATACGCCATAGCGTACTATTTGAAGCAAAAAACAAATTTCAGAAGCAAAAGTCTACGTTTTAGGGAATAACCCTTCAATTTTTGCAGCTAAAATTCTGAAATTTTGTATTTAGAGCATTTATTGTACACAAAGCGCTGTCGGCGAAATTCATCGGTATCGGATAACTATAACATAGAGAACCCATACCAAGGCCAAGGAAAAAAGAGTGCATTATAGTTTTCCCATACCGGAAGATAAATTAATATTTTAAAATACTGTTCATATATTGTATTAACCTATCTTTAAGAAATTTGCAAAAAAATGTAAGATATATTGTACACAGCAAGAGATAAACGCGAAAATATGCGACTTTCGGCATTCAGCCTCCATAACCGGAAATCAGGCTATATCTCGAAAACGGATCATCCGATTTTAGTTTCGATTTCATATCTGGATTCAGCATAAAATTCTGCTTCAACTCGATGTGCATATTGGCCTGGATATTTTTTGTCGATTTTTGCCCAATTTTTATTTTCAAAAATTCGTCTCGGTTCATAAAAACCAAATTCCGGAACATCAAAATTAATTTTAGACAAATGTCGTGGATGAGTTTTCTACTCAGAAAAATGAGAGGAATCCAAATTTCGATAGCGCGATATAGGTTCGTAAATCGCCCCACCGTAATGTACATATCTGTGAATTTATGTATGTTTGTATATATGTCCATTGAAATAAAAATACACAAAAACATTGGATGGTATGCCGTAACGAAATTTGACATGAATAAAAAAAAAAAGTTGTATGTTGTTGGAGCATTTAATAGGATTCAAATTAAAGTATTATGAACGCCAATTGAAGCGGAAGCTGTCAGTATGTCAATACTCGTAACAGCAATAAAAAAGTAGTTTTTTTTTTTGCCCTACAGCGCGGGACAGTTTCTTGTATATGTAAACACATGTTTTCAGATCTAAGTATGCCAAGATTGTTTTTTCCTTTTTTTGGTTACCGTTTTTCAGCTTCACTTCCCATTAAACACTGAAAACGAAATTCTCAAACGGAGAAAATATTGTTTCATATTTATCATTTGAAAATTAACATAAATTCAATTGTTTCTCAAATATTGTTTATCAACTTGAGAACAATTTGCGAAATTTGAGGAAAATTTGTTTCGCATTTTTAACCATTTCTTGAATTTCGACATCAAATGCAGGATTAAGTTATTTATATTAAACTACAAGTAAAGTAGTTGAAAAGAAACTCAAGATAAAGTTATTTATTTTAAACTACTAGTAAAGTAGTTGAAAACAAATGCTGGATAGGGCAATTGACTGCTTGCTATGACATCGCCGTGTTAAAAAAGTCAGTATTGCAAAGGAAAAAGTCACATTTTCAATTAGTTGTTATTGAAAATAAAGTAGTTTATAAAGTGATTTAAAATTAATTAAATTTCCTACAGGGAAGTAATGAGAATTTTAAATTAAAAAAAAATTAAAAAACTTTTAATAATTCTTCAGGAAATGTTAGCAAGATTTTTATAAAATTATTTGCAAGCGTCAAAATAATTATAATCAAAGTCAGCAGGTACAAGATCTGTTGGTGGGCACTGTAATATCTAGTTGCCTAAAAGTATGCAGCATATGTACATGCACACTAAATTAAGCTACTTATATTAATCCCAAAATTATGCAACATTTTTTCTAACATTTATCATTTCCACAATTGGCTTATAATTAGACACTTTGCGTATAACTGAAGCTGTCACTCAATATTTTATACACTGTATTATTTTATTACACTAGATACTTGCGGCAATAGACTTATAAACAAATTGCTTTAAACTTTGAAAAAGCGATTAGAGTAGGATAGAATGGTTAAAGAAGGAGTGAGAAAGAGAAAAAGACAGTAAAAGCGAGCAGTAAGCCCCAAAACAAATCGCAGATATGTACTATGCATGCAGGTAAAACAAATTACTTACTACGTTTCGGCATAACTTTGTCAGCTAAAACACGTACAATTTGCATACAGAAGTTTTGAGCGTAAGCAGACAGTGTTGAGTTTTATTTTTTGCAGTTATGTCTTGGTTTTACATTCCTAGTTCTTTTTTTTTCGTTTAAAGCTATGCAACCCTACAATTAAATTAAGCGACTAAAGGAAGTTGTAAGGATGTGCTGAAATGCCACGTGCAAAAATATATTTACAGTTTTGTACTTGTAAAAGGAATTTGAATAACAAAAAATTAGGGTATGAGCGCAAAAGGAAATTTCAGTTAGATGTTTTAGGTACCTAAAATTAAAGCAATTATTTGCTAGTTGTCGTTTAAGCCAGTGCGAAGTTAGTGTAGGCTAGCAAATACCCATTCCGCTTCGCTGCAATAAATCACACTATGCCACTGCCTATCAATATCACTAACGCTCTCCATCTCCGTTTCCTCTTTCTCTTCCTCACACTATACTTCTCTCTTTCTCTCGTTTCAATTCCCGCTCCCTATAAACAACATTCCGTGGCCTTCCGGGTCCACATATTGGTCTATATTAATGGTCGTGCTATGGCCTTTTAGAGTCAACTTGCCAGGTCTTGAGCATTGTAAGCAAAGTCCTCTAATATAACTGTATGGAAAAAATGTGCTCTCCGCCTTCTTTCAATCAGTACAATTCACTCCAGCACTTAAACATAATATTTGAGACTCTCAGTGAGTTAGAATTTATTCCATAGAACTATTTGTATTAACCAAACCCTCCGAAAAACCCAAAATTTCTTCAACTTATTTACATACAATAGATATCTATTCCCTCATAATCACCATAATCACTTACAAATACCTCAAAAATCCCACACAAACAAAAAGATAAAAGCAAAAACAAACAATAAAGCTCAACAAATATTTAAATTTACTTATGTACTAGCTGACAGTTGACATGTATAATAAAGTACACGCTACAACAACAAAATCAAAATAACTGATGTATAATCATGTTGGCACCAGCATTTCCACCAATCACTGCTGCCACCACAGTCACCAGGAGCAACTAGTCAGCCAACCAACCTGCCATCCAAGTCAGTTGTCAACCAAAACGCCAACGATTTATTTGTAAAGGCAGCGCGAACAACGCGAACTACAAAACTAAGTAAAAACATTCATTTCGCTAACAAATGACAAACAGAGACAACTTAAAATCAACAACGTATATAATTTTCTAAGAAAAAAAACAACAACAACATTTAGTATATACGTGTGTATGTCTCATGCCATTCGCGTAGAGCACAATCATGCCAATGAGGAGTACACAAGCAAGCAAAAGAACTATTCACAAATTCGTTTGGCAGTTCTTTACACGCTTGTCGTCAGTACGTCAGTCAGCAACTCAGTCAATCAGTCTGTCAAGCATTCCATTTCTTTGTTATATTACTGTTGTTGTTGTTATTGCTGTCATTTCTTTGTTATCGCGCCTTCGCGCTTTACTCTATTACTCCACTCTGCTCTGCTTAGCTGCGCTTTGTTCATCAGCCAAATGTGCACGAGGATTTATTTGATTTTATTGTTTGTTCTTGTTTTTCTTTCTTGTTTTTTTCTTTTGTTTTTCTTTCGTGTTTTTTGTTTAAGTAAGCAGTTATTTTCTTCAAATCTCTGTCTGTCTGTATGTCCGTCAGTCTGTCAGCGTTCATTCGTACACCCATTTCTCACATTTCTATTTCTTTTACTGCCACATTGCTTTGTACTTTTCATTTCGTTAAATTTATTATTTATTCTTTTATTTTTTTTATTTTTTACATCAACATTGCTTCATTTCAGCTCATTTCATTCATTGTAACATTTAATTTAATATTGTCACTTTTGTTTTTTTTTTTTCAGCCTCAGCCTTAAAGCTAAATGAGCTAATATTTGTTTGGTTCATGTAAATCCGCCCACGCATTCATACATGTTTACTTAGATTGGTCTTAATACAATTTTGTTCTTAATAAGTTATATTTGGGCAATTCACAAGCTGTTGTAAAGTATTGTAATGTTGTATACTGGTAAAGGTTTACAATAGGTGTATCAGTAGGGTTGATTTTTCTCATACAAATTTCAATACAACCAATACAACTGGGCAGCCTATGTTTATTGAGTGTGCTATTTGATTTAAGTTTTTATTCTGACAGTTTGTTAAAAAAAATTTAAACAAAAATATGGAAGCGGTTGACGACATTCCGCTAAATATAATGGAATTAAATAAATAAAAATGTGCTGTTTCACGGGGGCCTCGGCTAATTTTATTTCAGAGCCGTCTACATATCCTACACAACCAGGCGTTGCTGGTTAAGGATACAATTTTTTTTGCCGTTCGCGTTCATTAAATTTGGATTTAAGGTGCAGTATGGCTTTGAAAACACGTTTGGTTACTTTTTTAATGGTGCCCCCATCACCCACACCAAAAATTGAGGCCACTTTTCTTACCGATTGTCCATCGCCGGACGATCCTAGCCGATAAAGGGCTATTTTAAGCTGCAACTCTATAGGAAGTTGCAAACTACATGAGCTCGTTTTAAAACCATCATCGTTCCTTATCAAATTTAGAATATACATACATAGATGAACTCTTCTGGACGGACACGGACCATTTGGGTGAACCTGCTCTCATCAAGGTTTTCAAGGACATTACGCGTCCAATTGAATGATTTTGGTATACCAAAATGAACGCTTCTTCGATTGCTTAAAACACAAAAAAGGTTAATCGAAAAACCTTCAATAGCTTCATCTTCTTCTTCACCTGGGTAAGAAAACAAATTACTTGCAACGTGTGTATCATATATCAATTAGGACTTACTTGAATCCGCCGCTAACAAATCTAATAACTGTTTTTCGCATAAAGCAGTTATGATTTTGTTTTTTCACTTTCTCCTGGCATTTTTCTTATTAAAATTTTTGTAAACAACAAACTGTAAAGAATAACGAAATACAACAAAACACATAGACAGTCTGTTCACAGGTATTGCGTTCTTATGTATATTTTCCTTTACAACATACAACTTTACAATAGCCAGTGAATTGCCCAATTGTAAACAATTCATGTAATAAATTTAAAACAAGCAGTGTTCGCATGGGTAAAGCGTTGACTTTGCAACGAATTCTGAAAGAAACGCATATGTGCGTGTATGTATGTATACACTATAGCCAGGATGCATCGCAACGTTAATATTAACGATAACCGAAATGTTAAAGACGTCTCTGTTGAAACGACTCAGTTTTTCAACGTTATAAAAATTATCAAAATAATTTCTGTTTCGTTATCAACGTCAACGAAACTCAAGCGTTAACGCTGAAACGTTAAGCTGAGCGCTCTATATTACTGAGAGAATTGTCACTCTAACGAACCATCAAAGTGCTCTATGTTTATCATTGAGAGCCTTGTTACTCTGCGCTGCTACTAAGCACTCTCAACTTATTGTGAGAACCGAAAAAACGCGCCCATTTCAATGATAATTTCAAGGTTAATTTTCGATTTAACGAAAACGATTTCCTTTTTGTTGATTTTGTTTCGTTTAAAACGTTAACGCTTGTATTTTAGTTTCGTTAACATAGCATGTTAACAAACGGAAAAATATTTTGATAGTTTGTTGAGCATCCTTGCACTATAGCGAATTTGGAATTTTAGTCAAAGAAATAAATTCTCACTGAAATAATTACATATTTTATTGTGGAATTCAGAGCAGAGTGGAACATATGTACATATCGAGCCATAACCGCCAAATTGGCGTAAGGAGCATATAGCAAATTTTAGAAGAAAACGCTTTCTTTTGAAAATATGTATGTATCTACGTAAAAAGGGCAACACAGGCCAATGAACTTTCGCTTGATTATGTATCAAAAGTGGATTAAATCTTTATACAAAATTTCATTCGAATACGTAGCTTATTTACGTAGATATTTACAAAAAAGAAAACCATCTGTCCTTTTGGCGCTTATGGCTACCCTGTAGGATTTCGGAGTAGACTTAGTATACTCCATAAACTAGACTGTAGGGGCTTGTAACTGGTCCAAAATTTGGTCCAATCCCATATAAAATTCTATTTACATTTTACATTGCATGTCCTAGGCAAGGGTCAATTGTCCCTGTCTGCATTACATTCGGACCAGCTTTAGGTCGATTGGACATTTGTACATTACAATCGGGGTATACTTTTTCTATATACATTGAAACCATTTCATGTCTAGACCTTTATTTTTTATATTCTTTATTTGATTAAATAAGTGTACATTATTTCTAAAAGTTAATTAAAGAATGATATACTGTGGAACGATTTTCCGTTAACCCTTGTCATGTTGGGTTTGGAGACAAACCGGTTTCGGCTAATATGCACCAACACCAAATCGATTCGCCCGTGTCTGAATTTGTTTTAACTGTTTTTGTTGTTAATATTGGTTTTAATATTGTTGTTGTTTTTTCGTTGTTTGTTGTTGTTTAACCTCAGCTTCTTCCCATTTTATCATGTTATTATTCTTGTTTTTGTTGCCGTTCTTCATCTTCTTTTAATCCGTGTTGTTTTGTTTTTGTTGTTTGCGTTCATGTTTTTTTTGTGGTTGTAATTATTGGTGTTATTTTGCTTCCTATTTTTTCTTTTTCTTCCTTTTCTTCTTCTTCTTATTTTCCTTCGTGTTGTTATATTTGTTGTTAATTTTGTTGTTGTTTGTTGTTTTTTCGTTGTTTGTTGTTGTTTATCCTCAGCTTCTTCCCCTTTTATCGTGTTATAATTCTTGTTTTTGTTGTCGTTCTTCATCTTCTTTTTATTCGTGCTGTTTTGTTTTTGTTGTTTTTGTTCACGTATTTATTTTAGTTGTCGTTGTTGTTATGTTGTTGTTTTTATTCATGTTTTGTTTTTGTGGTTGTAATTATTGGTGTTCTTTTTCTTCGTCTCTTTCTTTTTCTTCCTTTTTTCTTCCTCTTATTTTCCTTCGTGCTGTTATGTTGTTGTTACATATCGCTCATTTGCTGCAAAACCGGCATAAGTAAAAAAAATCGATTGTCCAGAAAACGCTTTTAAAATTTTCAACTGACTCCAATCTTACACAGAAAATAGGAAATCCTACAAATTCAAAACAAACCAATTCAGTATAATATATTTAACATATCCATAAAGCAAAATCAACACCAAGTATCCATTTATTGTTTTTTCCTGAATAAGAACCAACTCTCCTTTGCATAATGACGTTATTGTTGCAAAAATATATTCAATAGAGTGTCTTAAGTTATAATGTGTCATTATTGTTGAGAAAAAAAAACAATAAGTTCGTATTAATTCATTTTATTTTCAATCTTTTGAACTTCAAATATACATATTATGTACTTATTAATATCACAAAAATAAACATAAATTAATTATAATTCATACACCGAGAGAAAAGATATTGGTAGATCAACGGGATTACGGGTTAAAACAACAGATTCCACAGTCAAATCACACCCAAAGGATATATCTGTTAAATTGATAGACGCTGTTTTAACAGTTTTATTGTTGTACTACTCTGAAAACAAAAAATCGCTGTGAATCCAAACACTTTTGCTGTTAAATCGACAATTTTCCGCAGTTGAAATTTTGTCACTTAAAAATAAATCCCTTTGTGTTTTACATGGCCATTTATTTCTAACAATTACTTTATAATGTGTATTTTTAGAGCTATTGGCAAGTTTTTTGAATATTTTGTTTGCATTTTTCTCTTCATCCTCCCTCCGTTCTGTTTCCAAGTACAAATATGTAGCTTCATCTCCGCTTGTTTTCCATTGCGGCACCTTCTTCGCCTTCACTGCTTGCTATATTGTTTTCTCTATTTTATATTCTCCTCCGATTTCAAACCATGACATCAACCTGAAATTCAATCCAACGGCATCATATTGCTAGCTTAGAGTTCAAACTGTGTAAGTCCATTTTTATGAAAAAGTGTATTTTTATGTAGAACGCTAGAAAAATCAAATACGCGCTACGCTAAACAAGTTTCTGATACTTGTCATATTTCTACTCGTTGGTATTCTGTGACACGCAAATTGTGTAAGTTCAAAAAAACGAAGAAAATTTTGTAAGTCCAAAATTTTATATGAACAGAAATTTTTTTTTCATTTCGAAATTTTTTTATTTTTTTTTTTTTTGTCTCTCCTACAAAGTTTGAAAAAAGGACTTACACAATTTGCACTCTAAGCTAGCGATATGTATGTTGAATATTGAACTTTAGTGGCTATTATACTTACCTTTGTTCGAACAAGCATCCGTGAATTAAAACTCACACACGCAAGCAAAGCAACAATTAACCACGGAGAAAGCTGGCAAAATAAATACTTTTTCTTTTGATAGTCAACAGTAATGATTTGTTGAATCAACAAATAAATATAAAGGTTACAGCAACAGATATTAGGGTTAAGTTAACAGTGACTCAGTTATATCAACGAAAATTTCTTTTAATAATTGACGATCAGTTGTGTTGAACTAACAAATAGGTTTTAATAGATATATTTGTTAAAGTAAAAGATGTTTTCGTTTATATAACTCTAAATCTATTTAAACATATTTCTGTTAATTTAGCGAATTTAGGGATTAACAGAAGAAAACTGTTGATACTACTGTGATTATTTTTCTGAGTGTAGAAACAGTCTTTTGAACTTAAGAAATTAAGGAACTCTTTAACATCTTTTCATCTTAAGTTATAATTCATAAACGAAAAATGTTAATTTTTTACTTCAAGTAATTAAAAAATTAATGGATTACATGTTTCGTCTTGCTATCCTCACTATTACTTTCTTGTTGTGGTGATTTTGGACAGTATGTTGCATCAGCCACGGAGTCGTCAAATTCTTCCGAAAAAGAGGATTATGGGGATAAACTCGAAGATGATTTGCTACTGTTGCAGTTTGACATTTTAAAATAACCTAAAACAACAACTTTTATTATTGTGATCGTGCGTTTTATTCATACATAGCTATATTTTTTATCAGCAATAGCATCATATTTTGTGTTAGTGAGAGCAATTTATTGGTACTGTTAATAATTCTATATTCAACAACGACACATTTTGTTATAATGTAAAATGATGACTGTTTATTAGTCATTCTTTTATATGTAATAACGTCATATCACGAAATACTTAAGTTGGCGATAGTATTTTTATCAACTAGAACGTCATATTTTGTAATATACCATGTTTGAATTAAATCAAACTTTTCAACAAGATAGTCATAACTCAAATTAGCGCTGTGTACTTGAAAAAATCTAGATTAAAAATACCATTACCTTTTCACGAAGAACTCCACAACACAAAATATGCCTCTGTTTGAGAAAGCCAAACGATCTTAACACGACGGCAGCAGTGGCACAACTGAGATATGTCGATATCACGTATAAAAAAAGTTGAAACAGATGAAATGAAATAACGGCATATTCTCTTCTCAAGCGGAGCATATAAGAGATATTCGTATGAATTTTTTACTCAACATGAAGTATGATATAGCGAACAATTCTGCATCATTAACTCAAAAATCACGTTTTTTGATTTATGCCGGTCTTGCAGCAAATGAGCGATATTGTCTTCGTATTATTTTTCCGCATTATTTTTCTTTTCCGTCTTCTTCTTCTTCTTCTTCTTCTTCTTCTTCTTCTTCTTCTTCTTCTTCTTCTTCTTCTTCTTCTTCTTCCTCTTCTTCTTCTCCTTTTTCTCTTTCTTCTTATAATTCCTCTTCTTCTTCTTCTCGTTCTTCTAATTTTTGTTCGTGTTGTTATATTCTGTTTCTGCTTCGCCTTTGTGTTCTCTTTTTTATTCTTTCTCTTTTTATTTTTCTATTTCTTTTGCTTTCTCTTTTTATTTTTCTTTTTCTTTTCCTTTTCCTTTTCTTTCGGGTTGTTATCTTGTTGTTGTTGAAGACAATCATCTTCTTTTTCTTATTCTTCTTCTTCACCTTTATCTTCTTCTTGTTCTTCAACTTCTTTTTCTACTACTTCTACTCAGTTTCTTTCATACAGTTGTTATCCTTCTTCTTCTTCTTCTTCTTCTTCTTCTTCTTTTCGTTTGTGTTTTTGGTTATTTTGTTCTTGTCTTCATCATCATCTTCTTCTTCTTCTTCCTCTTGTTGCAATTTCATTTATATCTACATATAGTCAATCGCTCTTATCATGCCATTTAAACCCGTCACACATCAAAAATGTGCAAATTTGCATGCAATTACTTACCGAGAAAATTTTTAAAAATGCTTCTTCTTATTCATGCCAATGCTCTGAGGCTAATAACTTTTCAGCAATCATACATACAAACAACATACATTTCTATAAAAACATATTCATTCATATCCTACACCCTCCCCGTTCCACTCACTCACCCATTCTTAATTAGTTATGGCTTTTGTTAAGTATATTCGCTTTAAAAACAACAACAACTACAACAAATAATCTCGCATGCCATTTGTCATTTGCATTAATCCACCATTTGTCCGTTATATTTGATGATGAAAGCACACCACACCACACCACGACACACCACAATTTCGCCTCTTTTCTCCTACTTACCCTGCAGGGAACTCAATAACTAGTGAGCAAAATTTCTAGTTCCGAACTGGCGTAAAGGTGTCAAAAGGGAACTAGATCAATTGTAGTTAGACCCTCACCAGTTCAGGAGGAGTGAATTGAGTGACCATTATAAGCCACACTTTGATTTGTATGCAATTTCGAAGTGACAAAAATTCTATGAAAATTTTTCGTTCGTTCAATTTCCGTCGGCTTTGTATATTTCTGCAATTCTCAGATGTTTAGTGAAGCGTTTTATATAAAGAGTTTTCTATTTGCATCTTAACTTGTATGAAATGAAATTTTCCCCTTATTATGCTTTTCCGATCACTCAGGCTTATTTTTAATTTTTTTATTTTATTAATTTTTAAATATTATTGTAAATTTTTATTAAATAAATAAATAAAAAAATATTAGTTAAAAAAAAAAAAATAAAAAATAAAAATTATCATCCACCTTGTCACCGACAGGATTCGAACCCACGCCCCTCAGATTGAAAGGCACATGCGTTAACCAGTCGGCCATCGCGCTACTTGCAAGCGGTGTGTCACAGGCTGCACTTAAGCGGCATATGTAAAACTGTAGAATTTGTAGGTACTTGTAGCTAGTTCAGAACTATCGAAAATGTGCCAATAAACGAACTAGTGTAAACTGTAGAATTTAGTACTAGTTCGGAACTATCGAAAATGTAGTGCAGAGGGCGACAATTGACACCGCCTAGGACATCGCCGTGTTAAATTCGCCAGTTGATAACATGCAAAAGAGATTTAGCTCGCACTAGTAGTGTCGAAAAATGCACTAGAAGCGACCTAGTTCGGAACTAGAGATTTTCCCTACAGGATAGCAACATACACTCGCTCTTTGCGCTACCATTTATCATAGATAATAACCACACTTTTGCACTTGTATACATATTTATGTATGTATGTTTGTATACGACGAGCACTTGGTCATTCGCTTGTTGCCTGTCTGGCTGCACGTTGATGATTTCATGTCCATGAAATGGCCACGGTTATGGCAGCAAAGCTTTTATGTGCATGTTCGTGCATGCTTAAACATGTACGCATTTGTGTATTTTAAGTTGACTCTTGTAATTGAATTACTAAAGTAACCGAACTGTATAACCGCAAAGCATCAATGGAATGGCAAGACATAACATAGAATTTCTGTGTGTGTGTTTGTGTGTGTGCGAAGATTGTGACACAAGCATGTCTTACATATATATATTCAAAGTTTTGGAGCGGTCGCAGACCCTAATTGAATCTGCTTATGCATGCATGCTTTATATGCAATATGCTTGAAAGCTGGGCTATTTATTTTTGTTATTTCCCAAACGACTTATGTATGAGTTTATTGGCTTACATTTCATGTTCAAATAATAGAGTTTTGCATTGAGTTTGCTTGCGTCTTATGGCAATTATTATTGAAAGGCCAGTTTGTGTTTGAGCAGCAGAAAAACCGCAGAGCACAATGTAAAGCAATGTCCTTTTACAAGAAATGGAATCGATTTGCTTAGCTCTAAAGTGGGTTTAAAAGGGTTGAAAGAGGTCCAAAAAGGGCATTGCGCTTATAATGACATAGGGAAAATGGGGCTAACCTACTTTCATCAAAGCAGTTGTAGGTTTATTTTGCGGTTTTCGATATAAAACACAAATAGTAGAAGATTTGTATGAAAATAAGTATTTGCTTTAAGCTTTTTGTTACTTTACTTTACTGCATTACATCAGAGTATTTTTTCGTATTTTAAGCGAAGTTAAGTGGAACTCCCTTTAACCTAGAGAGTGCTGCTGTAGTCAACGTTGCCTCTTGTAGTAAAAGCCTTGTGCTTACAATGCTATTATTGTTGTTGTTTTAAGTGCAAAAAATGCTGCACAGCGCTGCTTTAATGGCAGTCATTGGCCCGTATCCTAAAATGTGAACGAACGCTCGCATCAACAAAGCTGCGAAATATTCAAAAGAATAGTTGCTTTGGAAAGCCTTTGCTAGTAAACCCTGCCGTGTGATGCTGTGGCTTTTATTTACACTGTGCGACAATTTGAACGTGGAGAGGCACCTACTCATACAGTCGAAGTCTTTTAGTTTAACGTGCGCAACTGCCACGAAAGGCCTAAACACACGGTTTTCTTCAAACACGGATCAAACGTTGATCAACGCCCCAAGTGCTACGCACTTGGTACCAATTGGAATACGGAATGGACGCGTTACCACCTTGGTAGGGTTCGAGGCCTATCCACACCTCTGCCGTGCTATGGGTCCGGCACCCGGTTGCAATGCAACACCACACCGGGTTATAAATAACCCTTCCCAGCGAACTCTGGGTTTCAACCACAGCCACCACGAAAACTCCCCGAGGGGCCGTTCCCACCAACAGGCTGACCGAAGCCAAGGGCACCCTGTTTCCCGTGGTACCAGATTTAAGTCTCCGGTCGAACCTCATAGAACGAAATGTCCACCCGACAAATGACTACTACCAGTTTGAGCATCCATCCTGCTCTGGACTGGTCACTAGTAAAACCTAAACGACGTTGTGCCACATTTGACTATTTCTTTTCTTGCCATTTTAAATTTGAAAGAAGTTTGGCTCGTTTTATCTGCCAATCTAATACAAAATATTTTATTACTTGACTAAGAGATTTACTGTACTCTCCCCCCCCCCCCCCCACACCCTAAGTATTCCTAAGTGGCGCCTTGCTGCACGAAACAGAAACAACTTGCATGCTATACTGGACTCGGCCAGAATCATCTAGATGGTTACGGACAATTAAGGAAGTAGGAAGAGATTTGCAGAATATTGCAGACATTGTCCGAGGAGAACCATTAAGTTAAGTTGTATGTCGAATAATTTTCTAGAATACTTTAAACCTCTAGCCACCTTCAAAATGCCATTTTTCGCACTGCTCTTTCTCTTTCCAATTTTTTCCCCTTTCTCTTCCCTTTCCGTTTTATTTGCGCTTCCTTTTTCCCTTTATCCATTTTATTTTCCGTACTCTTTCCTCCTTCGTTTCCTTTTAATTACCCATTTCCGTTCCTTTCAGTTTCCACTTCGCTTTCCTTTCCTCTCCTTTTTTCCTTTGCTTTCCTTTCGTTTCCTTTCTTTACCTTTTCCTCTTTTACTCCCTAATGAAAAAATTACAAATTTTAAATAGGTGGCAAGCCTTTTTAAATTAGATTTTATTATCCAGGGCAATCCCCCCCAAAAGACACTTCAAATTAAAAGATGAAACATACTGTAGCGTGAAAATGAATTTCTTAACATCTGGAAACCCTTCTTTGTAAAAATTATAATAAATTACTCATTTTAAGTTCAAGCCCTTTCACATAACACCTGAAATTTGAAGATCAAACAAATTATAGCGTAAAAAGTACTTCTCTAACAGCTGGCAACCCTTTTTTAGTAACAAAATAAAAAATTAATAAAAAAATATAATAAATTCCTCACTTTCAGGCCGAACCCTTTCGTATTACAATAAAAAATTTAAAATTCAAGCAAACTGTACCTGAAAGTTTAATTTTTTAAACAGGTGGCAACCCTTTTATGTAAAAATTATAAAAATTACTCATTTTCATTTTTTCCTTTCAACAACAGAAATTTAAAGAGAAAACAAATTATAGCGTAAAAAGGCATTTTTTTAACAGCTGGCAACACTTTTTGTAAAAAATATATTAAATTACTCATTTTCCGGTCAAGCTCTTTAATATAACACCTGAAACTTTTTAAAAATCACACAAACTATAGTGGAAAATAAAATTTCTAAACAGGTGGCAACCCTTTTCAAGGAAAATTTAGTCTTCCGCCACAACTACAGCTCAAGCCCTTTCAATTGACACCTCATTTTCAAAAAATGCATTCGCGTATTGTATGTATGTATATAAAGTAGATAAGCAAGTTAAATTCTGCTTGAAGAAATTCCTTCTGTTTTTTTTTTTTTTTTTTTTTTTTAACAAAAACAAAACCTTTTTCCATATCTAATATTTCATACTTGAATACCCCACTTCATTTAAATTACCTTGTTTAATGTTTGCGTAGCCGTAAAAGTCGCCTCAACTGTCAATTTCATTACGTGCGCGCAATTAAGCTCCATGCATTTGCTTTTTAAAATCCACAATAAATATAACACAATAATAATTTAGCATAAAATTCCATTAATGCACTTAAAAATTTGGCACAATTACTTTCACAGAAAACACGCCGTAACATAAATTCACGCAAAAACCATTTGCCGGTTTACTACGCGCTTTGGCTTTCATTCGCCTCGGTTAATGCGTTGCGTATACGCCATGTGCAACACAGCACACACACACACACACACACACACACACACACACACACTTTCATTGCGTACATTACATTTCATTTGCGCAAAAGTTCATTGCCATGATTACGTGTAAGTACTAACGTTACCATAAAAAAAAAACGCTAGCAATGATGCGGCATGTTCGTTATCAGCAAACATTTGGAGAATGAGTTAAAGCGTTGGCGTTTTTTTTTTTTTTTCTTTTCTCTTTTTCTTTTATTTTACACGCATCTTTTGTTTGGTGAAGCGTAAAGCAAAATTCGCTTTATGTGCTGTGTGTGTGTACAAAATACGTTTAAGCGTTTTAAATCCGCACAACCGACAACATATGTAACTATAAACGTGTGTGTGCATATAACACACGTATCTAACTACTTATATTTTGCAAACTATCAAATTGCAAAGCACGCAAATTTGCACTTTTTTCGCATTTCTTTGCACTTTTGGCTTTTGATTTTTATTGACGACAGTTAGGGTGTGTATGTACGCGTTTGAATAGCACACATTTCATCATACAAAAACAATAACAAACACACAACGTGCATAACGTGCACGAACAAAAAAAAAAGCAAACTTAAAGCAAATTTGCAAAATTTTCTTCCACTTCAACTTGCTTGCAGTTGGCAAATTGTTTGTGTAACGCTTATGTGAATAACTACCGCAGCGAAGTCGGTTTTCACGTCCGTGTTTAGCAACCAAACGTTTTGAAATTTACTCGGCAACTGAAATATGAAATCCTCCAATTGGCATACAATTCATTCATACGGATTGCGTTGGTAGGTTCCACAAATTTTTTGTGTGTTTATGTGTGTGTGTGTTTGTTGTTGTGAGCAAAGCTTCACAAACTCCTGAGCTTTTAAGTTGCAAACACAAGCGCGCAGAAATAAACAATGGCATGCGCAAAGCTTTCTTCACTACTTTCACTGTTATTCATGTTGAATTTGTTTAAAAGTGAGAGTATTTTGTTCTTATATGTTAATCCAATTGTGTGTGTGTGTGTTTTGTATGCGTGTGTTTGAAACAAAGACAAAATTTATTATGCGCAAAGCATGCTTTGCTTGTTGTGCTGCTGTTTGCGACATGTTTTTTGTTATTATTTGTCTACTTAATACTCACAAAAGTAAAGGAATTTTGTTTTTTTTTCCTCACTCTCTCTTGTCTAAAACAGCTGTTTACTTTTTTTCTGAAGTAGAAGTGAAAGTGTATCGAAACAATAAACGAAAGCACGTATAGCTGGTATTTTGTGGTTTTGCTAATGAGAAGGTGTTTGAGTTTAATGATTGAGGTAATTCATGTACATATGTGAGCTGTTCGAAAAGCAAAAGTCGCATTATCCTACTAATCAGCGTAATCTTGCATAGATTATTTACACAAACAAAACTTTCAACATTTTTGCTTTTATATAGAGGTGTATTTGTTAAGATTCGTAGGTCGGGTTCCCAGTTCTGGGTGAAAAGTGGACCCGAATGCCCTGGAATGTTTTAAGTAATATTGGTATCAAATGAAAAGAAGTAATCAGGGCTACAATCCCTGCTCAACACCTTTCATTTGATACCAATATCGTCCAGAAATATTGACAAATAAATAGACTCGATTTTTATAGCTGACCAAAAAATAAATAAAAATCTGAATAACGGTTATTCAGGCCCAAAACGGGTTTTTGATTTTTATAATGGTTATTAAGGACCAAACAATTTTTTTTCTCATGATAATGGTTAAAAATGACTTTAACCCCATTTAGCTTAGATGTGTATTTTTAGAGCTTTAATAAACTATTTGTTAATATTAATTATTTTCATTTGTTTTTACATCGCCGTTTTAATTCTAATAATTATTTTATGTGAATTTTATATGAGCTATTGGCCAGTTTATAATTAAGAAAAATTTAAAAAAATTTTTTGGTAGAAGTTATGGATCCATTTCGTAGACCACCACATCCCCTCATCAGACTTCTTCCATGTTTTTACATGACCGTTTATTTCTACTAATTACTTAGATGTATATTTTTAGACCTTTAATCAACTACTAGCTGACCCGGCAGACGTTGTTCTGCTAAAATTCATTCCTATGAAGCCTAAAGAAAAGTCTTTGATTACCGTATTGCTAACCATTATCTTAGAGTCCTGAGAGACTGCGAATAATAAAAAATTGTCTATTCTATGAATAAAAGTTATAGCTATATTCGCCGCGACAAACCTACTTCCCCCGATCCCTATCTCTATCTCAATCCCTATCTCTATTTCAATCTCAATCTCCCTATCCCCATCCTTATCCCTATCCTATACCTTACCTATACTTATACCTACACCTATACCTATACCTATACCTATACCTATACCTATACCTATACCTATACCTATACCTATACCTATACCTATACCTATACCTATACCTATACCTATACCTATACCTATACCTATACCTATACCTATACCTATACCTATACCTATACCTATACCTATACCTATACCTATACCTATACCTATACCTATACCTATACCTATACCTATACCTATACCTATACCTATACCTATACCTATACCTATACCTATACCTATACCTATACCTATACCTATACCTATACCTATACCTATACCTATACCTATACCTATACCTATACCTATACCTATACCTATACCTATACCTATACCTATACCTATACCTATACCTATACCTATACCTATACCTATACCTATACCTATACCTATACCTATACCTATACCTATACCTATACCTATACCTATACCTATACCTATACCTATACCTATACCTATACCTATACCTATACCTATACCTATACCTATACCTATACCTATACCTATACCTATACCTATACCTATACCTATACCTATACCTATACCTATACCTATACCTATACCTATACCTATACCTATACCTATACCTATACCTATACCTATACCTATACCTTATACCTATACCTATACCTATACCTATCCCTATACCTATCCCTATCCCTATCCCTATCCCTATCCCTATCCCTATCCCTATCCCTATCCCTATCCCTATCCCTATCCCTATCCCTATCCCTATCCCTATCCCTATCCCTATCCCTATCCCTATCCCTATCCCTATCCTATCCCTATCCCTATCCCTATCCATATCCCTATCCCTATCCCTACCCCCATCCCTATCCCTATCCCTATCCCTATCCCTATCCCTATCCCTATCCCTATCCCTATCCCTATCCCTATCCCTATCCCTATCCCTATCCCTATCCCTATCCCTATCCCTATCCCTATCCCTATCCATATCCATATCCCTATCCCTATCCCTATCCCTATCCCTATCCCTATCCCTATCCCTATCCCTATCCCTATCCCTATCCCTATCTCTATCTCTATCCCTATCCCTATCCCTATCCCTATCCCTATCCCTATCCCTATCCCTATCCCTATCCCTATCCCTATCCCTATCCCTATCCCTATCCCTATCCCTATCCCTGTCCCTATCCCAATCCCAATCCCAATCCCAATCCCTATCCCTATCCCTATCCTATCCCTATCCCTATCCCTATCCATATCCCTATCCCTATCCCTACCCCCATCCCTATCCCTATCCCTATCCCTATCCCTATCCCTATCCCTATCCCTATCCCTATCCCTATCCCTATCCCTATCCCTATCCCTATCCCTATCCCTATCCTATCCCTATCCCTATCCCTATCCCTATCCATATCCCTATCCCTATCCCTACCCCCATCCCTATCCCTATCCCTATCCCTATCCCTATCCCTATCCCTATCCCTATCCCTATCCCTATCCCTATCCCTATCCCTATCCCTATCCCTATCCCTATCCCTATCCCTATCCCTATCCCTATCCCTATCCCTATCCCTATCCCTATCCCTATCCCTATCCCTATCCCTATCCCTATCCCTATCCCTATCCCTATCCCTATCCCTATCCTATCCCTATCCCTATCCCTATCCCTATCCATATCCCTATCCCTATCCCTACCCCCATCCCTATCCCTATCCCTATCCCTATCCCTATCCCTATCCCTATCCCTATCCCTATCCCTATCCCTATCCCTATCCCTATCCCTATCCCTATCCCTATCCCTATCCCTATCCCTATCCCTATCCCTATCCCTATCCCTATCCCTATCCCTATCCCTATCCCTATCCCTATCCCTATCTCTATCCCTATCCCTATCCCTATCCCTATCCCTATCCCTATCCCTATCCCTATCCCTATCCCTATCCCTATCCCTATCCATATCCCTATCCCTATCCCTACCCCCATCCCTATCCCTATCCCTATCCCTATCCCTATCCCTATCCCTATCCCTATCCCTATCCCTATCCCTATCCCTATCCCTATCCCTATCCCTATCCCTATCCCTATCCCTATCCCTATCCCTATCCCTATCCCTATCCCTATCCCTATCCCTATCCCTATCCCTATCCCTATCCCTATCCCTATCTCTATCCCTATCCCTATCCCTATCCCTATCCCTATCCCTATCCCTATCCCTATCCCTATCCCTATCCCTATCCCTATCCCTATCCCTATCCCTATCCCTATCCCTATCCCTATCCCTGTCCCTATCCCAATCCCAATCCCAATCCCAATCCCTATCCCTATCCCTATCCTATCCCTATCCCTATCCCTATCCCTATCCCTATCCATATCCCTATCCCTATCCCTACCCCCATCCCTATCCCTATCCCTATCCCTATCCCTATCCCTATCCCTATCCCTATCCCTATCCCTATCCCTATCCCTATCCCTATCCCTATCCCTATCCCTATCCCTATCCCTATCCCTATCCCTATCCCTATCCCTATCCTATCCCTATCCCTATCCCTATCCATATCCCTATCCCTATCCCTACCCCCATCCCTATCCCTATCCCTATCCCTATCCCTATCCCTATCCCTATCCCTATCCCTATCCCTATCCCTATCCCTATCCCTATCCCTATCCCTATCCCTATCCCTATCCCTATCCCTATCCCTATCCCTATCCCTATCCCTATCCCTATCCCTATCCCTATCCCTATCCCTATCCCTATCCTATCCCTATCCCTATCCCTATCCCTATCCATATCCCTATCCCTATCCCTACCCCCATCCCTATCCCTATCCCTATCCCTATCCCTATCCCTATCCCTATCCCTATCCCTATCCCTATCCCTATCCCTATCCCTATCCCTATCCCTATCCCTATCCCTATCCCTATCCCTATCCCTATCCCTATCCCTATCCCTATCCCTATCCCTATCCCTATCCCTATCCCTATCCCTATCCCTATCCCTATCCCTATCCCTATCCCTATCCCTATCCCTATCCCTATCTCTATCCCTATCCCTATCCCTATCCCTATCCCTATCCCTATCCCTATCCCTATCCCTATCCCTATCCCTATCCCTATCCCTATCCCTATCCCTATCCCTATCCCTATCCCTATCCCTATCCCTATCCCTATCCCTATCTCTATCCCTATCCCTATCCCTATCCCTATCCCTATCCCTATCCCTATCCCTATCCCTATCCCTATCCCTATCCCTATCCCTATCCCTATCCCTGTCCCTATCCCAATCCCAATCCCAATCCCAATCCCAATCCCAATCCAAATCCCCACCCCTATCCCTATCCCTATCCCTATCCTTATCCCTATCCCTATCCCTATCCCTATCCCTATCCCTATCCCTATCCCTACCCCTATCCCTACTCCTACCCCAATACCTACATATCTACCTTTACCTTACCGGGACCGTCCATCACCATCCGGGCCCATTACTTTAGCCATCTCTAGGAAACAGCCTTAGAAATCACAATGAAAATAGCTGTATGTGGAAGCCCTGTTCAACGCCTTTCATTTGCTACCAATATCGTTCGAAAACATTCAGGGGTTATCCGGATCCACGCTTTGACCCAAATCTTGGAACTCGGCCTAGGCATCACTATTTAAAGAGCTCTTTGTTGAAGTCCTCCTCAACAGCTTTCATTTGATACCAATATCGCTCAAAAACTTTCCAGGGTCACTCGGTCCCACATTTTGACCCATATCTGGCGACCCAGCCTAGGCATCGCAATGAAAATAACTTTATGTTGAATGCCTGTTCAACACCTTTCATTTGATACCAATATTGCTCGAAGACTTGCTGGGTCGATCTGGGTCCACATTTAGGCCTGTATTCCGGGAAGCTCCAACTTTTTCGAAATTTTATGTACCCTATTATGTGCGCTAACACCACATGAATCTACTGTGAAAATTTCATAAAGATCGGTTGATTACTTTGGGAGTCTATAAAGGACACACATGCGTACATACACACATACACACATACATACGGATTTTACCAATTTTCGGACATTTCCGGAGGGATTTTCCAAAATTTTCTTGCGTAGGAACCTTCTCCTCGAGAATACGAACAATTGGCAAAAAATTTACAGGAATCGGCCCAGCCGTTCTCATCTGATGAGGTTAGTAACATTTTTTACACCATTTTTATATATATAGATTTGTTTATATTAATTAATTTCAATCCACTATATTTTCTTGGTAATCATGCTTACACATTCGTATGTGTGCAACATGCGCTTTGTATTTCGAACTCAAAACTTGTAGCATATAATTACGGTCACTTAGGCATTAACTGCATATCAGCAGTTCTTATTACGCCTTCTGTTGCAATAACCTTCGAATTGAACACTTAACAGCATAAGTTGTGCACGGCCGAGTGTGTCATGGCGTGTACGCAACATTTTTTTTGAACAAATCAACTCAGCGTAAACATATCAGCTGTCAGTTTGGATTTGTTCGAAGCTTGTTAATTATTGCAATGCGCTGAGAATCGTGCTTAAACTGTTGGCAACACTCTACAACAAATAAATAATTGCTTAACTTAAACCTCATTAAAATCTTTTTTATTTTCAATAAATAGATATGTATACATATATTTTTTGCTTTCTGTGGTCTTCTAGGTTCTTCATATAAATATTTTGCCTGATTTATGGCGAATAATTTTCTAGAACACTTTCACCCTCTGCCAAACTTCAAAATACTATTATTTTCGAACTTTATAAAAAAGTGGTAAAAACGACCTCTTCTTGGAGGTGTTAAAGGGTTAAATTATTTTACGAAATTAAGGCTCGTGCAATTTTACTATATGCTTCCCAACAACATATTTTTAAACGATAAGTATTTTAACCCCTTTATTTATTTATTTAAAAATCACTCAGATGAAATTTCGCAAATTGAAAATGGCAATAAAAAAAATTGATCTCAGGGAGGAAAACGGTTTGGCAGTTTTACTATGTATGTGGATATTAGTCTTTTGCTCTGTCTAGGAATTATTCCGCCCACAGATAACAGCCATCAATTTGTGTTACAGTAGTTTCTTTTATTCGAAAAAAATATCGAAATTGTATTAAGAAAATAAAGTTCTCCCGAAATCCGCGGAACATTCCGCATTTCATGCGACTATACTGCGGAAATCTATACCGAAAATTTTTCCTTAATAGTATATTAAAGTTTAGAAGTCGCGCAAATGCCTCAAAGTTTCCTTCTAGTCTTACATCAGTAATGGTAAGTAGTTTTTTGGAAAGTCTTTAGTGAATAAGAAAGATTTTTTTTATCATTATAAAAAATAACACATATTGTTTTAGGAGTAATAGCATAAAAATAGCCTTGCTACGCAATGATTTTTTGAGATTTAACTTTTGGGACCAACTTAATGTAACATTGTATATTTGTTTGTCCATCATTTTCAAATCTTTAACGTTAAACGGAAGCCTTTATTTGTTATCACATTTGAAAAGCTGAAAGCTTTACTACAGCTTGCGGAGTTCTTTGTTGCTTTTCACCAGAGCTTAAGCTTAAAGCTGCTTGCTGTGCTTTTTCATTTCATGTGTATATATCTATATCATATTAAGCTCAAATTGCAAGCTTTATAACACTTGAGACCAAAACCACTTTTAACTTTTAAAGCTGCACAATTTTTATTGCATAGAAATTAACTGAAAAATATTTTGCAAACTGAAATATTTTTACGTATGTGTGTTTTTACATGGCCGTTTTTTCCAATAATTATTTTATGTGAATTTTTATATGAGCTATTGGCCAGTTTTTAATTAAGGAAAATTGAAAAAAAAATTTTGGTAGAAGTTATGGATCCATTTCGGAGACCACCACATCTGATGAGGGGATGTGGTGGTCTTCGAAATGGATCCATAACTTCTACCAAACAAATTTTTTCAATTTTCCTTAATTAAAAACTGGCCAATAGCTCATATAACAAGTAAGGAAGCCTAAGTTCGAGTGGAATCGAACATTAGATACTCAGATGTATGCTTTCATTGTTTGCTTGCGTTTGATGTAAAGACGGTGTACTTTATATAAAGCGAGTGCTGCATAAAGTGGGCGTAGCCACGCCCATTTTCAACATTTTTATCAGTCATCCAAATAAGCATATGTATATTATTCCTTGTGCAAAATTTCATTCCTTTATGACTTCTAGTTACAAAGATGTCACGTTACAAATTCCCAAAGGATGTTCCAGAAATATCTTTGTTAAAAAGTAGGCGTGGTCACAAAACCAATTTCAATAAATTTTTGCGTGTCTATTAACACAAGTTATAAAAGTGTATAAACCAAGTTTCGTCATAATATCTCAATTATTTGTCGAGTTATGGGCTCCGAAGTCTCGTAGATTCCTTTGTCTAAAAAGGGGCGGTGCCACGCCCATTTTCCAAAATTTTTCTATTTTTTGTTTCCGGTCTATTGTAGAACTCATGCCACAAAATTTCAATGAATTGTCTTTATATTGACAGAGATTCGCAACCCTAAATCGTTTTATGGTTTTGTGAATTCAAAACGCAGAGTGAGCGGATTTCCATCATCTATGAGTTTTCGGGATTGTGTGTCTAGTGATAATCAAAGCATTGCCAATCTCTTTGCACAATTTGTCGAATCTAATTATTCCAAAGATAAGTTAAATTTCAACATATACCCGTACCATCTTTTTCAAAATAATACAATTAATGTTGCCTTTATAAATTCAGATGAAGTTTTAGATCACCTTAAATCACTGAAAGAGTCTTTTAGTTATGGTCCGGATATGATCCCCGCATGTTTCCTTAAAAAATGTGCGGATCATATTTATCTACCTTTGTCAAAGCTATTCAACTTGTCATTGAAATCTGGCATTTTTCCTATTGCTTGGAAAGAATCCTTTATTATTCCTTTACACAAAAGTGGTATTAGATCTTCAATTGAAAATTATCGAGGCATAGCAAAATTGTCTGTTATCCCAAAACTGTTTGAGTCGATTATTAGCAACCAGATAAAAAACTCGATTGAGTCATTGATTGGGAACTCTCAGCATGGTTTCTGTAGGGGTAAATCAACCATCACTAACCTTCTGGAATTTACAACAGGTGTTTCTAATGGGTTTAGGGAAAGTGCTAAAATGGATGTTATCTATACTGACTTTAGTAAAGCCTTTGACAAGGTTAATCACAATTTACTTATCCACAAGCTTCAACTACTGGGTTTTCAACCTATCCTCCTAAACTGGATCTCTTCTTACATTTCTAACAGGACACAAAGGGTTGTTTTTAAGAGTTCCTATTCATTTACTATTGATGTGTCCTGTGGGGTTCCGCAGGGCAGCCATCTCGGACCGACTCTGTTCTTGTTGTTCATTAATGACATCTCATGTGCTATAAATTATTCTAAAGTTTTAATGTACGCAGATGATGTGAAACTTTTCAAGTCCTACACCTCACCGGAGGAAAGATCGCTCCTTCAAAATGATTTAAACGGTTTGGTTACGTGGTGCAATATAAATCTTATGCCACTAAATCTAAATAAATGTAAATTTATGTGCTTTTCGCGGAGTAATGTCGAACCTATAGCTTACGCCATTAATAATCATGATCTGGAGCGAGTTTATGAGTTTGTCGACTTAGGTGTAAGATTCGATTATAAACTTAATTTCAACCTTCACATCAACGTCATGATAAATAAATCTAAAAGTGTTCTAGCGTTTGTAAAACGTTGGTCTAAGGAATTTAGTGACCCCTACGTAACTAAAGCCCTTTTCACAACTTTAGTAAGACCGACACTAGAATATGCATCTATAATTTGGAATCCGAGTTATAAAATTCATTCTGATCGACTTGAATCGACTCAAAAACAATTTTTACTTTTTGCATTAAGAAATTTGAATTGGAACCCTCATTGCAATCTTCCCTCGTATACTAGTCGCTTAAAGCTTATTAACCTTCCAACTTTAGCTAGTCGTAGGGAAACTCTGGGTGTAATATTCGTAACGAAACTGCTGAAGGGATCAATAAATAGCCCATTTCTTCTTTCTGAAATAAGCTTAAACATTCCTGCCCGTCCATCAAGACATTACCAGCCCATCTTTTTAAAACAATGCAAAACTAATTTTGAATTAAATGAGCCATTCCGATATCTATGCAAAAGTTTTAACACATACTCTACCTACTTTGACATCTCTGACTCTCTATCCATTATAAGGAAAACTCTTCTTTTAATTCTTAACAAATAACAAATTGTCTACTAGATGTAGTTTCCTTCTACTAATTTAGTATAATATGTATTTTATTGTTAACTAAGTAATTGCTTCTAAGTGTATATATAAACTTATGTATGTGTAATCGGCTGATGAATTTCTATTCTGTAGCTGAGCAGCATAAGAACTCGACGTTTAACAAAATCCAAGCCACTAGACACCTTGGCAAAATTAAAAAATATATCCGTGCGTCATGCGGAATGCGCCCCTCGCGTCGGTCGGGCGGGAAATGGAGGGTAAACCGTTGGGTATTATTATTAAAAAAAAAAAAAAAAAAATGTTTTTATTAGGTCACTTTATAATACCCATATATAAAAGTGGGCGTGGTCGTCAACCGATTTCGACAGTTTTTCGTCCAAACATTTGCCTGAGAAAGTAAATCACGCATACCAAATTTCATCGATATATCTGCTACGGTTTCTGAGTTATGGCTTATACAACTTTCAATGTTTGGCCCTTAATAAGTGGGCGTGGCACCGCCCATTTTTCAAAATTTCACAAAATTTCTTCCTAAGGGCCTGAGCTCTACACGCGGGTGAAATTTTGTCATCCTAGCTCCATTAGTGACTGAGATACCAAATTTCCGATTTTTACTATATAGGGGAGGTGGGCGTGGTCATGGTCCGATTTCGCCCATTTTCAATACCATCCGTTCCTGTCTTGATGCCAACTTGCATTCCAAATTTCATCAAAATATTTCAATTTTTGCGCGAGTTATCGTGCGTACAGACGGACAGACGGACAGACGGACGGACATGGCTCAATCGATTTCTCTTTTCACCCTGATCATTTTGATATATATAAGTCTATCTCGATTATTTCGTTCTGTTACAATCCACCGTTAGGAAATCAAAACTATAATACTCTGTGTACTAGTACAGCTGAGTATAAAAATTCACATTGCAATATTTTTCTTTCTTCAAATTTTTTCAAGTTTTTTTTTTTTAAATATTATTATTTTTTTTTTTTCTTGTAATAAAATATTTGCTTTTAACGCTATTATCTTTACTTCAGCAGCACTGCTGTTGAAGTTGCCTTCAAGTTTGCATAAACATGATGGCTTGGTGAGGTATTATTATTCTGCTTATCATGAAGGCGGATTCATCGTTCGAGTTCAGAACTTTTTTGCCATGTGGTTGTTGTGTTTTCGGAGTGTGAGAGGAATTGCGAAAAGTTCTGAACTATTTTTATTAGTTAACTGAAACTCAACTTTACACCTTTTCCAGCAGTACTTTCGAAAGCATCAATTTGATTTTAGAAAGCATCATTTTGATTTTAGAAAGCATCAAATTTACTTTAGAATAGTCAAATGTTCTTTAGAAAGCGTCAAATGCACTTTAGAATAATCAAATGTACTTTAGAGGTCATCATTTTGATTTTAGAAAGCATCAAATGTACTTTAGAATAGCCAAATGTACTTTGGTACTTTGGAAATCGTGATTTTAGAAAGCATCAAATTTACTTTAGAATAGTCAAATGCTCTTTAGAAAGCGTCAAATGCACTTTAGAATAATCAAATGTACTTTAGAGGTCATCATTTTGATTTTAGAAAGTATCAAATGTACTTTAGAATAGCCAAATGTACTTTGGAAATCGTCAAATGTATTTTAGAAGCCATCGTTTTGATTTTAGAAAGCATCAAATTTACTTTAGAATAGTCATATGTACTTTAGAAATCGTCAAATGTACTTTAGAAAGCGTGAAATGGGCAAAAGGAAACGAAATTAATAATTTTATTGTCCAACTGGCATATCATCAAGTGCATACATTCATATTTTACAGTAGAAATACTTAACTACTACATTTGATTCTTTCTAAAAACAAAATGATGAATTCTAAAGTACATTTGATAATTCTAAAGTACATTTTCCGCTTCCTAAAGAACATTTGACTATTCTAAAGTACATTTGATGCTTTCTAAAATCAAAATGATGCTTTCTAACATCAAATTGATACTTTCGAAAGTACAATTGGAAAAGGTGTAGTTCTGAACTCGAACGTTGAATCCGCCTTAACCCAACCACATAATTCCCACACAGATAATCCAATTTGAGGTTTACTGGTATCAGCTGAGACATCAAATTTATAAATGTCTCAAGTATGAGCAAATTTTCAATCAAAGCAATTGAGTTAACATCACATCACAAAATTTATAAAGAAATAAAAACATAATAATACATATTTCTGTTGCATAAAACTAATGACTGAAAACGCGCAATAAACCATCTGAATATTAAGGAAAAAAGTGATTTCCAGACAATTTGCTTAAAAATTTATTTACACACACAATTCAATCACAATAATGAAGTGTAACCAAATCTTAACTTAACACAAAAAACGTCCATTGCAATTTCCCACTAAAAATAGCCCTCAAGCGGGAATTGCCAACGAAACGCAAGTAATGACATATATACTTAGAATACACGTCTAAATTTCTATAAAGAGAGAAAAAAAGGTAAGCTTCCTCGAAAAACAAAAACGCCGTTGGTATTAGGTTAAAGCTTTGAAAGACATGATTATTATTATGTGCATAGTAAGTTGTATAACGAGGAAAAGGCGACGACAAAAAGCGATAAGCCAACAGCCAGGCAAAAATACACACAAACCAGCACAAACATGCACAAAACACGCACAAACATGCACAAAAACACACACAGCTGCTCTAAAGCAACAACACGCATTCATACACACACAAGTATTATAAGCCAAAGTATAATATCCCAGCTGCGCTGACATGTCCCCCAATGATTATTGTAATATTTGTTAAGGCTGAATACATGGGATTGAAATTGGGATTGTTGAGTGTCATGTTTGTTTTTAGACTAAGCTTGCATACAGGAATATACAAACACATACAGATACATACTTACTTTGTATGATAACGCAAATATAACTCATTGTTTGCTACTGAACAAAAGCAACTTTGCAAAGCAGATGATGATGACTTGGCATAGCGTAGGGGCGTGAGAAACACAGCAGTAGGAGCTGCAGCAGCCAAGTTGTGGCTTTTCGGTGCTTGCTGAACACGCTGCCGGCTAAAAATTACGCTCACTTTAAATGCAGATTGTATTATGTGCATATGTGTGTGTGTGTGTGTGAATGCGTGAATGTGTTTGTATTTAATGTGTAAAAAAAGAAAGATTGAATTGTTTGTAAACACAAAAGCAAAAAGCCGCTGGCAACACTCTACTTCGTTTTGTGCGGTTTTTCCATGCTTTAGTCGCTTTTCCTGTTTCCTACTGTTGTTGTTGTTATTGACTTTTGTGTCAACTACATTTATTTAAAGAAATGAAAATAAGTAATAGCAGCTAAATTGTTACAAATTTTTGGCCTAAAGTGCAAATCAATTTTATTGCTTTCAACAATTTTTTTTTTTTTATTTTTATTTAACTACACAAAAAAGTTATTTATGTAATGGCTTTTGGCGGAAAATGAAGCTAAACACTTGCCAAGCCGTTAAAACTTTTAAAGAGGAGTAACAGCATTTTCTGTGTTGCAAAAATAACAAAAAAAGAGCATTATTTAGTAATTTTTTACAATCAAATTTCACATAAAAATCAATTTTGCGGCAAAATGTTTGCCTTCTTACTCACATTTAATCCCTAAATTTTGCAAGTGTATGTTTTGTCTAAGAATAACAAAAACTGTCAATGACTTAACAAAATAGCTACCCACACCGATAATTAGTTAGCTCACCTCATGTGAGTTGCTATATATGTAATTACAATTGTACCAAGCACGAAATCATATGAGTAGGTAGACCACTTTCAAAGGTGGCTATGTGAAATTTTTTTCAATATTGAGTTTTTGATGGATAGTGTACCAATATTTAAATGTGTATGATGTCCCTTAACAATTTATTGCAAAATCCTTCTGTGTTCTGAAAAAAATAACATTGAATACAAATGCACTTTCAAAAGTTTCTATAATTTTCTATGTGCACATTCAAAATTCTCTTTTTGTTTTTTTTTTTTTTTTTGACTTAATATGAAAAATTCACATAACCACTTTTGAAAGAGGACTACTCATATGAAAGCGTATGACTTGTTAAATTCCCTATTGTGCACAGTTGAAAAACACTTTGGTTATGTCCAACGAACTCGTTTTTTGCCTGATTTGCCATTTGTTCACTTTCAACATGTTGACGCATTCATTTAAGTTGAGTTGACTTGCGTTGGTTGGTAATCTGGAAAATTTTTCAAAAACGAAATACATACATTGAACTCAAAGTCACTAAATTCATATTACTAGATAAAGGTCAAATCCTTTTGGCTGCTAGACAACGCAGACAATTTACGCCATGTCGACGTGATTAATTATTGTTAGCGTGTAGGTGGCAGACTGCAAAGAATTTATAAGCATACATAATTTCTAATATGTACATATGAAGATTATATGAAATACAAAAAAAAAATCAAATAAGAAGAAACAGTTACAGAAAAGGCGTACGATGAAAAAAGGAAATCAAAATGAATAAGAAATATTAAGTAGTGGAGTAGTGGAGTAGAGGAGTAGAGAAAAAATTGTAAATAGGTAAATTTATGTATATAAAGTGGCTATGTGAATTTTTCATATTAAGCCATAAATTAGAAAAAAAGCCATCACGGCCTCAAGCACTATTTTATTTGAATATTTTTTTATAATTATCTGAAAGCTTAGCCCCTAAAAAATTAAGGGATTATAAAAAAATAAAACCGCAATAGGTATGACAGATTTTTGCAAACTCAATGTTAAATATTTCACATAGTTAGTTTTGAAATTGGTACAGTTCTTCTTACAAAACATCCTTCCCTCTCAATCTTAGCGCAGAAAAACGCTCGGAACCGGCGGAAAAGGGAGACCTCCACTACGTTGGGAAGATCAGGTAGAAAGCGTCTTGTTAAAGAGGGTTCAAGCATGGATATTATTGGATTAAGATGCTTAAAATTTACTCTTATATTATGGATCAAGCGTTTCTGAAGGGAATAAAATGGTTTTAGAATTTTGAGCGCCCCTTATATGAGGCGGCACCAATGTGTGCCAAGGCGTATGAGTAACCTATTATAGATAGAGACTTTTGAAAGTGTATAAATAAAACATGGAGGCTTTTGAAAGTGTATAAATAAAACATGGAGACTTTTGAAAGAGTATTTTTTTATTTAATGCTTTTTTTCAGAATACGGAAGGATTTGCCAATAAAATTTTAATTGACATTGTACACCTTAAAATTCTGGCACACAATCCATTAAAACCTCGAAATATCGAAAAAAACCACATAGACACTTTTAAATGTTGAATACTAATATATTGTTGTACTGTTATATAATTAAGATAGACGTGTTTTTATTTAAGCTCAGATGTATATGCGCTAAAAAAAAAACACTGCAACTATTGTACTATTATACTATTATACTATTATACTAATATACTATTATACTATTATGCTATGATACTATTATACTATTATACAATTATACTATTATACTATTATAATATTATACTATTATACTATTATACTATTATACTATTATACTATTATACTATTATACTATTATACTATTATACTATTATGCTATTATACTATTATGCTATTATACTATTATACTATTATACTATTATACTATTATACTATTATACTATTATACTATTATACTATTATACTATTATACTATTATGCTATTATACTATTATGCTATTATACTATTATACTATTATACTATTATACTATTATGCTATGATACTCTTATACTATTATACAATTATACTATTATGCTATGATACTATTATACTATTATACTATTATACAATTATACTATTATACTATTATACTATTATACTATTATACTATTATACTATTATACTATTATACTATTATACTATTATACTATTATGCTATTATGCTATTATACTATTATACTATTATACTATTATACTATTATACTATTATACTATTATACTATTATACTATTATACTATTATACTATTATACTATTATACTATTATACTATTATACTATTATACTATTATACTATTATACTATTATACTGTTATGCTATGATACTATTATACTATTATACAATTATACTATTATACTATTATACTATTATACTATTATACTATTATGCTATTATACTATTATGCTATTATACTATTATACTATTATACTATTATACTATTATACTATTATACTATTATACTAATATACTATTATACTATTATACTATTATACCATTATACTATTATACTATTATGCTATTATACTATTATACTATTATACTATTATACTATTATACTATTATACTATTATACTATTATACTATTATACTATTATACTAATATACTATTATACTATTATACTATTATACTAATATACTAATATACTATTATACTATTATACTATTATACTATTATACCATTATACTATTATACTATTATCCTATTATAATATTATCTATACACAAACACTTCTGTTTGGTCATCTCCTGTAGAGATCCGCGACATTTCAGTGGATATTCCTGTAAACTATGCAGTGCACAGCTTTCAATATTGACTTGCCTGTCTTAAATGTTTTTTTTTTTTTTTCATACACACACAGGTTTATATTATTTATATAAACATTTTTATATGAAGATGAGTATTTAAATATGTATATATACGTACATACGTGTTTCATTTAAGGTCTTAAAATTTCTTGCAAACAATCCAAAATCAGCTTATCTACATGTGTAAATTAACATTTTATTTATTCTACAGCAATGGAATGAATAATGAGATTTTACTTTACACATATTTATACTTTGTTTACGCAGCAAAAATATGTTATTATATAAGACGCTTGCACGACATGGCCTGCGAGTTGTTGAAATATATTGATAGCATTGCAAATTTACCTCGACACATAAACACACAATTTGGCTTTTCAATATTTAAAGAATATTTCTGCGTCTTGAATTTAATTTCGCTCACTTTTTACTTTTGTGTTTTTTCTTTCCTTTTCCTTTCCTTTTTCTTTTTTTTTTCCTTCTCTTTTTCTTTTTTTCTTTTTCTTTTTACTTTTTATTTTGCTTTTTCTTTTGCTTTTTCTTTTTATTATTATTTTTTTATTTACTTTATACGCATTTTCATTGTAATCACACGTGAATAAAATTCATATGCACATTTTCATTTTCATGTTCAGTCATTAAATATAACAATATGAATTTTGATTAAGCTGTGTTACCTAACGTATTTTTTCCTTAATAATTGTGTGTGCGTTTGTGTTTGTAGGAAAGTAGTTAAATTGTGTGCATGTTCTTAACAGATATCCAGTTCTTTTATGAATCATATCAAATTTAAATGAAAGTAATTGTACAATAAACATTTCTCAATTGTTGTGGAATTCTAAAGGCATTGTTTCAAATCTTAATAAAATCCCACATACATTTCTTTCGAACACTTTAAAGGAACAGTAACAGTTTGAAGAAACAAACTCAGTTTACATACATACCTATATGTATGAATTTGCAAATGAATTAACTTCCATTATCGCTTGTCAATTTCATCTGTCTGAAGACAAGTTTTTGCCGAAAAAGCCTTTCAATCTACTTCGCATTCACATTCACTGCAATCGATAGCAGCATCAGCAATCAGACAAGCCAAAGTAAATTATGCATACAATTTTATTTCCCTAAACAAATCCGACAGGTTTAAATAACATGTATGTAAATGTAAATGTTTCTCATACAGCTTCAAGCAAGACAGTGTTGACAACGCACAAACGAAATTGAATAGTCTTCTTAAAATGTGTATTAAATAAGTAAATTGGCAATTTCCCTTAGCTGCAACAGAGTAGCGGGTAAATAAATTTAAAATTTCAATATCATGCCTATAATTTACGTTGTAAATTTTTAGCTGCTTAAATAATGAATAATATGTATATTAGGGTGGGGCGATTTGTATGGAGGGAAATCGATACCGCGCTATCGAAATTTGGATTCCTCTCATTTTTCTGAGTAGAAAACTCCTCCACGACATTTGTCTAAAATTAATTTTGATGTTCCGGAATTTGGTTTTTATAAACCAAGACGAATTTTTGAAAATAAAAATTGGGCAAAAATCGACAAAAAAAAAATATCCAGGCCAATATGCACATCGAATTGAAGCAGAATAACTCTTAAATTTTTGCAGCTAAAATTCTGAAATTCTGGATTTGAAGAATTTTGTTGTACACAAAGCGCGATCGGTGAAAATCATCGCTATAAAATGACTATAACATAGAGAACCCATACCGCGATTTTGGGCCAAGGAATAAAGAGTGCATTCTAGTTTTCCTATACCGGAAGATAAATTAATATTTTAAAATACTGTTCATATATTGAATTGACTTATCTTTAAGAAGTTTGCAAAAAAAATTAAGATGTAATTAAGAGATAATAGCGAAAATATGCGATTTTGGGCATTCAGCCTCCATAACCGGAAATCAGGCTATATCTAGAAAACGGATCATCCGATTTTAATTCGGATTTCATATCTGGATTCAGCACAAAATTCTGCTTCAATTCGATGTGCACATTGGCCTGGATATTTTTTTGCCGATTTTTGACCAATTTTTATTTTCAAAAATTCGTCTTGGTTCATAAAAACCAAATTCCGGAACATCAAAATTAATTTTAGACAAATGTCGTGGAGGAGTTTTCTACTCACAAAAATGAGAGGAATCCAAATTTCGATCGCGCGATATAGATTAGTAAATCGCCCCACCCTAATGTATATGTATGTACTGAAATACTTTAGATACTGCAAGTTGTCAGTAAGTTGATTTATTTATTTTTAATAAAAAAAAAACAGTTTTTATTGGAAAGAAGGCTGAAAGTTGCAACAACTATTAGAAACTCTTTGTTTGCAAAACATTTGACCACAATAAACACAAAATTGCATGCAATTCTTTTCATTTGCCATATTTACTTTTAATTTAATAAACACATTTGCATGCACATCAAGATATTGTTAAGAAAAGCTTCAATAAACTAAGTCTACCCTTGCGTATACGTAACATTTAATTTAATCAACTTAAGAGACAATTTCTTTAATTTCTAAAATTCATTATACCGATTTATTACTTTATTTTGAATAAATTATCTTAAAATATTAAATCAATCAGCAGCTCATAGAGCTTGTATTAAACATTCTCTCAAATTAAACGCAAAAAGTACTTTAATTTGCTGCTTTAAATATTTTGTGTTTACTTTACACAAATTTGCTTGCCTTCAGTTGTATGTATGTATGTTATGTTATGCCTAGTTAACAACATATAAATTAAACAATACAATAAATTTATATCCGCAATTGCCCAATTGATTGATTTGTTTAATTAACTAGATACATAAATTACTCAGAAGCAGACGAAAGCAAGGAGGGAATTCTGCATGAGAGGAAAAGTGCATCGAATGTGGCTGGAAGTGAAATTTAATGGTGACACAAATTTTGTTCTGAAGAAAAAGTCAACTTTAATTGAATTTAAAAGTAAATTAATTATTAATTAATTAAAATGTTGCAAGCAGACCAAATTTGCGGTACTTGCAATATTGAATGGCATTTGCGGTACTTTTCACTGGACTAAAATTTAAATTGGCTAAAAGGAAAATGTGGCCACTGTGGTGCAGTGGGTAGAGGTGCTCGCCTGCTACGCCAGAGGTCTGGGGTTCAACCCCCAGTCCGAGCAAACACCAACAAATTTTTCTAATTAGTAAAAATTATTGGTTTTTTTTAAGAGCAGCGGTCACCTCACGGCAGTGGACGGCATACCCTCCGAGTGTATTTCTGCCATGAAAAAGCATCTCACAAAAAACGCATTCGCCGTTCGGAGCCGGCATAAATCTGTAGGTCCACCTAGTTAGTAGGAAAAGTTAAAAGGATCACACCTCGATTTGGGAGAGAAGCTCGGCCATAAAACTCGTCACAGTGATAATAGCGCCATTGTATTATTATATTATTATTATTAAAACGAAAATAGCAGAAAGTAAACATTTATGCAGATTACTTAATACTTCTAGTCGTAGCCATTTTCTATTTATGACATTGATGCCATCATAGACTAGATTAAGCTATTTTACAATGGTATTGGCAAAGCGTGCTACCACGAGTATATCAACTCCTACGTAAACCTTCAGTTTTATTTAAAGGCTTTTTCGTCGACCAGAATCGCCTAGACAGTTATGCGCCAATTAAGAAGCAGAAGATCTAAGCCAAATCTCTGAAGTGCCTCTTCAAACAAAAAGTTGCGTGATATTCAAACAATTGATGTTTTATAGTTTCTGACACCTTCTCGTCTCCATTGCTCTGCTAGAAATCGTTATAGGGCTTTCTGTATTTTGAGCAATGGCTAGCTGTCAGATGATAAAGCAAATTGCAGTCAACAGGTATTTCGTAGCTAAAAGAAGCGGCCCATTTTCACGATAGTCATACAAATCTTGAATGATTTCAGATACATACCAAGACAGCTACATACAGCCAGCGCTCAGAAACAACTACTCAGAATGCAGAGGCGGGCGCTTCATACAAGCCGAGAAGCCCGGCTTGCGTACATATTTTCGTTCATTTCATTTTACGAATTTCTTTAAAATCTGGTTATTTTACGTTTTAAATGTGTTTACTATTTAAGTTCTCAATAATATAGCCCCCACTGTAACATACGGTGCCTAAAAGTATTCTAAGAAAATAGCGCAAATACACCACCAATCCACCTCACCAATCGACCTCACCAAAGAAAGTAAATAGATTTACGTTCTTTGACCTCACAATGTGTATTTTGTTTGCACAGCCAATCACAGCACAGTTAGCATGCCTTAACGTTTCCACACATTGGCTTTTACCTGGCTTTCAAAACAGAATAACATAGCTTGTTTTCTCGCTTTCTCTAAGGAGAAATCAATTGCTTATTTTCAGACTTAAATTGAAAAAAAAAAATAGCAAAGCAATTTTTTTATTTTTCACATTAAATTTGTATGCGAATGTGAAGCTGGCTTCGGCATTCAGTATTCACAGCCATATGCATATTTGATTTGATTTTCGTTTGCATGTACATACATACTTATGCACGTAATTTCTTACATGTGCATGTATCAAATACCAGATTATAAAAGCGTTGATTGTGATATTTGGCGACTATTGGCAAAATATCAAGATAATTTTAAAAAGCGACGGAAATCAAAATCAAATAAAATTTCACGACTTTTGGTAATTGGACCTCAGTTTTTCAAACACTAAAGCACCCATTTTTTTTGATATTAGATAATAAGCAAAGTGTAGCAAGTGGCTACTACTAAAATTTCCGTCGGTATAAGGAAACTAAAAATACCTCTGCGCTTTCGTGTGAGATTTCCCTATAAGTTTGGCGTCATCAATCAATTCAATTGAGTTCTTCCCAATTTATTCTAATAATTTCTCCTCTGCTTTTGTAGATAATTCTGATGGTAAAAAACTTGAATTTACTTTCGACTTAGCCAGGCTTGTTGATATGCTGACTTAAAGTAGCTACAGCTAAAATACCAAAAGTCAAAAACATATGTACCTACATATCTTCATAATATTCATTGTATATAAAAACTTAAAAATTCTTTATCATCCTCATTTTTTAAATTAAATGTGTTTAGGATTTAAAAATAAAAATTTTTAAATTAAAAATTAAAATGAATGGAATAAAAGCGAAAGTTTTTGGTTCAAAATCTCATAGTGCTTAAAATAAAAATAAAGATTTTTAAATTTAAAAATGTATTGTATTTACATTATTTTTAAACACGTTTTTATATCTATCAAGAAAAAATATCTTAAGTTTAAAAATATTAATTTTTATTTTAAGCGCTATGAGATTTTGAATCAAAAACTTTCGTTTTTATTCCATTAATTTTCATTTTTAATTTAAACATGTTTCTTTTTAAATCCTAAATATATTTTAATTTCAAAAATTCAATTTGTAATTTAAAAATTTTTCATTTTTAAAGTAAAAATGACTTGGTTTAAATCGGGCATTATAAAAATAAAAATTTTATTTTTAATTCCTTTTCTCTGATTGTACAAACAAAAAAATGTGTATCAGGAAAACAAAGATAAAAAAATACATATGAAGACAACAAAAAAAAATAAACGAGAAAACACAAACTTCAAATACCCGAACTGTTCGAATGCCCGTACAAACATACGGGTAATAAGCAAACAAAGGAGTGTTCGAGAATTTGAAAAGCATTTATTCGTGCTACTCGAAAATGTTAAAAAAAACGCGAGAGCTCTAAATCAAATTCAATAACGGAACGCAATCAGACTTCTAGATAATACAGCAAAGAAAATTACATAAATGACTAATGGTTATGCTGCACACATAGGCTTGCCCAGACAATTTATGCTGGGTCCGCCACTGTCAGAATGTATATCGATGCCTTACTTTCTCAACCTCGTATCTTAAAAAAATGCGATTTTGAGATTTTCATATCAAACGATTCCTATTTTTATACTCAGCTGTACTAGTACACAGAGTATTATAGTTTTAATCACATAACGGTGGATTGTAACAGAATGAAATAATCGAGATAGATATAGACTTATATATATCAAAATGATCAGGGTGAAAAGAGAAATCGATTGAGCCATGTCCGTCCGTCCGTCCGTCCGTCCGTCTGTCCGTCCGTCCGTCTGTAAACACTCTAACTCGCGCAAAAATTGAGATATTTTGATGAAATTTGGAATGCAAGTTGGTATCGAGACTGGGACGGTTGGTATTGAAAATGGGCGAAATCGGACCATGACCACGCCCACTTTTCCTATATAGAAAAAATCGGAAATTTGGTATCTCAGTCCCTAATATAGCTGGAGCGATAAAATTTTACTCACATGTTGAGCTCAGGCCCCTATGAAGAAATTTTATGAAATTTTGGAAAATGGGCGTTGCCACGCCCACTTATTAAGGGTCAAACATTGAAAGTTTTATGAGTCATAACTCAGAAACCGTTGAAGATATATCGATGAAATTTGGTGCGCGTGATTTACTTACTTAGGCAAATGTTTCGACAGAAAATTGTCAAAATCGGTTGACGGCCACGCCCACTTTTATATATGTGTATTATAAAGTGACCTAATAAAAACATTTTAAGCGATATCTCTGTCAAATATAAAGATCTATCACTGAAATTTTGTGGCATGAGTCCAACTATGAACATAAAACGAAAACCACAAGAATTTTGGAAAATGGGCGTGGCACCGCCTCTTTTTATAAACAGGAATAACCGAGATTTCTGAGCCCATAACTCGACAAATAATCGATATATTATGACGAAACCTAGTGTATACACTTTCACTACTAGTGGTAATACATGTTCAAAATTTTAGAAAAATCGGTTGACGACCACGCCCACTTTTATATATGGGAACTATAAAGGGGCCTAATAAAAACATTTTAAGCGATATCTTTGTCAAATATAAAGATAATTCATTGAAATTTTGTGGCATGACTTCCACAATAGACCGGAAACAAAAATTGAAAAATTTTGGAAAATGGGCGTGGCACCGCCTCTTTTTACACAAAGGGATATACGAGATTTCTTAGCCTATAACTCGACAAATAATTGAGATATTATGACGAAACTTGGTTTATACACTTTTATAACTTGTGTTAATAGCCACGCAAAAATTTATTGAAATCGGTTTATGACCACGCCTACTTTTTAAGAAAGATATTTCTGGAACACCCTTTGGGAATTTGTAACGTGACATCTTTCTAACTAGAAGTCATAAAGGAATGAAATTTTGCACAAAGTATAATATTGATATGCTTAGTTGGATGACTGATAAAAATTTAGAAAATGGGGGTGACTACGCCCACTTTATGCAGCAATCGCTTTATATTAAGTGCACCGTGTTTCCATCAAACGCAAACAAACAATGAAAGCATACAGCTGAGTATCTAATGTTCGATTCCACTCGAACTTAGGCTTCCTTACTTGTTCTGTTCTATAACTGCAACAAATTCCTATCTCAATAGATTGTGTCTATAGCAAAAAAAATAGGAATAAATATCTTGGTATCTCAATCAATGCTTTTTTCATAGCTGCGTCAAACTCTTATCTTAATATACATGTATATTTAAAGGCGTATTAATCGTTTTGTCATCCCCCGTCCGTTCGTCTGTAAACACTCTAACTCGCGCAAAAATTGAGATATTTTGATGAAATTTGGAATGCAAGTTGGTATCGAGACTGGGACGGTTGGTATTGAAAATGGGCGAAACTGGACCATGACCACGCCCACTTTTCCTATATAGAAAAAGTCGGAAATTTGGTATCTCAGCCACTAATATAGCTAGAGTGATAAAATTTTACCCACGTATTGAGCTCTGGCCCTTATGAAAAAATTTGATGAAATTTTGGAAAATGGGCGGTGCCACGCCCACTTATTAAGTGGCAACTATTGAAAGTTTTACTGCAAAACTTTTACAAGCCCTAACTCGGAAACCGTAGCAGATATATCGATGAAATTTGGTATGCGTGATTTACTTACTTAGGTAAACGTTTGGAGGAAAAATTGTCAAAATCGGTTGACGGCCACGCCCACTTTTATATATGTGTATTGTAAAGTGACCTAATAAAGCATTTTAAGCGATATCTCTGTCAATTATAAAGATATATCACTGAAATTTTGCGGCAGGAGTCCAACTACGGACAAAAAACAAAAAACACAAAAATTTTAGAAAATGGGCGGTGCCACGCCCACTTATTAAGGGAAAACATTGAAAGTTGTATGAGTCATGACTCAGAAACCGTTGGAGATATATCGATGAAATTTATTACGCGTGATATACTTACTTAGGCAAATGTTTGGACGAAAAATTGCCAAAATCGGTTGACGACCACGCCCAAATTTATATATGAGAACTACTAAGGGGCCAAATAAAAACATTTTAAGCGATATCTTTGTCAAATATAAAGATATGTCATTGAAATTTTGTGTCATGAGTCCAACTATAGACATAAAACAAAAAGTAGAAAAATTTTGGAAAATGGGCGTGGCACCGCCTACTTTTAGAAGCAGGAATATACGAGATGTCTGAGCCTATAACCCTACAAATAATTGAGATGTTATGACGAAAATCAGTTTGTACACTTTAATAACTTGTGGCAATACATGCTCAAAAATTTAGCGAAATTGGTTTATGACCACGCCTACTTTTCAACAAAGATATTTCTGGAAAACCCTTTAGGAATTTGTAACGTGACATCTTTGTAACTAGAAGTCGTAAAGGAATGAAATGTTGCACAAAGAATAATATTCATATGCTTAGTTGGTTGACTGATAAAAATATTTAAAATGGGCGTGGCTACGCCCACTTTATGCAGCACTAGCTTTATATAAAATACGCCGTGTTTCCATCAAACGCAAACAAACAATGAAAGCATACAGCTGAGTGTCTAATGCTCGATTCCACTCGAACTTAGGCTTCCTTACTTGTTTTGTTTTATAATATCCTCTAACAAATAAAACATTGAATTTAAGCAAAATATTCTTTTTATTTAATAGTTTTGAAGTATCTTCGTTGTATGCATATAAGTGCAGCAAACGAGTAACTTATAAATCAAGTTTCAAAAATGAAATTATCGTTAATGCAGCAAACTCGTATCTTAAAAAATTCGTTTTATGCGTAAACGAACATAGATAAGTATATAATTTTTAATTGTGCACATATTTATAATTCATGTCTTAATAATTGCATTAAAATTTTTACATAAAAAACGACATTAAAAAAAATAAACAGTTTTTTTTGTTTCCTGAAAAGTTTCCTTATTTAAGATACGAGGTTGAGAAAGTAAGGCATCGATATGCTGAATAGATACGTACATATGTATATGGTAGAATATTTATTCAATGTTTAAATATCATATTTTTCCAAGCTCATAAAAGGAGGTCAATATTTTGTAAGCATAAAATAAAATAATTTCAAAAACACTTTCAGCATAAACAAATTTTGGAAATAATTATACTTTCGTTATTGACATGTAACATCCGCTTCATTTTCTCTTATTTCACCACTTTGTGTTTATGTTAAATAACGCAGATGAGCTAGCGAAATAATTGCATCCGGTCTTAATTTAAAACCAAACATATTTATTAGGTGGGGCTGCTGCAGGAATCAGGTTCATTATACAAATAATAGGGAATTTTTAGAGGCAACAAAAATGAAGCTTTTGTACATAGAAATCATTTTTTCATATGTATACATTAGGCCGGGGCGATTTGTATGCAGGTATTCAACTCTAAGAAAATTCGAGGTTACTCATACGCTATGGCGTACTACTGGAGAAGCAAAAGAAAAAATTTCAAGCAGCATAAATCTAAGTTTTGGAGAACAACTCTTCAATTTCTGCAGATAAAATTTTGAAAATTTGTATGTGGAGCGAAAATTATCGATATTGGATGACTATAACATAGATACCTCATACCATGATTTTGGGCTAAAGAAAAAAGATAAGAATTGCATTTTAGTTCTCCTATACCCGAAGATAAAATATAGTTTTAAAATATGGTTATTATATTCTGTTTACTAATTTTTAAGTAATTTGCAAGAAAATTTAAGATATATTATACACAGCTAGAGATAATCGCGCAAATATGCGATTTTGAATATTCAGCAACCAAAGCTGTAAATCAGGCTATATCTCAGGCAATTTTCATTCTGATCTCATATTTGGATTAAGCATAAAATTCTGATTGAATTTGATGTGCATATTGGTCTGGTTAATTTTTTTTGCGATTTTTGTCCATTTTTTATTTTCACCATTTTTTCATACATATTTTCAACTTGGTCCATAAAACCAAATTCCGGAAAATGAGAATTAATTTTAGACAAATTTCGTGAAAGAGTTTTTTACTTAGAAAAATTGGAGCAATCCCAATTTCGATGGCACAATATAGATTAGTAAATCGCCCCGGCCTAATATATGTACATTCATATTCAACTATTTTCATGCTTCTTTAAATTTTTCATTTAATGAAAATTTGGCATCGATCAACGACGAGCAAGCCAGCCCTCTCAACTGTTCATGCCTTATGTATTTGCTTGAAATTTTTCAATTTGTTTTATTGCTGTTCATTTTAATTTTTAATATATATTTTTATTGACTTTTAGCTCCTTAATTGGAAACAGTAATATTCGCCTTACAATACATACTACATACATACATATTAGTTGTCGCATAATTCATTCATAAAATTTTGCACTATTCGACAAATTTTGATCAACTTTAGCCACCAAAAATGAAATAATACTTTTCTAAAGCGAAATTTTACGCTGATTCCGAATATCATCTCCATTTTTTTGTAGCAGACCCAGTTTTTGATATATCGGTAAAAATGTAGAAAAAGCCATATATGCAAGACATTGCATCACATAAGTGCATCAAAAAGTTTTATTAGACATCGTAGCGATTTGGCATCTAAGAAGATCTGGCAGAGGGAGCTCCAGCAAACATTTTTTTGCTATCACACTCAAATATTGGTCAAGTAGTTTGGTTACAATGGCAAAAAGAATGAAAAAATTTGAAAAAACAATCGAATTTTTTTAAAGAAATTTCAGATTCGACTGTCCGAAAATTAGAAAAATTATATGGGGGATAAAAAGTTAGCCCCCCTATCCTATAGAAAATTTAATTGCGAACATTTTAAGACTAATATTGCAGTAATCCGATGTACCGTTATTTATATTTATCTATTTTTATTGAAAGTCCTTAACCAAAAATTTTCCGGAAAAGTAAGATTTCAACAACAATAATTGGGTTTATTAATACAACTTTATTAAGGCATAATACTTAACATTATTTAATTCTATTTATTATGTGTTTTGAAGTGCACAATGTCTCTCAGAACAGCGATTAATAGGAAAAAAATTTATTGAATAAATGAACATCTGTTTTTCGCGATTTTAAGGAGAGGACAAATAATGAGTAATGTCAGTAAGTACTTTTGACCAGGGTTTGAAATTGCTTAACTACTTTTGCTGCATTTGCTTTTGCTTTGCTTTTGCTAACGAAAAGTAAATTAGCAAACTCGGCCAGCCGAGTAAAAAACGAGAACACGATTCATTCGCTTCAGTTTTCAGCTGAGCCGTGTTTGCTTGTATAGTTAAGCAAAGCAACGCGATTTGGGAGATTTCATTTTACTTCCAGCAATTAGTTGTGTCTTTGCATTTTTTCTGCTTTTGCTGAAACGATTTGTTTACGCATATTTCGATTTTTTATACATATTTACTTATGAATGTATGTATGTACACATAATATGTATGTATGTCCATTTGTAAACATCTTTTCATGTTGAATTTTGCTTAAAAACTAGTTTCAGCAAAATAAGCAACTGTGAGCAAAAATTTACCACTCAACTAATTGCTGGAAGTAAAAGCAGCCCTCTCAAATTGAGTTGCTTGGCTTAACTATACAAGCAAACACGACTCAGCTGAAAACTGAAGCGAATGATTCGTGTTTTCGTTTTTGGCTCGGCTGAATTCAGCAATAAGCAAAAAACATCGGCTATTGCTATTTTGCAGCAAGCAAATTCAAATCCTGCTTTTGACTACTCTTTTGTGATTTTCTGGATATGTTGCACATATGGCTGTCCAAAAAATAATGTCCAATAATATGCTCGTACCAGGATCCTTGATATCGCCTTTCAAAAACTATGAAGCCCTAAGAAATCTTTCATCATGTTCATTACTAAGCTTTAGGGAAATTATCAAGATGTGAATACAAGAAATGAATTAATAATACGCAGAAATCTTAACATACTGAAAATAAATGCAAAATTAACTATATTATAAAATACCATGTTTTTGAAACCTAACCATACAAAAGTTGGAATGGCCCCATTCACCTACCAATGCCAAGTAATATTACTTTGGTTATACATACATAACCAAGTTCCGTTCGGTACTACCCAGCAAAACACAGCCAAAAAGGGACATTATCGCAAAGTGCAGCATTTGTTGTTGCTCAACTTTAAAGTAGTAGCTGCAAACATCATTTTTTTCATGTAGTCACAATAATAAACTGTCCCGCTCTGCATCCCTTTAGAGCCAGTTCTGAGCTAGCTGTGAACTCTCTACTTCTAGACTGTCGTTTTTCGGAAATGATCATTATATTAGTTGCACGGCATATATGTATATATATATATATATATATATGTATATATTTACTACAACATTTGAGGCCATCGACTCCTACTACTCTATCCTCAGAGAACTATTACACACAATTACCTACAAGTTTAACCACATAACGACCAATTTAGTACAAATTGTTTAGCTAATCGCTTGGCACTTCAATGTTAAAGCATATACTTTACTCTAATATCATATAATAAGTAATATGTAGTTAGCAACTCCTCTAAGTATTTAGTTCACATTAAACTTTCTTGCAAAAGTGCATCAAACTAAATGATGCTTGGCTCTCGTTTATTATTACCACAACCTACACATACACAAACATACTGCAACTAACTAGAATTTGATGTCAACAACACCAAAAGCAACCGCAATAATAGCAGCAACATCAAAATAGCAAAAGTTATCAATGAAGAAAGAATGTTGCAAGAAGATGAGAAGCGCTCATCAATCGCAGGACGTAGACTGACAATGAATTTGAAAAGCAAGAAAAGGCATAACTACACATTTGCAGCACTTATACTCAGCAAAATGGCAATAATAGCAACAAAACCAACAACAACTATCTGGCTATAAAGTCCTTTTTCTGCTTATGGCCAATTAAATAAATGATCTGATATGAGACTTCTTCTTCTCAATAAAACACAATACAAAAGTGTGTTGTGATGTATGTGTGTGTGTTTGTGTGAGAGAGAGCAACATCAAAGCACGTGTTCTGCGAACGCCGTAAATACTTCCCTTGACCGCGAGCGCACTTTGGCAATCCAAAAAAGTGTTTTCTTTTTTTTTTAGCAATATTTCCCAAAACAAATGCCGGCGCTGCAGCTGCGCATGACAGACGTAAATAACCAGTATTTTCGCATAAATACTCAGTGGCACAAGCTGTGGGAAAGAGTAAGCAAGAGTTTGAGCTTTTAAAAAAGCTTACAGAGTCGGAAAATTGCGGCACAGTGGGTGCAAAGTGCTAAATGAGTGCTTAAAATACATAACGTCGTTTAACCATCATAACCGCCTAAGTGAAACTTTCATAATCGCCTATGTCAAAATTGAGCTTTGCCAAACTTTAACTGCTGGCGCGCAGCTCTATCGAGCCATAACATAAATTTGGGTTTTTGGCAAGCTCGAGAAGCTCTATATTTGCTTCTAATGTCTTTTTCGGCTCTGAAGTCGTCAGAAAATGTTTAACTGTTTCGCACAAATGTTCGTTAGGCGGTTATGAAAGTCACACTTGGGCGGTTATGAAGCTTAAACGGCGATGTGTGGGTGTGAGTGTTTATGAGTATGTACATATATTTTTACTATAACAACTCTCAGCAAATGTTGGCATAAACCATCTCAGTCATATTTTGTTGCTCTTGTTGTTCTTGTTGTTCTTGTTGCCCCAAAACAGCATCAATGAACGACCGCACGCACAAGCAAACACACACATACGCAACGTCCCACTATCAACCACAGCTGTCAAAGCATCTTCGCTGTGTTTGCCGTTGTTGTTGCTTTTGTTGTTGCTGTCGCTGTTTGACGAATGCAACTCGACCACCCGCCAGCCAGCTTTTTTATTTTCATCACAGGCAGATAGACCAACTTTGGAAAATTGCACATTCAGTTTATTTTGAAATTTGCCGCGAAGCGTTTGGTGGGCGCGCATGAAAAATTAAAGCAGACAAGTGACCGAGTTAAAAATTATATTAAAGTTTTTCTTTTTGATATGTCAACTAATTGAAAATTGGCTAAGCACGAATACGTATTGTAATTAACAGCAGGTGTTTGTGAGTGAATGCAGCTGATTTTAATTGAAATTTTTTTTCAACGCGCAAAAGCTGTTAGAAGATTGATTTAAACGAAAATTGACTAAGTGCAAAGTGAAAAAAGTAATAATTTTGGGTTTTGTGTGTCAAACAATTGGTATGGAACTGAGAAACTGGTTTCAAATTAAAATTAAGTGAAGAAAAAGAAAAAGATGTTAGAGAAAAAGTTGTTTCTTAAGAAATCGTTACAAAAAAATGTAGAAGGTAGTGAATTTAAAATATAAAAAAATTTACACAAAAAATTCACTTTCAAAAGTGTACATGTGATTTTTATTTCGGTAGTGAGTTTTTGATGGATTGTGTATCAGTATTTAAAAATGTATAATTTCCATAAAAAATTTATTGCGAAATCTTTCCGTATTCTGAAAAAAATAGCATTAGATGCGAATACACTTTCGAAATTCTCTATGATTTTATATGTACACATTCACTGTTTCTGTTTTTTTTTTTTAATATATGGCTAATATGAAAAAATCACATAGCCACTTTTGAAAGTGCAACTCACTACTACTCAATTTAATGTATATTAACTTTTTTGCCCAAATTAACGATTTGTAAATTTTTTTTTCAACTAAAATTTCATTAAAATTTTTTGAAATTTTTCGAAATTTATCAATATTTTTGTTTGTAATCAGAATGAAACGAAATTCGGAGTAAAGACCTAAACCCGCATAGTAAAAACTCACTATAGATTTTTTGTACAAAAATTTTGGCCGAAGTGAATCCTAGTGAAATCTTATGGCTAATAATTTTCTAGAAAATATTAATCCTCTTCCTCTTCTTCATAATAGTCGTATAACCATTTAGATGACTTTGGCCGAGTTCAATGAAGCACGGCAGTCGCTTCAGTTTAGTGCTGTCTGGCGTCAATTGGAAACACTAAGAGCAGTCAAGTCACTTTTTAACTGATCTTTCCAAGGCTTTGAAGGTCTCCCTTCTCTGTTGTCTTTAGCGAGTTTCGATAGAAATACTTTCTTATGCAGAGCACCTTCATCCATTCTCACGACGAAATTACCTGCCCAACACAGCTGTGGATTTTTAATTCTCCAATTCCAAAATGCCATTTTTTCGAACTCTTCAAAAAAGACTCAAAAGAAACATTTCGTCAAGCAATTACGGCGTTAAAATGTTCCACAAACCTAATCTTCGTTTAATATTGTACCCAAATAACACATTTCTCTACGATATGTATTTTAACCCTTAGTCGCATGTGTATATACTAAAAACACGCAGACAAAAAATTGCCCCCCAAACAATTAAAAAATTGCGAATTTCAAATGGCCATTGCAAAGAACTTGGATCAACTGATGCTTAACTATTTTGAGCTTTTGCCATATGGGTATAGTACGTATGTAGATCTTTCATCCAGCGTTGATTTTATTCCCCCTCCCCCTAAAAATGTGCTTGCACAGTGTATTTTAATTAGAAGAAAATTCGAAATTATGCAAAAATTTTAATAAGATATTTTATTCTTTTAAGTTCTAGTACCTTCTTATATTGAAATGTAGATCTAAATATTCTAGAAATTTCTGTGACGGCAGGGATTATTGTTTCATTACACACAGAGAAAAAACGATAGTAAATCCAACCAAGTTGAGTTAGTTAAAAAAATGTGCCCGAAACTTGTATAACTCACCAAAGTAAGTAAGAAGTACTTACACAATTTATTCCCGACCAAGGAAAACAGAGCTTAGCTCATTTATTAGCCGAGCACTACTACCGGCTACTTAAAAAGGGTTTGTTTTGACTAAGTTCACATTTTTTTACTAAATTACTTACTTTACTAAATTTTTTACTAAATTATTTTCGTCAAGTTGACGAAAAAACTTAGCAAGTAAGTCAAACCTAATTTTTAAGCTGAGTTATATGCGATTTTAAGTATATTTTACAATAGTTTTTCTCTGTGTGTACTTGTTCTCTCAATAAATCTACTCAGGTCGGCTAATGGGCAATGGGTTATATCGATTTGATGTTCAAGGTTATTGTGCCTGATGTGAAATAGCGCCAAATCAACACCATGTGATGTCTTTTTGGAAAGCATTTCCGTACAAAAATTTTTTGGACGCCGCTAGATGTCGCTCAATTACATTTTTCTTCATATCTTCGGTATTGTCGGATCATAAAGTTTGATAAACCAATATCTTTGCCTTGAGAGGACGGTTTTTAGTATGTAATCGTATTAACCCTATGTGCGCTATTGGGGTATTTGGATTCTACTGCCCTAATGTACCTTTTTTATGCCAACATGTTAAATATCGTCTAAGTGATAACAAATGCGATCAAATGCAATATATACTTTAAACTGCGAAAGGGTATTAAACAAAAGTGAAGTAAATATTAAATTTTATATACGGCAGCTGTGCACAAAAGCCGAAAGTCAAAACAAAAAAAAATATTCATACAGCAGATAAAAACAAAAGAAGTGATGATAATAGATTTGAATACAATCAGATAGCGTTACATAAATAAAAATAGCGAACGAGAGCTGTAAATAGATACTCTTCCGATAAGAAAAAAATAATAAAACAAAGAAACAGGTGGAAAATAGAAACATGAGTGTTGAAAAAGTTTTATTTTTTATTTTATTTTTTTGTTTTTATTTAGCAAGAAAAAGTAAGCGAAGCATAAAACAACAATAACAAGCAATAGACAATAAAGGCAGCGAGGCGGAATTTGCATTCGCTCTTTGTGCAAAACTGAAAAAAAAAAAAATAAAAAAAATAAAAAATAAAAATTTAAAATAAAAATTTAAAATTAAAATTAAAACAAAATGTTAACAAATAGCATTAAGTGCATTTAAGCAAATACGCATGGGCTGTTGCTAAACAAAACGCTGGCCCATAAACACTTGTACATATATGTACATATGTGTATATCATTCTATAAACATACATACATATATATTTGTACATTTGAATTTACACGAATAAATATGCTTGCTTTTCATGCACATTGACATAATAAACAATCAACGAAAATCGCATTGGCGGTCGTCGAACTGAACTTTGTGTATGTAAACAACCTACGAAGTTAAAAAATTCTATTGAATTACATTTAAAACAGCAACAGAAACATGGAAAAAACATATTGAAAAAAAAAACAAGTAAGGAAGCCTAAGTTCGAGTGGAATCGAACATTAGATACTCAGCTGTATGCTTTAATTGTTTGTTTGCGTTTGATGGAAACACGGTGTATTTTATATAAAGCGAGTGCTGCATAAAGTGGGCGTAGCCACGCCCATTTTCTAAATTTTTGTCAGTCATCCAACTAAGCTTATGAATATTATTCTTTGTGCAAAATTTCATCCCTTTATGAGTTACAAAGATGTCACGTTAGAAATTCCCAAAGGGTGTTCCAGAAATATCTTTGTTAAAAAGTAGGCGTGGTCATAAACCGATTTCAATAAATTTTTGCGTGTCTATTAACACAAGTTATAAAAGTGTATAAACCAAGTTTCGTCATAATATCGCAATTATTTGTCGAGTTATGGGCTCCGAAATCTCGTTGATTCCTTTGTCTGAAAAGAGGCGGTGCCACGCCCATTTTCCGAAATTTTTCTATTTTTTGTTTCCGATCTATTGTAGAACTCATGCCACAAAATTTCAATGAATTATCTTTATATTTGACAAAGATATCGCTTAAAATGTTTTTACTAGGCCACTTTATGATACCCATATATAAAAGTGGGCGTGGTCGTCAACCGATTTTGCTAAAATTTTGAACATGTATTACCACAAGTAATAAAAGTGTATACACCAAGTTTCGTCATAATATATCGATTATTTGTCGAGTTATGGGCTCAGAAATCTCGTATATTCCTGCTTCTAAAAGGAGGCGGTGCCACGCCCATTTTCCAAAATTTTTTTACTTTTTGTTTTATGTCCATAGTTGTACACCTTCCATAAAATTTCAATGATATATCTTTATATTTGACAGAGATATCGCTTAAAATGTTTTTATTAGGTCACTTTGTAATACCCATATATAAAAGTAGGCGTGGTCGTCAACCGATTTTGGCAATTTTTCGTCCAACCATTTGCCTAAGTAAGTATATCACGCCTACCAAATTTCATCGATATATCTTCAAGGGTTTCTGAGTTATGACTCATAAAACTTTCAATGTTTGCCCCTTAATAAGTGGGCGTGGCACCGCCCATTTTCCAAAAGTTCACCATATTTCTTCATAAGGGCCTGAGCTCAATACGTGTGTGAAATTTTATCACTCTAGCTCTATTAGTGACTGAGATACATAATTTCCGATTTTTACTATATAGGGGAGGTGGGCGTGGTCATGGTCCGATTTCGCCCATTTTCAATACCATCCGTTCCTGTCTTGATACCAACTTACATTTCAAATTTCATCAAAATATCTCAATTTTTGCGCGAGTTATCGTGCGCACAGACGGACAGACGGACGGACATGGCTCAATCGATTTCTCTTTTCACCCTGATCATTTTCATATATATAAGTCTATATCTATCTCAATTATATCATTCTGTTACAATCCACCGTTAGGAAATCAAAACTATAATACTCTGTGTACTAGTACAGCTGAGTATAAAAAAACAAATACCTAGAGCGCAAAAAAAAATTTAATTTCATTCAAAAAGTACATCACAAATTTATTAACTACGATGGAAATATAAAATCTGCTTAAATAAAATTGTTTATATGTAGTAAGAAAAAAGTGTATATGCACAAATAAATAAACTAATTTATATACACAGAAAAATATATGCATGTATGACGGTTTGTGATACGTGCGTGTGAAGTGTGAAAATTTTAAAACAAATAAATAAAACACACACAAAAAATTTGCATTAATTTTTTTTTTTTTTAGCAAACCAATCATAACTTAACTTTTATTGTTATGCAAGTTGGCGTAAAGTTGCTGCGGCATTTTGTGTTGCAAAAAAATTTGGCGAAATAAATTTGAAAAACTTTTTGTTTACTCTGCTCTGCTACTACTCATAATCGAGACTGGCAGGAAAGAAGAGCATTTTCTCTGATTTTTTTTCACAGACCACAACCACAGAGACGTAAGTAATGGCGTTTTCTTTTCTACGAAAAAATGTTGCCCTCCTATATCCCAATTATCGAATTACGTATCCTGACTTTCTATAAAATGGCTGAATTTGTAGATAAGGGTGCCCTCTTACTTAGTTAGAGGTCAATATTTGGTGAAAGGACCAGACAAGCTTACAAAATGGCTAAGAAAATCAAACAGGGCAACATTATTTCGAGAAAAGAAAACGCCATAAGTAAAATATGCCAACAGTATACATACATATATATGTACATATGTACATGTGTATATCGTCGTCTAAACTTCATTACCATCTAAGTGAAACTTTCAGAACTGCCTGTGTCAGCTTAGAATGCAAGACTTCGCTAGTTTTAGTATTTTGTGTATTTTCTGAAGAGTATTTTGTTGACCACTACATTCCACAACAGTAGTGAGAGTACCTACTCCCCTTTGTAGAGAGTCCCTATGTGCCCTCCTTGACATCGCTGAAAGGCCCCACCCATCCGTCACCGTCCGACAAAGCTAAAAGGTTATCGATCCAGCGCTGAATAACTGGGCGTATTCCAATCCATTCGAGCCCCTCCAACAGCGCCTCAGCAGAGACGTTGGCAAAGGCACCTGAAATGTCAAGAAAGGCACATATCGCACTACCTGTAGTGAATGAAGCCTTTCCGATATATTGTATAACGCTCAGCCTTTGCTAGCCCTCCGCGGCCTCTCCCCGCAGTCTACACTGGTACAAGAACCAGTAACAGGCATTGGGAAGGAGGGACGGAGGTCCATTGCCCAGGTAGGTTCTTAGAGTCCCATAGTGACATCACACGGATCCGATAACTATTTATTCTAGCCGGCATATCCACTAGGGTGGGGCGATTTGTATGAAGGGAAATTAATCGATACCGCGCGATCGAAATTTGGATTCCTCTCATTTTTCTGAGTAGAAAACTCCTCCACGACATTTGCCTAAAATTAATTTTGATGTTCCGGAATTTGTAATTGTTGGGGTAAGTGGAAAAAAATTCAACAACTATTTACAGCGAAGGTTGAGTGTATAGCTATTTCACGAAAAACCATTTTCGATCATCAGCACTCTTTTCGGAAGTGGTGAATTAAAATAAAAATTTCGTGCTAAGCACTAAAAACTCTTTCAAGTTCCGGAATTTGGTTTTTATGAACCAAGACGAATTTTTGAAAATAAAAATTTGGCAAAAATCCACAAAAAAATATCCAGGTCAATATGCACATCGAGTTGAAGCAGAATTTTATGCTGAATCCAGATATGAAATCGAAACTAAAATCGGATGATCCATTTTCGAGATATAGCCTGATTTCCGGTTATGGAGGCTGAATGCCGAAAGTCGCATATTTTCGCGATTATCTCTTGCTGTGTACAATATATCTTACATTTTTTTGCAAATTTCTTAAAGATAGGTTAATACAATATATGAGCAATATTTTAAAATATTAATTTATCTTCCTGTATAGGAAAACTAGAATGCACTCTTTTTTCCTTAGCCCAAAATCGCAGTATGTTATAGTCATCCGCTACCGATGATTTTGTTGATTTTGATTTTCAGCATAAAATTCTGCTTCAACTCGATGTGCATATTGACCTGGTTATTTTTTGTCGATTTTTGCCAAATTTTTGTTTTCAAAAATTCGTCTTGGTTCATAAAAACCAAATTCCGGAACATCAAAATTAATTTTAGGCAAATGTCGTGGAGGAGTTTTCTACTCAGAAAAATGAGAGGAATCCAAATTTCGATCGCGCGATATAGGTTAGTAAATCGCCCCACCCTAATATCCACTGTGAATTTTCTTAGAATTCTTTAAGATCCTTAGATCCCTACAGATCCGTCAACCTTTATGCATGCTTTCCGTAGTTTTGGTGATCTATTAAAAACCCATCATTGGTAAGAGCAACATTCTTCAGCTTGCTGTTAGCTAGACTCTTTTAAGATGGTGAAAGTTAAGCGAATGATGTATTCCCATATCTAGCGAGTTCGTCTGCCAGCTATGAGCATATCTAGATTTTTAGTAACATTTCTTCAGCTAACAAAACTCACACGCCCTTCGAACAAAACTTCCTTCGGCGGTTCAGGCGTATTCCACTACTATTATGCTCCAGTGACTGCCGTTTTGCTCGCATAACGACAACAACAAAAACAACAACAACACAACCTGAACAATAAATAAATTTTTGAGTTCAAGTTAATAATTGAAAAGGTGCAATAAAATGCGCTACCTTAAGTCACTCACTCACTCACTTTCATTCAATTAACTAGTAACAAAGAAAATTGAATAATAAAACTACTTTATATGAAGAATGTGTGTGAAATTGTTGCATGCAACATGGCAAAGCACATGATGTTTACTTGCGTCACACGGAGTGAGATGCAACACAAATAAGGCCAATAAAATAAGCCAAAAAAACAATAAAAACTAAGAAAAGTAGTAGCGAATATTTAGAGAAGGACATAAAAATGATTTTCAAGCGTTTTATGATATGCTTTTCGCTGATCAATTGATGGGTTGTCAAACGACCGTGATGATGTGCGTTAAAATGTTGATAATAGATTGTGTGTATGTATTGCATAATATATGTATTGTATAATGTAGGGCAAGTATAGCTTTCAAAGATAACAAGTTCGACCTTCTTCACCGCTTAATGCATACGCCCTATAATTTCTTATATGTACATAAATCACTTTTGAGAGGACTTTTTGAGGTATTTTCGATTTTTTGTTTTTTTTTTTTTTGTTTTTTTTTTGTTTTTTGTAAATGGTGTACTTAGTATCTTTATTGTTACCAAAAACTCAGCCAACCCATGTCACATCAATAAAATTCACTTTCTTATGAACTTCTAGTACTGAAACAAAATTTAAGAACTTGCATTAAAATACAAACTTCAACAATATAAAGCTCAAGCTTAAATGTTTATGCATTCATTAAAACTTTCGCCTGTTCGTTTTTTTGCTTCTTAACAAAAATATAAAGATGATGATAATTGTTCTGTTTAATTTAACTTCTATGCAACTCAAATGATTTGAATACATGAATATTCTCCTTATTCTAGAACAACTTGCTGTACATGAATTATAATGAGGAAGGAAGAAAAAATATAAGCAAAACGTAGCATTTCGTTTGAGCGCATTTCTTTTGGAAATTTCCGCAAATTGACTTCGCATTAAATTAGCATTTTTTTCTAGCACCTTTTTAGGCATTTTCTTTTTCTACTACACAGAGCCAAAATACCACCTAAAATGCCCCATAAATTAGAACAAAGTTTAGCGGATTTCTCTATGCTTTCTCTCCAATAAGATGCCCGTCTTATTATTACTGGATATTTCATTTTAATAAAACTAAGTAGATAATCTGTAAAACTAATATGAAAACCTTTTCAATATAATTAAGAAGATGACCCGTGGATTTTAGATGAAATCATTTTCAGTAAAATTTAAGAGATAACCTATAAAACTAAGATGAAAACCTATTAAATAAAATTTAGAAGATGACTCCTAGAATAAATATGGAATCCTTTTCACATAAATTTAGCAGATAACCTGTAAAATTAAGAAGAAACCCTGTTTAATATTATTAAGAAGAGAATCTTGATTTTCATCGGAAAACATAATTAGTCAACTAGTATTTTCCTAGGACTTATTCAGACAAAGGGCAACATTTCATTTCATATAAGTGCAGATGGACATAATAAACTCTTTATACCAAGTGCTTCATTAATCGTTTGAGAATTGTAGAAATGTGCAAAGCCGTAGTGAAATTGACGAACGGAGGAAATACATAAGAACTCTTTTAAAAATAAAAAGTTCTCCCTTTTAAATTCTTGAACATGTAATTGCACGCATAAAACGTGGCTGATGCAATAACTGTTATGCATACTTCTAGTATGTACGAGTATATATGTACATATGTATGTATGTACGTATGTTAAGACGTTTAAAGCAAAATTTGAATTAATAAGGGCTCTTTTAAAAATAAAAAGTTTTCCCTTTTAATAAATTCAAAAAGGTTCAAGTAAAAATTAGAGGATGTCCTTATTGATTTGCTTTATAAAAATTTTCTCCTAAAAACAAGCAGATTTCTTCTAACAATTTAATTTTTTTTACAAAATGACATAAAAAATTAATAAACAAGAAGTTATCTCCTCGTTTTCAGACGATATCCTTTTAAATAAATTTAAGAAGAAATTCAAGCTAAAATCCAGAAGAATTTCTAGCAAAAATTTCTTCAATTTTGTCCCCTCTCCCTCTCCTCGGCCAAATAGCTTTTTTAGGTGGCAGTCTCTTTGATTGTAGGTGAACTTTTTGGCTCTGTGTACGAATAAAAATGAGTGTATTAAATACTGTAAAATCGATTAGGCGTTTTCGTAAAGCGAAATGTTGTTGTTGTTGTTGTTGTAGCCACTAAGACACTCCCCGAAGGTTTTGGGGAGTGTAGGGGAAGTGACAGTCCTTTGCCGGATAAATCCGGTACGCTCGGGTACTAGTCCCTTCTGACACTAGCTCGACTGTCGTGCGAACGATTTTTTTGGCCATTATCAACCTTCTAGACCGGTGGATTTTAGTCGCCTCTTACGACAGGCATTCCTTACCACGGGTATATTCTAAGCCCCCTAACCCGCTGGGGGCGGGAATTTTTAAGGTTGAAATCAAGTACTAAATAATACGATCTTAGGTTAGGTTATGTTGGAGTGGCTGCTAGTTTTCACTTAGGCCCCGAAGGTCTCATTATGACACCACGTGGGGCCGAAGACACCCCTACTCGAACCATCGTGTGGATTCCAAAAATCTTAGTATTTTGCCAAATTCCATTGTAGATCTTCTTCTTCTCCTACTTAGTTGGCGCGTAACCGCTAGATCGCCTAGCTCTCTAAATTGGTAGGCTCCGAAATGCTTCAGTCGCCTCCTTCCTAGTGCTGGGTAATCGCACAGCAGACTTTTTACTCTTTCGGGCTCCTTTTCGTCCTTTCATCCTTTTTGCATATTTCCCAAGAATTGTATGGCCTGTTATTAGCCTTGTCATTAGTGCAAGCTCGGACCTTGCGAGTACCAGTAGACTCTTTGTCCGTCTGGCGTTCCATTGGGACCACAAGAGCCTAGTACAGTTGCAAGTACTCAGCCCTTGCCACCTGTAATTTGCTTCACTGAAGTACAACTCCTTCAGAGTGAGCTTGCTGGTAGTGAGCAGCATGTCTAAACCCTACCACGAGATTGAAAGTCGAGTGTATTTACCGTATCTAGCCCTCTCATTTCACGATATGTTACAGTGTTCAGGCACCCATACAAGTTATATACAAAACAGCTCAGCCATCTAATTGATAGATCTGCGGTAATTTTCCATAGTTCTGGATTTAGGTACATATGACATTCCCAAGCGTTTTCAGTGCAGTCTGGCTGTCTGCGAATATGTAAACGTATTTACATATTCGCTTTTCATTGCTTTCAAGTACTCAACCGCCTCCTGTATCGCTGCTACCTCCGCCTGAAAGACACTGCAGTGATCAGCTAAGCGAAATGAGATTTTTAGCCCACCACCTCCCACCTTAACATTGAGCTTAGATCCATCGGTCTACAGGTGGTTAGCATTGTTCGGTACCGGAGCACCCCTGACTCAATAGTTGCTATCTGGTATCACAATTCCATAATTCCTTTTAAAACAGTTTTTCGTTAAGCCATAGTCCGATTGTTGATTGATTTGAAATGGTCCTGCGTATTGAGGTATGATCCTTGTCCAATAACTTCCATTCGGGCAACTCCCTTAGGCGTATAGACGAACGATGTTAATCAACCAAATATATACGTATTATCTAAAGTCGTTACGTTCTTTCTCATATAATTGTATTCTTCCAAAAAATCTAGACTTGAAAAATGCAACCCTGCGACGAATAATTGCCGTCTCGATCTTCGAGTATACGAGATTTACATCCCATGTCTTCCTGCAATCTTTTTATAGGTAAGCAAGCCATGTTCATCCTACTCACTTTGCTTCTTCAAGCTAAAGGCAATACCTTTGAAAACTCCCCCACAGTCGCTCTCTCTCTCTCTCTCTCGCTCTCTCTCTCTCGCTCTCTCTCTCCATATAGGTAATATCAGCATTGTTTTCCGCCAATCATCTTTTACGTTATTTACCATTTACAAACAGAAAATATAGGTATTTAAAAGAAATTGTGATTATCCCTTTTCCCGCCTTATGTTTTCTATTTTATCTTGTCATTTTCCACTGCATACCGCCTCGTACACATTTTACATGCTTGTTTACAATTCGCTGTAACTGTAAGTGTATGTAAACAAAATATTTATTAGAATTTTCACACTTGTTAAAAGCAGCCGTCAGTGAAATGCTGTAACAAAAAAAATGGAAAACAATAATAAAAATTTACAAGGTAAACATTTACACTCTGGTTGCTTAGTGGAGAATTTCGCGATATTATTTATTTACATATTTGTTTGTACAGCGTTCAATCAGCTTGTGTTTTCGTTTCCGCAAATTCTTAATATATTTTCATATTTTCATGATACTTAATCAATTTAGTATGTGCGGTCGTATGTTTATTTTGCAAATATGATTTGTAATATATACATGTATGTATATATGTAAGTTTATACGTACATATCTACTGACATATTCGTGGGTGGTAATTTTTAAATTGACAAATGATTATTTAATGATTATAATTTTTAGAAACATTATGCAAAAATTTTTGGTGACAATTGATTGATGCACATGGTTTTTCCATGAAGGAAATTATTCCCCAGAGTAAATGTAAATAAGTTGCTACGTTTCTAGGTCTACCGTACAAGTAAATTCTCCTTATCTAATTACGTATCATACCTCTTCCCAGAAATCTTTGGCGAGGTATGCCCAGTTTTTTTGTTTGCCTCAACATTACTTCAATTTCCATTCACTTTATAGGGCTAATCTGGCAAATGTCTTTCTAAAAAACAAATATCTTTCGAAGGTAACTGTACTCTGTCCTCTCATAAGATATGTATCTGTCCTTGAAAGACAGTTGCCGGAATAGCCTAGTTAATCTACCTTAACGAAAAGGTGCTTCGCTTTATACAACGATGAGCAAACAGCTGCTTGCTTCACCATTTTTCACTTAACTTCAAATTGAAATCCATGCAAACCGGCTAACTCATTTTCTATCGATCAATTTTAATCGATTATGTCATATACAAATTTTGTACACTCTAACAAAATATTCATTAGAATTTTTTCAATGACCACACATGTAATGTCATCAACATCGAAATGTCAAGTGCTGCTAAGCAATTGCATAGAAAACTTTTCATATTTGTTGCATAAGCAGCATTCATGAAAATGCATAAATTATATGCAAATAGTAATATGATTACCAAATAAAAACAAAAATAATACCTACTACTATACGAGTATATGTACTCACATACTTACAAAACATATGTACGCACACAAACTATTAAATTGGCTACCACATTTACATACCTGAAATTTCCCTGCAGCGAAATCAACTAGTTGTAAACTAATCGACAACTAGTTGGCCATACAGCTCAACTAGTCAGCCATCTATCTTTTTTCCATATTAGCAACTGGTATTTTTAACACGGTGATGACCTAAGAAATGGCAATTGTCAGTATCCACACCAGAGTCATGCAACTTGACTGACTAGTCAGTATCCACACCAGAGTCATGCAACTTGACTGACTAGTCAGTATACACCAGTGGCGGACCTAGCATAAATTGCCTGGGCTAGCAGAACCATTAGCCATTTATGTAATTTCCTTTGCTGCATTATTTAATAGTCTGATTGCGTTCCGTCATTGACTTTGATTTAGAGTTCTCGATTTCTTTTTAACATTTTCGAGTGTTTGTTTATTAGGCGTATGTTTGTACGGGCATTTGAACAATTCGGGTATTTGAAGATCGTTTTTCTAGTTTATTTTTTTTTTTTTTTTGTTTTTTTCAAATGTATTTTTTATTTTTGTTTTCCTGATGTTTGTATACTCAGAGAAAAGGAATCAAAAATAAAATTTTTATTTTTATAATGCACGTTTTAAACCAAGTCATATTTATTTTATAAATGAAAATTTTTAAATTAAAAATTAAATTTTTTAAATTAAAAATTAAATTTTTTAAATTAAAATGTATTTAGGATTTAAAAAGAAACATGTCTACATTAAAAATTTAAATTAATGGAATAAAAACGAAAGTTTTTCCTTCAAAATCTCATAGTGCTTAAAATAAAAATAAATATTTTTAAATTAAAATTGTTTTTTCTTGATTTTGCAATTTTACTCTGAACATTTTTAAAATAAAAAAATTTCGTATTTACATAATTCTTAAATACAAAAACGTGCGCTAGGGAAATCTTACACGAAAGCGGTATTTTAGTTTCCTTATACCGACGGAAATTTCAGCAGTAGCAAGTGTATTTGCTTATTGTCTAAAAAATGGGTGCTTTAGTGTTTGAAAAACTGAGGTCCAATTTGATTTCCACCGCTTTTTAAAATTATCTTGATATTGTGCCAACAGTCGCCAAAAATCACAGTCAACCCTTTTATAATCTGGTATTTGATATTTATGTTTGCATGCACATGCAGATGTAAGAAATTATGTACATGAGTATGTACCTACATACATGCAAACGAAAATCAAATCAAATATGCATATGGCTGTGAATACTGAAGTTTTGAATGCCGAAGCCAGCTTCATATTCGCATACAAATTTGATGTGAAAAATAAAAAAAGTGCTTTGCTAGTTTTTTTTTCAATTTAAGTCTGAAAATAAGCAATTGGTTTCTCCTTAGCGAAAGTGAGAAAACAAGCTATGTTATTCTGTTTTGAAAGCCAGGTAAAAGCTAATGTGGGGAAACGTTGAAGCATGCTCACTGTGCTGTGATTGGCTGTACAAACAAAATACACATTGTGAGGTGGATTGGTGGTGTATTTGCGCTATTTTCTTAGCAGGCTTTTAGGGGCATGTTACAGTGGGGGCTATATTATTGAGAACTTAAATAGTAAACACATTTAAAACGTAAAATAACCAGATTTTAAAGAATTTCGTATGAAATGAACGAAAATGTGTACGCAAGCCGGGCTTCTCGGCTTGTATGAAGCGACCGCCTCTGGTATACACACCAGCATCATACCAATTTGCTGACTAGTCAGTGTAGATATCAGAACTATACCAGTTGACTGACTAGTTTTACATGCTACTCCAATGAAAATAAAAATTGCAAAATAAAGTTTCTAATACATTTATTTAGTTATTAGAGTATGATATTTAAATAAAAGAATTCAGGCACATTAGATTGTGATCTTGCATATTAAATACATATTTAGGAAAATTAACATTAACATTGTGAATAAGTAACACGTTGACCATTCTAAGCTTGACATTTATATTGATGATTTTCTGACTTTATACAAACATATTATGTACTTTTTTCTATGGCTGAAGTAGTATCTAATATACAGGGCTATATTAACATCTCAAACTATGTTATATTTGTGGTATTCACCTGATTTAATGATCTAACAATTTGCAACCAACTAAATCTACAAGGGGCCTACTACGCAGGGTTCGAATACTACAGCAACAATAAAGAAGTTGCTTTACTTTTACTGCATACGTTCATTGCAACCTCCAGAAACCCCGGATACATTCGTTTTTAATTTAAAACCCTTTTTTTGGAAAAACTTCTTGTTTCATAACTAATCTCAATTTGTACCCTATGAATCTAGTTGGGCAACTCCCATAATTTATCTAGTCAGTTAACTGGTAGATTGGCTGACTAGTTTGGACTTTCGCTGCAGGGTTGTGTTGCGTATGTAAATGAAAACAAATTTGCAAACAATGCAACTTCTCCATCAAAAATTGCATACACAGCAAAAAAAAACACAAAAACACGCCTACAAAATCATCAAATAAAACAAACGTTTGCGTACTCATTGAATCGCCAATGGCTGTGACATGCGGTTGACAAGCTAAAATGCATCATTACCAATTATTTGTTGTCAAATCAACTGGAAAAAAAATTTTGTTAAGCTTACAGTAGCTGCATATGTTTACATATATGTATGTATGTACATTAAGGTGGAGTGAGATTTTTTTTTTTTTTGGAAATTCAATTTGTTCCAAAGCCAGAACGGCACCTTTCTAGCCCAGAAATAAGCCTGTAAAAATTTATTGACTTACTCGCATGTTTAGAGGTGCCCCCAGCCTCACAAAATTGAGAACATAGCACGATCTGGTACAAAGGTGAAATATCTAAAATTTTAAAATCAAAAAACGAAGTATGAGGATTGATAAAAATGGCTAAGCTGAGTATTAAAGTGATTTTTTTTTTTTTTTTGGAAACAACAACAACAAAAGTTATCAAAGGTCGAATTTTATATTACGAATTTTTAAAATTGCAATTACTTAAAAACTACTGAACCGATTTCGAATATTTTTATACCATTCGATAGCTATTTTGATTCCCTTTAATTTGATATACAATTTTCCAGTGGGTTACATAACAACCCCCTGCGTGGGTCAACCCCCCTTTTACCCCCCTTACTTTTCATATATAAAATGTATATGAAATTATCGAAAGGTATAAAAATATTCGAAATCGGTTCAGTAGTTTTTAAGTAATTGCAATTTAAAAAATGCATAATATAAACTTCGACCTTTGATAACTTTTGTTGTTGTTGTTTCAAAAAAAAAAAATTCACTTTAATACTCAGCTTAGCCATTTTTATCAATCCTCATACTTCGTTTTTTGATTTTATAATTTTCAAAATTTCATATTTCTACCAGATCGTGCTTATTGCTTTCAACTTTGCGGGGCTGGGGGCAGTTCAAAACGTTATCCTATCGCCATAAAATTTTGTGGGGTTCATTAACTCGTATAAAGGCAACTTTTCATTGCTGGTATGTTCAAAAACAAAAAAAAAAAAACAAATAAAAATCTCCATATGTTTTCACTCCACCTTAATGTACATATGTATACATATATACTCATTTCTTATATTCATTATTGTTAGCTTTTGCATGAATCTATCGATCAATACCACCATTTGATGGTCAATATCAATCAGCACCAAATTATTATGTCATTTGTACATTGAGATGTTGCAGTAATATTAAATGCCAATATGTTAACATATTGATATAAGTACTAGTGTAGTAAGAACCACCATAAAATTGAAGGTCAACATATTGACATACTAGGGTAGTAAGAATTGCGTTACATTATACTTAAATAAATAGTTTTAGCAAATCTCTTCTGGGAATTAAAATATATATTCGAAACCACATCTTCATTAACAGACTTCTTTCCCAACAGCCCAACAAACTCATTATATTCGCTTTGGAATACGCTTTTAAATTATTTATCATTTTTATACACAGAAGTAAAGAAAGTGAAAAACAAATCAAAAAGACGAAGTCGGCTGATCGAACGAGCACACCATATACGACAGCTAAGACTAGAATTGGATAACCACATGGGGAATAACAGGATACCAACAACGAAAAACAACCCAAAAATATTAGACGTCGCGTTCGACAGTCTTACCTCTTTCTTCGCGCATACGACTGCGGTTATTAAGAAAGTTCAAAGTCGCAACCAAATCCTCAAATCGCTAGCCGGCTTCGCATGGCGTAAAGACAAAGAAACATTAATTACGACAATAATGCGTACTGTAGAGCGTAATTTTTGTTCATCCAGAGAGGACTTTACCCTTCAATTGCCTACTTATTCCAAAGTAGCATTTAATGGTAAGAGTGTTTCTTTGTTGGATTTTCGTGCTGATATTTTTTTTGGTGTTAATGCTGGTTCCCAACTACAAAGCTGTTCATGAAGATGGTTTGGAGTAAGATAGAACAATATGGCATTAGGTATGCGGAACTTCACGTAGCTATCTTATCTCTCGTCGTCACTGTTGGCTTCTGTTACCTCTAAGCTTGTCTACTCACCTTTCCTGCCATGAATTCCTTATGTACAACGTAAAAAGGTTGCCTCTCAACTCATTTATATAGCACTTCGAATAAACCAAGAAACACGTACATCGCTATTACTTAGCTATCAAATTTAATAGATTTCATTTGAATTTTTCGGCAGTCATGGCTTTTTTTGTTTAATCAAGTCAGCACAGCAGCCAGCAAAGTTGTCGAAACTTAGTGAAAGTGAAAGGAAAGGCCAGAAATAAAAAGACGGTCCTGCAATTTCATACACACACACACACGCATATTTATTATTCTTTAACAATTTCATTTCATACAATAATTTAATATTTATAGCTAATTATATAGATATATATAGGTAAATAAGGGCCATTGGCAATGGCAAAATGCTTGATTGTTGTCAATCATTTAGAGGAGACCTTATACGTATGTAATTCCACCACTCAAAAAGAAGCTCTTGCTTTCATTCAAGTCACGTTGCGTTGCTTGTGAATTACTTGTTGATATATACATATGTACATATATATGTATGTAATTGTATAAATATGTATTTAACTTAGTTTGTACTCATTGCAATGTTGGCGTAAAAAAGTCATTCAAATATTTTCACATCGCAAACTAGGAGAGAAAAGTGCGAAGTTGGAAGTTGCGTTACGTGATAATAATATTCAAAAAGATGCGTATACATATGCATATATACATATGTACATTAGAGCGTATCGAGAAAAAAAAGTTCGCCGTACGCCCCCCCCATATGATTTCTTTTTCGAAAACATTTCTGGAAAAAGTTTTTATTTTTTTTTTGACGCCGCTAGATGTCGCTAAAATTCGTTTTTTCATATCTTCGGTACTTATGGTCCGATCCCTAAGATTGATACACCAATCTCTTTGGCTTGAGAGGAGTGTTTCTAACTCATAATTGTATTAACCCTATGTACGCCATTGGGGTCACTTCCACCCAGTACTTAGTTTATGCCACCTTAATGTAACTTTTTTCTTGCCGGCATGTTAAACGTCGTCAAAAAATATTAATCATTTGCAAAAGAAGTATTTCGATCGATTCAGTAGAACGGGAAATAAAACAGATTTAACATTCCGAGGAATATTAGTTTTTCGCTTCCGGTGGTCTTTTAGGTTCATTTTACAAAGATTTTTTCTGAATAGACTCATACTGAAATTTTACGCCGAATAATTTTCTAGAACATTTTAACCATCTTACACCCCCGAAAAAGGGTTATTTTGATCCCTTTTTATACAGTCAGGAAATAGAGTATAGTCAGGAAATAGTATTTTTAAGGTCGCTAGAAGGCTCAAATGTTCTAGACAATTATTCGCCATAAAATTTCAGTAGGAGTCTCTTCAGAAAAAATCTTTGTAAAATGAACCTAAAAGACCACAGGAAGCGAAAAACTTATACTCCTCGGAATGTTAAATGTGATTTATTTCCGGTTCTACAGCATCGATCGAAATGGTGACAGGTAACAAGGTCAATGGACATAAGGTCAATTGACCTTTTTGGAAAACGCAATAAAGTCAATTGACTTTATTGCGTTTTCGAGCATTTAGCTTCGCATCGGTCCGTGCCGGTTCGCGTCGCTGCTGTTATTAGAAAAGTTAAGCGCCGCAGGCGAAAATTTGGAATAAAAAATCGCGCGATTTTTAATTCCAAATTTTCATTTTTCTAAACTGCTTTTTATGAGAAACGAAACTCGCGCGATTTTTAATTCCAAATTTTCATTTTCCTAAACTGTTTTTTATGAGAAAAGAAAAGCGCCGCAAGCGAAAATATGGAATAAAAAGTCGGGCGATTTTTAATTCCAAATTTTAATTTTCCTACTTTTTTGCCATGCTGCAGGATAAGGCAAGTAGACATAGTTTTTATATACATTTTTATTTAAATTTTTGTATAACTAGATATTTAACATACTTTACATTATTATATAATTTATTGAAATATTTTTGCTGTGTTGGCAACAACTTGTCTGCAGTTGGGGCAGAGAACAGGGCACTTTACACGAGCGGCATTTTGCGCAATTTTTGAATAGCATTCGGCACAAAGCTTAAAATGGCTGCATGGAAATAATACCGTATCGCGAGGGGTTTCGGTACAGATCCACGCGAACAACGAAGTGTGCTAGTCTTCCACGCAGAGAACTGAAGTATGCTAGTCTTCCACGCGAACAACGAAGTGTGCTAATCTTCCACGCAATCAACGAAGTGTGTTAGTCTTCCATGCGAACAATGAACCGTGCTAGTCTTCGTTGGGAGCGACGATATATGTCCATAGATCAGTGGTAGGCAAATTTGAAATTGAGATTGTATTATTGAGAGCGCTATGGTGGGTCGAACGAACTTTGATCGGGCAAATGCAATGCGTAAATAATACATATATATATACGCAAGCGTCAAATTAACGCACGCCCGCAAATTTTCCATATGCGTTGAACCGAAATTGACTTACGTGCGTATATAGATAAAGAAATTGAAAAATATATAAAATCCGAGAAAATCTTGTTATTTTGTGGAATATGTAACTAACACACACGATATCGAAAGCTAATGTCAATTTTTTTGCAAATAATCACCCACAATGCTTAGTTTCAACTGTCAGCAAAACGATAATTGGGAGTCGAGTTTGCTTAATACGCACGCCCTTCAATTTCGGTTACAGAAATTATAGAAATTGTGTGGGTATGAGAAATTTTTGATCGTAAATCAGTGGTCGGCGAAATCTGAAATGAGGTTGTGTTGGTGAGAACAAAACAAGTTCTCAGCATGCGCACCCCAGTAGGAAATTGATCCGCTTCAAGTATATACATACGTATATGTAGAACCTTTTTTCGTTTTTTCTTGTTTGTTTTTTGTTGTTTTTGTTTTTTTATTGTTATTGTTTTTTGTATTGGGTCATATTAATAAAAGCCAAGCATTTGCTTTTGCTTAAGATTTCAGACCTTTTACTCAAATTTTGAAATTTGGTTCATACAAATTAATGTCAAATTTCTGAAATTTTGAGTAAAAGCATTTGCTTGGATTTTATTAATATCGCCCATTGTTTGTTTTTTCGCTTTTGTTGGTTTTTTGTTTTTTAATTGTTTTTTTGCCGTTGTTGTTGTTTTTGTTGATGTTGCTGTAGTGTTGAAGAGTTTAGGGATTATGGGGACGAGAAAGGAAAAGAAGTTTTTAATAAAAAAAATTAGCTCTTCTGAAAAAAATTAAAGGGTAGTTGGCTAACACAGAGTGTCTTCCCACAATTGTGGTATGGGCTGCCTATGTCTGTCGTAAATTGACCACGTTCGTTGATATTAGGTAGCATAGTAAATTGTTTTCAACGTGCAAACAAGCGACAAGCACTCTCGATGTTGCTACGCCACTTGCTCAGTGACGACTAAATCATCTAGTAAAGAAAGAGCGTAACGTGTCGGTGTGATTTGAGCGCAAACAATTGTTTGCAGAAATGCGGACCACTGATATACGGCAATGCATCATGCAACTCGCTGCCAACAGTCGAACTTCAATTTATAATTTCCAGTGTGCTTCGTGTATCCAATGCAATATGGCTACTTTTTTGCTCTTGCTTTTTTCGCTTGTTTTACTTTTACCTGCCCATAAACTTTTAATTAAAATATGTGTTGTTTGTTGTTGTTGTTGTTACTGTTGGTGTAAAACATTTGTGTAAAGCAATCATTGTCGTTGTCGTACGCTAGTTGTTAGTACATGCATACATACATACATATGTCCATATGTCAATTGCTGCAACAACAACAACAGCAAATAAAAAGCAGAAAAGGTTTTCGTTAGCATTTTTTGCATTTTGCAAAACAGAAAACAGAATCCCTCTATACACTTCCCGCCATAATAAATTAATTTTGTAAAAGTTTGAGCAGCTGCTTTCTCTTACAGCATGTTCACAAATGCAAACATACATACATACAATTTGCCTTTACACCCGTTCGCAGCGCAGCCGGCTTCACTCGCACAGGAACTTATTATAAACTAAGTAACTAAAAAACCGCTGTGGTGCAGTGGGTAGAGTGCTCGCCTGCCAAACCACGGTCCGAGCAAAACAATTTTTCTAATTAGTAAAAATCCAATTATTGGGTTTTTTAAGAGCAGCGGTCACCTCTCGGCAGTGGGCGGCATACCCTCCGAGAGTATTTCTGCCATGAAAAAGCTTCTCACAAAAAAATGCATCCGCCGTTCGGAGCCGGCATAAAACTGTAGGTCCACCCAATTAGTAGGAAAAACAAACAGGAGCACACCTCGAATTGGGAGAGAAGCTCGGCCATAAATCTCGTCAGAGTTATAATAGCGCCATTGTATTATATTATATTAAGTAACTAAAAAAGCTGACATTAGCAATGTGCATGTAAAGGGTGTACAAAAAAGTGTTGTGGTTTTTATAAACAATAGTATTTATGTATTTCAAAGTAAAAATTGTTATAAAACAAACTACTGGTGATAATTACGCTTGGAATGATTTTTGAGTCAAAATATTTCATTAAAATCATAAAAGTATATGATACTCTGACAGCTCAGTTATTCTATAACTTCAGTTGGAGCATAAACCGTAATGAGAACATCTCAATACTTACCAATACATGACAGACTAGACCAGACAGAGGTAGCCCATAGCAGTTTTGTGAGGAGTCGATTCACACATACAGGCGAACCAATGTAGGGGAAATCACTCTGCGCTCTCCAACACAATTCCTCTCACAACTTTGCCGGCCATTAGCCTAAAGCAAGAAACATCACACATATTTTGATTAATGTAGCGTAAATCGCTTTTCGGTCTCCCACAAGATTCCTCTCATAATTTTTCCGGGATCTGACCTAAACGCTCTCAAAGTAATAAGAAATCTCAAACTGACTTGGAGTGCCTGGAAAGATTTTTATCTGCTTCTAAAACTATACTTTTTGGGCAGTTGGACGGAGATTTAATTTACGCAGCCATTGACATTGTTCAGCGAATGAAAATCTAGTGGCAGCGTTGGCAGCTCATATAACGAGAATGGATAAAGGCGCTTCAGCTACGGAAGTATTTCCTTCGAAACCCGCAGTAGAAAAGGGTGACCTCCACCACTTAAGAAAGATGAAGAAAAAGAAGAAGATGGTGAAGAAGAAGAATAATAAGATGATGATGATGATGATGATGATGATGATGATGATGATGATGATGAAAGAAGAAGAAAAAGAAGAAGGAGCAGAAGAAGATGAAGATGATGAAGATGATGAAGATGAAGAAGAAGAAGAACAAGAAGAAGAAGAAGAAGAAGAAGAAGAAGAAGAAGAAGAAGAAGATGATGATGATGATGATGATAATGATGATGATGAAGAACAACAACAACAACAAAACCTATAAACTTTTCCAGCTGAACCAGAAATCTATAAAAGCTCGCGTTTTTTCCACTCACATCATGATAGGATAAAGGAGCATACTATGAGCGTTGATGGAAAGATGGAAGTATTCGAAGGTCAACCCAAATGTCGAACAAAACATACAAACATGCAAGTCTATGAGATATCTTCCCTAAGGTCAAGGAAAACTTCGAATCTTATAATGGGGCTGGGTCTGCATAGATGAGGCAATATAATGGATACACAAGTAGTTGGTATCTAGTAGAAAACACAACAACAGCATGCATAGCAAACAACTAGAATCCTCGCATTTTGCTGCACCCTTTATTTAAAAATTTGCCTCCATAATTCTGTTTAGATAGAAAGTAAACAGCGGAAATTTTTATTACACATACAATATCGTTCTCTACATATACATATAATATGCATTATTATGTATGTACATATAAATATTTATATAAAACTTTTGTTTTTGTAATCAATGACATGCTTTCATCTGCGCTAAACATCCTTAATGAAGATGAAAATGTTGATTGGCAACAGAGACTAAGCAAGCAGTTCAAAGCAGAGACTATTTATTTAGCGGACTATGTATGCTTAAGCTTTTGATATTAATGGGACGTAAGAGATTTTTGTTTACGTTTTTTTTTTAAGTTTTGGCAGATGCGCGCAAAACTCGATTGAGCTTTGGGCTAAGATTTTGCGTTAGTTTGTCGTTGATAGCGCATGAATGTTGATCTCACACGCAATGTAGGAGCATGCATTAATGGAATAAAATGTATAGCAAATACAACAAGCATTCGAAATATTTCCACACCATCTGCGCCACCATACATTGAATCTCGGCAAAAACCTGCCATCAATAGCAACATATGCCATGCCATGCCACAAATAACTTTCACGTGGCATTTTGTCTTTTTCTTTTTGCATGACAATGAAAAAATCCACTGATTGATTACACGAAATGGCAGATTTCGGTTGAGTGAGTAAGCGAATGCGGGATGAAAGGCTGAATGGCTGAACGGCTGAATGCAAAAAAAGAATTAGACTTTCTTCTTACAGCCAGCACAGTCAGTGAATGTGAGATTTACTAGACTTACATCACGCAAATTTCCAATGCGTTTTTCGCAACGAAAACAAGTAAAAGCGCGGCTGTCTTCGGCCGTACCGAAGACTTCATACCTTTCATGAGTGGGGAAATGAAAAGTTACCTATGTATGTACATAGCCTGATTAAGTTTAATTTATAATTTTAATTCTGTGGGTTATTTATGGAAAGATTTATTAGAAAAAATGGTGTCTTGGCTATTTAAATGGAGGAGCTACACACCAAAATGTCCATATCTGAACAATCGGTTGTATGGGAGCTATATTTTATAGTGGTCCGATCTTGACAATTTTCGGTAATCCCGTTTGGGCCCATATGGGTACAAATACTTCAAAATTTCACGCCGTTAGCTGTTAAAATGGAGGTGTTATATACCAAAATATCCATATCTGAACAATCGGTTGTAGGGGAGCTATATGTTATAGTGGTCCGATCTTGACAATTTTCGGTAACCCCGTTTGGGCCCATATGGGTACAAATACTTTAAAATTTCACGCCGTTAGCTGTTAAAATAGAGGAGTTATATACCAAAATATCCATATCTGAACAATCGGTTGTATGGGAGCTATATTTTATAGTGGTCCGATCTTGACAATTTTCGGTAATCCCGTTTGGGCCCATATGGGTACAAATACCTAAAAATTTCACGCCGTTAGCTGTTAAAATGGAGGAGTTATACACCAAAATGCGCATATCTGAACAATCGGTTGTAGGGGAGTTATATGTTATAGTGGTCCGATCTTAACAATTTTCTGTAATCCCGTTTGGGCCCATATGGGTACAAATACTTCAAAATTTCAGGCCGTTAGCTGTTAAAATGGAGGAGTTATACACCAAAATGTGTATATCTGAATAATCGGATATTGTGGAACTATATGTTATAGTGGTCCGATCTTGACAATTTTCGGTAACCTTGTTTGGGCCAAAATAGGTACGTCTACTTCAAAGTTTCACGTCCTTAGCTGTTAAAATGGAGGTTATACACCAAAATGTCCATATCTGAACAATCGGTTGTAGGGGAGCTATATGTTATAGTGGTCCGATCTTGACAATTTTCGGTAACCCTGTTTGGGCCCATATGGGTACAAATACTTCAAAATTTCACGCCCTTAGCTGTTAAAGTGGAGGAGTTATACACCAAAATGTGTATATCTGAACAATCGGTTGTAGGGGAGCTATAGGTTATAGTGGTCCGATCTTAACAATTTTCGGCAATCTCGTTTGGGTCCATATGGGTACAAATACTTCAAATTTTCAGGCCGTTAGCTGTTAAAATGGAGGAGTTATACACCAAAATGTGTATATCTGAATAATCGGATGTTGTGGAACTATATGTTATAGTGGTCCGATCTTGACAATTTTCGGTAACCCTGTTTGGGCCCATATGGGTACAAATACTTCAAAATTTCACGCCCTTAGCTGTTAAAGTGGAGGAGTTATACACCAAAATGTGTATATCTGAACAATCGGTTGTAGGGGAGCTATAGGTTATAGTGGTCCGATCTTAACAATTTTCGGCAATCTCGTTTGGGTCCATATGGGTACAAATACTTCAAATTTTCAGGCCGTTAGCTGTTAAAATGGAGGAGTTATACACCAAAATGTGTATATCTGAATAATCGGATGTTGTGGAACTATATGTTATAGTGGTCCGATCTTGACAATTTTCGGTAACCCTGTTTGGGCCCATATGGGTACAAATACTTCAAAATTTCACGCCCTTAGCTGTTAAAGTGGAGGAGTTATACACCAAAATGTGTATATCTGAACAATCGGTTGTAGGGGAGCTATAGGTTATAGTGGTCCGATCTTAACAATTTTCGGCAATCTCGTTTGGGTCCATATGGGTACAAATACTTCAAATTTTCAGGCCGTTAGCTGTTAAAATGGAGGAGTTATACACCAAAATGTGTATATCTGAATAATCGGATGTTGTGGAACTATATGTTATAGTGGTCCGATCTTGACAATTTTCGGTAACCTTGTTTGGGCCAAAATGGGCACGTCTACTTCAAAGTTTTATGTCCTTAGCTGTATAAATGGGGAAGTTATGCACAAATTACATCCAAAAATTTTGTGTATATCTGAATAATCGGTTGTTTTCTATATGTTATAGTGGTCCGATTCGGCCGGTTCCGACAAATGATCAGCTGCATATAACAACATACCTGTATTCCGAATTTCATTCAGATATCTCAAAAACTGAGGGACTAGTTTGCGTTCACACAGACGGACGGACGGACAGACAGACAGACGGACAGACGGACATGGCTTAATCGACTCAGCTCGTGATTCTGACCATATCGGTATATATTTTGGTGGGTCCCCCACGCTTCCTTCTGGTACTTTCGACAAAAATTTTTTGGCACTAAGTTATAATACCATTTCATTCTCATGAAAGGTATAAAAAGACAAGCAAACAGAGGTTTATATTTACATACAAGCATAGATACGTGATATTACAATATGCATCCTGTTGTACCTTCACTCGCTTTTGCCACCAACTTAGTTGTACGAATGTCGCACGCGTTGACAATAAATGTCAATTGTAACCTGTGGCGCTGCACTGAATATTTCATCATAATTGAACGCTGCAATGAAAAGTCACGCACATGCAACTTACATATTTACTACGTAGTTATGATATTCCTTATAGCAAGTGTGGCCAAGCAACCGAGACTAAAGCAGCCACCATACAACAACAAAGTCATAAACGTTATAACATCATCGTTGCCCAGCATAACAACAAATAATGCTAACTAAAATGCTTTCATACTAAAATGACAAGCAAGTCATGCTGTTTTTGGCCATAGAGCGGCCAAAAGCGCCATTGATTGGCCAGCCTTGCTCTATACACACACGCACATACTCATATACGCAGTTAGATTAATTTATAACGACGCATGGCTCTCAACTCTATTGATAAGTGGGAACTATTTTTAATTTTCATAGTTCCTATTGCACTTTCATCTCTTTTTCTTTTCTATTTTTGCCTAAAGCATTTTTTTAACACGCAGGCAAAATTGCGTCGTGAACAAAATACAGTATGTGTCAGCAAAATGATGAAAGCAAAGGAAATGTTAGCAATTAGATACATACACACACAAGTACATACAAATGGAAATTGCAGCAAAATTAAAACCAGATGTAACGCCGCCGAGCTTGGTTGGCATGTGGTAAATTTGCAATGCCATTTTTCACGTTTAATTTGAATGTGTACGCTCGTATGTGTGTTTGCAATTAGTTATGTAAAAATTTATATATGTGCACATGTTTGCATAGAAGCTGAAAATTTTGTTGCCACCAGCAACATTTATTCTCCAAAACGATGACTGCATTGCGGTTAGTTTAGACTGTTGTTGGTGGTTGCGCAATAAGCTGAGTTGTTGTTGTAGTGAGAGTGACAGTCATCGGCGGGATATATGTAAATGCGAGTCCTTCCGGTTCTTAAATTCAACCGACTGCCCTTCGACCGATGCACAATCTCTAAGAAAGGCGTAATTTTTACTCAGATGTCAGGATGTTGTAGCATTGAGGATTTAGTTCGGAAAGACAGAAGAGCAGCGAAATAAAGGGTGCTGGTATTGAAAGGGGGGCAGAAAACTTAACAGAAAACTTTAAGGGTCAACACATCAATGAAAGTGACCGTAGAAAATGTATTACTCTTGTTCACTCGCCTGCAGACTTTACTAGAAAACCTTTTATGGGGGAAAGTCATCCCAATTCTTTAAAATTGTGGCGCTTCTCAAGTGAGCGTAAACCTTATATGAAAATTATTTTAGTAAACAGCTTTTTATGCACAACCGCAATTTTGAGTACTGCTTCCAACAGAAATACATTTAATACTGTTTATCATTAGTTACCTACTTTGTAAAATTAAGCAGAGTATTACTTCGAGCGACTCTGAGGACTCTGGTGTCTGCAATCATGTCATCAAGCTTGGTCAGGCAATGCAGAGAGTGGGTCATGGGCTTGGCAAGTCGATATATGATCAGGATACCAGGACACCGCGATATCCAGGGCAACAAAATGACTGATGAGCTTTTCAGGCAAAGCTCGGCTCTAATGTCGCAGAGGCGGTGTCGGTTCTTGCTCCCCTGGGTTGCATCAAGGGCCGAAACTCTAGTAACTGGCTCAAGGAGACTAAAACCAGATGAAGGTGGTTGCAGGCCTGCAGGATCTGCAGAAGCAGTCACGAGTTGTGGAAGCAAAATGGCGCTTTGGCGCTAATTTGAATCAGTGACAGTCGCCGCTCAAACCAGCCTACCAACTAACCATCAATTCGAGCACACGATAAAAATGGAATTAAAGAATTGAATGTAAAGTAAACGTTCAATTGGTTAATCCTTTAAAAAATCATATTACAATTCAATCACTTTCTGATATTCTCAGTTGTAACCAAAAAAAAAATGCCAATTCAAAATGTTGCAACTCTTACGTGATAGTAAAATACACAAAAAATAGGCTAAGCTTCAACTATCTGTTGCTTTGATGTTTCAATCATTTACAAGCAAATCAAACGCAGCAGAGAGTCAAACAGATTGGCGCTCTGGGCACCTGAATTGTGCTTAATTCATTCAAACACGAGTCGGAATGAGAAAACATACATACAAACATATGTATGTACAATAGGGTGGTCCTTAAAATGAATTAGGGGATTTTCTTTGGACTCACCCCCTACACGGTAATAGCACAGTCAAAAATATCGCATATGAATTATGGTCCCCATCTGATATGGTTAAGGGGTCAAATTTCAGAATATTATAGAGATTCAAAAAACTTAATTAACTTATTTTTATATCTAATGCCCAAAATCAATAGTAAAAAAATGTATATTTGGTATCCTCGATTTCAGGGCTATCGATTTTCGGCATTATATCGTCGTACCATACGAAAACTAACATATTTAAAATTTCTGGCGAAAGCTATCAATAAAAAAATTCTGTACGAAAAGTAACAAGTTCGACTTTTGGCTGACGAAAAATAACAAAATCGACTTTTGGCTGACGAAAAATAACAAGTTCGACTTTTGGCCGACGAAAAGTATCAGCAATTATATACTGTTTTTACATTAAAATTGTTGTTGTTTAAGCGAATTGATAGTTTTCATCAGTCAAAAGTCGAACTTGTTACTTTTCGTCAGCCAAAAGTCGATTTTGTTATTTTTCGTCGGCCAAAAGTCGAACTTGTTATTTTTCGTCAGCCAAAAGTCGAACTTTTTACTTTTCGTCAGCCACAAAAAATATGATGTTAGTTTTCGTATGGTACGACGATATGTACATATATAAAAAAAACTTAAATTTAATTTTTTCAGTCTCCATAGAGTTTTTCGAATTTCGACCACTGTTCGAAACACCTTAGCCATATCCGATCGGGTAAAAAATTTATATGTAGAATTTTAACTATATTAGCACCGACTGAGGAGGGGGGAGGTTGAAGAAATATAATATAAAATATGTCTTCATACATTTATAGACCACCTTAATATATATACTACATACATACTCGTATGTAACTACGTAGGAGTTGAAAAAGCAACAGCTAAATTGAAAATGAAATCGATTTCCGTCAAAGAAATGGTCAGCAGGTGGTTGACAGTTTGGTATTCTTTTTTCTTTGATTTCTTTTTTTCTTTGATGTTTTTTTGTCTTTTGTGATTTCTTTTTTGGATTTTTTACTGTTGCTTTCCTGCCAAATTCCAAATTACGAACGGGATCAAACGCACAAAGATGTCAAAATATTTTCACCAGCAACATGCGAAATCGTTTGCTGACGTTGATATTGGCTTACTGAAGCAGATAATTGAGAATTTCTGCAAAATGGACTTTGATGAGTAACTATGGCATTTTGTAAAAATATTTAGTTGCATATGGGCTAATCCTGAAAAAGTCAACCAAGAGCATGAAATTAAAAATGGTCCGAACTTTTTTTTTGGTATTTGATAGTAAAGATAATACATGTGTATGTTAGAAAAACATAAGCATTTTCTATTCGTTCTTAAACTCAGGCTGAGAAAAATCGCCAAAAAAATAATTTTCACTAAGGCTTTTTTATTAGCAAAGTATCATTTTTTTTCTTCGCGGGTTTAGTTTATTGAAAAGAGAGTTATATTATTTTTACATGCTCTAATCATTCTATTTAGAACGTAATTTAATTTAAGATTATCAAATCTGCGAAGCTAGTAAGAATAAAGGAGTTTTTTTAGTTTAAAATTTCGCTTATCCTTTTGTCGCGTGCGTTACCAAAAAACTATATAAACCTATATATTAATAGGCTAACATTTTTCCCATACAAACAATTGCCAGGCTGTTTAGCACATTTAACATACTCATATCCACATAAAATTGATATGGATGTGTTCGTATGAGTGAGGAGCAGTGCATAGGCATATAATTTTTTTTTATAAATTATTTAATTTCTTTATAATTAATAAATAAAATTTTTAGTTAAGAGAAATAGATATCGTAAAAATGTTTACAAATATCGTAAACACAGTTGAAGAGTTGCTTTAATTTCAAAGCACTCTCTCTTCCTTTTTTATATGCGTTGGGATCACATTCAAAAATTGCATTCCACTCAAATCTCTGCTCTATGAGTGATTTGTAGATGGATTCTACTCAAAATTTCCATTATACTGAAATCTGTGTGTGTCTATGAGAGTGATTTGTAGCTTTTCTATTATGATTTTTATAAACGCCACAACGATAGAGCGCAAGAAAACTAAAAAGCAGGGAGCAACGAGCCCCAAGCGAATTCAGATTTTAACCACGGCGAAATATCATTTTGACATTACACTCTACCAATTACAATAACAAAATACGTGGGAAATTTCTGAATTCGCCACCAGGCCTATCTTCCTAGATCTGCCTAGATTGTGACCATGATTTCGCGTCGGACCGTGACCAAGGGGGCATGTCAGTGTTGCGGTACAACTGAAATTTGGAAAGTGTTGCTTATCTCCGCAAAAAGGATTAATATTTGTACCAATACAAAGTTGAAAAAATAAATTGCATGGTCGAATTTCGAGCACCGGCGATACTAGTATTTATTAAACCTAGGAAACCACTTGAAATAAAAAAAATTTTCAGTGACAAAGTAAGCTTGTGTACCTTTTTCCAAAAATAAAATCAGTGTTGTCCGAAAGCTGAATGTTACCACTTTATGTGTGTTTTAAATTTGCCGCGTGCGTTACCGTAAGTGCAAAAATTCAATCTATACATATAAAAAAATTTAATCACTATTTCCTTGGTCATCGCATCACGCCTGAACGGATGGAATGATTTCCATAACTCTTTTTTTGTTGACTTTAGTATTGTCTGGAGAAAGTTCTATTGGAAAATAATTTCAAAAAAGTTAAAAGGGCGTGGCACCTTCCATACAAACAAAACGTTTCATACTGTATACGAATTTCTGAAAATATTCTTTGTAAGGCTTAGAACTTGGGATGATATACTAACGTCATGCCAAGCTCACAAATAGAGATGAGCGTTATTACAAAAAAGGGCGTGGCACCTCCCATATACCCCAAATTTTTTATACTCAATATCTCTGGAAGTGTTCATGGTAGGACCCTGGAAATTTGTAGGAACATAAAAAATTTCAAATGGGAACTATTGGAAAAGGGGGCGTGGCATCTCCGATACAAACTTTATCTCTCTAAGTTATGGAAAAGTGTTCCAAATATTATCGGAATTAAAAGTTTGCGGTGGTTTTCATACATCGATGGCGACTTTATTGAGGTTGCTCGAACAGCTTATTCGCCGAAGAAAAAATTAAGGTTCAACGTACCTAGTTTTAAGTTATTTTTTACTTATTCTACCAAAATACTTTAAATGTACTTTTTTATTCATTCTTTGCTAAAAATTCATTAAAAATGAGAATTAAAAAAAATTTTGTTTTATATTTTTTCATTTGGAAATTTTGTCGCGTGCGTTACTGTCGCGTGAGTACTACTATTATAGTCCATAAACAAAATTAGAGAAATATTTTTAAAATTTCGTAAATCTACGAACCTAAGGTACTCTTCGAACTTCATTTCCTCATTTTTAGTAAATATGTTATTGTGCAAAATTCGCTAAATTTTGCATACTTCCAGACGCATTAAAAAATAACTTCTATTTTTTGTCGCGTGCGTTACCACTATATATTTGCGTGTATATCAGAACTTAACTGTTACTCCAGCTTAAATTTTCTCGTGAATGTAGTACTCTGGTAGTGCTTTGCATTAGATAAAATAAACATGTAATCCTCTCGTTGTTTCCCTCCTTTATCATTGATTATATGCGTACGAATGTCGCGTGCGTTACCCAGGATTAGCCCATATGTAACTGCCGGCTTCCAGCTGCAAAGCAAGGTCAAAGTGAAATGTTATACATGACTAATATTACTAACTAGGTATATGACATGCTGAAAGCTGTCACAACTACATATGTTTTACACTTGTTTTTATGTGCTTTCCGAGAAAAAAAATCGGTAAATAAAAATTCATTTTAAAATAAAAATTATGTCACCTTAAACTCGAAGAAAGTATAAAATTACGAAAACCACAGAATAGCATGCAAACATACATACATACACTTTGTTCAACTAGGCAATTGTATAAATATAAATATATATTAAATTTGTTGTATTAAGTCTCAGTTGAAAGACAGAAATTATACATAAATATAACTTAAAGCATATCAAATTACATAGTATTTATTTGTATAAAAAGACCACAGTTGCCAGATAATCCGTTCCGAGAATTCAGTCACACACATGTATGCATGTATGTGTGTATGTACATAAACTTGTCCAAATTGTTGTGCACAAAAAGCCGCAAAATGTGCACAATTATTACAAGTCGTTAAAAAGCTGGACGGACGGATGGCTCAGCGACGATTTAGCAAGATATGAAACGTGATTTAACCACATACTTACATACATACATACATACATATAATGTATTCAGATTTCTTTTTGTTTGCATTTATGTATCTTTTTTTTGAGTTGCATTTAGCAAAAGTTTTGCATTTCATTGCATTGAAAACCACAAATGTTGGCATAAAAATCAGCCATACACGCCTCAGTATACTTAATTAACACTGAAAGCATCTTTTGGTTTTGTCGAATGTGAATAGAAGATGAACGAATGGAGAGATATGTAGATAGATGGAAATGGTTATATAGAATTACATTAGTATGTTTATCTTAGTCTGAATTGTAAACGCAATGCCACTAATGCATAAGACATGAATGTGTGGCATATTTTTCGTTCGAATACAGTCTAATATTTGTGGAATTGTATGTATGTAGGTTAGGCCGGGTCGATTTGTATGGAGGAAAATTAATTGATATTTCAAACAACACAAAGTCTACGTTTTGGATTGTAACTCTTCAATTTTTTGCAGCTAAAATTTTTATATTTTATATTTGGAGCATTTATTGTACGCAAAGTGCTTTCAGCGAAAATCATCGATATTGGATGACTATAATATAGAGATGCCATACCATGATTTTGGGCTAAATAAAAGAGATTATTGTAGTTCTTCTATACCGGAAGATAAATTATAATTTTAAAGTATAATTACTATGTATATTTAATTTACTTAACGTTAAGTAATTTGCAACAAAATTTAAGATACATATATTATGCACAGCAGGAGATAATCGCGAAAATATGCGATTTTGGGCATTCTGCCTACAAAACCCGAAATCAGGCTATATCTCGAAAACGACTCATCTAATTTTAATTCTGATTTCATATTATGATTCAGCATAAAATTTTGTTTTAATTTGATATGCATATTGGCCTGGCTAATTTTTGACGATTTTTGCCAATTTTTGATTTTCAAAAATCTTCTGGGTTCATAAAAACTAAATTCCGCAACATCAAAATTAATTTTAGACGAATATAATGTAAGAGTTTTCTACTTCGAAATATGAGAGGAATTCAAACTTCGACGGCATGTTATACGTTAGTAAATCGCCCCGGCCTAATGTAGATATTCCACAAAAACAACATGTTGAGCGATAATTTTTTATTGGCATAACAAAGAAACAACATTGTTTTTGCAAGAGCTGCAAAATGTTTCACGTTAAACAAGTCGTTTTTTTTTTTCTATTTTACAAAATTTTACAAGCTTACAAGTAATTAAAGCAGTGATTATGTTAGAGTTTTATCATTGAAAATTGTTTGGGCCACGTTTTTTTCATAAAAGTTTGTTAACGAAAATCGTTACGTTCTGAGCGTAGATTACTTCTGTCTGTAACAAGTGACAGCAAGCTGTTGTTGTTGTCGGTTAATTTTTGTTTGAGCTAAGCAGTGCTACCTAGCGCTATAAAATTTATAACTAATTCGATAACTATTCCAAATATATGTCATTGCGAATAGAATTCTATTGAGACTTCCCAACAGATACAGAAAATAATAAGCCAGTATGCAAAATATATCAATTTAAGTTAGAAATATATAAATATTCATATACAAACGTACATGATAACATATGTAAATATTTAAGTGCCTCCACGAATTTGAGTGAACTTCAATTGGCTTTTAAAACAATCGCTGACCTCTACGGAATGTGTGTATGTATTTTGTGGTTGTTGTTGTCATGTTGTTTTTGTTGTTGTCAATATTTTCAACTAATTTACATTATTTCAATGACCAGACAAAATGGCTCCAACCGCTGTCGCATATATAAGTACATATATACAAAACTTATTGAATAATAGCTATAAAATTATTATTATGCCACCCTCGACTGGCACGCATCGGCTGCGAAAATGTTTTTATGAAAAAGTTTGCATTGCCTGCCAAAGAATTTATTTTAAATGCCATTGAACGGTCAGCCATTTAAAACAGCTTGTACCATAGGTAATACTATGTAATATAAGTATTTTAGTTAAAGAAAATGTTATTAGAAAAATACAAAATTAAAAGCGGCAAACAGATTGTTGTCAGCGAAAGTTGAGTTGAATTGTAAATAAATTTTAATGTAATAAAATACTAGTTGACCATAAAATATTGGGCTTGAGTTCATTGTTTTAATAAATTGCTATAGGAGAAGCGGAAAAAGCCAAAAGCAAAAGTTCTTGCTTATGTTCATGCAAGATTCAGAATTAGGGCTCCCCAACAGCAAAGCATCTCGTTTTGTATTTCTTCTCTGGTACCATTAACTTGTTTATACTCAGTTCAGACATAAGCTTAACTACAAGACTTACTAAGAAATAACAACACAATTTACTAATAGTCTATTTAAAATTAAGTGACCTTTAAATTGAGTACGATTCGCAATGCAACTCTGTTAAATGGGTGTGTTCAGCAAGGAGCGTATATATATAAGAGGGTGCAGATTACTGAAACTCCACACTAGATATCATATTTGGCGCGAGGTGGGACCCTCGAAAAATTTTTCTCGTTTAAAAAAAAATGAGTAAAATTTTTCGCGGGTTCCATCTCGCGCCAAATGCATTAGATGTCAGCAGACTGCACCCTCTTATCCATATACGCTCTTTGTGTTCAGTGAGAAAAGGAAATGTCGAGAAAGAGAAATTGATGATAGGTGAAATGTCATTAAAATAACTAACATATGACGAGCTCAGAGCAAAAATGAGACATATGACGAGCTCTGAGCAAAAACGAACTATTGTACAAACAAAAAACGTGAAAACTCGAAACGCAAAAACACGCCGGCAAAACATTTTAGCTCGTTTTTGTGCTTTTTTCTTAACGAACTAAAAAGGAACTAAACTTTTTTTGTTTGTACGTTAGTTCTTTTTTGCTCTGTGAAAAAATATGTCTCATTTTTGCTGTGAGCTCGTCATATGCAGTTTTGCCATTTAAAATTTTAATTGACTCAACTAATTTGCCATCTCTGAGCATAGTATTATTGTTATTTGAATAAATGAATAATCTAAAGTTTAAAGGTGTTAAATTTATGCAATATATAATACCATAATCTTGACATAAAATAATAAGTAGCATAACCTGACACGGCATATTTTTACTCATTTTCTTTTTATTGTGGCATATTTTTTCTCCACAATCCATTACTAATAAAATACTAACTATGCAGTCGAAGACTATTCTAGTTATATAAAGAGATTCTAATGAGAATTCGTAAATATTTGACTTGACTGTTTCTTTAAACAGTTCCCCATCGAATTCTAGTGTTACTTTCTAACTCAGCTCTCGATTAGAGAATAGCTAGAGAACTAAGTATACAGTTATGCTTCACAAGCTCTGCAACAGTAGAGACTGTGCTTACTGGCATATATGTAAGCATCCGTTAGTAGTGGGACTTTTTTCGAATAATATTCGAATAAACGAATAATAATATTCGAGGGAAAAAATTCCATTAGTACTATTCGAATAATACTATTCGAATAACACTATTCGAATAATACTATTCGAGTATTAGTATGTATGTACATGCATAATTTGGGAATTCCACTTGCCTCCGCGCAAGTCAGAGTACGTATATATTAAGGTGGAGTGAAACTTTTTTTTGGAAATTCAATTTGTTCCAAAGCCAGAACGGAACCTTTCTAGCCCAGTAATAAGCCTGTAAAATTTTATTGACCTACTCGCATGTTTAGAGGTGCCCCCAGCCCAACAAAGTTGAAAAAATAGCACGATCTGGTACAAATATGAAATTTTGAAAATTATAAATTAAAAAAACGAAGTATGAGGATTGATAAAGATGGCTAAGCTGAGTATTAAAGTGAATTTTTTTTTTGGAAACAACAACAACAAAAGTTATTAAAGGTCAAAGTTTATATTGTGCATTTTTAAATTGCAATTACTTAAAAACTACTGAACCGATTTCGAATATTTTTATACCATTCGATAGGTATGTTGATTCCCTTTAATTTGATATACATTTTATGTGGGTTTCATAACACCCCCTTACGGGGGTCAACCCCCCTTTTACCCCCCTTACTTTTGATATATAAAATGTATATCAAATTAAAGTGAATCAAAATACCTATCGAATGGTATAAAAATAAATATTCGAAATCGGTTCAGTATTTATTAAGTAATTGCAATTTAAAAAATGCATAATATAAACTTTGACCTTTAATAACTTTTGTTGTTGTTGTTTCCAAAAAAAAAATTCACTTTAATACTCAGCTTAGCCATCTTTATCAATCCTCATACTTAGTTTTTTGATTTTAAAATTTTCAAAATTTCATATTTGTATCAGATCGTGCTTATTGCTTTCAACTTTGCGGGGCTGGGGGCAGTTCAAAACTTCATCCTATCGCGATAAAATTTTGTGGGGTTCATTAACTCGTATAAAGGCAACTTTTCATTGCTGGTACGTTCAAAAAAGAACAAAAAAAAAATCTCCATATGATTTCACTCCACCTTAGTATATATATATATATATATATATATCATAGTTGCCCAAGCCCTATACTCGCATACACATTTTGTTTTTGTAGTGCTCGTAGGTATTGAACTTCACTCGCCTATACACTTTCATAAGAAATTTGTGTATATGGCGAGCATAGGCGAGCATAGGAAAACAAAATTTGTATACTCCCGAAACATTTCTATGGAAACACAAAAACAATTTTTTATTTTGATTCCAACAGGTCCAACCCAGCAATAAAAAGAATGAAATGTGGAACATATATGTATATACATATGTATACTAATTTCATTCGTTCATATTTTCGATAATGTTATCTATGTCTATTTCAACATTTGTGGTTGATAGTTGCAAAACTGACTCGAGGTGTTTGTGTGAGATCCGGTTTCTGTGTTTTGATTTTACAATTTTTCATTTTGAAAATAGACTTTCACATTTATACGTACTAAAAACATTGACGAAAGTTTAAAAATAAACGCTCGGAGGCAAAGATAGTTAACTTTGTCACACTAATAATTAATTAATTATTTATTTATATATTTTGAAAAATTTAGAGGAGGGCATTGAAAATTAATTAATAAATTCAGTAATAGTAGCCAAAGTCCATAAATCTCGTATTAAAGATATTTTTTAAGCTTTCTAAAAACAATCCACTTATCAATATTAATTAATTATTTATTTATAAATATTAATATTAATTTTATTAATTAAAAATGTATACACATGTTTGTGTCCTGATTTTTTTACTGGGTTATCAAGATATCAATGAAGTTGTAGAAAACTACAAAAACAAACATATAGAAAAAAAAAATTTTTTTCTTTAAATTATGATATTGCTCGCCCGTAAGAAATGTTTGGGCATCATTGATATATATATATATATATATATATATATATATATATATATATATATATATATATGCACATACATATGTGTGCACTTACAATAGCAAAAGCATACATATATACATTCAATAGCTATTCGCGAATAGTGGTATTCGAATAGTGATATTCGAATAGTACTATTCGAATAGTATTTATTCGAATATACGAATAAATTATTCGAATAAATATTATTCGAATTACGAATACCTTTCGAATAAAAGGATTTTTTATTCGAATAATTTTTATTCGAATAGTCCCATACCATCTACGTATGTATAAACAAATTGCCGCCAACAAACAAGTTGAGTGGTAGAAAATAAGCCTTTTGTAGGCTTTCATGCAACCAAAAGTTGCATGTACAGAATCCATGTGATTAAAATAAAAATGTAAAGCATAAAAGAGGAATGAAATTGAATGTAAAAATATGCATATTTAAAAAAAAAAACTCTAGTTATTAATGCATTCACTTAGTATGACTTAATGCCCACATGCCCGTGTTAGATACGTATATGGTATGTATGTACATTAGGGTGCGTTTAATTTGTATGAAAAATTTAAAAGTTCATAAAAAGACTGTATCGCCCCCTCAATCTTTAGTAACATGGTCAAAGATATCACACATAAATTTTTGTCCCGATTGGTGGCGGTTTAGGCGTGACGCATTGAGGTCAAAGTTCAGAAAACTCTATGAAGGGTCAAAAAATCAAAATATTTTTTTTAATTATCTAATACCCAAAATTAATACTTCTATACACAATGATAACAAATATAAATTTTGGTCCCGATTGATGGCGGTTTACTGGTGTTTCTGAACATTGACCCCTTAAAACACCACTAAATCGTCATCAATCGGAACCAAAATTTATATTTGTTATCCTTGGGTATACTTAGAAGTATTAATTTTGGGTATAATATAATTAAAAAAAAAATATTTTGATTTTTTCACACTTCATAGAGTTTTCTGAATTTTGAGCTCAATGCGCCACGCCTTAATCGCCACCAATCGGTCCCAAAATTTATGTGTGATATCTTTGGCCATGTTACTACAGATTGAGGGGGCGATACAGTAAAATATCGTTAATTTGAATTTTAAACGCACTCTAATGTACATACTAACATTTTTTTTTTTTCACAAACGTTTTTGTGTGCATATATTCCTTAATGTTGGCAGCAGCAGAATATATCTAGAGCTATGACAATAAATATCTTTTTGCCATAAAGAATTTATTTTAATGGTTGAGTAGAGTGGAAAAATGTGAGTGCGATGCTTTTCTATTTTTACAATTTTCTCACTTTTTTGCCTCTGCAAATACACACAGCAGAAATGGCCATATAATCTTGACTGATAAAAATGTTGAAAATGGGCGTGGCTACGCCCACTTTATGCAGCACTCGCTTTATATAAAGTACCTACACCGTGTTTCCATCAAACGCAAACAAACAATGAAAGCATACAGCTGAGTATCTAATGTTCGATTCCACTCGAACTTAGGCTTCCTTACTTGTTCTTTTTTACTTCTATTTTAATTCATGCACTTCATTCAAGCGATTTCATTTCATTTTCGTTACGCTCTGTCACAACTGCTTAAATATTTATGTATGTATGTATAACTGTTGGCAGTTAATAATTTGCATGAAAAGTGCACAAATTCTGAATCTGAAATTTTTAAGTGCAACAATAACTAAACATATTTTTTTGTATGCTTTCACATTTTATTAAATGACATCGAAATATCCATTTACATTTCATGCTGAGAAATATTTGTAGAATGAATGAAGTGCTCTTGCTTTTAATTTTCTTAATTAAAAAGTTAAATTAAAGCAAAACTTCTTACGAGGATATTCACGAGACATAACTGGAATAATATAATAACACAACTAACATTGTGAAACAATAATTTTACTTGTAGAACAAAAAAAATCCAACGTCTATCTTTTGCTGCTCATGTTTATTCCCCCAGCTATCTGAACTCCGGAACTCTTGCTCAAAATTATAAATTCAAATTCCTAGAATTCCGTGTCCCCTTTTTACTGCTTGTGGTTATTTTACACAAAAATCTGATGTCTACTTGGCTATTCGTGTGCCTTTAGCAACATCTCTACTGAAGCGCTGTTTAGAGAGACTCGAATGAATCGGAAAACCCCCAATCAGTCAGGGCTGGATTGAGGACTTTTGAGTTGTCGGACGGTGGCAGGTGGGTGGAGCCTTTCTGCGATGTCAAGGAGGCACATAATGCCACCACACAAGGGGAAGTACTCTCAAACCCGAACAAATGAAGTGAAATATTTATTTAGATTTTGAAAAGAGAAGTGAAATAAAGTCAAACACTCATAATAACCTCATTGCTCAAAAGAAACTCGCTCAGGCGAATTATTTTGGCTACTACCACAGGCAAAAGTATCACACACGACCCTACATGAAAACTCATTCCAGTTCAATACTTCCTCCTGAGGTAACTTACAATTCAACCAAGTTGCTAGAAGCCAAACATTTGCAAAGGGGTGAGAACACTAAACTGAAAATTTGTTTCAAAAGTCTACTTATCCCTCATGCGCCTCACAAATCATAACTTTTGGATGCTGCAAGGAAAGGCTCAAAACCCCAACTTGTCCAGTGTACCCAGTGGTTAAAAACTGTAAACCGCATCCCCGATGCCACATGATGCTTCTAGCTCTAACACCAGCTTATTTTCACCCGGTACTCCACTACAATGCATACATACATGTTTTAGTTGTGTGAACGAACGAAAACTAACAGCATAAGTTGCTTAAAAACTCCATAACTCATATTTAATTGCCAGCCTTTCTAATATCTCAACTCAAGCTCTCCTCTTCACTTGCTCGAAAATATAAGTTCCCAGCTCTATATCCTTGTATCCACTTTTTACAGCTTGTATTTTTTGACGGTTTTACAGCTTGTGATTTAATGTCTTTTCTTTGTCGCTTAGGATTCGTCCACCTTTCTGCAACCTTGTCTCTAGGACTCCTCTTCACTTTCTTGAAAATATACACAAGTCCGCAGTCCTTAATCTCTACATCCACGTTTTACGTCTTATGCCTTGTGTCACATACGTTTTATATCCATTTTTCCCGCTCATATTAATCCATTGAACTTTTCATTACCTCAACTCTAGGTCTCTTATTCATCATCTAGAAAATAAAAGCTCACTACAAAAATCTCCAGTGTGTCTCCTTTTTCACTGCTTATACCTTTTCGATCTCTATTTTTACTACTTTTTTACCTTTCTATTGCCCATTATTCATAGTCTCCCTTTACTTGCTCAGTACAAATGTACATTAGGGCGGTCCTTAAAAAGAATCAAATTAGCATTTTTCTTCGCTCTCACCTCCTACAGCCATAACATCACAGTCAAAGATATTAAATATAAATGTTGGTCCCTATCGGAGACGCTTAAGGGGTGTCGTACAGGGGTCTTCTACTATATGAACTTTGACGCCTATGCGACACCTCTTAACCGTCTCCGATCGGGATCAAAATTTATATTTGGCATCCTTGAGTGCAGGACTATCGCAGAGATTGAATTTAACTGTTAACCTTTAAAATATTTTTTGTTTTTCACAGACAAAAAACAAAAAAACAGGAAAATAAAAATTTCGGTCTCAACAAAAAAAATTGAAATTCAGATTTTTTGGTCTTTCGGTAACAAAAATATTTTATTTTCCAAAATAAATCTTACATGTTGAGAAATATAAAAAACACTTATTTGAAAAATCTATATTCAATGTATGTAGATATGTATATATTTTTTATTTCTTGCTCAAATTTTTTCTGTTGAAAATAAATATCAGTGAATAACAGAAAAATTCAAGAAATAAGGTTTTCTCTCAGACAAAAATAATTATTTTTTTTGTCTTTGTATTTTTGTTTTTCAAAGATATTTAGAGTTTTTGTTATTTGATTTTTTGTTATTTTCAAAACCTTTGAAATTGTTAACAATTATTTTCAATGTCTGATTTTGGGTATTAAATATGAAAAAAATTAAATTTAATTTTTCAGTGTAAATAGGATTCTGTTCACTTTGACCCCTGTCAGCGATCGGGAAAAAAATTTTTATACTCGACTATATTAGCATCGACTTAGGGGATGAGGTTGAGGAAATATGCTATAAAATTTGTATTAATACATTTAGGGACCACCCTAATATACATAGTCCCATTTTCTGTCGCCAACATAAAATTTTTTTACATTAAGCACACATTTGTTTGCTTGCTGAACTCTTTACCTAACCATAACTTATTTCTTAATCCTGCTACAGGACAACCTTGGTATCTACAACTACACTTCAATGCAAATAAAATGGCAACTCATTTGTCTTCACTCAGCGCAACAACAACAACAGCAGCATTAACGGCAACAGTAACGAAAAAGTGAGAGCTTTACACCGCACAGCAGCTGCACTCGCTCACTGCTTTAGAATGAAATGGATGTACAACAAATATTTGCTAATGCAACAAGAAATGTACGCACAGACACAAGAGAAACAACAACAAGCGCGAAATCATGGCTGCAAACACAACGGCCATCAACCGCAACAACAACAACGACGACGACAGCACCAACAACAGAGACAGCAAGAGCACCAGCACCAGCGCCAGCGCCAGCAAATAATGCAAATATTACGCTCAACTGTCGTCTATCAAATGCCGCCGCACGTACTCAATTCTGGCAAAGTGACATTTGGTGTCAGCCGCAAGCAAAAACAAGCGACAGGCAGAATGACAAAGACAGCGACAGCTACAGTAACCTTGTTGCCACCACAGCAGGTGCAACCACAACAAACAGCAGCGCTATCAACACAACGTACACATCATCACCACCACCAGGAGCAGCAGCAGCAGCAGAGGCAGCCAACAGCACGGCTGGCGCAACCACGACGCCGCCACTCAATCAAATGTACCGTTGTGTGCTTGAACAACTCGAAACGGCATTACGGCGAGCGCGCTATAAATGTCATCGGCACGCAAGCGATACAACGCGCAGTGCGGCGGCAGAGAGTGGTGCGGAAGAGCAGCTGCAGCTGGAGCGGAGCGATTTTGATGAAAGATTGCTGGCGACGAGCGAGACATTCAGCGGTGTAGATATGGTAACCGATTGTGCGCTGAGCACACAAGTTGTTGTACAAAAGCAACTACAGCTACAACAACAACAACAACAACAACCCTTAGGCGAATTTAATTTAGCGCTTGCCAATTTGGAAGAAGAATTAAAATTGAATGCGTTTAGTCACATAGCGGATAGTATTAGTAATGCTACAACAATAGCAGCAACAACAACAACAACAAACACAACATGCAATTTAGTACAAAGTCAAGTGCTCTACTGTGATGAATTTTCAGCAGCGCTAAGCAAATTCACTAATCCCACAACACTCACAACGAGCGCCAATGTGAGTAGCGCGAATGCCAATTTAAGCTTCGCCAATGATTCATCAGCACTTGACAGCTTTATTTGTTATCTGCGCCTACAATACCACCAAATCACTGCAGCACTGAAAACACCATTATCCACCACCAGCTTACACACCACACCCGTTGCCTATGCGCTGAGCAAAGACTTGGCAGAGAGTAGTGCGGCGAGTAGTCCGTGGCAACAATTAATCAATGATAGCAATAAACACATAAATAGACTGAATAAAACCAGCAACAACAACAACACAAGCGAATGGTTGTCACAATTACTGAACGCAACCACGGCAACTCCAATCCGCGGCGGTCCAAGCAAAAGCAACAATAGCACCGCTGGCAGTTGGTTTGCTGCCGCCTATGAAGATGTGCTGTGGTCATGGAATCCATTCGATGAAATAACAAATGATAGCGCAACTTTTCGAGCTGCCGGTGTTGGTGGTGCTGGTGGTTTATTAATGCCGCACAGCACCACAACAACAAGTCCAACCATGCACAGCCCTGCGAGTTATGCCTCGTCGTCGTCTTCTTCGTTATGGGGTCCACGCAATCTCAGTCTCATCGATCCTGCTTTGGACAATAAACTCGGCGCACAAGGCGATTATGAGTGGATCTTTCTTTGTGTCATATTTTTCATTTTCGCTGGTAGTCTTGGCAATATTTTGGTTTGTTTGGCTGTGGCGCTGGATAAGAAGCTGCAAAATGTCACCAATTATTTTCTCTTTTCGCTGGCGATAGCCGATTTGTTGGTGAGCTTGTTTGTGATGCCGCTGGGCGCGATACCGGCGTTTTTGGGTAAGTTTGGTACATATACTAATTTTGTTTTTGTCATTAAGGCATATTTTGTGTATGAGAAAAACTCAATCACCACATCGACAACACAGCGCCATCTAGTGTTTATATTTTTTGAGGCTCTTCATCATTCTTATTTTCTGGTATATATAAATCAAAGGAAGCTTTAAATATTCTCTCTGCCAAAATTAAAATTATTATTAAATATATTCCCAAATAGCCTTGCAGCATCAACACTAAAGTCTTTTAAGCAAATAAATATACTCTTCCGCTTTCCAACTTCCTTGCACAGCTGACAATGAGAAGCTGAGTGCTGACTGTCGAAATTCAATTTTCTCCAAATAAATTGAATCAACATATGAACATCATACTTACATGCTCGTATTTCAGTGCCAATGGCAACGCGACAATCATATTTTTACACACACATTTCTTATTCATGAATACATTTTAGAGATTTTGCAAACGTACGAACACTTTGGGAAAAGTTTGCTCTTGGCTGTGCTGCCTGCAGTTTAATTTCCTTTATATGTACTTACATACATACATGTTTACATACAAAGCACCAATAAGTGTAGTACGAAGCTGTTAAAACATAAATTTTGCTACGTTTTGCATTGCTCTGTGTGTGTTTTTAGTGCTGATATGGTTTTGCTTACATAAGAAAACACGCTCCAACTACTTGAGCTGCGTTTACTATTAACCTTAAGATTACCAGAGATTTTTATATACGAGGCAGTGGCGGATCCACGGGGGGTTTGGGCGTTCAAACCCCCCCTCCCCCTTGTGGTTTATCAAAGATCCCAAATTAATGCCTTTATAGATTCTGCGCCCAAATTTCCCAAACTGATCAAGGAAAACTCTATCATTCCAAAAGCAATGGTTGGATGGGTTTAGCTGTCCAAAGGCAAAACTCGACATTTATTTTCAGAATATATTTTATATGCACATATCCACAAGGTGAAACAGGTACAATTGAATCAGTTCATTAAAATGGTTGTCCTTGTAGGCAATAATAACATACAATTACAACTTATAGTTAAATAGAAAATACCCGAAATTTAGAGGAATTAAATCTAATACAATAAGCGCGTACTATACAATCCAATCAACCACCAAAAACAAGAATTAAAACGAGTACGAAGTTAAAATACTACAGCGATTCATTCATAAAATTGAAATTGTTACGGCTGCAACTCATTTTCGACGAAAACACAGCTAATATTTTAACAAGCGTTTATTGAATCCATACGCAAAGTTTTAATATCTAAGAATAGTTATAATAAATTCAATAAATTTTTATATTGAAAGATATTAAGAAATCTTACTTGTTCGTGTGATTTCATCGAATTTTCTTCTCAAAATGGAGGTGAAAGAAGTGCTTTGAATTTGCAAAGTACCGCTTCGTTCAAATCCACGTTTTATCGAAATAAATATGTATGTATCTTTTAGTAAATTAAATGATGCCATACTTAGGTAAATAAATCAAAGTTTAAGCTCTCTACATATTACAAGGTGTTCACAATATTTAGTAAATTGATTTGTGGTTTTAAGTATCGACAGAAATGTTTCAACAAAGGATAAAAAAAGTGGCAACAGAGCTTTTCATCAGATCAAGGTTTTTATAAAATTCTAAAATTTGCAGCCCTGCTCATTTTCAACCATCTTTGCATCTTTGCAGTGGCGGTAGAGTATGAATAGAAATAATAACTAAACGTCAAGCAAAAGAAATGTCAAAATGAATTTATTTTTCGCCGCGAAAAACAAATGAATTCGAGCTTGAAGAATGATGGGAGGCAACTCGCGAAGTCATCATCTTTTTTTGACTAAACGATTTCCACCTCACTCTTCCAAAATACCGAATTTTCCCTTATTATACAATATACGTTCTTTGGTTGCACGTTTGAAAATTTAGAACACGCAGTAGCGACCTCGCGCTTCAAATTATATCATATAATAACTGCTACCCTTCACTAGGTGTCGCGCAGTGGTCAAGTTTATAATAAAGTAGCTTCAGAGCCATCTGAAGGCGTAACACCCGCATATGCCGGCTTTTTAATTTATGAATTTATTAAATACATGTACGTTAGAGTGACCACAAAACATATGGGATTTGCAAAAGTATTGAATTTTTTCGCTCCCCGCGCATTTTTGAAGTTAACTTCTTAGGCGGCGATACAGAGTTTTTATGGAGAGTGAAATTTGAAATTTGATGCAACGGAAGTTGCCCCCGCAAATAGCAGCCATTTTAGTTGATTTTTAATTTTAAAAAAAAAATCAACCTTGATATCCGCGCGGTTCGAACTCACAACTCCTCCCTTCCAGACCAGACGCAAAACCTCTGCGCCACAACACCACTTGCGTAGAGTATGTCAAATGCTGCACTTAAATTCAACTAACAAGTACAACTCACTCACTATTGAAAGCAACAAGTAACAAGTTTGATATTTGCAAATACATATGTACATATTACAATGAAAGCAACCACCCGTTTTGTTAGTTCAGTTTAAGTGCAGCGTTTGACATATCCCACACAAGTGGTGTGGTGGCGTAGAAGTAGTGTGTCTGGTCTGGAAGCTAGGGGAGGTAGGTTCGAATCAAGCCGGGCGACAAATTTTTTATTTTTTTTTTTATTTTTTTTTATTTTTTTTATTTTAATAATAAATAATAGCTTAAAAAAACTAAAAAGCACGCTTTAATCTTAAAATCGCACTAAAAACTGAGAAATAATTTAATATAAAAACAAAACGATGAACGAAAATATAAGTACCTATTTAAGGAAAAGCATTAGGTGCTCAGTATGTCAAAAAAAATTTAAAATCGGTATTTTTTACTAATACATACATATTTTTATTTTAAATTCTTTTGGGGAATGGTATGATGTACATGTAAATAGCAGGCCCGACGAGAGGGGGGGGGGGTGAGGGGGTCAATTGCCCCGGGCCCGGGCTTTAGAGGGCCCGGGAATCTCAAAATGATATCCAAGTTTTTGTAGATAGCAATCATTTTAAATTTCAACAAATTTTATAAATCTCTTAAAGTGTCTGCACCCCACTTAAGGAATTGTTGGTTTTTGGCGTCGACTTTGCAGCATAAATTTGAATTCGTTTTCTGTTGCAACAGAAAAATTCGGTATGATGCAAATTCTTATACAGCGATATGGGTATATCCTGGGCGTTTCGGACGGTATGTTCGCACGATTTTTTGAACTTTTGAGGCAGAAATATCGCGAAATATTGTATCGTTTTATGATAAAAGGAAAGATTTAGGCCACAGCTAATGATTAAAGTATGTTAGCTACAGAAATTTTGTTTAATGCCTCTGTTTTAGCCACTTAAACTGCGTTCCGGACGCTACAAAACCACGTCCATTTTTTTTTTTTTTTGAGTGGCTAAAACAGAAGCCTGGCATAGCAGGCGAGCACTCTACCCACTGCACCACAGCGCCCATGTATAGATAAATTAAAGTTCGTAACTATATATTCATTGAATTTTGATTTTGAGAATTTGTTCATTTAGTATGGGGGCCCTTAGTTATTTTGACCCCGGGCCCGGATTTTCTCTCGGCGGCCCTGGTAAATAGACATGAACATTTATAATTTTTAAAGATTATTATAAAAAATAGCCTTGGCGAACAACTTTGAAAAATTCCTCACACATCTTTTACACTCGCATAATGAATTCTCAAAACTTTAAATATTTGGAGGAAATACTTATTTTTCTTTTTAATTTACAAAATGAAATCTAATCGAATAAACTCTTCTAATATATAAAACGATTTATAATTTTTAGATAATTTCAGAATTTGGTGAAAGCGATTGATCTACATTTGTACCCGTTCGGGTATACAAATTAAACAATTAGCCTCTTCATAGGACATTCTCGAACAAATGCGATCAATTCGCTACATATAAAGAGATGTAAAATTGTATTACATAGTCGCATTCTCCCTTGCGATTGATCCCGGATTAAACGCATTTTTTCAGGGATGTATTTGCAAATTCGTTTCTCATATGATATATGAAACTTTTTGCTTTCGAGCGAATATAATTGATGTAAGAAGTTAATTTCTATCACGTGTACTGTGCTACACGCGGGTTTTTTTAATAGCTTGACAATAGAAAATAAGATCTGCATAAAAATCTGACCACCTGTAGTGGGAAATAGCCACGCGAATTTGACCCAAAGTTCAAAAATTGACCTAAAAATTATGCATGGCTTTAGAGACCAATATCTCTTTAAACAATGATATAATGTGATAATCATTTTTATACAAAATGAAACTGGGAACATATTCTCCATATGATATTTATACCTACCGTTATCCTTTCAGGACATATTGAGTCCTTAAAGTGCAATTTAAATTTTTTTGTTTGTTTTTTTTATTTCTTTTTTTTTTTCTGATGTGTAAAACTACTTTAAATAACCTATTAAATGATGTATAGTTTATACAATTCTCTAGTTTTTAAATATTTATTTTTGCCTTTTTAACAAACAAAAAAATTTAAATTTCACTTTAAGGACTCAATATGTCCTGAAAGGATAACGGTAGGTATAAATATCATATGGAGAATATGCTCTCAGTTTCATTTTGTATAAAAACGATTATTACATTATTTCTCCGAAAAACATTGTTTAAAGAGATATTGGTCTCTAAAGCCATGCATAATTTTTAAGTCAATTTTTGAACTTTAGGTCAAATTCGCGTGGCTATTTCCCACTACAGATGGTCAGATTTTTATGCAGATCTTATTTTTTATTGTCAAGCTATCAGAAAATGCGCGGGGAGCAAAAAAAATCAGCACTTTTGCATTTGTGGTCAGTCTAATGTACGTTATACATGTTATTTAGAACTTCAATTGAAATCTCTTGCGCTTTATGTGATGACATACATATTGTTAATTTGGAGGGTTTTGAGTTTGGTGTTTTTAAGGTTCGGGAAATGGTGCAAGTAGTATATAGAATAATAATAGTAGGTGGTATTAGTCCATATTTTCACCAGCGTCTGCCCTTAAAAAACATCTTCAAAAAAAGAAATTTTCAAAACCCCCCCTTGCCGAAATCCTGGATCCGCGCCTGATACGAGGTTTACCAATACCCACCCGGGTGACCCATATACATTTTCTTGCATTACGGGCGTTTCGCGTGCTTTAACTTTTTATTGCCCAAACATATTTATTACTATTGTAATATATAAGCCTGTGAATGATTAAAAATATTTAATTTAACTATATTTGGTAAAATTAAGCCAACAAAAAAAAAACAAACACCCCGCAATGGGTGTATATAAAGTAAAAAATTAAAAATTTTGAATCCTAAGGCAAAGGTTTAATGAATAATACGGTTACGACACATTAATTATCTATTTGAATTTGGCGTTGAAGCACTCAAACCAAAATACCATTATTCAAAAAAAAAAAACGATCAAAACAAGGCGAGCGAGTTGTGAAGGACTTTGTTGACCCGTGAAAGGATTCCTGTAGAAATAGTTATCGCCATATATACCTTTTTTACAAAATTATCATTAGCCAAAGATTAGTGGGATGATGTTTACGGTGGGAAGAATAAACTAAAATAAAATATGTGTATGTGTGTATGTAGATATTATATTCTAAATGAATTCAACGCGTCAGCAGCATGAAAGGAGATTTTCTCTGGCTTTGGCATTATCTTTTAATGCTCTAGATCAGGCATCGGTACTTTGATCCACATGAGTAAATAGAAAACATCACACAAATTTTAACCAATGTAGCGGAAACCGTTCTGTGCTCCCTAACAAAATATCTATCACAATTTTGCCGACCTTGCTTCTAGAAGTAGCAACACTTGCTGCATTTATAATATACGGAGGAAATCAACCAGGTAATATCAAGGTTCTTCAGTCACAGGCTTTCTCAGAAAGCTCTGTCATATCTAAATTATGCTGAAGTCCATTAGGCATAATATTACTTGAAGATTCTACATAAAATCGGCAATTGTATGTATCTTAGGAACTATTTGCTAGAAAGAATGAATTTATCAATGTCCTTCCTTATTTCTAATAAAAAGGACAACCTTCCAGCAGGTTGATGAGAGTAAAGATGAAAGGAAAACGTAATAATTGCTTTGATATGAAAATTAAACCAAACACTAGTTAATTATGCATAAAATGCAGTAAACCCATTTGCGATGAACGAAGTATCAGCCAAACAAAATACATAAATTATTGTATAGATCCTTCGGCATTTCGCTTGGCTTGAAATAAATTTTTATTCTATAAATTTTCTATAAACTTTATAAAAACAATCAAAATATATTTAGACAATGAATTTATAAAGTTATAGCAACAAGAATATGTGCATATGCACGTCTTTTCATAGAAAAGTTTACTGGGTCACCCGGGTGGGTATTGGTAAAACTAAGGTTAAGAGCAGCTCACTCCACATCTTTCTGAAATCTACTTGTTTGCATATTTTGAAAGTTAATACCATGTCTCCACATAAAATCTTATTTAAATACTATTTATTATTATTATTCCATCACGCAAACAGTTAGAGTATCAATGGATTACCTTGCGACAGCAAACTGAAAATAATAGAGTAAAAGCCCGTCTCCACATAACTTGATTCGCCAGAGAAACATCAAGCAAAACATCTCGCTAAATAACCCGTCTCCACGTGACTGATCGTTATTCAGTTTAACATTTCTCTTTCTTGTTCTTCTTAAATGTTTGTATGTTTGCTTATTTTTGCGTTTTTGTTTTGGTCTGTGTGAGGTTTCGATAGATTTTCGATACAAAATTAGAGAAGGCATCGATATCATCGCGTTTAGCAAGAGGATTGAGAACGAAACAAGTGTTGCAATCTTCACACACTCTCAGAAATTTGTATAGAAATTGGCGAGTTTCGGCACTGGTTTTGAGGTCGAAACAAGATTGAGAGAGCGAGTGCGGAAAAAAGGAGCGAAACACATTATGTGGAGATATGGTATAACACTTTTCTGATAATTAGATTTTTCAGACCTTCTGCTTATATGCATATACAGTTTTGTTATCTTTTGAGTACTATGTGACATTAAATTAAAAAATAAGAATGAATAAAATCGAACAATTTGAGAATCCCTGAAGGACCATGTGAAGAAATGAAGAGTGAAATAAAAATACCAATTGAGGATAATGGACTCATATTGGGCATAGAGGAGTAACAGGAAATGAGGTAGAGGACGGCCTAGTTAGAGAGGCAGTAGATGTGAAAGCAATTGGACCTGAGCCCTTTCTATGAATAGGACCACATGCAATTAGTGAAAAGCTCGGTCTGTTGGAACATTATTTGAGGAAGCAGCACAGACATAAAACAGCCACTATGTGACAGGCGAGGCTATAACAAAAATTGCTTCAAGGCGATAATAGAGCTCACGAAAAGAAAGATGAGAAGAGTTACCGGAATTCTCACAGATCACTGCAGACTCAAACGCCATAAGCACAAACTCGGCATTTACTCCAGTAGTGCATGCTAGTTCTATGACGTGGAAGATGAGACTGCTGAGCATATACTGCCCGAATGCAATGTAATGTCTAGAAGAATGCAGAGAACACCCAGCTCGTATCAAATAACCAACAGTTTCAATAACACTGTACAATTTTTGAGATTTATAGGCGCAGGAATCCCTTCTATGAAAAAAAGGGATGCTACTAGCGTCTCACTATCTTTTTATAAGTGCAAACTACTTATGTATATACTTATTAAAAAATCACACTCAGTAGATCTTTTTTTTGTTTCTTTCCCTAATATCGAAGTCTACAAACCCAATTTCATACCTCGCGCATTGACTATGCTTAGACAACAACACTAATTGATATTTCCTTTTCGCATTCTGCGTAACCTCAAACGGAAATCTAGCTCGTCCTTAAAAAATAAGCAATCGAACATGTACATATTATGATATAATATGTCATATTCTATGTGAATGTCATATTTCTTTTATTTTTTTTTTTATTGATTTGTTTACAAAGCAAAACCGAATTGCTGCCAAATTGAAACCAAACAAGTATCTGAAAGCAAATTCTTATTACAAGGGCTCATAACTTATATGTACATATGTATGCTTCAATTCATTGCTCGAATTATAAAACAACGTATGTATAACGTATAACGCGCGATTTCTCTTCGTAACATTTCTTATTTTTCAACAATTTTGTAGCAAGCGATGCTGCAGCCACAAAAACTGTCATCAACAATCATTTAATATGTAATCAAATTCAGATGACATTCAATAAAAATACAATTATTTTTCAATTCTCTAAGCCTTTCATCAACAAGCAAATATTCTTGTGGATTGCCAAAAAAAAATATTTGCGAAATATACATGGAAGTATGAAAGAGAATAAGGGGAGACAATGTACCGTGAGGAATTATGATGTCTATATATGTATACTTGTATATATACATATGTATGTATATATATGTACCTCAGGCGCGGATCCAGGATTTCGGCAAGGGGGGTGTTTCGAAAATTTCTTTTTTTGGAAGATGTTTTTAAGGGCAGACGCTGGTGAAAATATGGACTGATACCACCTACTATTATTATTCTATATACTAGTTGCGCCATTTCCCGCACCTTAAAAACACCAAAGTCAAAACCCTCCAAATTAACAAATATTTATGTCATCACATAAAGTGCAGGAGATTTCAATTGAAGTTCTAAATAACATGTATAACGTATGTATGTATATTTTTGCATTGGTACGTGCGAATGAGTATCGTATGGTATTGGTGGCAAATTGATCATCAATTTCACTAACCCTTGCATTTAAAGCCAAAATAAATAAGAATATATGTATGTAGTACTTTTTGGTTATATTTATATTTTTAATAGATTTTTTCTTGTTCTTGTTTTTATATACTCAAATTTTTAAAACGTTAATTTAAACAAGAATTGCGAAATACCTCTGAAAAAGGCAATTTCTCCAACGATTCAGACATTTCTGACCAAATTAATTCTGTACAAACCCGACAAAAATAGCGATAAGAAAGAAAAGAAAATAAATTTGCGATTTGGCAATTTGCGAATAGCATTTGACAAATTTGATTTTATGCACGTGCGTCCAAAGGTACCTACATGAACTTTTTTCGCATGACGACAAGTGCGCAATTGTCTTTTCACACATATAAAATATAATCTGAAAATAAATGAAAATATTATTATTGATATAAGGCCATAGATCATTTATATATGTATATTTTGAGAGCTTTAGACCACGATAATTATGTATATATATATAAATATATAAATGTAGTGTAATGTAACTTGTTGAATATTTAAAATGTAAGTGAAAAGTATTTTGTTTAAAAGTGTTCAATTTTTAGGTATAATATTTATTGATGTCATATAATTTATTTATTTATGTATTTATATGTATATAGTATCAGTCTGTGTATTTATGTTGTGTGTTTTCTTCTTTTTAATTGTTTAAATAAATAGAGACTCCCTGATGAAGGCTGAGAATCAAGCCGAAACGCGTAGGAGAAAATAAGAAAACTTAGTTTTTCTTATTTATTATCGGCCAAAAAGCTCTCAAAATATACATATATAAATGAAAATAAATGTTGAGTTTTTCCTTTGGACAGCTAAACAGTGCCGTGATTTAATCCCAAGTGGCATAACCCCAATTTTAAAATTTGGGATTATGTCACCATGGTATGACATAATCCCAATTTTTTTACTTTTGATTATGTCACCTATGTGGGAGTGACATGATCCCAAATAAAAGGGAGCCAGAATACCAAATCACTCGAGTAGGTACAAGTGCGAAGCAAAATCGCGATTTTTGCTTCCAAATTTTTATTTTTTATAGACATATGTACATATTTATATATATTTTCATCTTTTTATAGACATATGTGTATACATATGTATATACCTATCGATCTAAAATAAAAAAAAGCGCCGCAGGCGAAAATTTGGAATCAAAAATCGCGCGATTTTTTCTTCCAAATTTTCATCTTTATATAGACATATGCAGGCGAAAATTTGGAATGAAAATCGCGCGATTTTTTCTTCCAAATTTTCATCTTTTTATAGACATATGTACATACATATGTGTACACCTATCGATCTATTAAAAAAAAAAGCGCCGCAGGCGAAAATTTGGAATAAAAAATCGCGCGACCTATCGATCTATTAAAAAAAAGCGCCGCAGGCGAAAATTTGGAATCAAAAATCGCGCGATTTTTTCTTCCAAATTTTCATCTTTTTATAGACATATGTACATACATATGTGTACACCTATCGATCTATTAAAAAAAAAAGCGCCGCAGGCGAAAATTTGGAATCAAAAATCGCGCGATTTTTTCTTCCAAATTTTCATCTTTATATAGACACATGCAGGCGAAAATTTGGAAGAAAAACTCGCGCGATTTTTTCTTCCAAATCATCTTTTTATAGACATATATACAATGTACACAACTATTTATATACCTATCGTTTTATTGAAAAAAGTCTGTATATATGTAAATATATTTAATTTTAATGTAATTTTTTAGTTTTAAAGTAATTTTTTGAGAACATGTGTATTTAAGTACATACATATTTCATCTTATACATATACTCAATGTATTATTGTATAACAACATTAACTTTATTGTCAGCTTTAATTTCTTTGCTTAATGTAATAAAATCTTAGAAAAAATCTGAAATGTTTTTTTGAGCTTGAAAATGACATTACCCCAATTGGGATTATGTTACTACGCCTAGGGTGACATAAGCCCAAGTAAAAAAGTTGGGATTATGTCACCCTAGGGGGAGTGACATAATCCCAAATAAAAAATTTGGGATTATGCCCCTTGGGATTATGTCAGGGTACCCAGCTAAACCCATCCAACCATTGCTTTTGGAATGATAGAATTTTCCTTGATCAGTTTGGGAAATTTGGGCGCAGAGTCTATAAAGGCATTAATTTGGGATCTATGATAAACCACAAGTGGGGGTTTGAACCCCCAACCCCCCCCCGTGGATCCGCTACTGATGTACCTACATACATATGTACATACATATATAAATATACATATCCTTACAAAATTTTTTTTGGTTAATCCAATGCTTAAAGTGTGTCTACAATTTTTTTCATTGCCTAACTACTACCCAATTAGTAATTTATACTCGTACGCAAATGCCAATATTAGACAAACCAAGGCTACAATAATTGCTTTCGTAAACTGCACTAAACTTCGAAAATATTTACATACATACATATGTATGCACGTTTATGGCTTGGAAGGGTGTCTCAAAAGTTGCCAAATAGAATAAAGTGTTTTATTCAGCAGGCTTTTCTTAATTTCTGATATGAGAAAATAGATTTTTTCCAATAAAAAATTTCTAATATCTTAACTGTTAGTTATACTGATTTGAAATGTTGATTTGGAATGTTTACCAAAAAGCTAAGGTTGAGCACAAAATACATGAAATATCGTAAACACCCTCTATTTTTAATGGCATACAGCATTAACGGTAATTCAACATCTAGCACATACTCCATTCACACTCATTTGCAATTCACAGCATTTGTTTTTTGTTTCTTTTGCTTGCGCCCAACTTAAGACGGCATACTTAGGTGCTAATTACGCCACTTACATTGGGGCATAAGTGAGTAAGTGTAGCATATAAATGCGTGTAATTAATGTAGGCAAATGGATGAATGTGTATGTAAGATGCATCCGTGTATATTAAAGCAAATATGTAAATAAATATGTTTATGCGAAACCGAAACAGATTTGTTAAGCAGAAAGCCAGTGGGTGTAAATTTTACAGCGACAGCAACAGCAACATTTACACATACATACATACACATTTGCATATTTGTCATTCATTTGCTCAGTGAATCAAAAACAACCCCAAATGATGATTATCGTTCGCATCACTGTAATTTCGGCCAATATAATAGTAATGTGTTCACATTAAATGCCACTGGCTGCTTGCTAAACTCAAATCAAATGAATTTGTGCCAGTGAATTAGCTCATCAATAACTTTGCTGTGCTGCCATTTATACGTATGCATACTCAGCGGGATATTGAGAGGTTACTCAAATCAAAAATGCCAAAAAAAATAAATTTGCATGAAAAAAGTATATTTCATGGAAAGTTCTTGTGCACAACACGGCGTATGAGTAATATTAGGCTGTAAGTTAAGTGTTTCAAACCTCACTGAATTTAAATTAGTAGTGTCAATTACAAGCAGCTAATGAATATAAATGTTCTGGAAATTAAAGAGACTTACTGGGAAATTCTAAATTTAGTTTTTGTGATTTTAAAGCCTTAAGTTTCATTTTTGTTTTTAAGTAGTTGGCAACTGCAGTTAGTTTCTTGTTTCTGTGTATATTAAAATGGTGAAAATGAATAATAATCTTAATTTCTCTCTTGTTGCTTATTTTTTTCTGACAGGATAGAATTGCGATGTATTGTGGAACGAATTTCGATCATCCTTTGTCAAGTTTTGATTTGGTTATAAACCGGTTTCGGCGATGTGCCATCTGAGAATCAAACTAGATACTGAAGCTGGCACATCATCGCAACCGGTTTTTGATTAAAACATACTTGACAAGAAATGAGTAGAATTCGTAATCTTAAATTCGTTAAAAATTTTCGACAAAAATCTGTTTTTTGTCTTTCATGCGTGAAATTTTCTCCACTTCATTTCCTTTCCTCTGCGATTTTTCATGCAGTGTCAGCCTATTAATTGGCATTATATCTTCAAGGAAAATGCATTTAAAAGTCAAAGTTTTATTGATTGTATGAAATAAAATTAAAATTCTATCATATTCCTTTCTCTGCCTTAAAATTTTTAATAATAAAAGTTGAACAAAATGTATTTTAAAATCAATGAAACTCAATTTTTTGTCAAACACTTTAAGCAGCTTTTTTCATTTGCTTGTGCCGATTTTTCCGGCAAGAAAGTTAATTAGTAAGTAAAAGAACTGAAAAAATATGAAAGAATCCTTTGTTATTTACTTTCTGTGACTTAAAAATAAATAAAGCGCTTAATTACTACTTCCTTGTAAAAAACTGACTACTTTTATTTTAATTTTTTTTTTGTTTTTTTTTTTTGTTACTCAACTCCCTTAAAGAAAATAGCAAATTACTATAAAAAGGATTTGGGCACTTTGCATGACTATAAATATTTAAAAGCAAAGACAACTATTAAGCAAATTTCTTAAGTAAATAAATGCATTTTGCTAACGAATGCGAGAAATGGTTTTTATTTTTTCAATTTATGTGCTTTAATTACCCCCTATCGCATTGCATTACTTACTGCCAAAAGCAGCAAAAGAAATTTAAATATATATCTAAACTAAAATTCGAATAAAGTTAAAATAAGCATGGAATTCTTGAGCTTTAAATTACAGAGAAACAATACTATTTTTAAATAAAAAGAATTTATTTTGCCTTCAAAGCGCAACCCAACCTCACGCGTGACTTTTGAGTGATATGAATTTAGCGAATAAAATTACAAAGCATATTCCAAAATAGAAAAGATGCTTAAAACAAGCGAGTAAAATGATTTTTGCGCCTGACTAAAAGTAAGAGCTGCTGAAATAGAAGCTTGTCTCATGTTTAATGTAATTTATTTATTGCATTAGCACATCAAAAGAACTTGAATATGATACATAAACGCTATTATTGCCGAACAAAATTTGCAACCTTTTGAAACCCATTTTAAGCCAGAATAAAAAGTCATATATTTGCGTAAATGGGCTAATCAAGTGCTGAAACGAAATAGAGGAAATATCAACGTCGGAAAACTTTATTTGCTTGCGCAAAAAAACAAAAAAAAAAAATAGAATTGATTTCTAAAGGCAAAACCTTTCTCTTTCATCTTTAAACTCAATCAATAGCAAATTTGTTTTTGGGTTTTATTTGCATAAAACGATTTAGTAAACTAAATAAGCTTTGCAATATAATATTGCGCCACTTTTTTGTTGTTTGTTTTAAAGTAAATAAATATTTGTGATACGCATTTGAAATTGGAAATTACTTCTCAAAATTCGTCAGCTCTGTAGCATCATTGTATGTGTGATTGCCTTTGACATAAACAAATTGCTAGCATTTAATTTGTAAGGCAAGATAGATATGACCAACAATTAACCTTTTATTTTCGTTTGTGTATATTTACATATGTACACCCCAGTGCAAAAATGCGTTATATTATTTTCTAGAGCAAAAACGAACTTTCGTACAAACAAAATCCGCGAAAAATCGAAGCGCAAAAACATGTCGACAAAGCTTTTTAGTTCGTTTTTGCCCTTTTATCTTAGGGGAAAACACGAACTAAAAAGTTTTGTCGGCATGTTTTTGCGCTTCGATTTTTCGCGCCTTTTGTTTGTACGAAAGTTCGTTTTTTGCGCTAGAAAATAATATAACGCATTTTTGCACTGGGGTGTACATATTGTCTGCCATATTTATGGCAGCAACATGCATGTGAGGAAATGCAAGTTTTGGGGATTTCATTTTGAAAGTCTTTTTTTAAGGTTGAAATTAGGGATCCCGGGATCCCGCCCTTTTTGACAACCCGAAAATCCCGGGATAGCTAGAATTTTATCCCGGGATTTTCGGGATAAGATAAAGAGAGACTATTCCGCTATTATAGCAAAGAAAAGTTATATTTTATATAATTTTTATTGGTCTCAGATCTGTATACTAATAGCATTTCCTATTCTGAATGAAAATGTTGCACTATTACACTGCAGCATTATTAACATGTATCCTGTGCCCTATTAAAGTGTTGCATTTTTCATGTGATGAATGAAACAAAAATAATGCAACCTTTTACTTGTGCTAAGAGCAGAAAATTTTGCCCGTAGTCGGGCCAGTTTTACATTTTGTCAATAGAACAGACAGCCCTAAAAAAGTGTTGAGTCTGTGTGGAAGAGAACAAATAAATGTGACAGCCGGAAGAAAGTGCGACATTTTTGTTGGAATAAAAAAGTCCATTAGTCAAAGCAAGGATTAAAATTTTTGATTTTTTTAATAATTAATTTTTTTTGTGTTGAAGTACGCGTTATGAGGAAATGTACGTTAGGTATTTTTAAAGCTTTTAGCTTGTGACAAAATTCATTTGATAATTTATATTTCCTGATTTTTGGTCCTTTGTTTCTCAAATGTTTTTTGGAATTTTCCCACATGGAAAGTAAATAATGGAAGAAAATAGAAACAAAATTTTAATTAGACTTGATAGTCTTACAACACTGTACTAAAATTAAATACGCAGCTGCCTCCGATTTTGCCTCCGATATTTATCTATTCAGAAGTTGCATTCATTTTCTGAAATTTTCGGCTAACTTGGAAATATTCGCTTAAACAAAGTGCGTCGTTATATTCTAAAAAAAATTTTATTGGAAATTATCAAATACCAACTGCAAAGGCAAATGTTTTGTTCGCCAAATATATGTAATTTTCGTTGTTGGTTGTGCTTTTTGAAGTAACTCTTAGGTATTATTAAATAATACGCATGATCTTACATTCCTATTTTATCTTGTTACTAATAAAATAATAAAAAATGGCAATAAAAATCTATTTTTTCATTGCATTTTAAAGTTGACATCCCTTGTCAAGTTTGCTTTAGCTAAAATCCGCTTTCGGTTATCTGCCATCTTCAGTATCTTATTTCGTTCTCAAATAAACGTTCTTTCGCCACATAACCGAAACCGGTTTATAACCAAATCAAACCTGACAAGGGACGACAGAAAATCCTTCCGCAACACATGGCACTCCTACCCTGTCGGAAAAACAAGCAACAAAAGAAAAATTTGAATTACTTATTTTCTCATTAATTTAGTAAGGAAGCACATTTTTGTTTCATCTGTTTCACTTTGTTATTAAATATTCATAAAAATACAGACATCTCTATAGTTATACATATGTATTTGGGTTTGCTAATTATATGAGGCCAATTTCTTTGTTTCAATTGAAAGTTAAAAAAATAAATTAAAGAAAAAACATTTATATAAAAATAAATAAACTTTGATTGAAAAGAAATCAAAATGTTTCTCTAAAAATGTATTTACTTTTTTCAACCCCAAATGTGGGAAAATAATACTGGTCGAAAAATTTTTGTACAAGAAAAAAAATTCTACGTTTCAAAAGGATTTCGGTGTAGTTTTTGAGATATTCATGTCCAAAGAGGCGAAAAACGCAGTTTATGGCCATATTCACTCCTCAATATTTTTAAAATTACTCACTTTCATTAAAACCTGATTACATTTATTGAAAGCACGATGATTTCTCTTTAAGACAACGTAGATATCTGAATAAGATACCCGAAAAAGCAAAGCGCTGTTTTCAAGAAATGATCGTTCTTTCAATAGCTGCAATCATCTTTTAATAAAAGTAAGTAATTTAACAGATTGAGCAGTGAATGTAGCAAAAAATCGCATTTTTCGTCTCTTTGGACATGAATATCTCAAAACCTACACGTATTACCGAAAATCCGACTTCAGATTCAGAATCAGCGCACCCAAATCCTTTAGAAAAGTAGAATTTTATTTGAGTTAGAAATTTTTTTTGGAAATTTGATCGGCCTGTGTAAATAAAGTCCAAATCCCGGGATAAATCCCGGGATCCCGGGATTGTAAGAAAAAATATCGAAAATCCCGGGATCGTAAAAATCGGAAAAATTGGAATCCCTAGTTGAAATATATTTTGACATTTTTTGTAGCGTCTTGCAGGTTGAGGTAGCAACAATACGGAAGGCGGTTAAGTCCTTAAAAAAGTGAAATAAATCAAACCCAAAAATGTTTACATCTTCACAGACAACCCAACTGCATTGATAGCGCTTGTCTAGGACTGTCGCCTGTCCAGAGTCCAAAACTGTATAGAAATGTATAGAATTGTCACAGATCTCTCAATGAGATAGCTGAGCAGTAAGCTATTTATCTGTTATAGGAGCTTGGACACTCTGCAACATATCGGGTAACAAGTGGATGCCGGAACTTGCTAGAGGGGCATAGAGCACCGTCTTTAAAGGATCTAGATATACTGCTCGCTATTGGCCAGCTTTTAGTGAAGCAAGCTCTACTTCAACCAAGCAAGTGGCAGGTGATGAAATCTTGGTACTCACATAAAACTCATCAAGCCGGAGAGGAAGGTCATACGGTAAAGGGATTGCTCTTACTCAGTAGATGTGGGCTAGCACTAATTTCGTTAAAAGACCACATATTCATCGGAAAGCGTGTGGAAAGGCTTCGTGCTCCCTAGCAGGATTACGGCAGTGTGTATGGGGACAAAGAGGAGCCAGAAATAGTAAAACAACTTATGCGCGATTATTCAGCAGGGTGGAGTTATCATCTGAAATAAATGGTTATGTCAGTAATCGAGGAGGATCTGGTTGGTTTTTTGGTTTGAGTGGAGAGATACCCGGACTGATCCCACATCCTATCGATCCTTTTGAGTTTAAATATTTAAGCAGTTCCTTAGGCCTGACGTACTTGAATTCCGAGATGTTGTCGAAGAAGGGCTTTCCATAGAAACACCATTCCGCCTTGGCAGTGCAAACGACACTCGCTTAGCAGGTGATCAACGGGTTATTCCGTCCCAGTTTGCAGCAGCGACTTACGGTATTATGAGCTAATCCCAATCGGGTCGCGTGGGTGCCAATAACCCAATGATTTTCTTAATACCGCAGTTAAGCGCGAAATATCCCTCCTGCTCATCTTTAGAATGGCCGGGGTCGCATCTCATTGAATGAAGGCCACAGAATTCTGCAGACCCGGTAAGCCTGCAACCATCTCCATCTGTTTTAGCCTTCCCGAGCCGGTGCCAAGAGATTTGGCCCTTGTTGAAACCCGGGGGCACAAGAACCTCCTCCACCTCTGCGATATCAGGAGCCGAGCACCGTTTGACCATCTAATCAGCTATTTGGTTTCCCTTAATATCGCGGTGCAGATATCAGGGACGCGCTATGTCGACTTGTCAAGCCCATGACCACCTCTGTGCACTGCTTGACTAGGCTTGATGACACCGTTTCATATCCCAGAGCGCTCAAAGCCGCCTGAATGTCCTAGAAAATTCCTATCCTTTCTCCGGCAGTGGCACTTTTCGTTGAAAGCGGAGCCTTGCAGGCCTACTGTATGGCGAAAACTTCAGATAGAAAATCGCTCGCCATGTCCGGGAGCCTAGTTGATATAAAAGTATCCGGATGAGTTGCGAAGATACCCGCTCTCACTCCGCATGCCATATTTGATCTGTCCATGAGGGATCTGGTTAATATATGTATGTATATTAGATCTCTCGATTTTTTTAACATTTGCGAGTAACCCAAACAAATCCTGTTCAAATGCTCGAACACTCGTTCGTTTGTTTATTACCCGTATGTTAGTACGGGCATTTGAACAACAAACGGGCTGCAAACAAACACGATCTGTTCGAATTGCTCGGTACCCGGGTATCTAGAGCTCTAATATATTACTCAATTGCAATTACATAAATAAAAGTTGTTAAGCCATAAAACCTCCAAATAATTAAATTTGAAAAAGTTTATTTATGTAGCTTTGAAATTCACAACACAAATATATCCCAAGCTTGCTTAACCAAAGTCATATTTAAGCCGCAATGCCAAAAAACATGATTTGCTCGTATAAAAAAGAAATTACCAAAAAAAAATTTACAGCTTTTTTATAGCAAACACTTTATCCAAAATGTTAAACTGCATTCAAAATATTCACTGACGCAACCGAACGCATAAACGATGAATTTCATTTCATTTTCAATTATGATGATTCAACTTAAAAAACAAGGGTGCTGTGCCAACAACTTATAACCCCAAAACACAGCAAAACAAATAATAGAACGAGCCCCTATATTTATTTGTCTATTTGTTTCTCGCTGTTTTTTTTTCTATTTTGCCCTTTTTCCAATCGCTTTAGCTTTACCTTGAACCACTAGTTGACCCACGTCAAGTGTCGTCTGCTTTTGCTCCCTCTCTCTGGCTGTGAATGCATTGCACTGCATTAGTTTGCATTCAAAACAAGAATCAACAAAGCAGCCAACAAAAACAACAACAAGGAAAACGAAAAAGTCATAAACAACAAGCAAAAGCATAAAATGCTTAACAAGAACAAAAGCAACAACAACAACAACAACAACAACAACAACAACAACGAAAACGGGGTGCAACTCATTGACCTCATTTCGTCGCCATTTCACATTTCACATCCTCTCAAAATTCAGTCACTTCTCATTAACTGGTTGGACCGTGTCTTTGTCGTAATTTTTTTTTTTTTGTGTTGTTGGTGCTTTTAAGGGTTTGTTTTGCTGTTAAGCGTTCATTTATATTCGCGTAATTTTTTTTTATTTTTTTGTCTCATGCGATATTTACACATCATTAACAAATATTGACTTGCCGGACAGCTGTTTGTCAACACGATCTTTTTTTTTTTTGTTACACTTTTCTTAAAGTGTTTGCTAATTTTTTCGCTTGCTTTCTTTCTTCTTCCTTTCTCTTTTTTACTTCTTCACTTTCAAGGCTATTGGCCACTCGGCTTTGTTTGGTGTAACATTTATGTCACCTGCGATGTGCTGGCCTGCTCCTCGAGCATATTGCATATGTGTTTCATTAGTTTGGGTCGCTATTTGGGCATACGGAATCCGTTGGGCTCACGACATCGCTCCACTAAACGGCTGGCTGGCATAAAGATTGCAATTGTTTGGGTAATGGCGATGATGGTTTCGAGTTCGATAACAGTTTTGGGTGAGTTTACATGCATTTCTGATGCATAGCAGACTACATATGTATGTATTTTTCAATAACTCTTTCTAATTTATTAATCAATGTTCTAATACATATTTTTTCATCCTCTCGCCAGGCCTCATCAACAAGCACAATATCATGCCCGCGCCGAAAATTTGCGTTATCAATAATCGCGCCTTTTTCGTTTTTGGTTCGCTGGTGGCTTTTTATATTCCCATGCTGATAATGTTAACTTCCTATGCTTTGACTATACCTCTGCTGCGTAAGAAGGCACGTTTTGCTGCTGAGCATCCGGAGAGTGAACTTTTTCGACGGTAAGTAAAGAAAAAATGTCAACGTAAATGCTCAGAAACTTAAATAAAATAAAATAGAATAGAATTATCTATGTAGACTAGAATTTTCTAAAATTATAGAATATAAATATCTGTACTATAAAACTGCAAGTTTTGAAATTAGCACAAAGATTTTTCAAAAAGGTTTTAGTTTCCGGGTTTTAGCGCCCTAGGCAACGGGCAACACATCTCCGAATGTACTTCTGCCATGCAAAAGTTTCTCACAAAAATACATTCGCAGCTCGGAGCACCCAGTTGACAGTACCGAATTGGGAAAGGCTCGGTTAAATTCACGCAAGGCATGGTCGTATTCCGCTCAACTTTACCCACTCCAACATCAATAAGAAAAGAGATTATATCAGTCCAATAACAATCTACGATACAAACTACGAGATTGGCCTTCCATTCAGAAAGGACTGGGGAGATGTTAAACTAGCTCAGAGATTCGATGTTTCAGTTTTCACGGACAAATCGGTCAAATATGGCACGTGGAGTGGAAGTGGGTATATTCGCAACTAAACCGAACACTTCCATATCAATCAGGATCCCGGACACGGCGAATGCTTTTCAAACTGTAGTTTTCACCATGCAGGAGGCCTTCAAGTTTCTACTTGCGACGGAAAGTGCCGATGTCAGAAACATGATATGGATATTCTCAGATAGTCAGACGGTTCTGAAGGCTCTGGCATCTACAACGGTGTCATCAAGCCTATTTAGGGAGTGCAGAGAGTAGGTCATGGGCTTAGCAAGTCGACATAGCGTGTCTCTGATCACTGCACCGCCAGATTCAGGGCAACAAAATGTCTGTTGAGCTAGCCAGTCAAGTTTCGGCTCTCGGCACTGGTACGAGGAGGCTAAAACCAGATGGAAGCGGTTCCACGGTCTGCAGAAATATTTGGCCTTCATACAATGAGGAGCGCTTCTCGGCCCCATTCAAAAGATGGACAGGAAGAACATTTCCCGCTTAACTGCGGTATTTACAGTGCATTGGGCTATTGGTACCATTGCGGCCTGATTGGTATTGGACCAAAACTCTCTGTGTCGCAGCTGTAATCTTTCTGAATTAATGCCCTTTGGCAAGCCTTTGTTCGGCAAACTCTCGGAATGCAAAAACGTTAGGCCTGAGGTGCTTCTTAGATACAACTAAACTCAACAGGATAGATATAGGGCGTAGGATCTGCTCCAGTTTGCGAATGGATATTCTGCTTTACTCAATGATTCTGGTAATGGTTCGTTAGTCATGAGTCAGTCATGGTATCAAAGCGGCATTTCGGCGTTAATTGCAGTCTGTGGCACTCGCTACTCAAACCAACCAACTGAACAACTATGTAGTAACATTTTGTGCCTTCTGGATGAACGAGCGTTTTCGACAACGAGTTATAAAAAAACTTTTATCGCTCAAAACTGCAATAATTCACGCCGAAGTGATTGCCCTTTTCTGTGTATTCAACCAACCTAACCACCTATATAATTTACGTCAAAGCTTAAATTTAATTACATAATTTATTTTTAAAATTAATTAAACGCAACTATTTTTACACATTACAACCTCACGGTCAACCAAATATGTATGTATGTATTAATAACTCAATTCGACAGAAGCTGCAGCCAACTAGTGCTGCTGCTAATAATAAAATGATTAAACATTTATGTGCTTTATCTGTGTTTTTGTGTCTTTTTTGTTTACACACACACGCACACACAGCTTGGGTGGGCGTTTCACTATACGACCACAAAATAGCCAACAACAATTGCAATTGCAACATAACAACAGCAACAGCCTTCGCAGTGGCAGCAGCAATAATAGTCACACCACCTACAGCAAATATTGTCTCAGCGAGAATGACCATAATTTCAGCGGAGGTGACAACATTGTCAACACAAATGATGACAGTGTTGGCGTTGGTGTCGTCGGTGTCGGTGGTGGTGGTATTGGCAACACCGGCAATGGCGATTGTGATAAACAACGTATGCACGTAAGACGAAAATTGAACAATTCGAGTTACAAAAATGGCAGCAGTAATGCAGCGGCGATTAGTAAAGGAAGTGGAGGCGGAAGCAGAGGCGAAAATAGAGGCGAAAGAGGCGAATACGGCGCTGTTGGTTGTGGCAATGGTGTTAGTGGCATATTTGGTGGCGCTTTGCTAAATTGCCGCACAAGTTTTCGCCGACGCAGCAGCAGCAGCAGCAGCAACATCAAATGCCATTCAAAGCCCACGTCATCGGTGCGCATTAAGTCGCCAACACACGATGCATGCAATGCCAACGATCGACGCTCGTGTCGTCGTCTGAGACAATCACAATCGGTGCAGCATGGCAGCTTTTGGGGTGCGCATGGCAATCCGAATTTGTTGGATAGGTGAGTGATTACTTAGAAATTTGATAAGTTATCGATAGCACAGAAATCGTTTATCGATCACAGTAGAGAATGCTTCGCTATATTTTTATAGCGCAAAGGAAATTTGTTTATAATTTTCAAGTACAATTTTTTGTATGCAGAGTATTGTAGTAACTCCCTTCCTTGGTTTTTTCTTAATCGTAAAAAGTTGAATACACCAAAACAATGTCGCATAAAAATTGCGAAATTGCAAAAAACATTTTTAATGTGCACAAACTTTGCGCTCTTTGGAGTTTTTTATGTACGTAAATTTACAACTTTGCATTGAGCGCAGCATTGCAAAAATATGGACGTAATGTGTAATTTTGTGTATTTAAAAGCAGGGACGTAACGGTTATGAGAGAAATGGGATGAAAGTCATATATAACCATTATCATGAGAAAAAAAAAATTTTTTGGTCCTTAATAACCATTATAACAACCAAAAAACTGTTTTGGGCTTGAATAACCGTTATGGCAACCAAAGAAGTGTTTTGGGCTTGAATAACCGTTTTGGCAACCAAAAAACTGATTTGGGCCTGAATAACCGTTAATCAGATTTTTATTCTTTTTTTGGTCAGCTATAAAAATCAAGTCTATTTATTTGTCAATATTTCTGGACGATATTGGTATCAAATGAAAGGTGTTGAGCAGGGATTGTAGCTCTGATTACCTCTTTTCATTTGATACCAATTTGCTTAAAACATTCCAGGGCCTCCGGGTCCACTTTTTCACCCATAACTGGGAACCCGACATACGAATCTTAACAAATACACCTCTATGTAATAGCCCTGCTCAACACCTTTCATTTGATACCAATATCGTCCAGAAATATTTACAAATAAATAGGCTTGATTTTTATAGCTGACCAAAAAAAAATAAAAATCTGAATAACGGTTATTCAGGCCCAAAAGAGTTTTTTGGTTTCCATAACGGTTATTCAAGCCCAAAACAGTTTTTTGGTTGTTATAATGGTTATTAATGACCAAAAAAATTTTTTCTCATGATAATGGTATGTAAGTGACACTTTGTAATACAAATGAACTTAAACACGATAGTGTGTTTGAAGAACTTTGTTTCAGTTTAAACTTTAGTGATGTCGATAAGGAGGAGGGGGAAGAAAAGCGAGCAAGTGCAACATATTCAACAACAGTTGTTTGAAGTTTCAAGCAGTGAGTTGTTTGACACGCAGTTTTGATCATTTATTTGATGAGTTGCTTTACAGTCTGTGCCAAGCATAATATATAACTGACAACTATGGCGCGCGATCAGCTGATTTTGACAAGCTTTGCTTTCTCAAAGCGTAACCGTACATTATTCGCTTCATCGGTTGTCCACTATGAGCTTATTGCTACTTAGCAGTTATCGAGCATCTTTGATGACCGCTAGATATCAAAACCATTGGCGCACACAAGGGGGGGGGGGGGGGTTTGGGGTTAACCCCCCCCCCCCCCAAAATTTGACAACAGCATAAAAAAATAATTTTATAAAAGATGGTACATGCACAAATATTTGTGTAAATACATGTTGAAAAATCTATGAATATTCGTGGATGTACATAGGCTTGCCATAATTTTTTCACCCCAATGCCTGGCTAAAGCGAAATGAAAACAGCCTAAAGTTAGAAAACCATAAAATTCATTCAAGTATATTTAGCAGTCTAAAAATTACAAGTTTATTTACAAGTTTTATTACATTTAAAAAACAATTCACAATTCACTGATATTTTTTGTCAATTATGGGCTATGAATTTGTCTTTTTATGCTTATTAATTCTATTAGATTCTTCTGTTGATGACTTATCTAAATTATGTTGAAGGAAATAGCACGAAAAGCACAAGTATAAATTACAAATAATTGTGACAATTCGAACAAACAGGGTTATATATTGCACCAGAAATTTATCTGCTTTTATTTTCCTAAAATCGTAGTTATTGCATTCGCATGTAAAATTTTTTATCTGGCACAGGATCGGCGTTAAATGAAACACGGCTAAAATAAATTACTCAAAAGCGTGTGTGAACGCACGTAATTTCGGAAAGTAATTTCGGCTAATGAACGTAATTTAAAATGTAGTCTGAATGTGCCTTTATGACACGGAAAAAGAGATATCTAGTGAGACGTTATCGATAATCGCACAAGACTTAAACTTACGATTAAAAGGTTTATAAGCCATAACTCAGAAACCGTAGAATATATATTGATGAAATTTGGTACGCGTAATTTACTTACTTAGGACAATGTTTGGTCGAAAGATTGCCAAAATCGGTAGACGACCACGCCCAAATTTATATATGGGAACTATTAAGGGGCCTAATAAAAACATTTTAAGCGATATCTTTGTCAAATATAAAGATATGTCGTTGAAATTTTGTGACATGAGTCCAACTATAAACATAAAACAAAAAATAGAAAAATTTTGGAAAATGGGCGTGGCACCGCCTCTTTTCAGACAAAGGAATCTACGAGTTTTCGGAACCCATAACTCTACAAATAATTGAGATGTTAGGACGAAAATCAGTCTGTACACTTTAATAAGTTGTGGTAATACATGCTCAAAAATTTAGCGAAATCGTTTTAAGACCACGCCTACTTTTTAACAAAGATAATTCTGGAAAACCCTGAGTATCTAATGTTCGATTCCACTCGAACTTAGGCTACCTTACTTGTTAGTTTTAGTTTAAATACCGAGAAAATGCAATGAATTGAGATTTAAAAGGTGTCTTTGTTTAATGTGTGCATACGTAGGTCCACTCCCCAAACATAAATTTAAGTAAAAATTGCCTGGACGAGTTTTAAGTATTTTTTTTAATTTTCGGTTGGATATTGAAAACCCCCCCCAAAATATTTTTCTGTGTGCGCCACTGATCAAAACTTTCCGGTGTGCAAATGACATCAAACTACTCGCAATCACACTGCACATTGAAAGAAGCTTTAAGATGAGATTACCCTCAAGGCGAGAATGCAGAAGGGATAGCGTGCTTAAGAAGGAAACGATCTCTACCCGAACGGGTACAAAGTGGACTCAGTTGTTGGCTCTGGCGTTTTCTCCAAGCAATAAAATATCTCTCTCTCTTTTCGTTTCCCGGATTCTGCCAGCATTTGACAAGCGAAATTGTACGGCATAGAACGAGACTGCTAATTTCTGTTAGAGAGTGCAGTTAGGGGACGCGAGGTACAGATATACTCAGACAGTCATTCAGGCAGCGCTCCTGCAACATACTCTAAGACAATCAGAAGCTGCAAAAGTGTGATCAAATCAAAAGCAGCCAAAGACGTTATCATCTCGTAAACTGATTTTCTGGCCACATGAACATTATAGGTAATGAGAGGACAGACGAATTGGTGAAAGCCGGCGCGTCTACAGAACTAAGTAGAAAGGGCAGCCACGATAAGCTTCCCGTTGTCATCAATCAAAAGAGATATTCACGAAGTGGTCAACAATACCTGGCCAGAATTCTCCAGAGAACTGCTCACGAGATCAAGCTTTTTGGATTCCAAAACCCATGCGATATAGTCTCATCACACAGCCCATCTCAGCAGGTTCATAGAAATGGTTTGAAGCGTAGATAACAGCAATTTTTAATAGGTATAGGACCGTAGTATCTCTTGTCTACTAATCTAACCCAAGGCAGAGCGTTCCCCTGATATCTGGTTGGTTGATTTCTGTGCTACCTGGCTGAGTATGTCAGATCCAATTAACGCACCGGGCGCCATTTTGATGCACCCAGAAGTAAGTGCATCAAGGGAACGCTCTGCCTTGGGTTAAATTAGTAGACATGGGATACCACTTTTCGAGCAAAGCATTAATTTATTAATGATTTTAATAGGAGCGTGTACTTAATTTTAAAGCAAGTATAATGCTCCGAATAGCCATAGACGTACCTGCTTTCCATACTTACTACAATGGCTAGTAGAGTTAATGGTACGCATTCAAAACACTTTTTTCCATCACTACTTCACAGCTGGATGCTGTGGTGCAGTGGGTAGAGTGCTCGCCTGCTATGCCAGAGGTCTCGGGTTCAAACCACAGTCCGAGAAAAACACCAAAACAATTTTTCTAATTAGTAAAAAACCAATTATTGGGTTTTTTAAGAGCAGCGGTCACCTCCCGGCAGTGGGCGGCATACCCTCCGAGAGTGTATTTCTGCCATGAAAAAGCTTCTCACAAAAAATGCATTCGCCGTTCGGAGCCGGCATAAAACTGTAGGTCCACCCAATTAGTAGGAAAAACAAAAACTAACACACCTCGAATTGGGAGAGAAGCTCGGCCATAAAACTCGTCAGAGTTATAATAGCGCCATTGTATTATTATATTATTACTTCACAGAAAATAGCACACGACATACATATATACATATGTGCGAGCATGAGCATAAACATGCTCAAACAAATTATTTATGAATTTTTACTTTTTATTGCTTTACTTTTAATATGCCATAAACTTTAGCTGCAATTATGTGGATACATAAATCGGCTTGCGAATATGAACATATTATGAGTTGAATGTGCAACCTTTCCGTTGCAATGCGAATGAGATTATTTATACGAAATTGTACTTTTATTTGCTATTATTTGCAATTTTCCATTAAGCATGCACAGAGATTTGGAATCACAATATTTTTATGCACCAACAGTAGCGGATTTAACGGGCGGCAAATGGGACATTGCCAACTGGGCCCTTCTCAAAACATAGGCCAAAAAGGACCCTAAATGTTTTCGACTTCGCAGTTGTAAGCTAAAGGTAACAAATACAGTTTCATGTAGTAGTAAATTGTGATTCTTTCATAACAAGATCAGATACTTCATGCAATATAAATAACCAAGCACATGATGATAAATGTGAAAATTTCACATCTTTAATTGTTGGAACGGAGAAAACATCAGCAGGAAAAGTTCGATGACTTCCTTTTCAGCATTAGAATCTCATGCAAAATATCGAATGAAGTACTATGAAGATTTGGATACAATGACTACCAAACTACAAGAAAGTTCAAAGAAATAAAAGACGTTTTCGGTATTTTTATGCCTGAAGGATGATTTGAAAAACTGTCTTATTACTTTATCAAAGATGTACTCAGATTTTTTCACTACTGATTAGATAAATGAGCTGGTTACTTTTACTGACATGTATTTCACATAAAATCGGGATTTTACTGACAACATTCCATTACAGTATTTGGAGTTTGTAGTTGCAAATAATATGATGGGCAGTATTCCTGAATGCTGCAGTTCATTTCGACTGTTCTTAACCTTTCCTATCGGATCAGCTAGTGCCGAACGAGTCATGAATTCATCGAGAATTGTTAAAGAATATTGCCGAGCTTCTTTAGCTGAGCATACACTGAACAATTTTTGTATTCTGTACATCGAAAGATCAGTAGCGACGTGGATCAATTTAGATTCTGCAATGGAATAATTTGCTAAACGTAAAGCTAGGCGTGTATTCAAAATGACATAATTCAATTCAATGTTTACCATTCTATTAATATTAATTATCTGGGAAACCTAAAAAATGTAATTATTAAAATTACTTTTGATTACTACAGTAAATTTTTTCACTACGAAAGTGGGCCCCCTAGGTACCATGCCAACCAGGCATTTTCCCTTAAATCCGCCACTGTGCACCACATAAATGCATGCAGAGAGTAATAAGAAATTCTTTGTAATGATTAAATATAAAAATTTTATGTAGCTACTAAGCTTGCACCGAATAGTATTGCATTTATGATCGTCGACAAAATTTATTGCTTTCTCTTTTTTTTCGGGGAGCTTTTTTAGCAATAACTTGCAACATATCTGCAGCATTAATGAGCTGAATGAGTGGAATGAGAAATGAGGGGGAAGATGGTGAAGGATAAAGGATAAAAGCGTGATAATAATAAAATATCTATATACGAAATGTTAGGCAGTATCTGATTTGACTCCGTCTGAATATTTCAGCAGTTTTATTTAATTGTTGGTGGTTTTCGGAAATAATATGGAGGTTTCACCTAGAACACTCTTAAAATAGGTTGGAAAATTTAAGCGAATTTAGCAATCAAACTTCAACTGAACTGCAGAACAACTGAGATGCAGAAAAATGAATTAGAAAAGCAAATTATATCAGCAACTATCATTTAAGACCACGTACACAAAACATATGAAGAAATGCACTTGCACTTGCACTTGCCTTTGCCACACACATTTCCGCCTACTCATGTCATGCGGTCATACTTGCGGATGTTTTCGCATGCAAACGCATAACTGCGAACTGTTGCATACAATCAACGTAGTTTATTGCAGTTACTTTAATGGCTTACTACCATCAACTTCTGGTAAAACTGCAATTTGCGTGTAGTAAGTATTTCTGCTGCACAATGTGCATATGGCTTTTTGTGTAAGCACCCTGCAGGAAACTCAATAACTAGTGAGCGAAATTTCTAGTTCCGAACTAGCGAAACGGTGTCAAAAAGGAACTGGCTCCATTGTAGTTAGACCACCACTAGTTCAGAAGCAGTTAATTGAGTGGCCATCAGTGGCGCACACAGAAAAATATTTTGGGGGGGTTTTCAATATCCAACGGAAAATTAAAAAAAAAATACTTAAAACTCGTCCAGACAATTTTTACTTAAATTTATGTTTGGGGAGTGGACCTACGTATGGACACATTAAACAAAGGCACCTTTTAAATCTCAATTCATTGCATTTTCTCTGTATTTAAAAACCAGCAAGTAAGGAAGCCTAAGTTCGAGTGGAATCGAAAATAAGATACTCAGCTGTATGCTTTCATTGTTTGTTTGCGTTTGTTCGATTAGGGTGCATTTTATATGAATCGAGTGCCGCATAAAGTGGGCGCAGCTACGCCCATTTTCAAAATTTTTATCAATCATTTAACTAAGCATATAAATATTATTGTTAGTGCAAATTTGCAACCCTTTATGACTTCTAATTATAAAAATGTTACGTTACAAACTCCCAAAGGGTTTTCCAGAAACGTCTTTGTTAAAAAGTAGGCGTGGTCATAAACCGATTTCGCTAAATTTTTTAGCAGTATTACCACAAGTTATTAAAGTGTACAAACTGATTTTCATCATAACATCTCAATTATTTGAAGAGTTATGGGTTCCGAAATATCGTAGATTCCTTTGTCTGAAAAGAGGCGGTGCCGCGCCCATTTTCCAAAATTTTTCTACTTTTTGTTTTATGTCTATAGTTGGACTCATGACACAAAATTTCAATGACATATCTTTATATTTGACAAAGATATCGCTTAAAATGTTTTTATTTGGCCCCTTAATAGTTCTCATATATAAATTTGGGCGTGGTCGTCAACCGAATTTGGCAATTTTTCGTCCAAACATTTTCCTAAGTAAGTAAATTTCATCGATATATCTGCTACGGTTTCTGAATTATGGCTTATAAACCTTTCAATGTTTGCCCATTAATAAGTGGGCGTGGCACCGCCTATTTTCCAAAATTTCATCAAATTTCTTCATAAGAGCCTGGTCCCAATACGTGGGTAAAATTCTATAGCTTTAGCTATATTAGTGGCTGAGATACTAAATTTCCGATTTTTTCTATATACGAAAAGTGGGCGTGGTCATGGTCCGATTGCGCCCATTTTCAATACCAACCGTCCCAGTCTCGATACCAACTTGCATTCCAAATTTGATCAAAATATCTAAATTTTTCCGCGAGTTAGTGTTTACAGGCGGACGGACGGACATGGCTCAATCGATTTCTCTTTTCACCCTGATCATTTTGATATATATAAGTCTATATCTGTCTCGATTATTTCATTCTGTTACAATCCACCGTTATGTGATTAAAACTACAATACTGTGTGTACTAGTACAGCTGAGCATAACAAACCTCGGCTAATATCCACAGCATACTTTTAGGGAAATGTCTCCACACTGCTTGTTTATAAACATAATCAGTAGTTGTTGACAAATATTGGCAATGTACAAAAACGAATATTCATAGATTTTACAACATGTATTTACACAAATATTTTTGCATGTACCATCTTTTATAAAATTGTTTTTTTCTGGTGTTGTCAAATTTTCGTTCGTTCAATTGCTCTCGGCTTTGCATATTTCTGCAATTCTCAGATGGTTAGTGAAGCATTTTATATAAATGGTCTTCCATTTGCAACTTCGCTTGTATGAAATGAAATATTGCCCAAGCAAATGGCAAGCAAGTCGTAAGAAAATACTAGTTGACTAGTTTTTCCGATCCCCAGTAATATTTTTCATATTTGTTAAATTTTAAAATATTGTCTATGTTTTCATTAGAAAAAAAATATTACAATGAAAGGAAACAAATCGCGGTGCAGCTTCCAAGTCAGACGCGTTAGCGCCTGCGCTATCAAGCCACTTGCAGGACGTGTGTTAAATGCTGTAAAATTGTAGAATGTTTAGGTGCCTGTAGCTCAGAACTATCGAAATTATGACAGTAAACGAACTAGTGCAAACTAAAGAATTTAGTACTAGTTCAGAAATATCGAACACGTAGTGCAGAGGGTGACAATTGATACCGCCTAGGGCATCGCCGTTTTAAATTTGGCAGTTGAGAACATGCAAAAGAGATTGAGCTCGCATTAGTAATAGTTGCGAAAAATGCACTAGAAGTGAACTAGTGCGGAACAAGAGATTTTCCCTGCGGGGTAGATATGTGCGTGTACAAATGTGCCAAGAGCAATAAAAACAAACCCTGTCGGAAATTTAAATAGAAGGTAAGTATACCTACTAATTTTGAAAAAATTAGCTAAATGCATAATTTCTTCATTCTCATACATAACTTTAATGAATAAAAAAGAACATTTCGAATTTCCGTAAAACACGATTATTAGAGGTAACAACATAAGAAAAGATAATACACCCATCAATGTTATGTGATCATAACAATAAACTCGAATCTTCGAAGCAGTCGAAGATAGCCGCGGTCTTATACAACAAATACTGAGGTTAGTTGTGGATTTGGGAATGATTCGTGAACTAGCGCTTTTCTCATATTTCGAACTTTAAAGAAGACTCCAGAAATATTGACAAATCACAGCGTTTCAAACAAAAGGGAGTATGTATATGTATTCAGATAATTCTCAAATAGATAAAATTATAGCTATCCGATCTAAATCTATTGTAGTTCACTAATGAAATTCGAAGCAGAATTTTCAAATACTACCAATCGGCATGGACACTGACTTCATTTACATTGAGATTTGGCTCTTTCTCTAATCAGTGTCCAATTGAATTATATATACATAGTGCAATTTACTGCCTTCGCTCTCGATTAGATACAAGTTAGTTGATTACGCTAAAAGTTGTCTAATGTAGTCTTCACCAAATATCGAACATTATATACTGTGTTTTTGCTGGGTACTTTGTTTTATGTTTTTTTACATGGCTAGTCCAATCCATGATACAAGGAAGAAGGTAGTGTAAACATCAAATTTTTGTCGCCATATTAACCACCTGACAATTATATGGATTATGACATTTCGTGCTGCCATACTCAGTGCTAAAAATCCTCCATTTATGTTATTTTTTATTTCCATGGTAACCATGGTATCGATTGCAACAAAACGATTTTTTTTAATTTGAATATTGATATATATATATAAATACGTACATTTGCGTATTGAATTCTTCATAATATCAGATCACAAATAATTATATAAAAAATAAGATTTATTCTTAAAATAAGTTGCGGCAAGTTTGTGGAATATAGTACATACTACAATCCCACTACACCTGTGAATTTCATTGAAAAATTTCAGTGGTTTAGAAATTATGAATATTGGCACGACTTATGTACTTGTAACCGAAAAAACAAGTGCTGTCGATGGCATGGTTATATGTAGAGCTCTCGATTTTTTTTGAACATTTTCGAGTAGCCCGAACAATTGTTGTTCAAATGTTCGAACAGTTGTTGGTTTGTTTATTACCCGTATGTTTGTACGGGTATTTGAACAACAAACGGGCTTCAAACAAAAACGATCAGATCGAATTGCTCGATACCCGCGTATCTAGGGCTCTAGTTATATGCAAAATTTATTAGTAAATAAAATATTTAATTTAGATGAAAAGATAGTAAAAAGATTTTTTTTTGCGAAGAATCTATTTCAGAATTAGGTAAATAATAAAATAAAGGAAAATAAAATTACTAACATAAGTAAAAACTAAAGAAAACTGCAACATAAAAATTTAAATTTAATTTACATTCTTATATAACTGCTTAACAATTTTCTTAATAAATATATTTTTAAATGTGGAAATATTCTTGTATAAAATATTGAAACCAAATATGTATATACATATATATATCGTCGATCCGGAAGAAGAAAGACGCATGCCAGTAATTTGTTGACGAAAAAAGGCGCATTAAAAATATGTCGGAAAAGAAAGACGCTTTACAAAACATGTCGACGAAGATAGACACATTAAAAACATTTCGACGAACAGAGATGCATTATAAAATATTTCGACGAAGAAAGACGCATTAGCATTAATATTGACGCAGAAAAATAAAAAATCGAATACGTCTTTCTTTCCTAAAAAATATTTAAATGCTTCCTTCGTAAAAAAAAAGCGTATTTCTTCGTTATCAAAAGAAATAAAGAGTCTTTCTTTCGAAAAATATTTTTAATGCGTCTTTCTTTGAAAAAAAAAAGTTTGCGTCTTTCTTCCTCAACAAAACACTTTGCGTCTTTTTTCTTCTATAGTGACGATGTAAAGAAAATCAAGAACTCCTACCTTATTCATAAAAAATCGAACAGTTTTCAAATATTGTATAATGGACGTTTTGATAATATTTTTGGACTTTAATAGCAGCATAAATCTATTTTATTTTTTATGAATAACTTATTTTTTATTTTCTTTGGAAAGCTTTTTTTTTAATTTTTTAAAATGTTAAAATATACTCATTACATCGGCTGATTGTTGTCTTTTTTTTTTTTTTGTTGATTAGCATATGTGAAAAACACCATTTCATTTAAAATACCCAGTATTTTGTTCAAATATACCCTCAGCCAAAAAATTTTGATTGGGCAACGCTATCCTAAATTTTTGACTTAAAATAAGACGTCAATAATCCATATTATAATCAAAAATGACAATGTCAAAGTAAAATAGACCTACCTTGTTTGTTTGTATCATGGTCCAATCCAATAATTTTTTTTTTTTTTTTTCAAAATTAAAAATCAGTCCACTTTCCTAGAGGTACCTACATATACTGCTATACAGTTCAGTTAATGTATATGCATATGTTTGCTAGCTCAACATCATCATCTAAATATTTAGACACGTGATTTTATGTATAAATGGACTGGCATACTTTAGCGTGCCATTCCTTTCCGCGCCGCGCCACACACGAGTGTTGCAAGGACAAATACAAATGTGTGTTTTTTTTAATTCAAGCGTATTTAAGTACATTGTTTGACAGGCTCAACTCGCACTGAATCTTGCGAGTGCTTAACAAACATACTTATGTACATAAATACAAACATAAATACGTACATATGTATGTATGTTATTACATGTGTGCCTTCCCTGCAAAAAACTGTGCGACGAGTCTCTAAAAAGATTTGTCCGGGAGCGCTCTCTTTCGGGTACAATTAGTCTACAATTGTTCCCAATTGTACCCGAACGGGTACATATGTATACTAATTGTAGACGAATTGTACCCGAAAGGGTATCAAACGGGTACAATTAGTCGCACAAATGGATGTGTCGCATTTGCTACCCGTTCGGGTACAAACTGGGTACAATTAGTCTCTTCATAGGACATGCTCAAACAAAAGAGAACACTTCAACCCATATAAAGAGATACAAATGGGTAGTAATCGCATGCTCCCTTGCGAGTTGTCCCGGATGTATCCCGGATTGATCGCATTTTTTGCAGGGTTTAAGTCAGTGTTGAACGAAAGGGCAATACGGAGCAAGACGGAGCTGCTCGGCTACACATACGAGTCGTGTGTGTACTGCTAGCAAGCAATTGCGACGCCCAGTGATGCCGTTTTGATACAATCGTATCAAATTTGATACTTTTTTAAGCCCAAGATACGTAGATACTTTTTATTTTGACGTAGAACAAATTTGATACATTTTTAATCAGCATCAAATAATTTTGATACGATTTAATCAAAATCAAAGAATATTAAGCTATTCTTTTTCATTTTTAAGATTTTCTAAAAATTGTAAAAACCTGTGTTTGCTGCGAAAAATATGTATTGTGAAAGTCTTGAAAATACCAAAAATGGGCAACATTTTATCAAACTGTATAGTAGGCATCACTGCCCATTGCAGGCATGAGCAAACAGCGTCATTTTTTATATTAACCATTATTTTAATAGCCTTATGATTGGTAAATGTAATAAAAAAACGATGTCACGTTAAAAACACGAAAACAGCTTGTTTTATTCATTTTAATTTTTTTCAAAAATTTTCATTGATACGAAAAAAAAAATTGCCGTATCAATTTGTTATACGGGTTAAAAGCCCGAAAACAGATTTTTTGATTAATTTAAGTTTTTTTTCCAAAAAATTTTCGGTGATACGAAAAAAACCATGAAAGTATCAATTTTTGATACCAAATTTTTTGAGGCTGCGGCAACACTGGCGACGCCTACAACCAATTAGTCTGCGCTTGAATTTCATGCTGTGTACATCGATCACGCAAAGAATTTTTTTCTTTTTTCTGAGCAATAGGTATGCGACATCTGCTTATACGCGCACACTAATGCAAAAATATGTTGCGCTTGTGTAAGTAGCGCAGTCGGCGGTGTGCATCACTGCTTTAAGTACGTGTAAACACTCATAATGGCGTCGCGCGCTCTAGTACCAGAGCAGTACATAAATAATTGCTTGGACTTTAGTATGTTTATTATGACTGCGTGTGCGTATAAGTTGTGCATGTGTATGTGCATGTTTGGCAACCATATTTCGTAGCTGCCACAATTTTTAAATGAAATCTTAAATATTTTAGTAAACTGCCCATATAATATAAAACAATGGCGCTATTATAACTCTGACGAATTTTATGGCCAAGCTTCTCTTCCAATTCGAGGTGTGCTCCTTTTGTTTTCCTACTGCCCATAAATTCATATAATGCTTGAGGGGTTATTTTATGTTTCTAGAATTCAAGTAATAAATTTCAAAATAAGCATTATTTGATTGTGTTGCGGAAGAGGGGCTTGGGTTATGCTTGAACTTCATGAAGGTCACAGTAGCTCCTTTCCTCTTATCCTAGTGTCAAATACCTACTCGCTTTTTTACCTATTATATACTGCTTGCTATTTAGATATGAAGGTACCGCCTACCAACTGCTAACTTCCAACTACTTACCACCCTTCCTTTGCAACTAATTAAGTCAGTATTTTAATTTTCATGTTCCAACTAAAATAGTATGTATGTTATAATTATAATTAAGTCTCGGAAAACTCATCTCACCCGACTATTTATATCACTTCACTCATACTTAGCACATACCTATGTATATACATATATATGTACATACTTGACACATGTTCACTCAACTGCGTACAAGTTGATGACTCTCTAATGACTAACACACCGCAAAATTAATCTCATTTGCCTTTCAATGTCAGCATAAAACTCAGGAAAGACGTGAAAAACTTGGATTTTCCTAGTTATACATATAGTATGTATATTTGCAGCATGTGACCTACGAGCGAGCGCGCTTCTTCATTATGGGACCCTACGCACATACCCTACAGGGAACTCAATAACTAGTGAGCAAAATTTCTAGTTCCGAACTAGCGAAAAGGTGTCAAAAGGGAACTAGAACATTTGTAGTTAGACCCTCACCAGTTCAGAAGGAGTGAATTGAGTGACCATTATAAGACACACTTTGATTTGTATGCAATTTCGAAGTCACGAAGTCTATGAAAATTTTTCGTTCGTTCAATTGCCGTCGGCTTTGTATATTTCTGCAATTCTCAGATGTTTAATGAAGCATTTTATATAAAGAGTTTTCTGTTTGCATCTTTTATGAAATGAAATGTTCCCCTAATTATGCATTTCCGATCCCTCAGGCTTGTTTTTAATTTTTTTTTTTTTATTACTTTTTAAATATTATTGTAAATTTTATTCTTGAATTATTGTGTAGGTACACACACGCTTTTCGCCAAATAAAATTGTAAATTTAAAAAAAAAAAATTTAATTATCATCTACCTTGACACCGACAGTATTCGAACGCGCGCCCCTCAGATTGAAAGGCACATGCGTTAGCCGATCGGCCAACGCGCCACTTGCATGAATTGTGTCAAACGCGGCACTTAAGCGGCGGATGTAAAACTGTAGAATTTGTAGGTACTTGTAGCTAGTTCAGAACTATCGAAATTGTGCCAATAAACGAACTAGTGTAAACTGTAGAATTTAGTACTAGTTCGGAACTATCGAAAATGTAGTGCAGAGAGTAACAATTGACACCGGCTAGGACATCGCCGTGTTAAATTCGCCAGTTGATAACATGAAAAGGAGATTTAGCTCGCACTAGTAGTGTCGAAAAATGCACTAGAAGCGACCTAGTTCGGAACTAGAAATTTTCCCTACAGGGTATGTACATACACAATTACATACATATGCATATACTTACATTGGTACATATTGCATGGCCCAAAAAACATAAAAGTACACTACGCTGCACTTTTAAGTGCTTTCATGCTTGGCTGCAGGAAGATAAACTTTTCCTTATTTTCTTATGAAACATTATACAGTGTGTTGAGCAGCGTAGTTTGGTTTTCTTTTGCTTTACTTTCTTTTCACGCTCTTCTTCTTGCTTTGTTCTATTCTTTTTCTTTGTTGCCATCATTTTGGCTTAACGTTACTGCTTTGGTTTTGAGTTTGACCGCTTTTTAACCGCTCAACTGACTCGCTGCAGGCACACAACAGCACTTCAATGTAACACAGACCATGACTTGTTGATGGCTTAGCTGGAGGGCAGTGAGGGAGCATTTTAGTGGCTATTCGGTGCTAGAAAGCCTTCAAAGCAAAGCAATATGATGGTGTACAGTGGACGATCGTTTTACTAAATAAGAGAGAATATACTCGTATTTGGCGTTCTCTCAGAATATTCTACGCTCTACAAGGATTCGTTTTTCGATCAAATACAAATTTGTGCATTTTTATATAGCTTTGTTTTTTGTCTACACTCAGGGCAAAATATTATAAAATCAGTGAAAACGTGCTTAAAATAAGCTTAAAAGTATTTTGAATTAAAAAATTTTTTTTTTTATTCTAAGCACTATGAGATTTTGAATCTACACTTTTCCAGCAGTACTTTCGAAAGCATCAATTTGATTTTAGAAAGCATCATTTTGATTTTAGAAAGCATCAAATTTACTTTAGAATATTCAAATCTTCTTTAGAAACCATCAAATGTACTTTAGAATAATCAAATGTACTTTAGAGGTCATCATTTTGATTTTAGAAAGCATCAAATTTACTTTAGAATATTCAAATGTTCTTTAGAAAGCATCAAATGTACTTTAGAATAATCAAATGTACTCTACACCTTTTCCAATTGTACTTTCTAAAGCATCAATTTGATTTTAGAAAGCATCAATTTGATTTTAGAAAGCATCATTTTGATTTTAGAAAGCATCAAATGTACTTTAGAATAGTCAAATATTCTTTAGAAAGCGGCAAATGTACTTTAGAATTATCAAATGTACTTTAGAATTCATCATTTTGATTTTAGAAAGAATCAAATGTACTTTAGAATAGTCAAATGTACTTTAGAATGCGTTAAATGTACTTTAGAAAGCGTCAAATATACTTTGGAAAGCGTCAAATGTACTTTCGAAAGCGTCAAATATATTTTCGAAGTATCAAATTTACCTTGTTAAGTATTTCTACTGTATAATATGTATGTATGCACTTGATGACATGCCAGTAGGACAATCAAATTATTAATTTCGTTTAATTTTGCCCATTTGACGCTTTCGAAAGTACATTTGACGCTTTCTAAAGTACATTTGACGCTTTCCAATGTACATTTGACGATTTCTAAAGTACATTTGACGATTTCCAAAGTACATTTGTCTATTCTAAAGTACATTTGATGCTTTCTAAAATCAAAATGATGACCTCTAAAGTACATTTGATTATTCTAAAGTACATTTGACGCTTTCTAAAGAACATTTGACTATTCTAAAGTAAATTTGATGCTTTCTAAAATCAAAATGATGTTTTCTAAAATCAAATTGATGCTTTCGAAAGTACTGCTGGAAAAGGTGTAGAGGTCATCATTTTGATTTTAGAAAGCATCAAATTTACTTTAGAATAGTCAAATGTACTTTGGAAATCGTCAAATGTACTTTAGAAGCCATCGTTTTGATTTTAGAAAGCATCAAATTTACTTTAGAATAGTCAAATGTACTTTAGAAAGCGTCAAATGGGCAAAATGAAACGAAATTAATAATTTTATTGTCCAACTGGCATATCATCAAGTGCATACATACATATTTTACAGTAGAAATACTTAACAAGGTAAATTTGATACTTCGAAAGTATATTTGACGCTTTCGAAAGTACATTTGACGCTTTCTAAAGTGCATTTGACTATTCTAAAGTACATTTGACGTTTTCCAAAGTACATTTGACGCTTTCTAAAGTACATTTGATGCTTTCTAAAATCAAAATGATGCTTTCTAAAATCAAATTGATGCTTTCTAAAATCAAATTGATGCTTTCGAAAGTACAATTGATAAAGGTGTAGATCTTACGTTTTCATTTAATTTATTTTAGTTTTTAATTTAAACATAATACTTTTTAAATTTCAAATAAAAATAAAAATTTCTTCGTTTCACAATTTTTCATGTTTAAAAGAAAAATAATCTGCACGAAAAAAAATGTTATGTATGTTTTTACATGGCCGTTTTTTTGTCTAATAATTACAATTATTTTATGTGAATTTTATATGAGTTATTGGCCAGTTTTTAATTAAGGAAAATTGAAAAATTTTTTTGGTAGGAGTTATGGATCCATTTCGGAGACCACCACATCCCCTCATCAGACTTCTTCGGGCGGCCTCAACCGAGAATTGTAATAAAAGGAAAATTGAGAATTAAGCGAAACAAAGCTGACGGCGGTGGTAGCTCAATGGGATTGTCATTGGATTACCAATCGAAAAGCCTTAAGTTCGATTCTCGGTTGAGGCCGCCTGACGAAGTGGTCTCCGAAATGGAGCCATAACTTCTACCAAAAATTTTTTTTCAATTTTCCTTAATTAAAAACAGGTCAATAGCTCATATAAAATTCACATAAAAAAATTGTATAATTACTTAATTTTTGCGCTTTTTAATGGCGAGTTTTTTAAGTAAAATTTTTTGGTGTGAAAAATTATTATTATTTTTTTTTATCTTCTAAATAGATCTATAACTTCTGTAAAAAAAAAATTATAAATTTTTCACACCATAATTTTTACTTAAATAACCGGTAATGACCGGTAATGCTCAACAACGGAGAAATTATTAAAAATAAAAGCGGTAAGAAGAAAAAAGATAAAAATTGTATTTTTGATTTTAAAATACTGTTTTTCTCTGAGTGTAGACAATATTGATATTAATCCATTAGTGGTTGCCTTGCCAATTTTGGAACACCCAATGATATATTTTATATTTATTGTAGTTTTGCTTTGACCACTAATGGGTTAAAAAACTTCAATTTTTGTTTGATTTTCACCTTACTGTACTCCCGCATCGCTGAATTCCAATTCCAAAAATCTCTTACCAAGGCTACTACACTGTGCAACACTGCGTCCTCGCTGTGCGTGCACTCCTAAAGTGTTGTGTTATTCTATTTTAACGCCCGTCTGGTACTTTTTATTCTAGGCGCCTACAAAATAAACTCAAACACTTACATATAGCACCCTAAATCATAAAGGGGCACAACTCAAAATTTTTCGAAATCGAGTTTTTTTCATAAACGGGTATACGGAACATATCTCTGGAGATTGCCAAAAAAACTTTTGAATAACTGTCTCTTTCGACCGAAAAATAACCATTATACCTGGCCCTTTGCCATACGATTTCTTGTAATGACAAAGTTTTTTGTCTCTCCTGAAAATTTTTGAATTTTGAGTTGTGCCCCTTTATGATTTAGGGTGCGATATGTTGATGTTCTTCTTTTTTTGCTGAAAAAAAGCAAAAAGAAAACATTTTAAACTCACACCCCTTCGCATGCCGTTTGTAATGCTTGCAGCTTCTCTAACAGCACGCAATTTCCCTACGTTTTTTGTACTTCCCTCCCACTTACATACATATATGTACATACATATATATTAACAAATAGACACACTTACAATGTTCATTTCTCTTCTGCTTTTTAGTTACTTCCCATTTCTGGTCAGCGCTTGGCGCGTTTGTGGCCGGCTTTAACCAACTGCGAAAGCAAAGCACTTATAATTGTTTAAGTTCTTTTTTGTGGGCTTATAGTTTCTGCGTTTTTTTTTGTTTCGTTACCTCTTTGTTGTTTTTGTGATTTTTCTTTTTTAATTTTGCTTCTTTTTTATTGTTATTTTGGCTTTTCAACGCTAAGGGTGAAAACAGAATCGGAACGTAACGACACGACATTGCGACAACGACATCCTGTCAAAATTAAAACCCATGCATTCTTGCGAAAGCAATTATAATAAAGACGACGCGACACGACGTCGTCCACCGACAAAATTACGTTGTCGTCAACTTAGGCCGATTTCTAATTTTGGTGACGACGACGAGCGGACGATGAGTTGCCACTGCATTATAAAATATGAAAATTTTGACAACTCAATAATTCAAACGAAACTTTACAAAAAAAGCAGCAGTATTTACACACAACCACATGTAATAACAGTTTAAAGCATTCAATTAATAAATTTAACTACTTAATTTATTATTTTACATTAAAAAATTACGATCTGAATCAAAAACTTTTTAGCTGTGAATGAAAAACTGTAATGTGGCAGCAACGAGCCTTCTGTAGGGGCGGTCGTTGCCGCATTTATTATGTTTCAGTCGCTGGTTTTGCACCGACATTTTTACGTCAAGGTACTGTCGTTGTCGCAATGTCGTGTCGTTACGTACCGATTCTGTTTTCACCCTAAAAGTGTTGGCTGCCTGCGAATGAGTGCGAATTTTTGGTTTTGTATTGTTATTGCTTTTTTATTTCACCATTCGCTTGCACAGCACATAAAAAAAAATAAACAGTGTACAGTAGCCCAGTCTGCCTGCCAGCCTCCCTGCTTGACTGCCTCTCTGCCTGCATATACTCGTACATAGTTTACTATTTCGCTTGAATAGAGCTTAAGTGTTGTAACCACTTATATTAAAATACTTATGTAAACAATTTTTAAGTGAGTTTTTGTTATTTGTTTATTATTTTTGTTAGCGAATTTCAGTACAATATGAACCACTTATAGGGGAAAGGCAAGCCTGCTCTACTATTAAGGGTTAAGGGCCTTTTACACTAAGGGCCGTTTACTCAACCTCTGATTAACGCTAACCGGAGGACAAAGGTCCGGTTAAGCTCTGGACTGCATTATCGATCACATGTTAAATGTATGGTTGGGTGAAGTCGATAATGAGGTTTAACCGGACTTTAACCGTGGTTAGCGTTAATCGGAGGTTGAGTAAACGGCCCTAAGTGTTTCGACACTTTTGGTCAATTGTTAATTATTGTTGATGTAGACACTATTGAAACTGAAAGGGTTTAGCAGTTAGCAAATGATTAAAACTAAAATGTCTAAAATAATAACTTTATATTCAATTAAATTGTATGTCGACTTCAAAGCCGCACACTTGCTTACATGTAAGGACAGCAAACGCTAGCGCTTGCCTCCAACCACATAGAAGCTTTTGCAAAAAAGTATAAAAAAATAAAAAAAAATACTTGTAGTTCTAGCTATATGAACAGCCTTTTTTTCTGCAGAATCAAGTTTGCTATAACCCAGTAGATTTGTTCTCTTTTGCAGTAAGTAAAATTAAATTTGATATTTTCCTGTGAAATGTCTTCATATTATCAGCTTAACAACTTGCTTTCCTAGAAAGTGAAAATCCAACATATTCACCTGATAGCCATAATCTGATATTTTCCAATTTAGTACGCCTTCCGCTCTGTTAAATGAATTTTCTATGCAAGCGTTACTCATACGCCATGTAGGATACGCCGCTTGCGCTATTACACATGGGTATACATACTCTGAAAAAAATACCCGTAGTTAAATCAACAACTTTCGGCTGTTAAATCTCCGTCTTTGATACAACAGCAAAAGTATTTGTTTTTACAGCAAAGTTTTTGATCCAATAACTTATTCAAAAACGGGCGCTGTTGTTTCAAAAACTTGCTTGCTTTTAAAAATTTTTTTTGTGGGAAAACATTTTTTTGTGAGAAAACCAACAAAAACAATAATGATAGAGAGAAGATAAAGAGAAAAATCCAAACAAAAGTATATTTTTAGCAGAAAATTTTTTCCAAAAGTCCCCGTTGTTGATTTAAAGGCAAAAGTATTTCACCCAACAGTTTCCGTTGTTAACAAAACTAATGAGAAATTTTTTTTTTAATTTTGTTTTTACAATGATTCTTATAATTCATAGATGCTTTTTCGGGAAAGAGGACGTATTAAAGGGGGTTTTAAATTCGATTTATTGTTGAATATTCCACTATGTGATGATTAGATAGAATTTCAGGTTGATGTCATGGCTCGAATCCGGAGAAGAATATTAAATAAAGAAGAAAAAGCAGAATAAGAAATAAAGATAGCAACCAGTGAATGATAAGAAGGAGAGAAGGAGAGGAGAACAAGCGGAGGCTACATATTTGCAGTTGGGACTCGGGTGGAGAGAAGATGAAGAGTAAAATGCAAACAAAAATTTATTTTAGGTGAACATTTTTTCCAACAGTCTCCGTTGTTGACTTAAAGGCAAAGGTATTTGATGCAACAGTTTCCGTGGTTGACTTAAATCAACAACGCTCGTAACTTTGAAACAACAACGGAGCGTTGTTGGGCACATTTCAACTGCGGAAAGTAGTTGATTTAACAGCGAAAGTCTTTAGATCTACAAAGTTTTTTTTCAGAGTATATAACTTCAAAATATATTTAACAATTAATACTAGGTACTTCAGCATGCGCAAACAATTTCAGATAACCTCGGGATAATTTTATAATTTACTTTTAGCTTAGCTCTGTTTGCTATGACTAGTTGGTTTTATATTTTACTTTTTGCTTAGATCTGTTGCCTGATATTTTTTTATTTTTATTTTTGTTTGCATTTTCATTTTCATTTTCATTTTGGTTTTTATTCTTTCATTTTTATTTTTTTTTTTTTTCATTTTTATTTTTTTTTTTATTTTGCATTTTCATTTTCATTTTATTTTTTATTCTTTTATTTTCTTTTTCATTTCTGTTTTTATTCTTTCAATTTCATTTTTGTTTTCATTTTAATATTTTTTTTAATTCAGTTACATAGCTGCTTTGGTTTCGTTTGCGCGCTGCTTCTTTCAGAGTAATTCAATTGGAATTTTGTAAATTAACAACTTAATTTATTGAGTTTGTTTGTTTGTTAGTTATGCGGTTGCTTAGCTTAACGAACGAAAGGTAAGAGTTGGTCGTTGTTGTTGTGTGTTAGCGTTGTGGTACAGCAGTCGTAAAACTACATGGACGCTGGCGCATTCCTAAGCACTTGCACTTATACACGTTTCATTTTGGTTGCTTTTGTAACAAGATTTGTTTTTTTTTTTTTTTTGTTTTTAATTAAAATTTTCCCATTTATAAAACCTGCTAGTACATCGCACCCGAAACATCTATAGTCAAGTTATTGCAAGCTATACCAATGGGTGCGCCATTTCCGTAAAATCCTTTATATACCGTGCTGTTGTGCATACAGCAGAGCAACTCTAACTAAGTCCATACTTAATCCACCTTACTGCTCTTTACATCAAGGGTAGCTAAGCAATTTGACTGGCGTAGCCATACGTCAGTATCGTTCTCGGAATGGCAGACAATAATTCGAATAAAAATGCTTTCATGCTGATATGACAATTAACATACATATGTATGTATTTCTCTAGGTGAACAATTTTATAATACATCTCATTTTAAATCAGTGATTACCATAGCCTGTGCACGCGTACATAAGCTTTTTATAGCTTTCCCACCGATACCTCGCAACGACACAACAAAGCTCTTCGCGCACATGAAGCATTTTGGTTCAACATTTTTCAGTCAGCGTTCAGCAGTTGAGCTAGCAGGTTGTGCTACTCGAGCAGCCCCTGAGAAGTTGAAAATTATTGTCTCTGTCTTTTTTTACTTAAATTTTTTACGTAATATCTCAGCAAACATTCGGAGTTATAAAACAGTCAGAAATGAATCCTAAACTGGAGCGTTCACACTCATTATGAGCTAATTTTGAAGTCCGAAATGTATGTACTTACGTTCTTAAGATGATCGCCCGATATGAGCCTAACTTCATACGTCATAAGAGCCTGAATAAGAGTCATAAAAGACTACTATTGGACTGATATACATGACCCTTTTTTCCTTTTTCTATGATTAGTAAAACCACGAAATATTTTTTTTTTTTGCATTTTTCTTCTCCTGAATCAGCACTCTTCATCATCTCTCCATTCGGTTTCAAAGTACCTACACATATGCAGCGCCGCTTGTTCTTCTCTTTTCCAGTTTTGGAATCTTCTTATTTTATACTTCGCCTTTTTGAAATACTAGCATCTATGAATAACAATTATCATGCTAAAAACATCAAAAAAAAAAACAAAAAAAATTATGAAAAAAAATTTGCTAAGATTTTTATTAGGAGCAATGATTTTGTATTTTTTTGCACTAATTCTTTAATTTAAATTTGTTTGCTTGTGGTCTTATTTTTCTTGTGGTGTTAAATTTCGACCATGACTGAGTTTTTTTTGGGTGTAGCCAAGAGCTTTTTGAGCTTTTAGCGCAATTTGTGAAAGTGTTAGTGGTATAATCCATGCTTTAATTATAAACAGTACAGTCACTTTTTGAGTATGTTATGACCGCAAAGCTTGATGCATTTGTTGTTGCTAGCCGAATTGAGCCAAAACGATGTTATTGAGAGCCATAGCGAGCCACTATGTAGAGCAGACCCCGGCAAAACTAAAACTGAGATTGTGTTAGTGAGAACAGAGAGATTTATGCAACAGTGGTGTAAGAACTAAGCATATGGGGCAAACGTACAAAATAGCAACGTTTTGAAAATAAAATAAATATTTAAATAATAATGAAAAATGTATTACTTAGGAATTTTTAACTTGAAAAAATGTTTTATAAATTAATTTGGATTCACCAATCTAAAATATTGGAAATTAACTTAAAAAAATGTTTTATAAATTAATTTGGATTCAACAATGTAAAATATTGGAAATTCCAATAATAAAAAAAATATCTATAAGGAGTTTTTAGTGTAAAAAATATACATTAAAAATTTATTTGAAGAATATTCATTGAGAAATAGTTGAGAGTTGATATCATTTACGAAATTTTTCCAAAAGTACATAACTAAACTTGTTAAGGTATGCAAGGATGGGGCGTAAGTTATAGTAGAACCTTTAAGAATAAGCAAATTTTATTATATGAATTGAAAAATAAAGCATTGCAATTTTGCAACTTGAAAATTTGGCTACAGTACAAAATGATTTATTATTCATGGTCATACATACGCAATGGCACACTGTCGCATAACAAACAAAGCAACGCAGCCAGTGCTCGTGTTGCTTCTTCGCTGTCTAAACAACGACTGAATCACAGAGCGTAAGACGGGTACAAATGTAGATTAATCACTAACATACCGAACGGGTACAAATGTAGATCAATCGCTTTCATCCCGAACGGGTACAAATGTAGATTTTTCCTTAAAAAATTGTAAATGTTCATGCATATTTAAATAAAGATTATATAATGTTTTACTTTTGTAAAAAAAATCTCAATAAATAAATTTAAAAAATTGTAAGTTTTGAGTATGCATTATATGAGCGTAATGTAAAGGATTTTTTCATAGGATATTTTAGGCAACATAAAAATTGTTATTTAAAATTGTTATTTAAAAAGGGTGTTCAATTCGTTTTACCGGTTGTTCTATCTACATTTAAGGAATCTAGATTTGTACCCGTTCGGAATGAAAGCGATTAATTTACATTTATACCAGTTAGGGAACAATTGGTCTACAATTAGTCTACATTTATACCCGTACGGGAACAATCGGGGACTAATTGCGGACCGATTGTTCTCGAAAGAGATCAATCGAGGACAAATCTCTTTCGGGATTGATCGCACACTTTTTTGCAGGGCATTGGTTCGCATGTATGTATGTATGTGTGAATCGACTCTGCTCAAGAGTGCTATGGCCTGCCTATGTCTTCACTAGAGCCATTGCTTGCCCACCCTTGCTTTATATAATGGCTTTTCTGTTCGGCGACTTTCACGACTTTGTTTCACATTATTCATTCTTGTTGCACATAAATTGCACGCGAGTGACCAAACATGTTTGCCAGCGAATAATTCGCTTAGCTCAGCTTATTACGTAATTAATTTTTGCAACAAAATTTTCTACATTTTGCTTTTACACCATATTCCCCACTTTATTGTTGTTTTCTCTTCTTCTTCTACCTTTTTTTACAGTCATCCCAATCGACGCGCATCCGTGCGCTTTAGCCCCTCACAACCACAAATCGGCTACAGCTCACACAATATTGGCATTAGTGCAACTGCTGGCATGTTGGGTGTTGGTTGCCAACGCAAGGACAGCAGCGCCACCGCCACCGCCAACGCCAACACCATCAGCACGCGCAATAACAGCATAAGCAGTATTAGTGGTGGTGGTGGTGGTGGTGGTGGTGGTTTAAGTGGAGTTGCACACACAATGCATCACAACAATGGCGGCAGCAATATGTCATTATTGCCACAAAAACACAGCAGCAACAGAAGCGGCTCCTGTGAACAGGGCACACAAACGCCAGAGTCCATTATGCGCGAAACGCGACGGCATAAGTTGAAAACCTTTAAATTTTCATTGAATAATGTGACAACGCCAACGTTGAATTTGCGGTGAGTAGATATGTATGTATTTACACACATCTAAGTGACTAATTAATGCAACCATGCAGAGCTCATATATGTGCATTTGCCTAACTTTAGACAATAGCTCATGTGCCATCATGCGGCAAACAGAGATTTGCTAATTTTGTATTAACACCACATACTTTCAAGCTTATTGTCTCTCACCACCACTATACTCTGTTTCACTCTTTATCCTTTTCACCTTTCATCCGTCTTTTTTGCTCTCTCTCTCCCTCTCTCTCTCTCCGTCACCCACAGCTTCCTGAATAATCGCAACAAACGCAATAGCTTGTCCGCCAATGCCGTGGCCACCGAACAAAAGGCCACCAAAGTGCTGGGTTTAGTCTTTTTCACCTTCGTTCTCTGTTGGTCGCCGTTTTTCATATTGAACATCATATTCGCCGCCTGCCCCGAATGCCAAGTGCCCGATCATGTGGTGGATACTTGCCTCTGGCTGGGTTATGTCTCATCAACAATTAATCCCATTATTTATACAATTTTTAATCGGACATTTCGTGCTGCATTCATACGGCTACTCAAATGCAATTGCGAACGGTAAGTGTTGTAGAAGTATGTATGTATGTAAGTATTTATGTAGATGAAAGAGATGAAGAAGGCAAAGTAGAAGATGAAAGAGACGATGATGATTGCGGATGCGGAAATTTCATTTTGATTATTGGCATTGTAATTTAATTACAGTTTCAATTTTATTTTTGGTTTGCGTGTTTTTCTTTATTTTCTTTTTTTTTTTTTGTGGTGTCCTTGATTTTATTTTTTAACTTTTTATGGGAGCATTGTGCAATTAGCGCTTTAAGATTATTGTTTTATAATATTTTTAGCGAAAGAAAATGTCCTTGAGGTGATTTTGTTTATGCCTAATGAATGGACGGAGACCTCCGATGTCAGTGTAAACCCCTCAACGACAGAACTGATGCCACGAGTAAGAAAATTCCTAATTTCAACTTACCTGTGCTTAATGTTCGAGAAGTAAGTCTTTCTCACATAACTAGGAGTTTTCCTGACACCTAACTAAATTCGAGGCTAAATACAGGAACATGGAATTAAGAAGACTTACGGTACCTTGTATGCCTGCAAAATAATGCTAGGAAAGAGTGAGATCTGAGGCCAGAACTCACGGCATGGATGTACAAAGCAGCTATTCAACAGATCTTAACCTAGGGATTAATATTGGTAAAGAGCAAACGAGGTGAGCTACATGCTTCACCCGCTGCTTACGTTGCAATCGGAGCCGCGATTAGATCATGCCCCACCGGAGGCTCTGAACGCGACTTGCAATATACCGTCTTTTTGTTTGTTTGTCACGGAAATGGCATCTCAGGGTGCCGACGGATCAAAAATGGCATGCAGAGTGGTAGCGGATATCTTCGAAACTCATCCAGACACTTCCTTATCAATTATGCTCCCGGAACTGGCGAGCATCTTTCAATCCGAAGTTTTCGCCATACAGAAGGCCTGCAAAGCTGTACTTGCAACAGAAAAGGGCCAAAACCGGAAACAGGATAGGAATTTCTCCGATAGTCAGGCGGCTCTGAGGGCTCTGGGGACTGCAACGGTATCATCAAGCCTGTCGAGCAGTGCAGAGAGTTGGTCATGGGCTTGGCGGGGCACCGCGATATCCAGGGCAAGGAATTGGCCAGACAGGACTCGGCTCTAGATATCGCAGAGACGCGAGAGGTTCTTGCGCCCCTGGATTTCATCAATGGCCAAATCGCTCGGCACTGATTTGAGGAGGCAAAAACTAGATGGAGGCGGTTACAGGCCTGCATGGTCTGCAGAAATATGTAGCCTTCATACAATGTGATGTGATCCTCAACCCCATTCAAAAGATGGATCTCCGGTCACATTTCCCGCTTAACTGCGGTATTCATAGGACATGTGGCTATTGGGGCCCACACAGCCCGATTGGGATTGGACCATAACACTCTGTGTCGCAGCTGTAATCTTTCTAAAGCGAAGCAGACAGTGGAGCACCTGCTATGCGATTGTCCCTTGTACTGCTACTAGACAGAATAAGATTCCTTGGCAAGTCCTTCTTCGACAAACGTTCGGAACTTAAGGACGTCAGGCCTGAGGAGCTTATTAGATACCTCAACTCAACAGGATGGATGTATGGCATAGAACTTACCCCCGTTTCCGAATTGATATGCTCTTTAAATCTATTCATCTATTCTTCTGGTTCTCTAGTCACGAGTCGTGGCATTAAAAAGGCTCTTCGGCACTAATTGCAGTCAGCGAGACTTGCCTTTCTAACCAACCAGACAAACTACTGAGTTAGCACCATTTCTAGAAAGAACTTTTTAAAGAAACTTAAAAACACTTCCGTCCAAGTTCAAGAACTCTTTGTTGAAAGCAGCGCAATGATTTCCTTTGTTCCAGCACAGATTTATTTTTTGGGCTTGTGTTTCATAAGTTAGTTCTCTTATATTTTTCATGCACGAGCACAGAATGCAGCCACAGGAAGATTAAAAAAGAGATTAAGAGGGAAAAGGAATAAGAACAATGAGAATCTTTAAAGTTTTATTTATTGTTTTTCTTTTTATTATGAATTCATTTAAGCAGTTTGGTCTTACAATCATTATTGATAAATTCATTTATTATTTTATTCATTTATTATATGCAACTTATTTTAAACTACTCTTTCTTTCACACGCTCTGCCCTTCTTCTGCCGCTTCGCCTTTGCTCTGCTGCTGTTTTTGCAGCTCCGGCCGCATATCACGTTTTCGCTCTGTAACCGAAGGCGGACGCGGCGCTTTAAGTTTGTGTGCACCATCGGCTCTACCGTTGGCCATATCATTTCAAGGTGCACCATTGATGACGCCATCCACAGCGAATGCGACACCGTTAAGCGATTTTCGTGGCAGTTATACCATAACCGACGATGAGTGTTGAAACTTGAATTGCCGTATTGCATGCGAAACGAAAAACACAAAAGTTTTTTACCAGCAGCAGCAACAGCGGCAGATATCGAGCAAGCAACTTAAGGTACTTAAATGTGAAATAATAAATGAAAGTTGGTTAAACTGCACACACAGAAACGATAAAGGATAAAGGATACAGGATAGACGAAGTATGTATAATAAACATGCACATATAATATTAACCCTCTCCTTCCCAAATTAAGAAGCAGATGTAGAAAAAAATCAAACAATGGTTTTTTCTAGTATAAATAGCATTTAAAATGATCCTGCATTAAATTTTTTTTGATATATGTATTTCAGTGGGTGGTACGGTTTGGTAGCCATATGGCAAATGCATGCAAATTTAAACATATTTGGTTGTATGAAGTTTATCATTTATTTATACTTTTTTGCATCACTTGCTATGAAACGAATAAAAAAAATTATTTTTTGATGTTAAATACAAAGCAATGTTAAATTTTGTACATTTATGTCTAGAAAACGAAGTCCTGCTGTTGCAATATTTGCGTTTTCCTTTTTCTAAATAGATCGGTAATGGCCAATGGTCAGCACCATCATACTGCGTGTCTGCGATCTGTCTTTTAGTACCGGATTTCCTCTGTGTTTGTGTTTTTGGAACTGGACTGTTGCTGTTTAGATGAGATGGTCTTCCCCTATTTCTGCCATTTTTACTAAAAGCAGCATTTATCATCCCATCAGCAATTTCTGCTTTGAACTCTAGAAACGATTTTTTGTCGGCATTTTCTTTTGTATGCAATGCCACTTATACAATAACCAGGAATTGACAACACAAACGTCTTCTTCTTAATTGGCGCGTAACCGTCTAAAAGATTTGGCCGAGTCCAAAAAGAGCGCGCGAGTCGTTTCTGCTTAGTGCTGCCTGGCACCAATTGGATATACCAAGGGAGGACGAGTTAGTCTTCACCTGATCTTCCCAACGCAGTGGAGGTCTACCTTTTCTTCTGCCTTTAGCAAACATCTGGGACGTGATAAAATATGCGTAAGTAGTATTTTTGTTTCCAATTTTGACCTATAAAGTCTAACCATCATATTGCTTAGGTTCACCCCACTCATAACTCGTTGCTAGAGTTCAAAGCGAAAATTGCAGATAGGATGATAAATGCTGATTTTATTAACGACATAAATAGAGGAAGGCCATCTGATCAAAACAGCAACCGTCCAATTCCAAAAACGGAGACAAAATCATGTACTAAAAGACCGATATCAGACATATAGTATGATGGGGCTGGCCATTGGCCATTACCAATCTAGAAAAAGAAAATATACAAATATTGCAACCGCAGGACTTAATTTTCTAGAATTAAATATAAATAATGTAATGTTGCTTTGTGTTTAACATAAAAAAATAATGTACTTGTTCTATGCAGGCTTCAGGTCAAGTTGAAACAGTGTTTAACAATTTTATTTTTCCCAATATATTTCGGTCACCCACGGTGATAAATCTCAAGGGATTCCTTTAACACGGCATTTTCCTTCGACATGTAGTTTAAAAAAAAATTAATTAAAATTAATTTTTATTTGTTTCGGAGCAAGTGATGCAAAAAAGTATAAATACATGATGAACTTCATACTACCAAATATGTTTAAATGGTAAATTTTTGTATGCATTAAATCCCAATGTACCAATCAATTTTAGCCAATATATTCACTCTTACTTACACTTTTCACCTTCTTATTGCTAAAATGTATTTTTCAAGCATTAACTTATACAAAAATATTTTTTTTGTACGAATAAATAAATTAATTGTATATATTTTATTGATAAGAAACTTATAAACCAGCCGAATGCAAAGGGCACGTGGGTTGCTAAATAAATTTCAAAATTTTCAATGTTTGCCAATGTATAATTAGAAATATTGAGGGCTAAATCATTTAAGCAATGTTGGCTTTAAGCATTGTTTTTTTTAAATGGAGAAAATTCCGTAGCAAGACGTTTAAATATAGATTTTTAATTTGGTAGCCATATGGCTACTATGGGAAGGAAAGGGTTAAGTGAGTATATTATAAGCATAGAATTAGCTAACAACTGCATACTGGCACTTGCAAAATTTTTTACAAAGAAATTCTGTAGAAGAAATTTTGAAAGTGCTAGTTTTCGTATGGTACGACGTTATAAAATAGTAGTATTAATATTAAAAACATAAACTGTTCATTATTACTTGTTTTTTTTTTTGCATTTTTTATTTTGGCTGCTACAAGTAAAGTTTAGTAATATACGAAATTACTAACATAAATAACTTTCGTATACACAACAGATTTCCTATAAATAGCTAGCCGAAAAATTCACAAAATCAAGCTCATAACTTGCATTGTTAGTTAATTTTTTGCGCATATTAAAGGCATAGTAACTTGAGATGTGAATGGCATGAAAAGTTTGTCAATTAAAACAGAAATAACTAAGCAAGCCAAAAAAGTTCTTCTAAGTCTGGGAAAATGCAACCTAATCTGCTTTCAAAGCAAGAAACTTCACTTTTTGGAATTTAGGAGTATTTGTAACAATCACGGCATTTTTATAATAAACTCGATGATTTTATTTTTGTTTTTATTTTATTTTGTTTAAAGGTCCACTTGGCTGACCATTTATTCGACACTTATTACCGAAGGTGTTTATAAATAACGACAATGATCAAACTTTTGCGAAAATTTGGCAGATAAAATTTAATTAATCCGCATAGTATCTATGTTGGGATTACAAAAGTTCAATTTACCTTTGCTTAGTTAGTGCTGCCAATGTCAAAACAGCACAGCCTGAAACTTAAATATAATGTTGATATCGATATTAAAGGGCTAAAACAAGGTAGGAGCATTTGGCATGGTTGTGAAGTAAGTGATAACTGGTATTGTATAAACGACTAACGTACTTATAAGTATGAGCGACATACACACTTACACTGCGTACATATAAGCGACTCACAGCTAACAAACATATGCTGCACAAGCATTGGCTTTTTCGTTCGTTGATTATTGTTTGCATGCAAGCATGTCAGCAATTCTCAACTGGTTCAAGCGTTGTGCTGCTTAAGTAGCATAAATGTTTCGCTATGGGTTCACTCGGGATGAGGTGGCTTCTTAAAGCCTTGCAAATACCCTACAAACCCAATAAACAAATACAACTCGTCAAGCTCCGAAACATTAATATCGTTCGAAGCTTAGACAAGTACTTATTTTATACTGCGGCGGCGAAGACGATGAAGAGCTTATTTTAACTAGATGTTGCTCTCGCCCAGGCAACAGGCAAAAAAGATCAATGGAATAAAGAAATTAAAGTCATTACATTTTCAACAATGAAACGAAAATTTCGGGAATAAGGCGTCGCTCCGGAAGAAGAAAGACGCATGTCAGTAATTTGTCGACGAAAAAAGGCGCATTAAAAATATGTCGGGGAAGAAAGACGCATTAGCATTAATATTGACAAAGAAAAATAAAAAATCGAATACGTCTTTCTTTCCTAAATCGAATACGTCTTTCTTTCCTAAAAAATATTTAAATACGTCTTTCTTTCCTAAAAAATATTTATTTAAAAACCTCTATGTTACTATTTTACTTTGCATTGGCAACTCTCCGTTTCGAAAGATTCTTTATTTAATTTGTTTGCCAAATCTACCCTTGAATACTTTGAAATTTGGGCTGTTCGTTAAGATAATGAAAACGCACGGGACAGCCCAGACACGCACAAACACATATACTCGTAGCGTTCGTTGATCCGTAGGAAAGTGTAAGAAACGTAAGAATTTTACCACAATTTACATTCTTTGCACTCATATTCGCTCTTTTTTTGGTAAAATTCCTACGGTTCTTGCACTTTCCTACGGCTCAACGAACGCTATAACAGTTTTTTTGAATTCCTTGCCTTTCTCGGGTTACTCCGTCTGCTCAACGAACGATCATATTAACGCTGCGTTAGTGTAGAGAATATTTTAAATTCCATTTTCTTTAAGCATTAAATAAACCACAAAAATATATAAAAATGTGTTTTAGCTAAAAAAAAAAATTGGGGACACTTTTTTTAAATTTTTGAGCCACCTTTTGAAATTTTTGAGCGGCAACACTGGTGTGAGGCTGTCGGTGTGAAAGCTCTAAAAAGCTTGCACCGCGTGCATAGGCTGTGAAAATGCCTGATATAGAGTTTTTTATTATGAATATTTAAAGTCCAACACTTGTCACCTGTTGCTTACGCTCATAAAACCACTTTGTTTATTGGTAGCTTTAAATCAGGGATTGCAAATAATTGTTATTTTTTAAATTTTTACTAAAAAAATCATACTGAAGGAGAAACGCTAAACGCAAAAGAAGTCCACAGATGTAATCACCGTAATGCAGACTACCTCTAGGTGCACTAACTTTTATTTTTTCGATTTTTATAAAAAAAATTGATTTTTAATCGTTATTTTCTGAGTTTTATCTTTCCCTCAGCAAATAAAAGTTATTTTTTGATTTTTATATTTCGTTCAGAAAATAAAAGTTATTTTTTGAGTTTTATTTTTCCCTCAGAAAATAAAAGTTTTTTTCTGAGTTTTATTTTTCGATCAGAAAATAAAAGTTATTTTTTGAGTTTTATTTTTCCCTCAGAAAATAAAAGTAATTTTTTGAGTTTTATTTTTCGATCAGAAAATAAAAGTTATTTTTTGAGTTTTATTTTTTTTCTCAGATAATAAAAGTTATTTTTTGAGTTTTATTTTTTTGCTCAGATAATAAAAGTTTATTTATATATATATTTATATAATGTGACGCGAGCACATATATACTATTAAAAATGTAATTTTATGTATGTATGTGATTAAGTACATAAATATGTATCATTTAGAAACTCTGTAGAAGGACAGAAATAAAGTTGTTGTATGTGAACTAAATCTAATAACTTTAAATATAATTATATATATAATAATTGCTCGTTTAAAGTTATTAGATTTAAGTAAATGCTTCACATACAACAACTTTATTTCTGTCCTACAGAGTTTCTAAATGCCACATATTTATGTACCTACTCACATACATACATAAAATTACATTTTTAATAGTATATATGTGCTCGCGTCACATAAATACGTAAAATTTATAAATAAACTTTTATTATCTGAGCAAAAAAATAAAACTCAAAAAATAACTTTTATTATCTGAGCAAAAAAATAAAACTCAAAAAATAACTTTTATTTTCTGATCGAAAAATAAAACTCAAAAAATAACTTTTATTTTCTGAGGGAAAAATAAAACTCAAGAAAAAACTTTTATTTTCTGATCAAAAAATAAAACCCAAGAAAAAACTTTTATTTTCTGAGCAAAAAATAAAATAATCGTTAAAAATCAACTTTTTGGATATCACTTATAACCGTTACGGTCCCTGCTTTAAATCAATTAATTTTTATTAGTTTATATTTATATCTGCATACATATAGGTATGTATGTATTTATATATAGCACATGCAACTCACAGATGCATGAAATGCCTCCGGCGACATAATTCAACACTCTCCAATCGCATTATGCGCCAAATATTTTATTAACGCACTTGCATGCATATTTTAATACAATAACAAATCTAGCACATATATACATACATACATATGTACGTACCCTGCAGGGAACTCAATAACTAGTGAGCAAAATTTCTAGTTCCGAACTAGCGAAAAGGTGTCAAAAGGGAACTAGATTAATTGTAGCTAGACCGTGACCAGTTCAGAAGGAGTGAATTGAGTGACCATTATTAGCACACTTTGATTTGTATGCAAGTGACAAAAATTCTACGAAAATTTTTCGTTCGTTCAATTACCTTCGGCTTTGTATATTTTTGCAATTCTCAGATGTTTAATGAAGCATTTTATATAAAGAGTTTTCTATTTGCATCTCTTATGAAATGAAATCTTCCCCTAATTATGCTTTTCCGATCCCTCAGGCTTATTTTTAATTTTTTTTATTTTATTACTTTTTAAATATTATTGTAAATTTTTATTAAATAAATAAATAAAAAAATATTAGTTAAAAAAAAATTTAAAAAAAAATTATCATCCACCTTGACACCGACAGGATTCGCACCCGCGACCCTCAGATTGAAAGGCAAATGCGTTAGCCAGTCGGCCATCGCGCCACTTGCATGAAGTGTGTCAAATGCTGCACTTAAGCGGCAGATGTAAAACTGTAGAATTTGTAGGTACTTGGAGCTAGTTCAGAACTATCGAAATTGTGCCAATAAACGAACTTGTGAAAACTGTAGAATTTAGTACTAGTTCGGAACTATCGAAAATGTAGTGCAGAGGGCGACAATTGACACCGCCTAGGACATCGCCGTGTTAAATTCGCCAGTTGATAACATGCAAAGAGATTTAGCTCGCACTAGTAGTGTCGAAAAATGCACTAGAGGCGACCTAGTTCGGAACTAAAGATTTTCCCTACAGGGTAAAAACATGCATAATCAAATATGACAAGTGTGAAAAGCGCATGACAACAGCAACACCTCGCTTGATACGTATGAACTGTTGGCTTGGTTGGCATGTTCATCATACATACATACATACGTATGTATGTATATGTATGTTTGCATAAATTTGTATTCAATAGCTAAATATAATAAAAAGTTTAAAAGAATTATGCTTTCGCTTTTAATTAAATTAGCAAAAAGTTGAATGAGAGCAAATCAAAGCAAACATTTTTTCTATTTCTTTTTTTTTTTGCATTTCAATGCAAATATTTAGCGCTTATAAGTTCTAATTGAAATAATTAACAAGCAAATCCGCTAATGATCACTAAATACTCCGATTGAATGTTAATTGCATTAAAGTAAAATGAAAAAATTAATTAATGAGTAAATATAAATAAGTACGCTCAGTGATTTGCAAAAAAAAATGAGAGGGAGAAAATTTGTTTTTTTTATTTTTTTTTTTTTTTTTTTATAAATTTTTTTTTTATTTGTATATTTTGAGAGCTGCTAATGCGAGCACTAAACTGCAAATCTTTATATATATTACGCTAAGCGATTTTTTGTATGCACCATAACTTTTACACCGTTATACCGATTTTCGATAATGGGGTGTCAAATGAAAGGGCTTGACCTGTAGATGTGCAGGAAGGTTTAATATTTTTGAAAAGGGTTGCCACCCGTTAAAAAATTTAATTCTCCTGTATAGTTTGATTGATTTTTAAATTTCAGGTACCATATGAAAGGGCTTCAGGTGAAAATGAGTAATTTATTAAAATTTTTACAAAGAGGGTTGCCACCTGTTCAAAAATTCAGTGTTACGATATAGTTTGTTTGATTTTTAAATTTGAGGTGTCATATGAAAAGGCTTTACGTTAAAATGAGTAATTTATTAAAATTTTTACAAAAAAGGTTGCCACCTGTCCAAAAATTCAGTGCTACGCTATAGTTTGTTTGATTTTTAAATTTGAGGTGTCATATGAAAGGGAAGATAAAGAGGAGTAGAAAGGGAAGATAAAGAGGAGTAGAAAGGAAACTAGAAAGAGAAAGAGTGGTGCGATAAATAGCCTTTTGGAGGTCGCTTTAAGGTTAACATATTCTAGAAAACTATTCAGCATGAAACTTCGCTATGGGGCTCCTCGGACAAAATATTTGTATAAAAATCTAGGTCCACAGAAAATAAAAATAACCAGTGACTATGTATGTATGTACCTATATGCTTCATTTTATATTTTATTAACATGAATCTATGGACTTAAACCAATGTATATTCTGTAATTTTTAAGGGGAAGTCAAATTTAAAATGGCAATACAAAAAAATTGTCAAATGTGGCAATATGTGGTCTTCCACCCTCAAATTGTCGCACAGTGAATTGAAAGCCACAGCATCGCGTGGCAGGGTTTACTAGTATAATTTATTATTATAACTCATGCATAAGATTACACAATTAAAAACTTTATAAAAATTATATTAAAACATCTTCGAGCATGCACTTTTTTCTATAAAATCTTTATCGCAAATGTTTAACAGACTTCAATACAAATCAATTACAGAACAAGACATTTCCCCTTTCCTTAAGTTTGAGTGAAGCTCATTATGGACACTATTTTATTCAATAACTGCAACCATTTATGGAAATTGTGTTAAAAAAATTCAGCGTAAAATCTCTGCACATCAGCAGTGGGAAAAGTTCGGCTAGAAGTTTATTAAAAGTGGTAAATCATATTACCGCGAACAGTGAGCACGATTGACGGCAAATTGCCAAGAGAAAAGCGTATAAATTGCAATTTTTCAGTCTACGTCGATTAAATTTAAAATTCAACAGGTTACCATTAAAAAAAAGTTTGAGAAAGACAGGCGCAATTGGTGGAAATATGCAAATTATCAATAACGAGATATATAAATTTTACTTGACATTTTCAGTATTTTCAATTTTATTCTTATAGTGATTTTTTTCTTGCTGCTAAGTGTATTGGCTTTATAAGACATTATAGAACATCAATTATTTTTTAACGATTTTCAAACGTCGAACTTGTCTTCGCCCATATTCGATCCAAAATTCGCCCATTTGAATATCTTGAGCATTTAAGACCTTACCACTCCAAAACTGGGTACATATATATGCATACATATAATATTATACTAGAGTGCTGCCTACTGTCGAAACTCGACAGTTTTTCTAGATGTTTACTTATGACTAAGGTGAACCTATAGTTTTTGTACAATTGTTTGTTGTTATTGTCACTGTTACTATTTTGTTGTTGTTCCTGGCACTGCTACTCTACTGTTGTTTTTGTTGTTAGTATTTTTGTCGTTACTCATCGTTACTCATATTTCTGTTCTTTTCTTTCCTTAATTTCTTTCCTATTTATGCTTCCTTATCCTTCTTATTACATGACTGTGTTTTTGTTGTAGTGCTTTTGCTACTTTTTTGTGTTTCTACTTCTTTGAAACTACACACCACTTCCAGCCAAACATGTTCATAATTCCAGTACGTATGGTGAGCAAGCACAAATTCACCTAATGCACGCGCATTGATACAGCTCTGTAGTTTTAAAATGCATGCAACAACAACCACACGGGAATTTTCTAACGACGATTGTGGACGCATTTTCCAACCAATTTTAGTGAAAATTGGAGCAGTTCTATTTGAGAGCAATACCTTTCTAACGGTGTGCTTAGTTTTAACCCTAGAACCATAACGATATTTCATACTACGTTATTACTAATGTACGTAAATTTTACGTAGTGATTATAATCCGCCTAATACAACTCTCATTGTTCTCCATTTTGCATCCAAAGTTGATTACACTACTTTACAAATGGTTAATTTGAATAAAATACCAAGAAATTCCTGATCTCAAAACTTTTTTTTGATTTTTTTATGGTTATACATATGATAGTGCGTAATTTTGTGTTTTTCTGGATATCACTTCATTCAAAAGTTCGCCAAAGTTACAAGAGCGATAACCACAGGCAGTACCTCGTTCGAAAGGAAATTAAAATACGCTTCCAATGACATACAACTTGTAGCGGTGGAACAAAACCTCGCTGGGCGATAGCTGGTCAAAATTTTTTTAATTTCTTGCGATTTTTTTTTTAATTTTTTTTACTAATTTTTGTTCCAGGTCCAGAGATATAGGTCAAAACGTGGACCCGGATGACACCGGAATTTTTTTGAGCAATATTGATATAAAAAGAAAGGCTTTGAGCAGGGCTTTTACATGGAGCTGTACTCATTATGATTCCTAGGTTGGTTCCAAAGATATGGGTCAAAATGTGGACCCGGATGACCCCGGAACGTTTCTGAGCAATAATAATATAATATATATATACTGTCGCGTTATAAAAAAATTACATGAGAATATTACACTTTCATATTAAATACCATATCCTATTTTTTCGCTTATTACTAACTATACGTAAATTTTACGTATAGGGATTTGCGCCAATCGCTCTCACACCTGCAAATGACAACATTTGTTGTACTTTTATATTCGTGTATACGTAAAAATACATGCTGCAAGCACTGCCGGAGTTAGGTACCGTTACAGTATGTTATACTTGTGCAATCACAATTTGAAAATTCTATATACGTAAAATTTACGTACATTATGGTTCTAGGGTTAAAATCGTTTCAGTAGTTTCGACGTAGAAGATGGAACAAAATTTATGTTAGCGTATTAATAATATAGATAGATACCCATCAGAATCTCATGTACTGCACATTTATGTTTTTCTTCTTAGTTTAACAAACAAAATTATTTTAGAGGACGTACATATGTATGTAGCAGCCAATTTAATGCTTCCATTCGTTATTCAATAAAATTAGTATTAGATGAAACTATGTAGTCAAGTAGGTACTCATTATTAAAATTTTAAATATTCAACATGTACTTACAGTTAAATACCTACGCATGTACATTTTTTCAAAAAGTAAAAAAGAGCAGCAAAAGAAATCTACCCAGGACTGCCTAAAAGAAATGTAAGCAGGAATCTATTGCAGATTTGTAGCACCTTTGGGCCTATTGGGAAACTACAAAATTTATTTAAAAAAAAAAATTTAAATTTAAATCCAAAAATATGTATGAGTAATTGTACCTTTGAATTTATTAGTATAAATGTAAATAGTTTTAAGTGCATAATAAATATTAAAATCAAATACCTAACATAGTTTTTAGCTGAAATTCAGGTTTAATAAATTAGTTCTTAAGTAAAGTTGTAACTCTTTTAACAGATAATTTGCAAAATTTTCATAGTACCTACATATACATATGAGTTCCTCTGCTGAACTCAATACTTGCTCTTAACATAATTAAGTGTCTCTATAAGCATTTTATAACAACAAATAAACATTAGTTAACTAAGCGCTTTTTCCTTAAATCTTTTTCTTGTCAATGAAAGGCAGAAGAGTAAAGCTAAATTTAAGAATTATTTTATGTTTTATTTTTTTTTTTTGTACTTATACATTTTTATACTCTTTGTACTAGGAAAATTTGACTTAAACTTTTTCTTTTTTTTTTGTAATTTTTATATTTATAAACTTGCTATTTCTTATACATATCGCTAGCTTAGAGTGCAAATTGTGTAAGTCCTTTTTTCAAACTTTGTAGGAGAGACAAAAAACAAAAAATAAAAAAATTTCAAAATGAAAAAAAATTTCTGTTCATGTAAATATTTTGGACTTACACAATTTCTTCGCTTTTTGGACTTACACAATTTGTGTATCACTGAATAACAACGAGTAGATATATGACAAGTATCACAGACTTGTTTAGCGTGGTGCGTATTTGATTTTTCTAGCGTTCTACACTTAAAAACACTTTTTCATAAAAATGGACTTACACAGTTTGCACTCTAAGGTAGCGATATGTAACTACATAAATACATATGAGGCGCTCAGCGCCAAAACGGCCTAAGACCAAAAAAATGGTTCTGAGAAAAAAAAAGTTAAAAGAAAATACGTTTTTAAAATATTTTTACTGATTTTTTATTAATCGTAAATAAAGATTAGTTGTAATACTTGTTTAAGGTTAATCATTAGGTGTTAATTAAATTACATAAAGAATATTTTAAACGGTTAATACAATAATTAAAGTGGGTTAGGCCATTTTGGAATCCATATAAAAAAAAATATATTGATAGGAACTGAGGGTTAGGCCATTTTGACTCCATTAATTAAAACATACAAAATTTCTTCACATAAATAATAAAAATAATTTTTAGCGTTTTAAATAATAAAAATTAATAATAATTGTTATTCGTGTTTTTTCTGAATATCTTCGCCTTCAGCTCTCGAACTTATTTTTGAATTATTATAAAAATCATGCTTTATGGGAGGTATGAACTCTTTGAGTTCCTGTAAATCCTTAAACTTTGCAGCTTCAATGAATCTTCCTCCAGGATAAAGCTGTTCCAATTCCAGTCTACGAACTTGCAGGAGTTCCTCTTTGAAATATCAACTTCTTGAAATAAACATCTATGTCATTTGAATATTTGTATTGAATTATAAATGACTTCACATTTTGGAATCGAAGCCACTGAATCTTAAGCCATTCAACTTTTGAAGTCTTGTCTGGGGAGATTTTTATGTTTGTCACAGTTTCTCGATTAAGGATATGCTTTTAAGAGCATCTGCCGTCATCTTTACCTAGTGAAATGGTTCAACATGGCTAACTTGGTTTATTTTTCGAACATACTCTTGATTAAAACGTAACATGCGTTTTTGGCCTAACCAACACATCTTTTTTATTTCTAGGATTCGATTTGGCCTAAGCGGCTTAGGCCATTATGGCATCCACATTTGTTTGAAGTTTGCATAGACGAAAAACAGTTTTCAGCAGGTAGTATAACTTAGTGTTATACTATACAATAGGGAGTTTTTTTAGTATTTATTTCAAAAGGTTCCGGTTAGATCAGCATAGTCAGTTAGATTTTTTTTGAAATGAGGGTTAGGCCGTTTTGGCACTGAGCGCCTCATATATAGTTGTTTTATTTGCAAATTTTATGCAGGCTAAGAAAAAATATATTTACTCATTGTTAATTGTATGTAATTATGTATGTAATTATGTATGTAATGTATTTTAATTTTATGTTATGATATAAAAATCAAAATAGAAAAGTAATAAAATAAACAAAAGCAAGAATTATTTGCTGTGTATTTCATTTCACAATCAAAGATTATATGATGTAAGGTAAGTTTTTACTACTAAGGGCCATTTTCACAATGACGAGTTAACTATCGAATGCCAGTTAACTCGTCACTGTGAAAATGGTCCTAAGCATATTTAAAGCTTAAAAGATTTCTATTCTATATTTCATAGATACGGTAGGTGCCGCTAGAGATGCTTTATACTGCTGAAAGGCTATCAGTAGGCTATTAAGCGCCTGTCTGAACATCGATACATACTAGGTTATGAATCAAAGTATTTTATTCTCCAAGAACTTTAAATATGTTTTTCTTTTCTTATAAATATTTTAAACAGGGTTTGAAATTGCTTAGCTACTTTTGCTGCATTTGCTTTTGCTTTGCCTTTGCTAACGAAAAGTAAATAGGCAAACTCGGCCAGCCGAGTAAAAAATGAGCCGTGTTTGCTTGTATAGTTAAGCAAAGCAACGCGATTTGGGGGATTTCATTTTACTTCCAGCAATTAGTTGTGTCTTTGCATTTTTTCTGCTTTTGCTTATTTTGCTGAAACGAGTTGGTTACGCATATTTCGATTTTTTATACATATTTACTTATGTATGTATGTATGTACACATAATATGTATGTATGTCCATTTATAAACATCTTTTCATGTTGAATTCTGCTTAAAACTAGTTTCAGCAAAATAAGCAACTGTAAGCAAAAATTTACCACTCAACTAATTGCTGGAAGTAAAAGCAACGCTCTCAAATTGAGTTGCTTGGCTTAACTACACAAGCAAACACGACTCAGCTGAAAACTGAAGCGAATGATTCGTGTTTTCGTTTTTGGCTCGGCTGAATTCAGCAATAAGCAAAAAACATTGGATATTGCTGTTTTGCAGCAAGCAAATTCAAACCCTGATTTTAAATCAAACAACATAAATCAATCCAACTTTTTATTTTCTTTCCACTGTGCTACCATTTTTTTTTTTTCACCGCCACTGTGCCCATCGAACACGCACTGATTCAATTTACCTTCTGCTTCTGCTTCGTTACAAATCTCTTACTTACGCTTACATTCCGGTCAGTTGAACAACAAATTATATTCATTTTATATTCTCATCACACTAAATTTCGATGCTCAATGTTAAAGTGGCATTGCTTGCAAAAAAAAAAAATAATATCCCAAAAGGCGTCACCAATACAGCCTTACGTGCTTAATACTCGTACTACAATCAAGGCAACTCCGACTACGGCCAATAAATTTGTATGTAAATCTGCAAATAGTATCAAGCATTTAAGAGGATTGTCGAGCGTATCAAATAATCGTTAAAAACACTTTAGTTGTGCTTGTTCGAACGCACATACATTCGCCTGCTGTGAAGTGGTGATAAAATGCGTTGTAAGTATTAAAATGTTCGAACTGGACAACTTCATTTAACAGCAGAGAAAAAGAAAGCAAAACAAAAGATAAAAAGACCAAAAATCAAAAATCAAAAACCAAGAAGCGAATAAATATAAAAATAAATTGCTTGAGTGTCCCTATCAAATGTTTCATACATGAATGAATCAATGAATGAATGAGCGCATGAAAAGCGCAATCAACGAGGAAAGCGGTCAATTGTGTCCCCTAATTCCAAAACAATTTCCCACTTGAAATGGAAAGTTTTAGTTTTTATTATTTTTTTTATTTGCTTGTTATTTTTTTTAACTTAAAGCATTGTTTGCAATTTTTTAGTGTAAGTTTGTCCGATACGCTTTTTTAGTTTGCTGCTACGCGGTTAACTGGTGTATTAAGAATTGTTCTGATGAAGATATGCTTGTTTTTTTAGTGTTTTTTTTAGTTCAAATTGAATTTGTGTGACTGATTGTGAGATTTATGAGTTTTTAAGCTATTTTTAATTTCTTTGGAGATTTTGAGGAAATTTACCATGATGATGATTGGGACTAAGTAAGCTGAGCTTGTTTGAAAGGTTGCGAACCGTAGTTTTCTGTTTATTTCCAAGTCATCAGAGATCAGCATTGCATTTCGCATGTCAACATCCTCCAAACGATCATTGAGTTTCATGTCACAAATTTGCCTGTATCCTTGATATCAAGGAGAACCTGTGCGAGCGAAAATTACCTAGAATGTTGACTCATATGAATAACTACGTTAAATAGATAGTTGAAACTGAAAAGTCTATAGTTTTCGGTTCTAAGATGCGTAGCCGCAGTGCCAGTCTTTGGCCGTATACAAATCTGGGTCGTTCGGGTACTTAAAACTCTTAGATCAGTCTGGTACTATTTACGAGCTTCTTCAAATACCGATAATTTGCACTGAATAACGCTACAATTTTTCGCTTTCCTTATAATTCTCTGAAGATCGTGAAATTAAGACCCAATTTTAGTATCCTCTTCAAGTATTTTCATACACATTCACATGTGGTTAAAAGCCGGTTTCACCATCTCCGGCTAATTTAATCGCTGAATATTTTGATATAAATTTTATGGGGAGCTGTCAAATAAATTGCTCAACCGGAGATGGTGAAACCGGCCCTAAGTGGTGGCTTTGTAGTCAAAAATAAAAGCGGTCCTTTTTGCCAAAATATCTCAACTTTCTTCGTGCGTGATTATCATCCTTTGTATTTTTTTATTTTTGCACCCAAAATACATATATATATGTATGCTCATTAACTTTTGCGTGCGCCATTAATGTCAAAAGATTCATAAAAAAAATATACAACAATAAAAAAATAAAAAAGTTGGTTAATCATCGCCTTCTGCTTCATTCCTCGAACGCATTAATAACCCATGCGTGTATTTCCGGTTTCCAGCAAATTTTATTTCCGGCGCAACCAGCATCTCGACCCCCTTACCTAGCACAAAATGCTGCTGAGACTAAGAACTCAACATCTCTTTGGTTGTGCTTAGGTTTTGGTGGGTTTGTGTGTGTGTGAGCGATTGGTACTTGAATGGCAATAACAATAAACAACAGCAGTGCTAAACAGCGTGACAGAGCCAAGTATACCGCAACAATAACAATAGCAATAACAACAACAACAAAAGATAAATGTGGATTTCTTGGCGCTTATTAGCTTTAGCAAATTTACTTTTGGGCGAAGAAAAGAATAAAATAAAAAATAAAAAAATGATCCAAGAACAAACGGAGAGGAGAGATTGAAAACCCCCAGCGAGTGAACAAGAACGCAAGACGACATGTGCTCACGAATGAACAGATATCTCTCTGATCTCTCCCGTTACTTTTCATACCGATCCCTAGAGCTACCACCTTCGAAGTCCTCCGCAACCATATTTAGGGCATGAACGAAGGAGGTAGAACTGGAGTTAGGCATACGGATAGTCCGTACCGTAAACAACGCAACGCTCTTGGGTGTTACCTTCGACAGTCTTGGCTCCCCCTCTGCGCATATGACCGCGATTGCTAATAAGGCCCAAAGCCGTAACAAAATCTTCAAGTCACTAGCTGGCAGCTCGCAACACCACAGAGGCCATCCCAATAGCCACCTGCTACAACCAGAATCTCCCCCCCCCCCCCCCAAGTCAAGAATCACCTTTTGCCCAGAAGTAGAAAAATACATCAAGCAACCTCTAGACCCGACGGCTTACAGGCATGCCCTAAAGGTGATTCATATCGATGCCCTCACCACCATTGTTTCAGTCCATCCATCATACATAATTCTTAAAGACCAACCACCCTCCCCTCCCTCCAAAGAAGAGGAATTGCAGCTGCCGAGGGAAACCCGCGTCACTCTTGCGCAACTACGGTCAGGCCACTGCAGCCACCTCAATTCATATAGGGCCAGAATTAGGGATTCCAATTTTTCCCATTTTTGCGATCCCGGGATTTTCGGTATTTTTTTTTATAATCCCGGGATCCCGGGATTGGTCCCGGGATTTTGCCATTAATTATTTTCCGACATTTTGGGTTGAAAAAAGTGAATATATTTTTCGTGGAACGCTACAACTTTAAAATGCAAAGAAAGTAATTGATTTTTATTGCTATTTTTTATTTAAAACAAAAATTATTTAATTAAAAAAAAAAAAAATAAATTCATGCGTATTATTTAAAATACTTAAGAGTTACTTTAAAAAATACAAAAAACAAAGAAAATGGCATACATTTGGTGTAAGAAATATTTGCTTTACAGTTGGTACTTTTAAGATATTGACAAGAAGGCTTGCGATCATTTGATAATAATGTGTGACAAAATAAAAAAATTGAAAGTACTTTTTCGAGGTTCACATATGTTAAACGAGTAGGCCTTACCAAAACATCCGAAGACTGCATATTTAGAATTTCAATACACCCTCAAAATCTGGAGTTACGGGCCAAAAACCCCTCTTTCATAGGGTAAGTCAGTCTGTTTCGTCTATCAACATGATTTTTAAATATTATCGAAATTAATTTTTTTCCATAATTTTTTCATATTTCTCGAATAATTTGTTAACCAGTGTATATATATAATTACATATTTCGAAACAATCTCCTGTTAATACTGTTTTCAACGAGATAAAAACTATTATTAAAGATGAAAAATTGAATCTTTGACATTGTAGTGTGAAACTCTCAAGTCTAATTAAAATATTACCTGGTCTTTGGTAATTTTATTTCTTGATTATTGTTTGCTTTTTCTTCCAATATTTACTTTTCATGGGAGAAAATTCCGAAAACTGTTGAGAATAAAATGGCCCAAAATCAGGAAATCGAAGTTATCAAAAGAATTTTACCACAAGAATTAAAAATTTTAAAAGTACCTAACGTACGTTTCCTTACTTCACAACAAAAAAATTTAATTAAAAAAAATCAAAAAATATTAATTCTTACTTTCACTAATGGACATTTTTAATTTTGGCAAAAATGTTGCACTTATTATGAATTTTCTTCGGGCTTTCAAATTTTTTTTCTCTATTCCAAAATTTTTTCTGGCCTTTTTGTTCTATTGACAAAATGTAAAACTAGCCTGATTACGGGGAAAACATTTCTGCTCTTCTGCGTTGCATTACTTTTGTTATGCATCATATGAAAAATGCAACATTTTCACAGGGCACAGGGCACATGTTGATAATTCTGCCATATAATAATTCAAAATTTTCGTTCAGAATAGTATATTAGTATACAGATCTGAGATCAATAAAAATTATATAAAATACTTTTTTTTGCTATAATAGGGGAATATTCTGTCTTTATTTTATCCCGAAAATCCCGGGATCAAAAATCTAGCAATCCCGGGATTTTCGGGGTGTCAAAAAGGGCGGGATCCCGGGATCCCGGGTTTGGAATCCCTAGCCAGAATATACCTTACATAAATAATGTATGCCCAGACTAGGGAGAGACGCCGAATGAGACACAACATCTCTTCATATATCCACTTAAACCAACTCACTTAACCCCCCTGTCCCTCTGGACTAGTCCAAAAAACGCTGCCTAATGCATGGACCTCCCGTTAAGTGAGCCTGAGCCAATCTTACCGGCTACACAGGGCTTAGTACTGCTATAACAACAACAACGGACGTTAAAGATATCAATTTAAAGGAATTAATTCTTGAAGTATTAATTTACTAAGCTGCTACGATACCAGCAGGGACTCCGGCTGTACAGCAACGGCACCAATTTTATGCGAAGCAATGAAGATCCATGCACATAGAGAATTGTTTTCTAAGAGCAGCCTGCGAGGTAAGGCCGTCCGACTACATTAGGGTGTGTCTTTCTTGTCACTTCACTTTAGAATAAAACTAAATAAATTTAAATTACTCGTAGTAATTTTTTTACTCTATAATCCCTTTACAGAATTAACCTCAAACATCCTCGTCTCTCTTTCAACGTACGCTGGGTATAAAATCATAGTCAAGTTATTTAGTTGTTGTGAAAGTAAAAGTTTACTAAACCACTTTGTACAACCACAGTGTACATACTCACATATTTCCATACACAAACATTTATAGTACATTGTGTTTGTTTGCCACTGGAAATAATAAAAACAAATATTTATTTTAGCTTTGGCATCCAAGTATAAAGTTGGTCATTTAGACGGTGAACTTTGTAAACTGGTTTAATTACAGTGAAACAGTGAAAGTGTAATTTAGCTGAAATATTTTTTGGCTACAAACATATGTACATATTTTGTTGTTGTTGTGTTGCTTTCCGAATAAGCAGAGCAAAATACTAACGGTGTACGTTTGTGGAATTTGTGCAAATAAAGGTATACTAGTAAACCCTGCCACGCGATGCTGTGGCTTTCAATTACACTGTGCGACAATTTGAGGGTGGAAGACCACTTATTGCTACATTTAACTATTTTTTTATTGCCATTTTAAATTTGACTTCCCCTTAAAAATGGCAGAATATATACCGGCTTTAAGCTTAATTACTGGTTATTTTTATTTTCCGTCGACCTAGATTTTGTATACAAAGATTTTGTCTGAGGAGTCCCATAGTGAAGTTTTAATTCGAATAATTTTCTACAATATTTTATCCATATATGTAGCTACCTCCAAAAGATCATTTGTCGTACTTCTCTTTCTCTTTCTCTTCCCCTTTCCATTTTATTTGCTCTACCTCTTCCCTTTATCCATTTTATTTTCCGTACTCTTGCGTTCCTTTAATTTTCCCCTTCACTTTCTTTTTATTACAGGGCAAGACCTTTCATGACACTCAAAATTTGAGAACCGGACAAACTGTAGCGTAAAAATAAATTTTTGAATAGGTGGCAAATCGTTTTGTAAAAAGCGTAATAAATTTTCAGGCCAAGCATTCTCATATACCCGGCAAAGCCATTTTGGTGGAGTAAAAATAAATTTTGGAACAGGTGGCAACCCTTTTTATAAAAATTATAATAAGTTACTTATTTTCACGCAGGGACCTTTCATATGACACTTTAAATTTAATATCAAACTGTGGAGTAAAAATAAATTTTGGAACAGGTGGAAACCCTCTTTGTAAAAATTATGATAAATTACTCATTTTGAGGCAAAGCACTTTCATATGACACCTCAAATCTAAAAATCAAATAGACTATAGCGTAAAAATTAAATTGTGAACAGGTGGCAACCCTTTTTATAAAAATTATAATAAATTACTTATTTTCTCGCAGGACCCTTTCATATGACACCTCAAATTTAAAAATCACACAAACTATAGCGTAAAACTGAATTTTTGAACAGGTGGCAACCCTTGTTGCAAAAATTGTAATAAATTACTATTTTCCAGCTCAATTCCTTTCATATGGTACCTGAAATTTATAAATCAAGCAAACTATAGAGGACAATTAAATTTTTAAACAGGTGGCAACCCTTTTCAAAAAAATTAAACCTTCCTGCACATCTACAGACCATCGGTATAACGGTGTAAAAGTTATGGTGCGTACAAAAAAAATTAAAGCGTCAATAACGGGTATTCATGAACATTGATGTGTAAACTGTTTCGAAATCGGATATTTATTCCCTTTTCCTTATTCCTTTTCTCCTGGTTTTCTATTGATTAAAAGGCGACTATCGTTTTTGTAATTTTTTGTTGTCATTGTGACTGCTACTATTTTGTTGTTTTTGTTTGTTTTTGTTTTTGGTTTTTGACTTTTGATTTTTTATGTTGTTTTGTTTTGTATTGCTCAGAAACATGCAAGATCATCCGAGTCCACGTTTTACCCATATCTGGAGACCCGGCCTAGGAATCATAAAGAGTAAAGCTCCGTGTAGAAGGGCTGCTCAACACCTTTCATTTGATACCAATATTGCTCAGAAACATTCCTGGTTAATTCGGGGTTACATTTTGACCCATATTTGGGGACCCGACCTAGGACTCATAATGAATAGGGCTCTATGTGAAAGCCCTGCTCAACACCTTTTATTTGATACCAATATTACTCAGAAACATTCAAGGATCATCCGGGTCCTCGTTTTGACCCATATCTCGGGACCCGACCTAGGAATCATAAAGAATAGGGCTCCCTGTAGAATCCATTCTCAAAGCCTTTCATTTGATACCAATGTTGCTCAGAAACATTCAAGGATCATCCGGGTGCTCCTTTTGACCCATATCTGGAGACCCGGCCTAGGGGTGACAATGAAAAGAGCTTCATATCGAAGTCCTGCTCAAAACCTTTCATTTGATACCAATATTGCACAGAAAATTAGAAAGGTAGATGTAGGTGTGCATATCCATACATTTGCATACATGTTCAAACAGGTTGGTCTTTTTAATTTTGCCTATTTGTCGCATTGTTGCAGAAAACGACAACAACTTCACTTCGCTCCGTTGCTGTTGTTGTTGATATTTGTATTTGCACGGCTATGCATGCAAGCATTTGTAAGTACATGTCTATCTACCTACCTACCACTGACAATGCCAAGCGATTCACACGGACGCAGCTGTGCACTAACACAAAGGTCATTTACGTTTACGCGTAAACTTTACCTGTTTTTCGAAATCACTCGTAGCTACAGCAAAGATGTTTACACATCAAAAATCGCTTAGCGTAATATGTATAAAGATTTGTGAATATCTCGTTTCAGAAGTACCTACTAAGAAGCATAAATACATGTGCACATCTGTATGTATTCATTCAATATTGTGGATATTACTGCAAAAGCAAGGGGCTGATACTCCGGCTCTGCAAAAATTAAGTAAGGAAATATCTCTCTTCTCCATAATTATGTATATTGGAACTCAGCCAAGAAATGGTCTTTGAACCAAAAAAATCTTTGTTCCTTATCGAGCGCTCGTTAATGAAGCAAACAAGCACGACAAGTCTTAGGATACCTTTATGAAAGACTATGATCTATATAAAAACCCCACCTTTTTTTGTAGACGCTAAGGTCAAAAATTCTCAGGATACCTTTATGATATTGGTCAATACCATGACCTGTATAAAAACCTCTTTACAAACCACCCTCTAATAACCTTCACCTTTTGTACGTGCTCTTAAATGCCATACATGAGTTTTTATATCTCCATTTTCTCTCTATCCCTCCGCAATGTAATACAATATCATACTCTTAAGCTAATTACAGCTAAATTACAAAAATGTCACTTGCACACTTAAGTATCAGCTTTCTTGGAAACCCACGCGCCACCTACGCTCATTTACACGTCCTTTTTCACATGCTTTTTGTAATAAAAAGCCTTTGTTGAAGTGCTTTTTTCGCCATGCCCACATAAATTTATTTTTAAACTCTCACTTGCTTATCCAAGCAAATTTGACAATTATCATAAGCAGTGCTGCTTAATTTGTTTTAAATTTGACAAATAACACTGGATCACAAAATGAAATTTTTTGTCTGTACTTTGGACGTGACCATCCTATCTATATGTAAAATCGGTCGCTGATTCCGAAAATCGGGCTCATTTTTAATTCTATGGGAAGGTTTTTGAGATATCGGCAATTTACCGTTATTTGGCCACTGGCTCCACTTAATCCTGTATACCTTTTTAACGCAGTGAGCTATCTTCCTTGGAGTGACACTCAACGAAAGAAAATTAAATTTCCTTTTCATCGCTGCTATAACATTTTTCTGTAACTCTTATAGTTTCTGAAATATTGACGATTCAATTTGAATTTTTTCGATTTTTTACGATTTTTTGAAGAAAAAATTGAATTTGTCAGGCAATATCTTTTAAACCAATGTCTTCACCTTCGGTTTTACTCCTTTACATGAAGCTCCATTCTATTGGGAAAAATATAAGCTATCAACGAAGAAAATCCATGGTAAAATGGAAAAGTTATAGGCGATCAAGTAAATGGGCTTTTATCTACTGCGCTGCCAATGTGCTGCTACTGCAGATGTGTAGGTATTGGTATAACATGCATAGAATATACCCGTGCAGAGGCATTGCGCGACTTGGATGTATTTACTTGATCGCCTATAACTTTTCTATTTTACCATGGATTTTCTTCGTTGATAGCTTATCTTTTTCCCAATAGAATGGAGCTTCACGTAAAGGAGTAAAACCGAAGGTGAAGACATTGGTTTAAAAGATATTGCCTGACAAAGTCAATTTTTTCTTCAAAAAATCGTAAAAAATCGAAAAAATTCAAATTGAATCGTCAATATTTCAGAAACTATAAGAGTTACAGAAAAATGTTGTAGCAGGGATGAAAAGGAAATTTAATTTTCTTTCGTTGAGTGTCACTCCAAGGAAGATAGCTCACTGCGTTAAAGAGGTATACAGGATTAAGTGGAGCCATTGGCCAAATAACGGTAAATTGCCGATATCTCAAAAACCTTCCCATAGAATTAAAAATGAGCCCGATTTTCGGAATCAGCGACCGATTTTACATATAAATAGGATGGTCGCGTTCAGAGTATTTTTGGCTGTAGAGCAGTGTAATCACTGACACCTCATTCAGGCGCGTGTCTCGAGAGCGCGTCATGCCTGTTGCTCCTAAAAGCACAAGCTCCTAAAAAGCAACCTACATACGTACCTATAATTGCAAACAAACTCTGCAGATGTTATGTCTCATTTTGTACGTGTCAACAACAATTTAATTATTCAATTTATGAAACAACCAAAGCCACAAAGTTCAAAAACTCAAACGAAATGGTCGCATAGCAAAACATACCCGTAAGCAAGGCTATTAAATGTAAAAACCTTTGAATTTTATTTTTGGCTGCTGCTGCTGCTGCTCTTCACCGCCAATGATAATCATTTCATACATACAACAAAGCAGATTACATGTGGCTGCTTGTTGTACAAAAAAACATGTTGAGCACATTTGATTTTCATTTGTGGAGCAGCGTGGAGTGCGTTTCATAGGGAGTCATGATTTACTCATTGTGTTAATTAGCGGTAGGGAGTAGAGGTAACAAATGTACAGAATATGTATTTCAAATTGTAATTGAATTCTGAAAATTTCAAGCCTTTTGCTGCTTCATATACGAGCAATGCAAATCTAATAGCGTCGCTTGCAACCACAGCTCCCACATTAAGAGTCTCTAAACAATTTTGTGACGGTTTCTTTTCCCTATTAACTCACTATTCCACCTTTACCAGAATTTACCATAGCTGTGATCTAAAACGCTTTATGTATAGGGTAGTCCTTTTCTTATACACCTTGAGACCATTCCCTGCAAGAACTGTGCAGGTAATTTGACCGGTCATATGACCGGCAGGCATCACCAAAAGTTTTGGGATATTTCCTACCACATTCTTAAGGGCATCGGGAACTTTTGTGACCGTTTCATTCATCACGTTCCCGTATGTGTATTTTCAAATTCCATTCTATCCTTATCTATCTCATTGGTTTTGAACTTGGCTAGAAACACATACGAGTGTAAATGTGTTGGTAATATTATATTTTTGTAATAGTGTTAGTACTTTCGGTCACACAATTTTAGCAGGGATTCTTAGTTTTAGAGAGAACGTACATATGCTGTGAGAAGTCTTTATCTTTCAAACTTTCTCTGAAGTTTTTCTTAACCCTAGATTAGTTAATGTTGCCCAAGAGGCATAACTTAAGTATCAAAAAATTTATTTTACTTTCAATTTGTATATACTTAACAAATCTATTCCGTAGTATGAGCAGAACCCAAATAAACGGCAGGCACTTCTGCGAAATTTAGTACTACGGTAGTACTCACTTAAGAAGCGACAATTACAATTTGAACAAAATTTCCAGCTTCCATATACGCCTATTTAAATTGTTCGCACAATTGATTCCATTTCCTATAGATATATGTAAGTAAATATGAGTAGTCCACTTTCAGAAGTAGCTATCTGAAATTTTTTCGCTATTGAGTTTTTGATTCAAAATCCTTACTATTCTGAAAAAAGCTTTAAATACAAATACACTCATACGCCTTGGCACACATTGATGTCACCTCATACATATACGGGCGCTTAAAATTCTAAAGCCATTTTATTTCCACCAGAATCGCTTGATCCATAGTATAGATTCTATACTATAAGAGTAAATTTAAAGCGTCTTAATCCATTAATATCCGTGTTTGTTTTGAAGAAGTATTATAATATTTTTCCTCTTCTTAATTGACGAGTAACCGTCTAGACGATTTTGACCGAGTCCAACGGAGCGCTCCATTCACTTCTGTTTGGTGATGACTAGCACCATTTGGAAATACCAAGGGAAGCAAGGTCACTCTCTACCTTAAACTTCCCAACGTAGTAGAAGCCTCTCTTTCCACCGCGGCGTTCCGTGCGTTTTTCTGCTTTAAGAGAGAGAAAGAGGGAGGTTTTGTAAGAGGAAATACATACCCATACGGGAAAAACGTCTTTTTATACTGATATACATACTATTCTTATGCGTTTCAGTTTCAAAACTAGCTATGTGAAATATTTAACATTAAAGTTGCAAAAATCTGTAATATTGCGGTTATATTTTTGTTTATCGTTAAATTCCTTATGGACTATTAAAAAAAAATTAAATAAAATAGAGCTTGAGGCCGTAGTGGTTTTTTATAATATGTGGCTTAACATGAAAAATTCACATAGCCACTTTTGAAAGTGAAGTAGTAATACATATTTATCTTCATATGTCATATACAGGATTGCTTTAGCTTTACATAACAAACAACAATTTTGGATTATAATTAATGAATATGCATGAATTGTACTCGTATGCAGTTTTGCCAGATTTTTTTTGTCCCAAATCGTCAATGTAAAAATAAAAATCGTCATCCATTTTTTACCCCATCTGCGGCAAATGCAATCATGTTTTTATAAGGCACATTTTTCTCGATGAAACACTCTTTTATCTCATTATGTAAACTGATAGCGTCGCAGATTCCAACACGGACCAAAAAAAAGTCTCACTGAAAAATTTATACATACTCTCACTACAAGACTGAGTAATTTCGTATTACTTATATCAGTGGATTCATCAACGCTCAATGAAAATTTAGTTGTTCGGAGTATGGCACATAGCGATTCTAGCTGGTACTGCCCAAGAGCGTTCTGAATAATACTTGTTGCTTTTGTTCTTCCACACGATAAAACTGCCGCCGTTTTAGAATCGTCGAAACTGCTTTTTATACACTTTACAAGATCAGCTACGGCGGAGAATTGTAGATTGGGTTGAGCAATGAATGCACTTATTCTATTCGTGTAGCAGTGCGCTCAGAACCAAGGCAATGTTGCATTTTAATGTAGTAAAAGGATTTATGAAAACCATAATAACAGTGTTGGAAAAGAATTGAAGAAAACCAATCAGATTGCCCTAATTTTTTTTCTAATTATGGAAATTTGTATAAAGTAATTAATTTTTATTACAAATAAATCTATATTTCTCTGTACTTCCTAAAATCGTCATTTTGTGACATGAAATCGTCCCATCGTCATGGAGTCCAAAAATCGTCAAAATGACGATGCCATCGTCATTCTGGCAACGCTGCTCGTATGTGAAGGTGTACAAGCTGTTAGCTGGACTCTATTCTCCCTCATAGTCGAATACAGATGTCTAAAGTTAGATACCTGCACATATAAACATACATGCTTGTACATTTTCTTGTTCTTAGAAAATGGCTTATTCGACTTCGTTTTGTGCACTCCCCACCACAGACATATCTTTCAAGGCACTCACATTTGCTACAGTGAATTTACACAAAAGTACACTTTGTATTGTTATTATGTTATTTCGACGACTTTGATGAAATCATCTTAGGCGTTGACAAATTAATATTTTGAGAGGAGATATTTTGAATATTTGCAAGGCAATGAACAAGTTGTTTGAATACTGGATAATAATGGGAGGAAAAGGAAAGAGCGTAGGTTTAATTGAATTTGTGAGTACGTATACACTAAATTGATTATAATAAGACATTGTACACAAAGTGCTAATGAAATATGGGTGTAGAAATAATAAGCACTTGTATATAATAAGAAAGAAATAGCATTGATATGAAAGCTCAAAGATGTGCTTGTTAAACGTTTGGTATACCTACATACATACATGTTTAATGAACTGACATCTTTATATATATTACGCTAAGCGATTTTTTGTAAGCACCATAACTTTTACACCGTTGTACCGATTTTCGAAAATTTGGTGTCAGATGAAAGGGCTTGACCTGTAGATGTGCAGGAAGGTTTAATTTTTTTGAAAAGGGTTGCCAGATGTTTGAAAATTTAATTTTACTGTATAGTTGGTTTGATTTTAAAATTTTTGGCACCATATGAAAGGGCTTGACCTGATATTAAGTAATTCAATAAAAAATTTACAAAAAGGGTTGCCACCTGATCAAAAATTAAGTTTTACGCTATAGTTTGTTTGATTTTTAAATTTGAGATGTCATATGAAAGGACTTGGCATGGAAATGAGTAATTTATTAAAATTTTTACAAAAAGGATGCCACCTGTTTAAAAATCCATTTTTACCCTACAGTTTATCTTATCTTTATATATATTACGCTAAGCGATTTTTTGTACGCACCATAACTTTTACACCGTTATACCGATTTTGGAAAATGTGGTATTAAATGAAAGGGATTGACCTGTAGTTGTGCAGGAAGGTTTAACTTTTTTAAAAAGGGTTGCCACCTGTTCAAAAATTCGTTTTTATGCTATAATTTGTTTGATTTTTAAATTTGAGGTCCCATATGAAAGGGCTTGGCCTGATGATTAGTAATTTATTATAATATTTACAAAAAGGGTTGCCACCTTTTAAAAAATTCAAAAACACACTACAGTTTGTTTGATTTTTAAATTTAAAGTGTCATATGAAATGGCTTTGCCTGGAGATATGAAAGGGCTTTACTTTAAAATGAGTAATTTATTATAACTTCTACAAAAAGGGTTGCCACCTGTTCAAAAATCAGTTTTACGTCATAGTTTGTTTGATTTGTTTAGATTTGAGTTGTCATTTGAAAGGGATTTGCATGAAATGAGTAATTTATTATAATTTTTACAAAAAGGGTTGCCACCTGTTAAAAAATTTATTTTTATGCTCCAGTTTGTTTGATTTTTAAGTCTGAGGTGTTATATGAAAGGGCTTAACCAGAAAATTCGTAATTTATTATCATTTTTCCAAAAAGTGTTGCCACCTGTCAAAAAATTTAATATTCCGGTATAGTTTGTTTGATTTTTAAATTTAAAATGTCATCTGAAAGGGCTGCTCTCTAGATGGATAATAAAATTAAATTTTTACAAAACTGGTTGTCACCTATTTGAAAAATGTTGTTGACATTGTTTCACTATAGGAAAGAAAGGAAATGAATGTGAAGGAAAGCTAAGGAAAGGGGAAAAGGTAAGAGGAAAGTGTACGGAAATTAGAAAGGAAAAAAGCGAAAAGGAAACGCAAAAAGGACAGGATAAGAGCAAAAGGAAGGAAACTGGAAAGGGAAAGAAGAGTCCGGAAAATGGAATTTTGGAGGTCGCTAGAGGTTTAGAATTTCACTATGTCTCCTCGGACAATATAACCAGTAACTATATGTTTTATTTTATAGATATTTTATTATAGAAATATTATATAAGAAATATGGTTTTTCCACTCTAAAATTGCTCCGCTTTCAATCTAATTGGTCGAATTTTCGACCACGGGAATACTAGTTGATTTATAATTTATGTTTGGTTTTAGAACCAAATTGATTTTAAAACTGTTGACCCTAAATGAAATAATGCAATTTTGCAAGCTGTTAATGACATTGAAAACTCCCTTGAAATATTCGCAGCAAGCAATTTTGCCATATACTCGTAAATCGTTTATTATATGCACCCTTGTCACTTAAAGTGGCTCTAACTTTTGCTCAAGCGCCTAAAATTTAATAGTAAACTTATTGTTAGTAAACTGCATATCTTTAAATGAAATTTTTTTCTATAGATACATATAAATAAAAAGGCATAGAAGAAAGCAAAAAAAACAAATGTCTTTGACAAAATGTCATTAATTACCACTGCTTCTAGATAACATTCTACTACGCAGCCACTTGTGCATCAATCGTCTGCTACTGCTTCTTCTATATCATACTTGACGCTAATACGAGTATGCCTCTGAAAAAGATAAATGTATAAACATACATACATACATACATATATAATACAAAAGAAAGCGATAAGCATTTTTGCAGCGAATGTTGTACGTTAAACACATTAACCACTTCAGCTGCCATTGACATCGACATTGGCATGGACATCGACATCGACACCGGCCATCATCACTATGCTCATCACCATCGTTAGCCACATCCTTCACAGCGTCAACAACATTTTCAGTGTCAACTGCAAAGAAGATAACAACATACTTAATACGGTCATATGTCTATGCCGTTTTAGGAACTATGTATTCATGTTGTTTTGTTGCTGCTGCTGCTCCTGTTGCTGCATTTGCCAACAACATGCATATCTACTTGAGTGAACTTAAGCGCTTGCTTGAGTGTTTTGTATGCTACTAAATTCATACTTACATAGCTATGTGCCTCCTCACATACGCATATACATATGTATTAAGGTGGAGTGAAAACATATGGAGATTTTTTTTTTGTCTCTTTTTTAAACGTACCAGCAAGTTGCCTTTATACGAGTTAATGAAGCCTACAAAATTTTATGGCGATAGGATGACGTTTTGAACTGCCCACAGTCCACGATCTGGTACAAACATGATATTTTGAAAATTATAAAATCAAAAAACGAAGTATGAGGATTGCTAAACATGGCTAAGCTGAGTACTAAAGTGATTTTTTTTTTGGAAACAACAACAACAATTGTTATTAAAGGTCAAAGTTTATACTATGCATTTTTTAAATTGCAATTACTTAAAAACTGCTGAACCTATTTCGAATAGTTTTATACCATTCGATAGGTATTTTGATTCCCTTTAATTTGATATACATTTTATGTATGAAAAGTAAGGGGGGTAAAAGGGGGGTTGACCCCCGCAGGGCGGCTGTTATGAATTCCATGGGTGCCATTCTGGCTTTGGAATAAATTGAATTTCCAAAAAAAAAATTTTCACTCCACCTTAATATGTATGTACACATTAGGGCATTTTAAGCTGGAACATGTACATAGCAGCAATCAGATCTGACATTGTGCATATTTTATTATGTGCATTGATTGGCACAAATGTCGAAATGCTCAATCAAATCTACGATATGATTGTAGTTTTGCCTCATTGTTTTCAATGTGTGTGTGATTGACATGAGAATGAGAATTAGCAATAGAGTGGCAAATGAAATATTGCTAAGCCCCAAAATTTATGTAAAAGAAGGTCTATATTAATGTCCCATTCGGCTCTGAAGGCGTAAAGTTGAGCTTTAGGAATTCAATGGCAAATGTCGTTTGGGCAGTTACGAAAGTCTCACTTAGACGGGCATGAAGACTAAATGGCGATATGTAACTGAACTGGTCAACCTTCATAGTCTTTGCAATCGCTTACGATCCATAGCAAACTAATTTTTTCCTTCTTTTTTTTATACTCAGCTGTACTAGTACACAGAGTATTATAGTTTTGATTTCATAACGGTGGATTGTAACAGAATGAAATAATCGAGATAGATATAGACTTATATATATCAAAATGATCAGGGTGAAAAGAGAAATCGATTGAGCCATGTCCGTCCGTCCGTCCGTCCGTCCGTCCGTCCGTCCGTCCGTCCGTCCGTCCGTACGCACGATAACTCGCGCAAAAATTGAGATATTTTGATGAAATTTGGAATGCAAGTTGGTATCGAGACTGGGACGGTTGGTATTGAAAATGGGCGAAATCGGACCATGACCACGCCCACTTTTCCTATATAGAAAAAATTGGAAATTTGGTATCTCAGTCACTAATAGAGCTGGAGCGATGAAATTTTACCCACGTGTTGAGCTCAGGCCCCTATGAAGAAATCTGATGAAATTTTGGAAAATGGGCGGTGCCACGCCCACTTATTAAGGGTCAAACATGGAAAGTTTTATATGTCATAACTCAGAAACCATTGAAGATATATCGATGAAATTTGGTATGCGTGATTTACTTACTTAGGCAAACCTTTTGATGAAAAATTGTTAAAATCGGTTCACGGCCACGCCCACTTTTATATATGGGTCTTATAAAGTGACCTAATAAAAACATTTGAAGCGATATCTCTGTCAAATATAAAGATATATCATTGAAATTTTATGGCAGCAGTCCAACTATGGACACAAAACAAAAAACATAAAAATTTTGGAAAATGGGCGGTGCCACGCCCACTTATTAAGGGGCAAACATTGAAAGTTTTACGAGTCATAACTCAGAAACCATTGAAGATATATCGATGAAATTTGGTATGCGTGATTTACTTACTTAGGAAAATGTTTGGACTAAAAATTGCCAAAATCGGTTGACGACCACGCCCACTTTTATATATGGGTATAATAAAGTGGCCCAATAAAAACATTTTAAGCTATATCTCTGTCAAATTTAGAGATATATCATTGAAATTTTATGGCAGGAGTCCAACTGCGGACATAAAACTAAAAACACAAAAATTTTGGAAAATGGGCGTGGCACCGCCTCTTTTTAGAAGCAGGAATATACGAGATTTCTGAGCCCATAACTCGACAAATAAGTGAGATATTATGACGAAACTTGGTGTGTACACTTCTATTACTTGTGGTAATACATGTTCAAAATTTTAGCGAAATCGGTTGACGACCACGCCCACTTTTATATATGGGTATTATAAAGTGGCCTAATAAAAACTTTTTAAGCGATATCTTTGTCAAATATAAAGATAATTCATTGAAATTTTGTGGCATGAGTTCCACAATAGACCGGAAACAAAAAATAGAAAAATTTTGGAAAATGGGCGTCGCACCGCCTCTTTTTAGACAAAGGAATATACGAGATTTCTGAGCCCATAACTCGACAAATAATTGAGATATTATGACGAAACTTGGTTTATACACTTTTATAACCTGTGTTAATAGACACGCAAAAATGTATTGAAATCGGTTTATGACCACGCCTACTTTTTAACAAAGATATTTCTGGATTACCCTTTGGGAATTTGTAATGTGACATCTTTGTAACTAGAAGTCATAAAGGAATGAAATTTTGCACAAAGAATAATATTCATATGCTTAGTTGAATAACTGATAAAAATGTTGAAAATGGGCGTGGCTACGCCCACTTTATACAGCACTCTCTTTATATACCGTGTTTCCTTCAAACGAAAACAAACAATGAAAGCATACAGCTGAGGATCTAATGTTCGATTCCACTCGAACTTAGGCTTCCTTACTTGTTATTCTTATGATTAAAGTAGGTACTACATGCAACAATTCTTGAACCGTACTTAAATCATAAATACGTACTTAAAAAATAAAAAAAAAACAGAAGCACATATTTTCTCAATAACGCTATTTTAAGTTTATGATATTTGAGAATTTATAGGCAAGTATGAACATTTACTACAAAACACTACGTACGCGTACAAAACAGACAAATAAAAATGCATATATATCTATGTATAAATATAAACCAATCCATTACTACACACATATTTTGCCCATTCATTCTTTCAGGCATTGCTTGTTCTTTGTGCGGATTGTATGCAGTGAAACTAAACTTGGCAATGTGCAATGGAAAAATCGGAAAATGGGAAAATGTTTTTGTGGTTATGTAGCTCGGTTTGCACGTATGATATGTATGTATATACATATGTGTTACATGTTGAAAAAAAAAACACATGTAGTACTTATGTAGTATGTATATATGTATGTTGTACTTCTCAAGTACTTATGTATGAATGAGTGTGCTTGTTACATGTTGTTTATGTGTACGAAAAAAATTGTTGTTAAATGTTACAACCGATGCACTCTTCCGTATTGCCTATTGCGGTATTTATTGCGAAAACTGCAAATGGAAAATGCAAATAGAGAAATTTAGAAGAATTAAAAAAGGAAATAGTGTTGAGGCATTGCTCACAAATCTGATACTAGCTAAGTGAGGTAAACGCTTTTGTGTCGTAGCTTTAGGCTGGTCGAGAGTGTTAAAATTTGTAGCACACATATATTTAAAACGAAATTGAGCCATTACATAGATGACGCATAAGATTGCTTTTTAGGACTATTAAAATTTTACAATGGGTTCGATAGAGGTCTTTAAAGTATATAGAGAAATAGTATGGTGGAGCTCTTTTCCCCAGATATGGGTCAAAATGTGGACATGGATGCCTCGGAATGTTGCTAAGCAATATTGGTATCAAATGAGAAGTGGAAATCAAGGGTTAAATATAGAGCTCTATTGGATATTATGCTCAACCCAGTTCCTAAGGGAAAGGGAAAAGGAAAGAGGAATGGAAACGAAACATAAAGAGAAGGGAAAGGAAAAGGAAAAGGAAAAGGAAAAGGAAAAGGAAAAGGGAAAGGAAAAGGGAAAGGGAAAGGAAAAGGGAAAGGAAAAGGAAAAGAAAGGAAAAGGAAAAGGAAAGGAAAAGGAAAAGGAAAGAAAAAGAACAAGTAAGGAAGCCTAAGTTCGAGTGGAATCGAACATTAGATACTCAGCTGTATGCGTTCATTATTTGTTTGCGTTTGATGGAAACACGGTGTATTTTATATAAAGCGAGTGCTGCATAAAGTGGGCGTAGCCACGCCCATTTTCAACATTTTTATCAATCATCCAACTAAGCATATGAATATTATTCTTTGTGCAACATTTCATTCCTTTATGACTTCTAGTTACAAAGATGTCACGTTACAAATTCCCAAAGGGTGTTCCAGAAATATCTTTGTTAAAAAGTAGGAGTGGTCATAAACCGATTTCAATAAATTTTTGCGTGTCTATTAATACAAGTTATAAAAGTGTATATACCAAGTTTCGTCATAATATCTCAATTATTTGTCGAGTTATGGGCTCCGAAATCTCGTATATTCCTTTGTCTAAAAAGAGGCGGTGCCACGCCCATTTTCCACAATTTTTCTAATTTTTGTTTCTGGTCTATTGTGGAACTCATGCCACAAAATTTCAATGAATTATCTTTATATTTGACAAAGATATCGCTTAAAATGTTTTTATTAGGCCACTTTATAATACCCATATATAAAAGTGGGCGTGGTCGTTAACCGATTTTGGTAATTTTTCGTCGACACATTTGTCCTAGGAATTATATTACGCGTACCAAATTTCATGGATATATCTTTAACGGTTTCTGAGTTATGGCTTATAAAACTTTCAATATTTCACCCTTAATAAGTGGGCGTGGCACCGCCCATTTTTCAAAATTTTTGTGTTTTTTGTTTCATATCCGTAGTTGGAATCCTGCGACAAAATTTCAGTGATAGATCTTTATATTTGACAGAGATATCGCTTAAAATGTTTTTATTAGGCCCCTTTATAGTTCCCATATATAAAAGTGGGCGTGGCCGTCAACCGATTTTGACAACTTTCCGTCAAAACATTTGCATAAGTAAATACATCACGCATACCAAATTTCATCGATATATCTTCAACGGTTTCTGAGTTATGATATATAAAACTTTCAATGTTTGACCCTTAATAAGTGGGCGTGGCACCGCCCATTTTCCAAAATTTCATCAAATTTCTTCCTAGGGGCCTGAGCTCAACACTTGGGTAAAATTTCATCGCTCCAGCTATATTAGTGGCTGAGATACCAAATTTCCGATTTTTTCTATATAGGAAAAGTGGGCGTGGTCATGGTCCGATTTCGCCCATTTTCAATACCAACCGTCCCAGTCTCGATACCAACTTGCATTCCAAATTTCATCAAAATATCTCAATTTTTGCGCGAGTTATCGTGCGTACGGACGGACGGACGGACGGACGGACATGGCTCAATCGATTTCTCTTTTCACCCTGATCATTTTGATATATATAAGTCTATATCTATCTCGATTATTTCATTCTGTTACAATCCACCGTTATGAAATCAAAACTATAATACTCTGTGTACTAGTACAGCTGAGTATAAAAAGAAAAAGAAAAGGAAAAGGAAAAGGGAAAGGAAAAGGAAAAGGGATGGAAACGGAGACGGTAAAGGAAAAAACATGGAATGAGAGAGGGAAGAAGGGAGAGAAATAGTAGGAGTGGGAATCGGAGAAAGAATAGGAATGGGAGCGAAGAGAGTGAGAAAGATACAAAAAGCTTAAAGCAAGGAAAATTGTACCAGAAAAGAAGAGAAAAAGGAGAAAATAAAAGAAAATAAAAGGGATGAAGAGAAGGCAAAGGAAAAGAAAATGGAAAAGAAAATGGAAGAGGGAAAGGGAAAGGAAAAGGAAAAGTAAAAGGAAAAGGAAAAAGAAAAGGAAAAGGAAAAGGAAAAGGAAAAGCAAAAAAAAAGAAAAGGAAAGAGAAAGATAGAGGAAAGGATAGTAAGCGACGAATACGAAGAAGGCATGAAGAGTACTGAACTTTTGAAATATTTCATTTTCCCTCACTTTTTTTAACTTTTTATTTGACTGCTTCGGCGGCCTGCTCTTCGCATATACAGATGTGTAGCCCACTTTCAAATGTGGCTATGTGAATTTTTGATATTAAGCCATAAATTAGAGAATACAGAAAGAGTTTTTTAAATGTGTACATATAAAGTAATAGAGACTTGTAAAATTTTATTCGTATTTAATGCAATTTTTTTCAGATTACAGAAGGATTTTGCACTAATTTCTCAATGGACATTATACACATTTAAATGCTGGTACACAATACATCAAAAACTCAATACCGAAAAAATTTCACATAGCCACTTTTGAAAGCGGACTACTTTCTTGCGTCCTCTGGCTGTACCCATATATAAACACGAAGGGCACGTACAAAACTCAGCCAATTTCAAACCTCTCATATTCTTTTGTCTAAAATTATGTTTTACCAATAACTAAGTTCTAATTTTATGAGCGTTTAGAGAGGCGAGTTAGTGATGGGCGAGTCCGAGATGTTTAGACAATCGAGAGAATCGCCATCGTTGCAAATTCAGAATCGAGTCAAAAGTTGACTCGCTCCTCGACTACACAATCGAGATGTTTTTGCGATTGTTCCGAGTCAGCGAGTCGGAGGTTGTTTCGATGACATCTCGACTACACAACCGAGATGTTTTTGCGATTGTTCCGAGTCTGCGAGTCGGAGATTGTTTCGATGACATCTCGACTACACAAGCGAGATGTTTTTGCGACTGTTCGGAGTCGGCGGGCCGGCTGTTGTTTTGATGATTTGTTTTAGTTGATAAAATAAACTGAATGAGTGTTGTTGATGAAGAAAGTAGGATTGTTAATGGAAGTGAGGCAAATACATATGTAAATAAATGAACCAAATTGAAAAATATGCTATGTATAGACGCTGCATTTTTGCAATCACAATTAAAGAGTGTTGTGCTTAATAAATACAATTAATTATTTAACATTAATACATTAATAAATTTTCTGAAGTGAGACGCTTACGAAACAAATTAATTTTACGAGCAGTAACAACGGCAATAGATTTGTACCACTGTATACTTTTTTTAAGCAATTTTGATATTCAAGCGGCAACAATAAATGTTATGAATTTTTGCAGCGAGTCCGAAATGTAGGGTTGCTTTGAAAACGAGAGGAAACATTGGCGAGTCTGAGATGTTTTAGCGATTGTTTCGACTGACGGCCGGACGGATTTACGACTTGACTCGAATACGAATGAAAACCATCGAGAGCATTCGAGATGTTTCAACAATCGAGAGAATCGAATAAAACATCTCGGACTCGCCCATCACTAAGGCGAGTAGATGAAATGTTTCAATAATGCTTAAATTTCAGTTGCAGTGACATTTGATGTTGCTAAAAGTAAAATTTTTATATAATCAATATTGCAAAAGATGCTAAAAATAAAATAAGTAATTTAGAATGTTATACTAATGGATGATAAAATCTTTGTTTTTTTTTTTTTTTTTGTATTTTAAAAATAAAAACTTTTTACTATCTAATTGAACGCTTTTTTTACAACTCTCATAAAACCCATTTTCCAACTAATTACAATAAAAGTTTAAAGCGCATATACACTAAATACTAGCGACTAACATAATTTTGCGCATAAAATTTCAGACGAAAACAAAAAAACCAAAACAAATAATAATAATAATAATAAAAATAAAACTTTGCTTTACCGCATAGTTGTGTGCATAAACAAAATTAGAAGTGAAAAGTGGACATGAGCAACTGCAATAAAGCATCTATGACTCCGTTTGGCTCCCTCTCATCTTTTGTTCACTACGATGCTGACCACTACCTTTACAGGCTTTTATGATCTAAACAGCCTTGCCGCTGGGGCAACTAAAGTGGCAATTTGAACCTTTTTAAGAGCCAAGCCACCGAAACCCAACTTTTTGAAAATATGCAATATTTGAACCTTTTTAAAAATTCGGGCAACTTTTGGTCCTTTCTTACTTTCAAAACTATAATGTAATAAATATTTTTTAGTTTTTTTTTCTTAAATATAAAAAAGCCTCTTTGTTACCTTTTCATTTTTCATTGGCAACTCGCCGCTGCGAAGGAAAATCCCGAAAGAATTATTTAGGAGTATAAATTTTTAGAATGCAAGAAAATTGTTTGAACAAACCAAAATAGAAGAGTTTTGGTACAGCGTGGTGAATATGAAAAACGATTTAAATGAGAACTTATTGTGAATTTGTTGCAAATATATTAATAGCAGTGCATCAGCAGGAAGATTATTTTCAAAACTTTCACTATTTAAGACCAATCTTACAAACCGCTTGCAAAATTGATACGTGCAGTTCAATGACCTCCGCGCTCAATTTAACTAATGGAGATTTTTTCAATTTTCCTTAATTAAAAACTGGCCAATAGCTCACATAAAATTCACATAAAATAATTATTAAAAAAAAACGGCCATGTAAAAACATACGTGGAGATTATTTAAATTCTTGGATACCGGAAGAAAATTTGGTTGTCAAATATCTGAGAACTAAATTTTAAATCTATTAAATTATAACTTATTTATATTATACTAGCAGATACCCGTCCCGCTTCGCAGCGACGAAAAAATTTGTATGTTATAATGAGGGGTTCACTCTACATTTTCCTTTCTCTTTCTTTTTCCTTTAGTTTTACCTTTACCTTTCTCTGTTCCTTTCCTTTAATTTTACCTTTACCTTTACCTTTACCTTTACCTTTACCTTTACATTTACCTTTACCTTTACCTTTACCTACCTTTACCTTTACCTTACCTTTACCTTTACCTTTACCTTTACCTTTACCTTTACCTTTACCTTTACCTTTACCTTTACCTTTACCTTTACCTTTACCTTTACCTTTACCTTTACCTTTACCTTTACCTTTACCTTTACCTTTACCTTTACCTTTACCTTTACCTTTACCTTTACCTTTACCTTTACCTTTACCTTTACCTTTACCTTTACCTTTACCTTTACCTTTACCTTTACCTTTACCTTTACCTTTACCTTTACCTTTACCTTTACCTTTACCTTTACCTTTACCTTTACCTTTACCTTTACCTTTACCTTTACCTTTACCTTTACCTTTACCTTTACCTTTACCTTTACCTTTACCTTTACCTTTACCTTTACCTTTACCTTTACCTTTACCTTTACCTTTACCTTTACCTTTACCTTTACCTTTACCTTTACCTTTACCTTTACCTTTACCTTTACCTTTACCTTTACCTTTACCTTTACCTTTACCTTTACCTTTACCTTTACCTTTACCTTTACCTTTACCTTTACCTTTACCTTTACCTTTACCTTTACCTTTACCTTTACCTTTACCTTTACCTTACCTTTACCTTTACCTTTACCTTTACCTTTACCTTTACCTTTACCTTTACCTTTACCTTTACCTTTACCTTTACCTTTACCTTTACCTTTACCTTTACCTTTACCTTTACCTTTACCTTTACCTTTACCTTTACCTTTACCTTTACCTTTACCTTTACCTTTACCTTTACCTTTACCTTTACCTTTACCTTTACCTTTACCTTTACCTTTACCTTTACCTTTACCTTTACCTTTACCTTTACCTTTACCTTTACCTTTACCTTTACCTTTACCTTTACCTTTACCTTTACCTTTACCTTTACCTTTACCTTTACCTTTACCTTTACCTTTACCTTTACCTTTACCTTTACCTTTACCTTTACCTTTACCTTTACCTTTACCTTTACCTTTACCTTACCTTTACCTTTACCTTTACCTTTACCTTTACCTTTACCTTTACCTTTACCTTTACCTTTACCTTTACCTTTACCTTTACCTTTACCTTTACCTTTACCTTTACCTTTACCTTACCTTTACCTTTACCTTTACCTTTACCTTTACCTTTACCTTTACCTTTACCTTTACCTTTACCTTTACCTTTACCTTTACCTTTACCTTTACCTTTACCTTTACCTTTACCTTTACCTTTACCTTTACCTTTACCTTTACCTTTACCTTTACCTTTACCTTTACCTTTACCTTTACCTTTACCTTTACCTTTACCTTTACCTTTACCTTTACCTTTACCTTTACCTTTACCTTTACCTTTACCTTTACCTTTACCTTTACCTTTACCTTTACCTTTACCTTTACCTTTACCTTTACCTTTACCTTTACCTTTACCTTTACCTTTACCTTTACCTTTACATTTACCTTTACCTTTACCTTTACCTTTACCTTTACCTTTGCCTTTACCTTTACCTTTATCTTTACATTACCGAGACCATCCATCACCATCTGGGCCCACTATTTGAGCTATTTCTGGGAAAGCTGTAAGTTGAAGCCCTGCTCAACGCCTTTCATTTGCTACCAATATCGCTCGGAAGCATTCAGGGGTCATTCCGGTTCATGCTTTGACCCATATCTTGGAGAGTAGCCTAGGTGTAACTATTTAAAGAGCTTTTTGTTGAAGTCCTCCTCAACAGCTTTCCTTTGCTACCAATATCGCTCGGAAATATGCAGAGGTCATCCGGGTCCACGTTTTGACCCATATCTCGGGACCCGGCCTAGGCATCGCAATGAAAATAACTCTATGTTGAAGGCCTGCTCAACACCTTTCATTTGATACCAATATTGCTCAAAGACTTGCTGGGTCACTCTGGGTCCACATTTTGGCCCATATTCCGGGAAGTTCCCACTTTTCCGAAAGTCTGTATACCCTATCACCAGCGCATATACCATATGAATCTACTGTGAACATTTCATAAAGATCGGTTGATTACTTTGGGAGTCCATAAATAACACACACACATACACACACACACACATTCATTTTTATATAATAGATATATGTTCACTTGAATTAAATATATGTTTACTCTAGTTTTACTTGGTTTTAGTAAAACACTGTTCCTTAACCTGTGAATAGCTGTAAGCATTAAATAAACCACAAAAATATATAAAAAATGTGTTTCTAGCTAAAAAAAAATTTGGGGGCAACTTTTTTCCCTTTGTTGGGCCACTTTTTGAAATTTTTTAGAGGCAGCACTGGAAGCAAATTGAGTTGAATTCAGTTGAGTTGAAATAGAGCACTTTTACAGTAAACAGAAACTTTTTTTTATTTAATTAAAGCTAAAATTTAATAAATACGCTTTTGTTGAAATAAACTGAAAATGGGTTTAATCGCTCTGGAGCATATTGCTAGATGGAAGCTAAGGGCGATTTTTATACTCAGCTGTACTAGTACACAGAGTATTATAGTTTTGATTTCATAACGGTGGATTGTAACAGAATGAAATAATCGAGATAGATATAGACTTATATATATCAAAATGATCAGGGTGAAAAGAGAAATCGATTGAGCCATGTCCGTCCGTCCGTCCGTCCGTCCGTCCGTCCGTCCGTCCGTACGCACGATAACTCGCGCAAAAATTGAGATATTTTGATGAAATTTGGAATGCAAGTTGGTATCGAGACTGGGACGGTTGGTATTGAAAATGGGCGAAATCGGACCATGACCACGCCCACTTTTCCTATATAGAAAAAATTGGAAATTTGGTATCTCAGTCACTAATAGAGCTGGAGCGATGAAATTTTACCCACGTGTTGAGCTCAGGCCCCTATGAAGAAATCTGATGAAATTTTGGAAAATGGGCGGTGCCACGCCCACTTATTAAGGGTCAAACATGGAAAGTTTTATATGTCATAACTCAGAAACCATTGAAGATATATCGATGAAATTTGGTATGCGTGATTTACTTACTTAGGCAAACCTTTTGATGAAAAATTGTTAAAATCGGTTCACGGCCACGCCCACTTTTATATATGGGTCTTATAAAGTGACCTAATAAAAACATTTGAAGCGATATCTCTGTCAAATATAAAGATATATCATTGAAATTTTATGGCAGCAGTCCAACTATGGACACAAAACAAAAAACATAAAAATTTTGGAAAATGGGCGGTGCCACGCCCACTTATTAAGGGGCAAACATTGAAAGTTTTACGAGTCATAACTCAGAAACCATTGAAGATATATCGATGAAATTTGGTATGCGTGATTTACTTACTTAGGAAAATGTTTGGACTAAAAATTGCCAAAATCGGTTGACGACCACGCCCACTTTTATATATGGGTATAATAAAGTGGCCCAATAAAAACATTTTAAGCTATATCTCTGTCAAATTTAGAGATATATCATTGAAATTTTATGGCAGGAGTCCAACTGCGGACATAAAACTAAAAACACAAAAATTTTGGAAAATGGGCGTGGCACCGCCTCTTTTTAGAAGCAGGAATATACGAGATTTCTGAGCCCATAACTCGACAAATAAGTGAGATATTATGACGAAACTTGGTGTGTACACTTCTATTACTTGTGGTAATACATGTTCAAAATTTTAGCGAAATCGGTTGACGACCACGCCCACTTTTATATATGGGTATTATAAAGTGGCCTAATAAAAACTTTTTAAGCGATATCTTTGTCAAATATAAAGATAATTCATTGAAATTTTGTGGCATGAGTTCCACAATAGACCGGAAACAAAAAATAGAAAAATTTTGGAAAATGGGCGTCGCACCGCCTCTTTTTAGACAAAGGAATATACGAGATTTCTGAGCCCATAACTCGACAAATAATTGAGATATTATGACGAAACTTGGTTTATACACTTTTATAACCTGTGTTAATAGACACGCAAAAATGTATTGAAATCGGTTTATGACCACGCCTACTTTTTAACAAAGATATTTCTGGATTACCCTTTGGGAATTTGTAATGTGACATCTTTGTAACTAGAAGTCATAAAGGAATGAAATTTTGCACAAAGAATAATATTCATATGCTTAGTTGAATAACTGATAAAAATGTTGAAAATGGGCGTGGCTACGCCCACTTTATACAGCACTCTCTTTATATACCGTGTTTCCTTCAAACGAAAACAAACAATGAAAGCATACAGCTGAGGATCTAATGTTCGATTCCACTCGAACTTAGGCTTCCTTACTTGTTTGTTTATGTCTTTACTTCCGATAACCTTGCGTAAACTGACAGATGCCAGCATAAAAAGTTAAGTGAAAAAGGTGCAGTGAAAGTCAACAGCAGCCTTGACGATTTGGCGATAAAAAGTTACATCAACTTGGACAGGTATGAAGTTTCAAATTAATGGTAATAAATTCTAAATTGGCTTGAGCTTATATTAAAGTTTGTAGCAAAAGCGAATGACTTTAATAGTGCAAGAATGTTTGCTCTAACTTTCTAATGCCTTACACTAAAAATAGAATTAGTAAGTACTCTCAATGCAAAACTCTATTTGCTGATAATGAAGCTTAAAGCTGATTTTGTATTTTAAAAATGTCTTAATTGTCTGCGGCTTATATATAAATACCTACATGCACATAAATACAATATACGCAGAGTTGCTTTGAAATGTATAAAATTGCAGAAGAGCAACTCAGTAAATCATTTGGTATTTATAAATTTGCAACGCATTCATAATTTCATTCCAGTGCACTGAACTGAATTTGCGGAAGGTAATCAAATGGCCAATAACCGGTGCAAATGTATATACATATCTATACATATATGTATATACATACCCACCAAACAATCTAAGCCTTATTTAAGAACTAAAACAGCAGATTTAAAGGCTTACGAAATAAGGCGCGAAAATTATAAAGGTAGCAAATTTGTAGGGCGTAAGGCTTAAAATAAGGCTGATTTTATTATGTTGATGTAATCAGGCCATAAGGAGTACGCTCTCTCTGAGAGCACACCTTATTCCAAAGGCCTATCCGCCATGCGAAATAATGCCTAGATAAGTATTAGAAAGTTAGGAGCAGACAGAGTGAGTGCATAACAGAAGCAGAGTTGCCAGCATACTCCTTTTTATAATTTTGATTTCATAACGGTGGATTGTAACAGAATGAAATAATCGAGATATATATAGACTTGTATATATCGAAATGATCAGGGTGAAAAGAGAAATCGATTGAGCCATGTCCGTCCGTCTGTCCGTCCGTCCGTCCGTACGCACCATAACTCGCGCAAAAATTGAGATATTCTGATGAAATTTGGAATGCAAGTTGGTATCGAGACTGGGACGGTTGGTATTGAAAATGGGCGAAATCGGACCATGACCACGCCCACTTTTCCTATATAGAAAAAATCGGAAATTTCGTATCTCAGTCACTAATATAGTTGGAGCGATGAAATTTCGCCCACGTATTGAGGTCAGGCCCCTATGAAGAAATTTGATGAAATTTTGGAAAATGGGCTGTGCCACGCCCACTTATTAAGGGCAAACATTGAAAGTTTTATGAGTAATAACTCAGAAACTGTTGAAGATATATCGATGAAATTTGGCATGCGTGATATATTTATTTAGACAAATGTTTGGACGAAAAATTTCCAAAATCGGTTGACGACCACGCCCACTTTTATATATGTGTATTATAAAGGGGCCTAATAAAAACATTTTAAGCGATATCTCTGTCAAATATAAAGATATATCATTGAAATTTTATGGCAGGAGTCCAACTATGAATGTAAAACAAAAAAACATAAAAATTTTGGAAAACGGGCGTGGCCCCGCCTCTTTTTAGAAGCAGGATTATACGGTATTTCTGAGCCTATAACTCGACAAATAATTGATATATTATGACGAAACTTGGTGTGTACACTACATGTTCAAAATTTTAGCGAAATCGGTTTGACGACCACGCCCTCTTTTATATATGGGTATTATAAAGTGACTTAATAAAAACATTTTAAGCGATATCTTTGTCAAATATAAAGATAATTCATTGAAATTTTGTGGCACGAGTTCCACAATAGACCGGAAACAAAAAATAGAAAAAGTTTAGAAAATGGCCGCCTCTTTTTAGACAAAGGAATATACGAGATTTCGGAGCCCATAACTCGTCAAATAATTGAGGTATTATGACGAAACTTGGTTTGTACACTTTTATAACTTGTGCTAATAGACACGCAAAAATTTGTTGAAATCGGTTTATAGCCACGCCTAATTTTTAAAAAATATATTTCTGGAACACCCTTTGTCAATTTGTAACGTGACCTCTTTGCACCTAGAAGTCATAAAGGAATGAAATTTTGCACAAAGAATAATATTCATATGCTTAGTTGGATGATTGATAATAATTTTGAAAATGGGCGTGGCTACGCCCACTTTATGCGGCACTCGCTTTATATAAAATACACCCTATATCGAAAAAACGCAAACAAACAATGAAAGCATACAGCTGAGTATCTAATGTTCGATTCCACTCGAACTTATACTTCCTTACTTGTTTAGACCTGATTTGTCAACAATAAGCAAACCTCTTTTGCAGGGTAGCTGCATCTATGACTGTATGTAAGCGTAGCAGATTGTAAAAAGTTCAGAAACAATGCAACAAAATGATGGTTTGAATTTGAACTTAGTTGTTGTGCAGCAAATGAATTTAGTGGCAGAAAATGGCCTTCGTTGCAGCAGCAAAATGAAAAGTAAATAGATTGCAGACACTCATGCCACAAACTGTATATAACAACAACAACTACAACAACAAATAATAATAATTACAACAACAACAAAAATAACAACTACAACAATAACAACAACAAAAATAACAATGACAACAACAACAACAGCAGCAACAACAACAACAACAACAACAACAACAACAACAACAACAACAACAACAACAACAACAACAACAACAACAACAACAACAACAACAAAAATAACAATGACAACAACAACAACAACAACAACAACAACAACAACAACAACAACAACAACAACAACAACAGCAACAACAATAAAAGTTGTTTAAACGCAAACTAACATGCAAACATGTAACATATAAAGCACATACGTATCACGGAGTGTTAAATAGAAATATGTATTTGAAAATGGAAAAAGCTAAAACTTTAAGTTTCAAAAAAAGTAAGAGGTAAATGAAAAGGCAATAACTAGAGACATAGTTCGATAGTGATTGAAATGGCAGCCATCATCAACGATGAGCTAATTGATGTTAGCAACACAAAATTGACCGCAGGCTGTAGAGCAAAAGCAAAGTGGCAACTCGATAGCGCAGATAACACACACACACAAGCTAATCGAAATTGAAAATGGCAACTCGTTTATAAGCAACACATACACAGAAGCTAATCGAAATTGATTGCAAAAGCGGAAAAAATAAAAGCAGATTTTTTTTAATGATGGATTTTTTTTTTTTTTTGTAATCTAGTGTGAAAACATAATTTAGCGTTTTCAAACAAAATTTTTTTTTTGGACCAGCAGAGTTTTTTTAGCTAAGAGTCCATCTCATTAGCTATCACACTCACTGCCTTTCAATGGAAGGTCTCAACCTCCCAATGCGCAGAGGTGTAAAGCTAAGTCTTTTCGATGAGGTAAAACATCTAATAGTGATTCTAGATTTAAAAAAAACTAACTTGAAAAGCATACGTCGGGTTGAAGATAAACAAGGCACTGAAAGTTTTTGAACAGTTTATAAGAAACTACAGCAAGACCTGGTGGCTGAGCTCAGCAATAGTGATTCAGATTTACACAGCTTTAATCAGACCGATTATTACATATCTACTCCGCTGTAGTACGGTGGCATAGGACTATGGTTAAGTTCACGGTTAATAAGATAAATAGATGAGTGTCTGTACGACGATTGGAGCTCGTGCTATGGGGAGTTGTTTAGCAGGCTGTCAGCGCAATACCGTTTATTCTAGATCCGAATATCCTTTTCTAGATGACACACTGTCGCTTTTCCCACAAGAGATCAATGGAGAAATACAGAAACTCTACTGGAATAACCGAAGAAAATCAGCTACACAGACGAATCAAAAACAGAATATGGCACTGGATCCGGTTGGCACCAGGAGGCCGACTTCAGATGCCATTATGCTTTAGGTACAACATAATAATAAAATGGCGCTTTTTATAACTCTGACGAGTTTTATGGCCGAGCTTCTCTCCCAATTCGAGGTGTGCTCCTTTTTTTTATTTTTCCCACTAATTGGGTGGACCTACAGTTTTATGCCGGCTCCGAACGGCGAATGCATTTTTTGTGAGAAGCTTTTTCATGGCATAAATACTCTCAGGGGGTATGCCGCCCACTACCGAGAGGTGACCGCTGCTTTTAAAAAAAACCCAATAATTGGATTTTTACTAATTAGAAAATTTTTTTGGTGTTTTCTCGGACTGAAGTTTGAACCCGAGACCTCTGGCATAGCAGGCGAGCACTCTACCCACTGCACCATAGCGGCCAGGTACAACGGTGATGGTTTTTCAATCGGAGATTTATGCCATACTAAAAGCAGCAGAATGGATAATTGATGAGAGGTAGCGTGGAAACCAAATTTGTAGCTGCAGTGAGAGCCAGGCTATACGGAAGGCACTGGAAGCCTCGCAAACCTCTTCAAAAAAAATTGTTCACAAATGTAGGTTAAAGCTTAGCTCCATAGTCAAATGGAATAAGCTTCAACTTATGTGGATACCTGCGGTGTTCAAGGTAAAGAACTGACCGATGAATTTGCAAATTGCAGCGGATCAGCGGAATTACAAACTGGACCGCAGCCAATCATAGAACCAAGTATAGCGTGCACTGTGAAGTACATCAGGCACTCACAGGAGATAAACTCACGGCAGACGCTGGAACTCTACAGATTTCTGTAAAACTACAAAGTGCTTTCCGGAAAAACCCCTAACAGGCAGATAACAGACTTCCTCCACAAGCAGAGAGGGGAGTAGCTTTGGGCCTTTATGGGACTAATTACGGAACATAATCCAATGAGATAACAAATGGCCACAATAGACTTCATCAAGAGCTCATTATGCTTATCCTGTCTCGAGGAGTACGGCGATGGCATAGAACATTTCTTCTGTACTTGTGCGGCTTTCTCTAAGCTAAGATGGTACATTTTCGTGTGAGATGTACTGAAAATGGTGGATACACATTCTCTACTACTCCACAAACTTCTCAGATTTATAAAAGAATCTGAAGAGTTTGCAGAGGAATTCTGTTTCTACTATCCCACTTTTCCCCCTACATACTGATCCTTTCTAAGGGCGTTAAATACAATGGGCAAATATGCCTGAGCGCTTGGGAAAAACTCAGTTTTGCCGGCCACAACTCAATTCCATTCCATTCCACGCCACTGCCTCTGAAACTTTAGAATTTATTTCAGCTCGCCTAAAAGTATGCTTTACAAATAACTAAGCTTTAATAAGTAAGCTCTTAGCTTAACTTTATTCAAGTATAACAACCGAAATTTGTACTAATTTACGCCCAAAACATTGTCAATGAAACCACAACAACAAAGCAGAAACGAATTTTGTTTTTTTAACACGCTTTTATTAGCTTCACCTGTATGTATGTATGTATGAATGTATGTATGTATCAGGCGCGGATCCAGGATTTCGGTAAGGGGGGGGTTTTGAAAATTTCTTTTTTTGGAAGATGTTTTTTAAGGGCAGACGCTGCACATAGGTAGATTTTACGAATTTATGCGGCCAAAATTGAAAATTTTAAAATTGGTGCAAATACAAAATCCAAAATCGCTCTACGTTTATAATAGACCGGGCGATAATAAACCGGTCTTCTCGGCTTTTATAGACAACGGGGGTGTCCCTGCCGCTAGTCGAAACTTATTATTCTCCCACTTTTTCGATTTTTTATTTTTTACGTATTTTAAGTAACCCGTTTTTAGTTTTAGTTTTAAGACAGTTATCAAAGTAAACATCATGGATTCGAGTGCTTCAGGTAAATATCATTATTTATTGAAGAAATCGTCAACCTAGCATAATAAGAGACCCACCATTTTGAAGCTTTTAAGCATATTGGCCTTTCTTGAAAAAATATTGTTAATTTTTTAATTCAAAAGCATTTTAGTTATATTATCGCCTCCGATCGATTACCCGTCAATTTCTCTACGGAAAAATGCAAAGCCAGAAATTATCTACAATGGATTAAAAATTGGCCTATTTGGAAAATTACCTGCTTTCTTATTTTTAGTATTTCCAATTTTTCAGTCAAGGAAATACTTATCATAAAAAGGGGCTAAGAATCCTAAAACTACATTTTTTAGAAGAGTTTTGAGTATGCAGTTTTGCAGCTCATTCAATTTTAATATAACAATATGCAACATTCAACTTTTTGAAAATTTTCATTGGCTTTTCGGAAATTTTAATTCTAAAATTGACGGAATTTTTCACAGCATTGAGAATTTAACTTTTTACACTAAAATTTGTTGGCTACATAACAGTACACTTAGAAATCTCCTCAAAATCTTCTATAAATTATGGCCTTGCTTTGAAATTTTTAATCCACTTTCAGAAATTTCTACGATTTTTCAGATTTTTTCCATAAGCTCAGAAATCCTGCTTAAACCGATTTTTATTGAAAAATTTTATATATTTTTAAACTAAAATAAGAAAGTAAAATTTTCGACAGAACTCTTTGAAATAAATTTAAAAACTTTGGCGTATGATTTTTTTTTTGAGTCACTGTATATATTTTTCAATAAAATCGACTTTTAACTCAAATTACACTGTAGGGAGGTCAAAATATCACAGCGAAACGCCGAGACACCCCAACTAAATTTTTGGCTGTAGAATGCGATGGCATTTACAGAAAATCAAAGTTAGCTCTTGTTTTCGAGATATTTAGGAAAGAAGTTTCAGAGCTCTGAAGGTAATTTTTTTTTCGTCTATAAACTTTACTCAGGCTTGGAACCCTTTACGCGCATACAAATTTTGACAGTTGCTCTAAATTAATTGGGGCATTCTAAATTCAATGCCGTCTTTAGTTTTCCCAAATTGGCTCCGGTTTTCGAGATAACGGTATTTAAAAATTACCACCAATTTGGACTTTTTTGTTAATAACTCAGTCAGTTTATGATATATCTTGCCAAAACTTTGCACGTGATAATATTTTAGTATTACCTTAACTATTTCTGAAAATAATTGAAATCGGGTGACTATAACATATAGCTGCCATACAACCGATTTTTCAGATGTGGACATTTATGGGTATAACTTCGCTATTTAAACAGCTAAGGACATGCAACTTTGGAGAATTTGTACTCGTATTGGCCTTAATCTATTCCCTGAAAATTGTCAAGATCGAGTAACTACAACATATAGCTCCCATACAACTGATTGTTCAGATATATGGTTTTGCACATTTTTTTCCTTATAACTCCGAAAATAGTCATTCTGCGTGAAAAAGCAACATAAACACTTTCATTCAAAAATAATAGGTGAAAAATTTTCTCATATACGATTTCCACGTATCTGCATCAGTTATTGCACTTTTGTGCAACCAAAGTTGAAATTCACCATAGGCATTTTTTTTAAGCCCAATAACTCATATATCGTATTAAATGAATTAGATGATCTTTACATCGTCTTACAGAGAATTAAAAGAACTATTACGCAGTTTTTAAATGAAGAAAATATATGCATGTTTAAGGATTATATATGCATTTATAGTAAAATTTTCCTACAAAACTATTTTTGAAAACTATTGAAGCATACTTTTAGGCATTATTTGGAATAAAATTTTATGAAAAATTAACAGAAAAAATTATTCAAATGCGTATAAAATCCTCAAATATGCATATATTTTCTTCATTTAAAAACTGTATAATAGTTCTTTTAACTCTCTATAAGACGATATAAAGATCATCTAATTCATTTAATACGATATATGAGTTATTGGGCTTGAAAAAAATGCCTATGGTGAAATTTCAACTTTGGTTGCACAAAAGTGCAATAACTGATGCAGATACGTGTAAATCGTATATGAGAAAATTTTTCACCTATTAATTTTGAATGAAAGTGTTTTGTTGCTTTTTCACGCAGAATGACTATTTTCGGAGTTATAAGGAAATAAATGTGCAAAACCATATATCTGAACAATCAGTTGTATGGGAGCTATATGTTATAGTGACCCGATCTTGACAATTTTCAGGGAACAGATTAAGGTCAATACAAGTAGAAATTCTCCTAAGTTTCATGTCCTTAGCTGTTTGAATAGCGAAGCTATACCCCAAAATGTCCACATCTGAAAAATCGGTTGTATGGCAGCTATATGTTATAGTCACCCGATTTCAATTATTTTCAGAAATAGTTAAGGTAATACTAAAATATTGTCACGTGCAAAGTTTTGGCAATCTATCTCACAAACTGACCGAGTTATTAACAAAAAAGTCCAAATTGATGGTAATTTTTAAATACCGTTATCTCGAAAACCGGAGCCAATTTGGGAAAACTAAAGACGGCATTGCATTTAGAATGCCCCAATTAAGTTAGAGCAACTGTCAAAATTTATATGCGCGTAAAGGGTTCCAAGCCTGAGTAAAGTTTATAGACGGAAAAAAAATTACCTTCAGAGCTCTGAAACTTCTTTACTAAATATCTCGAAAACAAGAGCTAACTTTGACTTTCTGTAAATGCCATCGTATTCTACAGCCAAAAATTAAGTTGACGTGTTTCGGCGTTTCTCTGTGATATTTCAAAAGTTAAAAATTTACCTACAGTGTTATTAAAATTTTGCATTAAACAAGCAATTTGAAATAGATGTAGACAATAAAATATTTTTGGCCGCATAAAACTTGAAAATCTACCTATGTGCGCTGGTGAAAATATGGACTAATACCACCTACTATTATCATTCTATATACTAGTTGCGCCATTTCCCGCACCTTAAAAACACCAAACTCAAAACCCTCCAAATTAACAATATGTATGTCATCACATAAAGTGCAGGAGATTTCAATTGAAGTTCTAAATAACATGTATAACATATGTATACATATATATTTTTGCATTGGTACGTGCGAATGAGTATCGTATCGTATTGGTGGCAAATTGATGATCAATTTCACTTACCCTTTTAAAGGCAAAATAAATAAGAATATATGTATGTAGTACTTTTTGGTTATATTTATATTTTTAATACATAGAATTTTTACTTTATTGAAGTTCTTGTGTTTATATACTCAAATTTTTAAAAGATAAATTTAAACAAGAATTGCGAAATGCCTCTGAAAAAGGCAATTTCTCCAACGATCCAGACATTTCTGACCAAATTAATTCTGTACAATCCCGATAAAAATAGGGATAAGAAAGAAAAGAAAATAAATTTGCGATTTGGCAATTTGCGAATAGCATTTGACAAATTTGATTTTATGCGCGTGCGTCCAAAGGTACCTACATGAACTTTTTTCGCATGTAGGTACATATTTTGGATGTTATGTGGTCCAACCATTGCTTTTGGAATCATAGAGTTTTCCTTGATCACTTTGGGAAATATGGGCGCAGAATCTATAAAGGCATTAATTTGGGATCTATGATAAACCACAAGGGGGGGTGGGGGGTTTGAACCCCCAAATCCCCCCGTGGATCCGCCACTGGTATGTATGTATGTAACTTCATCCCATCCTAAAAGTTGTAACATTTAACTAAATTAACTAAATTATTATATCTTTCAAACATTCACTTTTATTGTGTTCTCTCTATTATTTTAACACGCTTTTATTAGCTTCACCTGTATGTATGTATGTATGTATGTATGTATATATGTATGTATGTATGTAACTTCATCCCATCCTAAAAGTTGCAACATTTAACTAAATTATTATATCTTTCAAACATTCACTTTTTTGTGTTCTCTCTATTATTTCTATTCTCCTCCGGATTCGCAACATGACATCAACAGCCCAACGGCATCATATAGTAGGACATTCAACATTATATTTTATGCTACATTGCGGCTTTTATGTTACCTTTCTTCAAAATAGCCTCTATGAGTTTCAATTCACTCCCGCATACAGGCCAATAAGTAACAAGCTTGCAGGGTACGGAAAAACTCACTCACGAACGCTCAAAAATACATTCTTCTCAAATCACAAACAAATGTTCAAAGAAAAACGTATAACCACTCAAATAGCGAGCGAACTAACGCGCAACAGCCAGCGATCGCTCATAGCATTGGAGATAAACTCAATGCATAAATTCACTCAAAAAAAATGAAGCTTGTAGCTTTCTGTTTTGGGTTTGTTGTATTTGCAATGAAATCAGCCGCATGTACAATGTACATACATATATACGTATGCAGAGCAAGAACTGGTTTTGTGTTTTGTGTAACAAGCTTTCTGTTTGTCGTTGTTGTGTTTGCAATAAAAACAATCGCATGTACATACATATGTATGCAAAGCAAGAACTGGTTTTGTTTGTAATTCATTTAAGAGTAAGTTCTGAATCAACGAAAAGGAACCCTAATTACATTTTTATACAATGTTTTGTAAACGTGAGGTGAAAAAAATTTCTCCAAAAAAAAAAAATAAAAAATAAAAATAAAAATAAAAAAAAAATGCGAAACTCGGGACTCGAACCTGAGCTCCTTGGTCCGTAGGCAGCATACCTCACCATTACGCTACAAACGTATTCGTAGCTTTATTGTCTAAATTCGAATTTATTCAATCAGGTTTCTTTTTTTTTGTTCTTTTCAAATGCTTCACCTCAACTTCTCTTCACTTTCTGATTGTAAAATATAACAAAACGTTTGGGAAGCTAGTTTGGAAAACCTTGAATAAAAGGGTTTGGAAAATATTGCATAATAAGCTAGTTTACTTCACTGCATATTGGGATTTTTGGTAGAAGTTATAAATACATACATATGTATGTAGATCTATTTCGGAGAACACCACATCCCATCAGACTTCTTTTTACTTTTATTCTTGCGTCCGCATAAAACATCCTTTAATGAAAAATTTCACTAAAAAGTTAAAAATAAATAATAGCTTAAAAAAACTAAAAAACACGCTTTAATCTTAAAAATTGTACTAAAAATTGAGAAATAATTTAATTAGAAACAAAATGATGAACGAAAATATAAGTATTTAAGGAAAAGCGTGGGGGTGCTCAATAATATTTGAACATGAAAATATTCGATTCGTACAACTAGTACAAAAATATACCCAGTTGCGAAATTAAAGAGTACGATATATGAAATCTCAAAAAAGTCTAAATAAAATTATTAGTAAAAAAACACCGATTTTAAATATTTTTTGACATACTGAGCACCCCACGCTTTTCCTTAAATACTTATATTTTCGTTCATCATTTTGTTTCTAATTAAATTATTTCTCAATTTTTAGTACAATTTTTAAGATTAAAGCGTGTTTTTTAGTTTTTTTAAGCTATTATTTATTTTTTTCTTCTTTCTTTGCTCTTTGACGCCTTTTCTTACAATTGGTTACTTACATACCTACTTCGCCTATTAATAGTCAAATGTAATGAGGTAATAAATATGGGCTTAAGCAAAATGTGTCTATCAATTGCACAAAGTGATGAATGGGCTTCACACATTTTTTTGACCAAAGACATAACTCAGTAATGTGCTATGCCATAACAACAACAACAAAAACAACCAGAACAATATAGTAAATCAGACGAACGACAGCCAGGCATACTTTAGTAGTGGGAATAGCTCACAGTTGACAGCTGAATTGTCACACGGCAATTTCCGAAATGACCCATAAACTGGATTATCGAAAATCAAGTTTTGTGTGATTGCGCAAGAAACTGCAATATTAAGTGGCTGACCGATGTAATTGTATGAGACTATGTATGTACATATTTATCGTTTGAGTTTAAGTTATTGAAAAGCTTTTAAATTCAGTTGAGTTTTTTCATTGCCGACTAAGATCACTCTGATTTCTATAGATATGTATATTACGAGGAAAAAAATGTGTTCCTACAAAATGTGGCTAGTTTAACTGATTTCATGCACAAACTAAGTTCTTGGGTTCTTCAAAAAAAAAAGAAAAATAAAAATTAATTTATATATATTATCAAATCACAGCAATTAAAAAATCAATTTAATAATAGTACAACAAAATGTCAAACAAATGTTTTGGTAATAAAACGCACATAAACTTCTATTCTCAATTATATTTCAGCTTTTGAAATTTCAATCTATTGATAATATAAATCACGATACATGGCCAATCAACGTTTTTAAATTAAATTTTATTAAATTTCGACACTTGTTAAATCAGCGAACTGTAAAAATTTATTTTCGCTTACAAAAATTCTTAGTTTTTCGTATAGCGAAAAAAAATTCAACATTCCAGGAAAATAAAAATGTACATACATACGTATGTTACGTATACGCACTGGCGCACTTTTTTGTTCAAAATTTCACGCTAACGTTAGCTCAGCGCAGTGTGAGCAATTTCTATTCATTATTTTGGATGCGCATACATGAATTATATTTTTTTTTCGCTAGAATCAAATATGTATATTTTATCTCGCACTTAAAATTATATTTACATACAAGCATACAAACATACAGGTAAAAGCAATAAAAGCGTGTTAAAAATGTTTGCACAGTTTTTGGCCACTAATTCTGCCTTTTATAGCACATACTTTTATACAATTTTATTATTAAATTACCTTATTTTTTTTTTAATTCCTTAAATCCATATTATTTTATATTCTTTTCTAAACTTTAACTTACTTTACAATCTTGCGCTTTAAGCTTAATGTTCTTTATGCTTTCACCCCTTGCATCCTGTCTCAAATTCGCTATATATGATTGTGTTTGCAAATTTATTGCAATTGTTTCATTTCACGCTAATTTCATTTCGCATCGCATTAAATTGCTTAATTCAATGCACATGTACATGCAATATAATATGAGATTACTTGCGATGAAATTTAATATGCGCTGAATTATGATGAGGAGGGAGCAATAAAAGTTCGGCGGCAAAGATTAAGAAATAAGAGAAGAAAAAAAATTTACCTTCATACTGGCCTCTGAAGTCACCTTAAAGTCTATCTCCACATAACTTAATTCGCCTTCGCACAATATCGCCAAGTTGTTTGCGAACTAACCGCTCTCCACGTAGCTATCATTGTTCAATTTGACGTTTCTCCTTCTTCCTCTTCTTCAATGTAGCTGACTTTATTTTCTGTAAACATTAAAACTAAAAATTTACGTTAAAGAAACATTAAGGTTGTTCTCTCTGTCCAGTGGCGTAGTAACGGGGGAGGTTTTGGGGACAAACCCCTCCCCCCCGAAAGATTCGTTTTGACCATAAAACCATCTTTGACTTTATTAGCATACATTTCTTTTTCAGGAAAAAATCAATGAGAATAGTAATTTTTCGAAATTGGTAATTCGAAATTTAGCGCTTTTTCACGAAGTATTACTTATAATTCTAGCGTTTGTTGAGCCGTAGGAAAGTGCAATTTACATTCTTTGTACTTATATTCGCTCTTTTGTGGTAAAATTCCTACGGTTCCTGCACTTCCCTACGGCTCAACAAACGCTACAATTATTATACGGTATTGCTTTTATTAACATGCTAATAACAGAAAAGTAACGCCAATTATTTAAATTTCAAGTTTTCTTTCAATGACTTATCATCTTAATCAAATAATATTAGTATAAACTACAATGGGAATAAATATGCAATGTATCATGGTATAAAAAATACAGGTATGTGCATTGTCATTTTGACGCTGTCTTTTTGATTAAAAAGCAGATTTTTGAAGTTTTGATCTTATGTCAGTTTTGGAGTATAGCGATGCCAGACTTTTATTTTTTGAATGCGTAGATTTTTGTTTGAAAGTTTGTGTATTTCAGAAATCAAAGGACAGAAAGAGAAAGGGCACCAGTGAGCAGATTTATGGAACTTCCGGTAGCTCCTCTTCGCTCACTCCACAAATCTTCATCCACTCTCCGCGAATAAAGGGTATCGTCGGAAATTGGAAAAATTTTATATCACCGTCTTTGCAGCCATATTTGGTATTATTGCGCCGCGGAAATAAGCAACTCATATTATTAAAATATGGGGTACATATTTTTTTGTAATTGGATTGGATATATGTACATACATACATATATAAATGCTCACTTGGTATGGTGGTGTACATACATATCGTCGTCTAAAGTGCAAAACCGCGTGACATTTTTGCCAGAAATGAGATTTCATCAATTTTGAGATTCACACAACGCAATTCCAAATAATGACACAGTTTCAAAACCGCTTCTTTTAAGGAAATTTTTCGAACCAATACCGCGAATAATAGGTGTTATTGCTTTATAACTGTACTGTAATGTACTAAAGTTGATTATATTTTCATAAACACGAAATGGATTATAACTTTGCTTTATTGAAGAAAAGTTTTTATGTACGCCTGCAAAACCGCCTATACGTCACTATTGAACAAAATAAAAGACGCAAAACCGCTTATAAATACATAAGTAAGCCAATAACTGCACATTTAACTGTTTTTCGCCAAAATGATATTTAGATTAAGAATATAATCCAAAAATTTACCTTGGTTTGGATGTGGGTTTGCAAAATTCCGAACCGTTTTGAATTAAAACAATTTTTACTGTCTCCTGTAAAATTTGGGTGGTAGCGGATACGCGGTATTGCACTTTATGCGACGATATGGAGTTATAATAGATCAATCTCCAAAACCTCCCCAAACTATATACCAGAGTGATCACAAAGCCTAAATTAAAAGTGATCGTAACTACTAAACTAAATTAAAAACTCACCGATAATACCGGAAAGGGGCTACTTTTTAGTACGGCCAACTGATATTCCGTGAAGTAAAACTCCGAAATGAATCTTTTATGAATCACTGATGAAATTCATCTATTACTGAGGAGGCATCAGTGAGTACTTTCAAATACAGACTGCTGAATTTTTCATATAAATGGTTTGCTTTTTTTCAAAAAAAAAAATAATAATAATAAAAATTGTACTCAGAAGAATCATCAATGATCATTCAGCAGTGAAACAAATTTACAGCAGGATGTCTAATTTTTTCAAATTGAAAAAATTTCTTTCAATTCAGATTGAAAAAGTTCGTTACTATGAATACCATGGTTACAATTTATTTTTAAAACAAAGCAGTGAAAAATGCCATTAATGGAGGATTTTTATCAGTGAGTATGGCAGCACGAAATGTCATAATCTGCTTAATTGTCAGGTGGTTAATATGGCGACGAAAACTTGACGTTTGTTTTACCTGGTATACTTATACCATGGCAATGTATAAGAGTATCTGAACTTGAGATTTTACTTAATGTCTGTCAAAATGGAATATTAAAAAACTAAATTATATAAGAAAATTATTATTTATAACCGCAGCACATAGGTAGAAATATTTTATTGTGTACATCTATTCCAAATTGCTTGTTTAATGCAAAATTTTAATAATTTGTGTTAAAAGTAGAGCTCTCGATTTTTTTTGAACATTTTCGAGTAGCCCGAACAGTTGTTGTTCAAATGCTCGAAGAGTTGTTTGTTTGTTTATTACCCGCATGGTGTAATAACATGGTATAAAAAATACAGGTATGTGCATTGTCATTTTGACGCTGTCTTTTTGATTAAAAAGCAGATGTTTGAAGTTTGATCTTATGTCAGTTTTGGAGTATAGCGATGCCAGACTTTTATTTTTTGAATGCGTAGATTTTTAATTGAAAGTTTGGGTGTTTCAGGAATCAAAGGACAGAAAGAGAAAGGGCACTAGTGAGCAGATTTATGAAATGGATTATAACCCAGCAAACACAGTCTCTAACGTTAGAAATTTTGTCGAGATTACCTTAGATAACTAGTGTAATTCTCTATATATTCTCAAATCGATAACTAGAATTGAAAACTACACTAGAATTCGATTTGCGAGTGATTAGAGAAGGAGCCAAATCTCAAGTATTTGCAAATTCTGATTAAAATCTCACTAGAAAACTACATTAGAATTCGATTCGAGAATTATAATTTTCTCGATTTGAGAATTAAGTCCCCTTTTGTTTGAGAACGCTATGATTCACTACTGCACTTTATGCGACGATATGGAGTTATAATAGATCAATCTCCAAAACCTCCCCAAACTATATACCAGAGTGATCACAAAGCCTAAATTAAAAGTGATCGTTACTACTAAACTAAATTAAAAACTCACCGAGAATACCGGAAAGGGGCTACTTTGTAGTACGGCCAAACTGATATTCCGCGAAGTAAAAATCCGAAATGAATCTTTTATGAATCACTGATGAAATTCATCTATGACTGAGGAGGCATCAGTGAGTACTTTCAAATAAAGACTGCTGAATTTTTCATATAAATGGTTTGCTTTTTTAAAAAAAAAAAAATAATAATAATAATAAAAAAAAAAAAAGGATTTTTATCATTGAGTATGGCAGCACGAAATGTCATAATCTGCTTAATTGTCAGGTGGTTAATATGGCGACGAAAACTTGACGTTTGTTTTACCTGGTATACTTATACCATGGTGTAATAATTACAGGTGACGTAAATAGAAGAGTGCGACACTATTCTCAAATAGTAAGCTCTTTGAAACGGTAGGGTTTCATTTCCATAGGGAAAAGGGGGAAAAATGTAGGGCTAAATTGGCCGGATCCGGTCCAAAAGGGGGAGTAAATTATTTATATATCTGCCTTATTGTTAAAAGTAAAATACTAAGGGTCTTCATCTAAAGTGATAAGCTGGTGGTAAATGGGGTAAAGTGATAAAATAATAATTATGATAAATTATTTGTCAAAATTTGTATGAAAATATATTTAAGCAAAGTTTATCACTTTACCGAACGACTTTGTTGCGTAAATATCGGTAAAATTCAAGTCTGACACATTGTCAATTTTACTTTTTCAATTTAAAACAAGAATTGTGCTTTCTTTGGGAATTTTAGCACGAATTATTAAAATAATTTTTACAAAAATGTTATATGCATTTTTCAAATTGACACTGACAGCTAACAAGAGTTTTAACAATTATTTACCAGGGTGCATTCATGTAAAAATGCGGATATACTGATAAGCTTTAACAATTTATTACTTTATCACCTTAGATGAAGACCACTACTATATTTATATTATATTATTTACAATTCTTAAGAAGCTTTTATTCACTCTTGAGATACAAAAAAATTGGAGAACTGAACCAATATGAATATAAAAATTAAAATAAAACGCCTTGAAAGGACGATATATTTCAAATTTAACTAAATATATTGAGTGCAATATCTAGTAAAAGTTATAATCATTAGTATCAGGTTTCATTTTTCCGAATTCGGTACAACTTAGCGAATAAATATAAAACGCAGCGAGTTTCGTATAAAAAAGGCAAACATAAAACGATGATATAATTCATACTCAACTGGATATATTGAACTCAATATCTGGTAAAATTTATAATCGTTAGTATCTGCGTGTACTGTTTGGACATTCAATATATCTATCCAATCTCAACGGATATGGTGATCCGGGTATTACAATTTTCGGAGTTGTTCCTCTGTAAAAATATTTTTGACACCTTTTAATATTGTTTCGTCTCGTGCCCTTTCGTGCTTTATTTGCAACTTTAATCTTGCTATTTGAAGAAGCATTGGATCCTTGGGAACATATTCTTTGTTAGAGCGAAAACCGTTTCCAAAAAACTTTTTAAATAATAATACATACGGAGAGTAATATGTAATGTTTGTGATGCACGATCTCGTTTTTTACAAATACCATGGTTTTCGGAATCCCAAGATAAGGGATACCACAGGCATGCGCATTGCTTCCTTTGTCAGCAAGCGTCGTTTTGCTGGTTTATGCGGTTGCCGAAAATCGCATTCGGCAAAATGCGGCTCGCACACTTTTGAATTTTGTGTGAGCATCGCACACACCCTACCAGAATCATATCAGGGTCTGTGGGGTGCCAAACATTCTGAAACTCTCCGCCGTCCATGGTTTTCTGCAACGGGCGTAGCTTGTTTTTGGCATTTTTGAAATGATGGCGCGAAAATTTAAATTTTATCGATATTTTCTTCATAAATAATAATATTGTGAAAGGAAATAAAAATGTTACAAGACAACTATTGTTTTAAATTTTTACCAAAATACATACACCTAAAATACACATAAAAACAACACTTTTTTGGGAACAACTGGGGACAACATTGGAATTTCATTTTCAAAGAGCCGAATGACAGGAGAAAGAGGAAAACAGAATGAAATAGCTGCCTACTTACGTCACCTGGTTATTCCACCATGATTACCCGTATGTTTGTACGGGCATTTGAACAATTCGGGTATTTTGAAGTTTGTTTTTTTCTTTTGTTTATTATTTTTTTTCTTTATACAGTGTTGGAAAAATAATAGGGACACGAGAAATATTTTACAATTCTCCATTTATTTCATTTTATGACCAAATAATAATTACTATATATTGATAGTTACACGGAGAGGACATGCTTCAATGACTCTGGGGTGGTTTTTGTATAATAATTTAATTTTTATAAACAAAAATAATGAAATGTATAATTTAAGTTGGAAAAAATAATAGGGACAAACTTTAAATTCGATTGTTTTTTTCAAATAATCTACAATATTACTGCTGCAGTTAGATTTAAACTAAAGTTTAATTGAAGCTCCTTCATTTGTTATAACTTCCTTACATCTTCGTGGCATCGGGTTGACCAAATCAGCGCAATTTGCAACCGGTATTAAGTACCAAGCTTCTTTAATTTTTTTTTTTTCATAACTCTTGCTTATTTTTCCATTTTTGATCCGCCATCGTCTTCTTTAATATTCCCTATAGGCTTGAGGTACGACGTCTGTGAGGGCTACTCCAAAACAGCAGCTTTCTTACGTTCAAACCATGAGTTTTCGATTCTGGAGGCATGTTTGGGGTCATTGTCATGCGTAAATCGCCATCTTATGATATCAAGGAGGGTTTAAATGATCATGTTTTGAGTAGAACAATTCGCAACAGACCTCGAGAAGTAGGACTAAGTGGAAGAAATCCCAGAAAAGCTCCGTATCTGAAAAAAAATAATGTAAGCCAACGAACTGAATTTGTTCAGAAGACGCCACCGTGCTTGATAGTCTTTCTGGTGTATCTGGGATGAAATTCTGCATTCTGCGGGCGTTGAACGAACATTATGCCATCCGAGCCGAACAAATTTACTATTGTGTCATCAGATTAAATAACGTTATTCAAGTTGTCCGGCAACATGTTCCTCTGAGCGAATTCAGTTCGTTGGATTACATTATTTTTTCTCAGATACGGAGCTTTTCTGGGATTTTTTCCACTTAGTCCTACTTCTCGAGGTCTGTTGCGAATTGTTCTACTCAAAACATGATCATTTAAACCCTCCTTGATATCATAAGATGGCGATTTACGCATGACAATGACCCCAAACATGCCTCCAGAATCGAAAACTCATGGTTTGAACGTAAGAAAGCTGCTGTTTTGGAGTAGCCCTCACAGACGTCGTACCTCAAGCCTATAGGGAACATTAAAGAAGACGATGGCGGATCAAAAATGGAAAAATAAGCAAGAGTTATGAAAAAAAAAATTAAAGAAGCTTGGTACTTAATACCGGTTGCAAATTACGCTGATTTGGTCAACCCTATGCGACGAAGATGTAAGGAAGTTATAAAAATGAAGGAGCTTCAATTAAACTTTAGTTTAAATCTAACTGCAGCAGTAATATTATAGATTATTTGAAAAAACAATCGAATTTAAAGTTTGTCCCTATTATTTTTTTCAACTTAAATTATACATTTCATTATTTTTGTTTATAAAAATTAAATTATTATACAAAAACCACCCCATAGTCATTGAAGCATGTCCTCTCCGTGTAACTATCAATATATAGTAATTATTGTTTGGTCATAAAATGAAATAAATGGAGAATTGTAAAATATTTCTCGTGTTCCTATTATTTTTTCCAACACTGTATGTAGTTTTTTTTATTTTTGTTTTTCCGATACACATTTTTTTTGTTTGTAAGCTCGAATGCTCGAATGTTTGTACGGGCATTTGAACAACAAACGGGCTTCAAAAAAAATGTAAACAATTTTTCAATAAAAATCGCCTTAAGCAGGATTTCTAAGCTTATGGAAAAATCCGAAAAATCGTAGAAATTTCTAAAAGTGGATTAAAAATTTCAAAGCGCGGCCAGAATTTATAGAAGATTTTGAGGAGATTTCTAAGTGTACTGTTATGTAGCCAACCAATTTTAGTGTAAAAAGTGCTATTCTCAATGCTGTAAAAATTTTCGTCGATTTTAGTAATTTTTTTCTGTAGGGTGTTTGCGTTATATGTACGTGAGACCGTTCCAATTAAAATTTCCGAAAAGCCAATGAAATTTTTCAAAAAGTTGAATGTTGCATATTATTATATTACAATTGAATGAGCTGCAAAATTGCATACTCAAAAATCTTCCAAAAAATGTAGCTTTATAATTCTTAGCCCCTTTTTATGATAAGTACTTCCTTAACTTTGAAAAATTGGAAATACTAAAAATACTGCCTAAAAAGTTAACAATAATCGCTGCTAAATATCTGGGTTACTTTCGAGCATCACCTACATTAACCAAGATATGCGTTAGAAATATAAACATTAAAATTAAATATAAAGCACAAAAAGAAAATTATTGTAGGTACATATGAAAAACCCTGTATCTAGTGGTGAAGTGCGGCTTTGTGCGAAGTAATTTTTTGTCGGCTAACTACTAATTGTACTAGATATCATGTCCGAGGTTTAATTTGACTGAGTCTGACAGAGCAACATAACAAAACCAATTTTTAACATGAAAAAGAGTGATAATTTCTTTTTAAATATCCCAACTTTAAAAGTTTAAAACTATAAACTTAGAATTATTGGAAACCAAGGATATTATTGAAAAGTGTTAATAATTACTTGAACCTTTAGGATTCATCACGATTACTTAAATGAAATGCTTTAAATAATAAATATTCAAGTTGAAACTAGCACATAAAAATATGTAAGAAAAAAACAAAAAAATTAACTTCAGATATGCTAAGTTACGACCATCTGGGGCAAGCGCAGAGTATGGGGTCGGGAAAAAGCGATGTATTATTGTTTCCCATTCTATTTCCAATATGTGGGTATGTTTTTTTTCTGTAATTGTAACAATTTTACAAAATTCAATTTTAAAGGCCCTTGGCAACTCACAATCTGGCATGTCAAGCAGTGTGTATGTGTGAGTTTTTTTGTGTGTGTTAGTGCAATCGGAAGTCGTCGTGCTACACGTTCTTGTTCGGGCTCGCATTGATGAGAATCAAATCTTTTAGATATTTGCGTCAATCACCCGACACTCACACATACATATGTATACTCTTCTTAACATTCCAGATTTTAAGTGGCCAAGGGCCTTAAGAGTTTGATATATGTATGTATTACAAGCGATATTTGTATACTAATATGTTAAATTATAGTCTGAAAAAATTACATTTCGCTAGCTTAGAGTGCAAACTGTGTAAGTCCACTTTTATGAAAAAGTGTATTTTTATGTAGAACGCTAGAAAAATCAAATACGCACCGCGCTAAACAAGTCTGAGATACTTGTCATATTTCTACTCGTTGTTATTCAGTGATACGCAAATTGTGTAAGTCCAAAAAGCGAAAAAAATTGTGTAAGTCCAAAATATTTATATGAACAGAAATTTTTTTTCATTTCGAATTTTTTTTTCTTTTTTGTTTTTTGTCTCTCCTACAAAGTTTTAAAAAAGGACTTACACAATTTGCATTCTAAGCTAGCGATTTTTATCATTTGTAAAAAAAAATTTTTTGGTAATTTTAATTTTGGTAAATTTTTTACATTGGCTGTGACCCCCGCCCCCCGAAAAATTCTCTAGCTACGCCACTGTCTCTGTCTAATCTTTTTGCCGAGATATCATGATATCTTGAGAAATTTCTCACACAGAGAGAGCGCACCTTTAAGAAAATAAAATTCGAACTGACTTCATTGTGAACTAGCATGTTTGTTATATTTTTTCCACTCTTTATACGACTGTTTTCGCTTTGCTTTGCTTGCTTCAATTTCGAACTAATTAATTTTTTATCTGAATAAAATAAAATAAAATAAATAAAAAAAGAACTAGAAACATAAATTTAAACTCGCTTCTCATAAAAGACTATTGGGAATGTAATAACATGGTTGCATTACCCGTGATATTTTTCTCATGATATCAAATATCACGGGTTGGGGTATGAGAAATTTTCCGAAGCTCCAAATTTGACAAGACGTGTATTTTGTTGTTGTTCTCGACAAATTTATCACACTTATGTCATCTCGGCAAATTTGCCAGGCCAAAATCACACAGAGAGAACAACCTTATTGTAAATTAAGTAAAGATAAAATTGTATATACAACAGCACTTATTAATGCATTTAATATGTATTTTTGCTTATTTTTGCATTTTTCGTAGGTCAGATTTCGATAGATTTTCGATATAAAATTAGAGAAGGCATCGATTTCCCCAGGGTTTGCGATAGATTGTTCAGAATGAACGGCGTTGTTCAATCGTTGTGCGCTCTGAGAATTTTGTATGGAAATTATTGTCGTTCGGCACTGGATTCGAGTTCGAACAACTAATGAGAGACCGAAAAATTACGTTATGTGGACACATGCTTATAAATTCGATAAAATCTATAAAGATTACTTACTGTTGAGGACATGAACCTCATTGGATTTAAAGGAGGTTCATGTCCTCAACACTTACATATACGAAAAAACTGTCTATCCTCTATATCATAATTAGAAAACTGAAAGAGAATGAAAATTTAAAAATAAGTGAATGACAATTGCAGTGTTGCCAACTATTGATCATTGTGATAGGATCATTGTGACTATATTCCTCTGACAGATAAATTGGGCTAAGCTCATTTACAGATAGGCGGTGCTAAAGTTTGAACAATGCGTGATTATTTGCTAAGCTGCCGCAAGTGCTGCAAGCTGTGTAGCAACAACTTAAATGTGATCATTTCAACCAACCTTTATGGGCACTCCCTTTTGGTGTCCGAATAATACATCAAACGGTCATTAAATTTCTCTCATTTATTTGCAACCGCTGCAGCATTTGGTAGCCGCGAAATTTTGCAAACAATGAGGAAAGGCGTAAATATTTACATACATGTATGTATGTATAATCATACATACATTTCCTTCAATATTTTTTTAATTTTATTTTTTTATTTTTTTGTAATTCTTCTACAAAGAATGCAATTTGATAATTTCAATTCGCAATGCATAGCATGCGTATTGCATAATCTGCTGTATTTACATATTTACATGCACGTGGTAGCACTTATATATATGTACATACATACACTCAGGGAAAAATAGCATTTTAAAATTAAAAATAAAATTTTTGTTTTCATAATGCATGTTTTAAACCAAACTATTTTTATTTTAACGACGAAAATTTTTAAATTAAAAATGAAATTTTTGAATTAAGAATGAAATGTTTGAAGTAAAAATGCATTTTGGATTTAAAAAGAAACATAATTAAATTAAAAATTCAAATGAATGTTGATACAAAAGCTCGCTCTTTGTTCAAAATTTTTTTGTGAGAAAATATTTTTTTGTGAGAAATCCAACAAAAGCAATAATGATAATCGATTTTTTTTTTTTAATTTTTTTTTTTTTCAATGATTTATATAATTCATGGATTCTTTTTTAGGAAAAGGGAAGTATTAATAGGTTACTACAATTTAATATAATGTTTCATGTTCCACTATGTGATGGCGTTGGATTGCATTTCAGGTTGATTTCATGGTTCGAATCCGGAGGAGAATATAAAATAAAGAAGAAAAAGGAGAATAAGGAGAATAAGAAATAAATATATCAAACAATAAAGGCGAAGTAGAAAAGAAGATGAGAACAAGCGGAGGCTATATTTTTGTAGTTGGGACTCGGACTGAGAGAAGATGAAGAGAATGCAGTTGGATAAAATCTCGAATCCGGAAGAGAAAATGATATAGAGAACACTGCAGCGTTTTTTTTCTCATAGTGGTTAAAATAAAAATAAACATTTTTAAATTAAAAATATTTTTTCTTGATTTAAAAATTTTACAATGAACATTTTTAAAATAAAAATTTTGGTATTTACATCACTTTTAAATACGTTTTTGCCCATTTTAAGCACGTTTTCATATGTTTTTATAATTTTTTTTTCCTGAGTGTATGTATCAGCTAGGAAATGAAAATTAACTGCATAATTGACCACAAATTAAAATACGCATGAATAATTTGATTGCTTACTTATTGACAACTGCACATACATATATCAATTGACCTGTTATTGCGTTGAAGTGTCAACCTGAAATCTACGGTGGCACTTGTTATAAGTGTCACTTCCGTGGAAAGTTCAGCCGCAAAAATTTGCCAACAACCGCTTTGCGGGTATACTTTTTAAATATACTTTTTAAATATATTTATATATATGTACATATGTAAATAAATTTTGAAATGTATGTTTGTAAGCACACATTCCAATAAAAAAAGAGTAGCTACCCAATAAACACAACGGATTCGCCTCGAATTCGCGTCGGATTCGCTTTCTCTGATTATATTATCGCGGCAATAGTTCGCGGCGATAGATCGGCGAATCCGAATTCGTAGGCATGTCACCTATCACTAGCGATTCGAGAATTTGTTCATTCTCGGATCGCTGGCGATTCGAATTTTTTATCATTAGCGATTCGAGAATTTTTAATTTCTCTTATCGTTGGCGATTCGAAAATTTGTTCATGGCGTTTCGAAAAATTAGAAGTATTCGCTACTTATGTTTAATAATACAAAAATATGTAAATATGTACATATGTATGTGCATAAGTTAGAAACGAATTATAGTAGGAAAGAAACTAGCAACAAATTTTCTATCAGATGTCGAAGGCAGGCAATAGCTCAGCGGTTAGAACTGTAGTTATTGTACTGCAAGGTGCGCAAGTTCGAGTCTTGGCAGAAGCAAAAGTAACCTGGTGAGTCTTAGAGGGATCTAAGGTGAAACAGCTGTAGTTACATCCATGCTTAAAAAGTTTTTTTCTAGTTTCTAAAAAATAAAAAATAGAAGTACAGAGTTTGGTTTACTGGCAATGAGTTAACTCCGTATGAAATAATACAAAGCAGGGACCCAACCAGTTATGACTTTTATGATAAAAGTTACGATCAAAAAGTTATTTTTTGACTTTATTTTTTTTTCGGCAGACTATAACGTTAAAAGTTGACTTTTATTTTTTCAGTCAAATAATAACAGTTAAAATGTGACTTTTATTTTTTCCGGCAAAAATAAAAGGCAATTTGAAATTACAAAGAGACCGTTAGCCCAACTAGGGTAAATTTGGTATCAATGGACTCGTCGTAAGTCCTAGATTCCAACAACATATAATACATGTATATACATACAATTATATACATATATTATGACCAAATATGTAATCTATGTTATTGTATGGTGAAAATATCAAGCACTTAGAAAAAAAAAACTGCCAAAAATCAAAATGATTTCCTAGAAAGCTAAAAGTTACACTTTGTTAGGCTAACATTATTTGGTCTACAAAACTGTGTACTCAGAAGTTTTCTAAAAAATCAAAAAATAAAATAAAAATTTTTTTTCGAGTTAAACTCTCAAAAACAGTGATTTACTACAAAAATAAAAGGCAATTCGAAACTACAAAGAGACCGTAAGCCCCACTAGGGTAAATTTGGTATCAATGGACTCGTCGTAAGCCCTGAATTCCAACGACATATAATACATGTATATATATACAATTATATACATATATTATGACCAAATATGTAATCTATGTTATTGTATGGTGAAAATATCAAGCACTTAGAAAAAAAAAACTGCCAAAAATCAAAACGATTTCCTAGAAAGCTAAAAGTTACACTTTGTTAGGCTAAAATTATTTGGTCTATAAAACTGTATACTCAGAAGTTTTCTACAAAATAAAAAAAAAATTGTTTTCGAGTTAAACTCTCAAAAAGAGCGAAGAAAAAAGGCAATTCGAAACTACAAAGAGACCGTAAGCTCAACTAGAGTAAATTTGGTATCAATGGACTCGCCGAAAGCCCTGGATTCCAACGACATATAATATATGTACAGTCTGTCAATTAGTTCTTTGCAAAATGAAAACAGTTCAGAAATTTGTTTTCATACTGGTATTTGGTCAACTAAAATAACTTTTTAATTTTTTTCAAAGCTAATATTATACTAAATATGGTTACAGCATTTAGGGCCAACAAAATCCAAAACCTAAAGCATTGAAACAACAGAAAAGAAACAAAAGTTTAAAAAATTTGAAAAGACACATTGTAAATTAATTCTTTGGAATTTTTTCACATGTGACAGAAACTGAAAAAAGCAGACCTGATCGTTGAAATTTTGGTATGATGGCCACTAGCCTTAACCACACATTGTACACGAAGGGTCATGGAATGAACTAGGCCCTGCAGCCCATGAATTTCGCGTAGTTTATGCCATTTTTCCTGAATGGCATTAATTACAGCCTTTTTCGCTAGTAGACCCTCGTTTTCTCTCTTGTTATTTCAAGAAAGGCCAAAAATGTTTGACTGGGCTTAACCTGGGACTTTGGGCAGGTGTATCCATTGCTTTGGTGCAATTATGCAGTACCCAAGTCCTGCACAGCAACGATTTGTTTTAGGAACGTTGTTCAGGTACATCTTGTACTTTATTGGCGTTTTTTTTGTTAAAAAAAAAGCAAATTTTTATTGCGATCTTCGACTACTCGTCAAGCTAAAACTCCTTCATCATCAGATCATTAAAAATCCGCAGTCCGCCAACACCCTTGGAGGATAAACAACTCCACAATATTGCAAACAATTTGGTCTAATAGATATTCTTCTGTAGCAGAACTGTTTTCATTTTGCAAAGAACTAATTGACAGACTGTACATATATTATATGTCGTTGGAATCCAGGGCTTTCGGCGAGTCCATTGATACCAAATTTACTCTAGTTGGGCTTACGGTCTCTTTGTAGTTTCGAATTGCCTTTTTTCTTCGCTCTTTTTGAGAGTTTAACTCGAAAACAATTTTTATTTTTTTATTTTTTAGAAAACTTCTGAGTATACAGTTTTATAGACCAAATAATTTTAGCCTAACAAAGTGTAACTTTTAGCTTTCTAGGAAATCGTTTTGATTTTTGGCAGTTTTTTTTTTCTAAGTGCTTGATATTTTCACCATACAATAACATAGATTACATATTTGGTCATAATATATGTATATAATTGTATGTATATACATGTATTATATGTCGTTGGAATCTAGGACTTACGACGAGTCCATTGATACCAAATTTACCCTAGTTGGGCTAACGGTCTCTTTGTAATTTCAAATTGCCTTTTATTTTTGCCGGAAAAAATAAAAGTCACATTTTAACTGTTATTATTTGACTGAAAAAATAAAAGTCAACTTTTAACAGTTAATATGGGACTTTTTCCGAAAAAGGTGGAAAAATAAAAATCATGTCTGATTCTTGGAGAGGAGGTCGAGAGGATTTCAGAAATATGAAAATTTTTTTTCTACGGCGATATTTTGATTCTTGCCAATAAATGCTACTTCGGACTAAGTAGGCAACTGAAAAGTAAAGTCCTCTCTCGACAAACAAAAATCACACTCTACAGGACGCTCATCGTTCCAGTCCTCATGTACGGCGCAGAAGCATGGACAATTTCAAAATCAGATGAGATGGCACTTGGAGTATTCGAGAGAAAAGTTCTTCGTAAGATTTATGGACCTTTGCGCGTTGGCGTGGGCGAGTATCGACGGAGATTTAACGATGAGCTGTACGAGCTTTACACAGACATCGACATTGTTCAGCGAATAAAGATCCAGCGGCTGCGTTGGGCAGGTCATGTCGTGAGAATGGACGAAGGCGCTCCGGCTAAGAAAGCATTTCTATCGAAACCCGCTGAACGCAAAAGAAAAGGGAGACCTCCACTGCGTTGGGAAAATCAGGTGGACAGCGATGCTGCCTCCCTAGGTGTTCCCAAGTGGCGCCATGCTGCACGAAACAGAAGCAATTGGCGCGCTCTGTTGGACTCGGCCAGAATCGTCTAGACGGTTAAGCGCCAATCAAGAAGAAGAAGAAGAAGATATTTTGATTCTGACTTTTTTGTCTAAAAATATTTCGATAACAGTTATTATGGGTCCCTGATACAAAGCACTTAAGATATTTTTATAAGGGAAGTTTAACTTTCATGAAATAACAAAAGCTTTTCAAAAAAAATTTAAGCAGTATATTTATAAATTTCCCCTATTAAACAATTTTGAATTGGTTTTTCTACATACTCGTATCTATTTGATTATAAACCGATTTGATCTACTTTCGCGAACTCGCCTAGAATACGCCACGATAACATCTGCGGAACTTTGATATTCGTGTTCAGGTATAAATCTAAAATTTCAGAACTATAATGATTTTTTAGTACAAAACAACTTAAAAAATAGAAAAAAATGATATCGCGAAAATTGATTTTCTCGAACTTGCCGCGAACTCGAGGCGAGTCCGAGCAATTACATTCGCGAAAATCTGCTTTCGCGAACTCGCCTCGAATTCGCCGTGATATCATCCTCGCGTCTGTGTTTATTGGGTATTAGCTATACACAAAAGCAAGTAACAGTCGTTTTTTGTGAGATTTTTCTGAAATTTGTCTACATAGCTGCTATACATATATGTATAACAGTCTCGATATAAAAATAAAAATTGTTGTAACAACAAAAACACACACATACAAGTACGTACATACGCCATCTATAGATGCTTAAGCTGTTGGATTACCAATAATGCTTCCAAAGCCATTCAGTTATGTATATATGCATGGCTTAAGTCTGTATGAGCTGTGGGCGTAATCGCTTTTAGTATTCATATGCCGGCTAAATGTTCATTCATTCATTCATTCATTGTGCTCTTGCTTTAATATACATATTTACAGACATTTGTTTACTCCCACGCATAGTGATATGTTTGCTGGAGCTGGATGTGGTTGACCAAATATGCGCTAAGTAATATATCACATTTTGGCTTTGTACAAATGAAATTCGTTACAAACATACAAATCTCGAACATAATTATGTACGAGTCTTATAAAACCAGCTGAACCAAATGGTTTGTCTCTGATCAACACTAAGGCCCATTTTCACTATATCTGGTTAATTTAATTGCTTTATCCGGCAAAAATTTCTGGTTAAGTGCATAACCGAAGATGATGAAAACGGCCCTGAAACCTTTGCTGCATAATTGCAGAGGACTTTCTATTATGTTAAACACAAAGTATAGAAATCATGAAGCACCACTTTTATTGTTTTCCAATATCTGAATGCCCCTTTTTTTGCTTTTACTCTATCAGAGATTAACACTATTGAAGTTAAGGGTTTTTTGGGCTACTTATTTGGTTTGAATTCAATCAACAGTTCACTTGAGGTTTTTTAACATCCATTTTCAGTCATATCCACTAAAAGTATCATTCACATTATCAGCTGTGGACTACATGTAACTCCACTAGCATTCCTGGAGACTAATTTCCTATTGTAGATACAACACACTGCTGCTCCACTTAAGCCCACAGCTAGTTGATAACTGTCACATAGTTTGCATTTTCTTCTTCTTCCATCTACTTATAATTATGACTTTTAAACTTATACCAAGATTGTTTTCAAGTATATAAATAATGAAACTCTTTTTGGCAACTTTCCTAAGGCAAATTAAATTTGTAATACTATGCTAAGTATGCACGCCTGTGTGTATGAATATATGTATGCAAGATCAAAAGTAGTTTTGTGTGACTTTTTAATTACAATTGTGCCACTTTCAGTTGCGATGCTCAAGTAGCTTGAGTTTGTGTGTTGTTGGTGGTGGCAGTGGCCAACCTAGCATAAATTGCCTGGGCAAGCCTATGTGTGAAGCATAACCATTAGCCATTTATGTAATTTCCTTTGCTGTATTATTTAAAAGCCTAATTGCGTTCCGTCATTGACTTCGATTTAGAGTTCTCGATTTCTTTTTAACTTTTTCGAGTGGCCCGAAAAAATGCTTTTCAATGATCGAACGCTCGTTTGTTTGTTTATTACGCGTATGTTTGTACGGGCATTTGAACAATTCGGATATTTGAAGATCGTTTTTTCTCGTTTATTTTTTTTTTTTTTGTTTTTTTCATATGTATTTTTTGTTTTCCTGATACACATTTTTTTGTTTGTATACTCAGAGAAAAGGAATCAAAAATAAAATTTTTATTTTTATAATGCACGTTTTAAACCAAGTAATTTTTATTTTATAAATGAAAATTTTTAAATTTAAAATTAAATTTTTTAAATTAAAATGTATTTAGGATTTAAAAAGAAATATGTTTAAATTAAAAATTAAAATTAATGGAATAAAAACGAAAGTTTTTCCTTCAAAATCTCATAGTGCTTAAAATAAAAATAAACATTTTTAAATTAAAATTGTTTTTTCTAGATTTTGCAATTTTACTCTGAACATTTTTAAAATAAAAAATTTCGTATTTACATAATTCTTAAATATAAAAACGTGCGCTAGGGAAATCTTACACGAATGCGCAGAGGTATTTTTAGTTTCCTTATACCGACGGAAATTTCAGCAGTAGCAAGTGTATTTTCTTATTGCCTAAAAAATGGGTGCTTTAGTGTTTGAGAAACTGAGGTCCAATTTGATTTCCACCGCTTTTTAAAATTATCTTGATATTGTGCCAATAGTCGGCAAAAATCACAATCAACCCTTTTATAATCTGTTATTTCATATTTATGTTTGCATGCACATGCAGATGTTAGAAATTATGTGCATAAGTATGTACCTACATATATATATATATATATATATATATATGCATATGGCTGTGAATACTGAACTTTTGAATGCCGAAGCCAGCTTCATATTCGCATACAAATTTGATGTGAAAAATAAAAAAAGTGCTTTGCTAGTTTTTTTTCAATTTAAGTCTGAAAATAAGCAATTGGTGTCTCCTTAGAGAAAGCGCGAAAACAAGCTATGTTATTCTGTTTTGAAAGCGACGTAAAAGCTAATGTGTGGAAACGTTGAAGCATGCTTACTGTGCTGTGAATCGCTGTATAAACAAAATATACATTGTGAGGTGGACTGGTGGTGTATTTGCGCTATTTTCTTACCAGGCTTTTAGGGGCATGTTACAGTGGGGCTATATTATTGAGAACTTAAATAGTAAACACATTTAAAACGTAAAATAACCAGATTTTAAAGAATTTCGTATGAAATGAACGAAAATGTGTACGCAAGCCGGGCTTCTCGGCTTGTATGAAGCGACCGCCTCTGGGTGGTGGCACATAAAATGGACTATGGCCATAGGCTAAGAGCTAGCCAACAAGGGAAGAGAAGTGACAAAAAGTGCAGAGTTTGTTATGATTTGCATTTGCTGTCTGCCGCGAACTTCTTATTATAAAACATTTGTTCGAAGTTGGATGATTATTTCGTTACAATGTGCCTTTCGCATTAGAACCTCAGATGGAAGTCTTTATATACATATATACTTAACTCTTCTTTCTTTCCGTTGATGCTGACATTAGTTAAAAGCTGCCTGTTGCAACGCTCCTACTTTGGCTGACGATTTCTTCTATACCACACTAATATTTTGCATAGGTAGTATATCTTACTTAGTTACTGTGAAGCAAAAAAAAAGCTGCTCTATTATTTTAAACAAGTACCTTTAGCCTGCTTTTTTCAATAGTATGAAGTATGAATAGCATTAAGTAAATAAGATGTAATTTCATTTGATGTAGAATTCATGTTTACGTGTGCATAAATGCAATTTATTCTATATTTTTATGCAAACTGAAAAGATCTAATATACTTACGACTACGCAAAAAGCTTTTAGCTAGAAAATTTCAAATGACAAATGACAATATTAAAACAGCGAAAAAGAAAAACAATGAATCAGCCACGTTTTGATGTGCGAATAAATACGTAGCAGGAAAGCAAATGGTTTACTGGTATGTATGTATGTAGTATGTAAATTTAGCCACGCAAGATTTTATGTGAATGAAGATAAAATATATGCAAATACATATGCATGTACATTAGGGTGCGTTTAATTTGTATGAAAAATTTAAAAGTTCATAAAAAGACTGTATCGCCCCCTCAATCTGTAGTAACATGGTCAAAGATATCACACATAAATTTTGGTCCCGATTGGTGGCGGTTAAGGCGTGGCGCATTGAGTTCAAAGTTCAGAAAAATCTATGAAGGGTCAAAAAATTAAAATATCTTTTTTAATTATCTAATACCCAAAATTAATACTTCTATACCCAATGATAACAAATGTAAATTTTGGTCCCGATTGATGACGGTTTACTGGTGTTTCAAGGGGGCCAAAGTTCAGATTACCATATGCGACACTAAAAATGTAAGTCTTCTATGGCAATCTGAATATTGACGCCCTTAAAACACCACTAAACCGTCATCAATCGGAACCAACATTTATATTTGTTATCATTGGGTATAGAAGTATTAATTTTGGGTATAAGATAATTAAAAAAAATATTTTCATTTTTTCACCCTTCATAGTTTTCCGAACTTTGACCTCAATGCGCCACGCCTTAACCGCCACCAATCGGGACCAAAATGTATGTGTGATATCTTTGACCATGTTACTACAGATTGAGGGGGCGATACAGTAAAATATCGTTAATTTGAATTTTAAACGCACTCTAATGTACATATTTATACATCGCAGACTAAATCATAAAGTGAACCAACTCAAAATTCAAAAATTTTCGGGAGAGCCAAAAACCTTTTTTCTTTCCAAACAATCGTATGGCAGAAGACTACGTATAATGTTTATTCTTCGGTCAAAAGAGCCACTTATTGAAAGTTTTTTTTTTTGCAATCGCTAGAGTTATGTTCTGTGTAACATGACAAAAACTCGATTTCAAAAAATTTTGAGTTTTGTCATTTTGTGATTTAGGTTGCGATATGTACCCTGCAAAAAGGTGCCTAAGCAATAAGGAATATGCTGGCAGCGCTGCATGCTGTTATACGCTCATTTGCTCTGCTCCTCATATTTTAATACTCAATTTTCTGTAATGCTGTCATATCTCAAATAGTAAGAGAAGGAATTGAATGTCGTATTAAAACTCTGTATAACCCCTTGTTATAGGAAATTTTTTAAGGTCTTATTTCCTATGGAGAATAAGCCTTATTATAAGGTATATAAACACCACATAACATCATCATCATACATCATATTCTTACCCTGTCGGAAAAACAAGCAACCAAAAAGTATCACAAAAGGCCGTATTATAAGGAATTATCTAAATCTTATTCCAAAGGCTTATCCGCCAGGTTTAGGGTTTCCTCTCACAGAGAGAGAGAAAGCGAGTAGTCCTTATAGCCTGATGACATCAACACAAGAAAATTAACCTTCTTATAAGCTGCATTGTGGAACGATTTTCCGGAATCCCTTGTCAAATTTGGTTTGGAGATAAACCGGTTTATGCTAATATACGCCATCCTCAGTGTCTTTTTTCGTTCTGAGGATGGCGCATATTGCCAAAACCGGTTTGTCTCTAAACCAAATTTGACAAGGGATGACGGAAAATCGTTCCACAATACATCATATTACTATCCTGTCGAAAAAGCAAGCAACCAAAAAGTAACATATTATATGCCTTTGTCCATACAAATTTTGGTCGCTTGGAATTTTCATTCATAATTTCAAAAGCCTTTAAATCTTCTGGAATAAACACGAAATAAGGCGTAGATTTTTTGCAGGATATGTATAAAATTATATAAATACTCATACACATGCACTCATATTTTTCAAGCTTAACAAAATGTCCTATATTTCCCCGCACCTACGCACTCACCAGCATCCCACCCACAGCGATCCTTCGCAAACAACGACACTTACAGTCACGAGACAAAATTCTAAAATATTCATTATCATTTAGCTTGCTTTATGTAGTATATATGGCAGTGTGGTATTTGTATGCATGTTTGTCAATATGTATGTATATGTGTTATATGCGCTAAATGCAAAACAAGCGCAAAAGTAAAAGTAAAAGCAGAAGTGTTACAATGCCAGCGGCTGCTCTTTCAATTTTTAACCTTTTGTTTTTTTTTACTTTTTCTTTTCCTTTTTTGTGTGCTGTGCAACTGTCATGCTTTTTATTGCTATTTTCTTTTGCTTTTTTTACTTTTTACTATTCATTTCGCTTTCCTTTAACTCTTGTTTTTTACACTTTTCTACACTTTCTTTTCTCTTTTTTGACTTGCATTTTTATTGCAATTCCCCCATCTACATAAGTTGTCAGTAGGCGACTTATGCTGTTGGCTATATTTGTGCAGACGACAAGTTATTAGTCACTACAAGCAGTCACTTCTTGCAGCATTTGCATGACCCCAAAAATACTTAAGATGTAAGGAGTAAAGCTCACGGCAACCAAGCAGCATTTTAAATTTATAAAATATGCAACAGATCATTCAGCAGCGCTTCGTTTCATTGCATTTCGGTGTGGGTTGACATTTTTATGATGAGTTGAGTAACATGAAGATGGAAATATGTAAATTTTAATTTGCATGCAAGTGATGGCGAAATAGCGATATCAATAAAAATGGTAATATCGATATTTTTGTTTTTTTTTTTCTAGTCGAGTAGGTAATCACACATATATAAAAATATTCTTAAAAACACTCTCCGTATTATTTAATATTTTTAATCTAGATTCTGGAGGCTATCAGCACTTTGGAACATCTCATCCTCTCCGACTCAGCTGCCTCAACTATATACGCTTCGAATACCTAGAAACAGGGTTCGGATTTGCCTCATTTTGGCTCCTCACTCACACATGCCTCACTCATGAGGATCCTCTGAATGTGCAAACAACAGAGGCCACCCAATAGCGCGAGCGCTCTGCATGAGTGGCAGCTGAGTGCGCAGCCAATAGGAGGCAAGCAAGTAGCGTTGCCTCTCCTCAGCTGCGCCCTCATATATTACTCTGAGTGAGTGAGGAATGAGCGAGGCCTCATAGCTTGGCGATGAGGCAGCCAAACGTCTGTAGTGTGTAGTATGAAGAAATTTAAAGAAGTCTTAAACTTCAAAAAACAAAAAAATTCTTTTTGGTAAATGACAGTTCGTTATCATGGCGTTTATTTAGGCATATTAAATTTTTTTATAAGTTTACTCCAAATTTGAAATTAAAAAAAATGTTTATGAATTAAAAAAAAAAATGTGCTTGACGAAATTAGCACATAAATCTAGCATTCATTTTTGCATATTGAATTTTCGATCCGTTGAGTGGGGATCCAGCTTCACGTATTCTAATGTATGCATTATTGACTGATTTTCTACGGCGGCTCCCCTCACACGCAGCATGAGCGGCTCATTCCAACCTCACTCATTCAAAATGAGTGAAGAAACAAACAAAACTCTCACTCTGCGTTCTAGATGAGTGTGAAACGCAAACGGCCACTCATCAGCACGCCGTGAGGATGAGATTCCCCACTCACTCACATATACTCTGAGTTTCTTCCTACCCTGCCTAGAAGGCATTGCAGACCGAGGCTTACATCAGTTAATGAAACTCGCAAAGACCTGCATTCCAAGCAATATATGTATGTATGTGTAATTGCCTCCAAAGTGCTTGTGGCATCTCTGTGAACCAATTCTCATCTTTGCGACAATCTTAGTATTGATCGACTTAATGTAGACCAAAACTGTTGTTACACATTTTATCGATCCAGTTTAAAAACTATCGAAATGTTCTCATCACTTTATAGTGCATAAAATACAAACGCCCACGTTTTTCACTCTCTACAAAGATGCACTACATCGTGAATGCGGCTACTTGCATAATTTCTGTGTCAACAACTATAGGGAGAAAATTGTCTTTCGTGACATGACCGCGAGTAAAAAAGAATTAATGCTTACCAATTTCGAAGGTAAATGTTTGGCAATGAAGATGTACGCTGCTGGCGTACATATTTACCATGGTGCCATGGTAGATATTGAGTAGTAGCGGAGCAACGTAATTAAAATTGCTACAAGTTGATGGTTGATGGTGGTCATAAATATTTACGATGATAGGGAATGATGGCGATTTACTTACACACATATACAAGGAGCACTCAAATAAACGACGTTCAGTGTGTAAAATTTTATTTTTTTTTTTTAAATAATTAATAAAAGGAAATTGATGAAATAAGCAAGAAATACCAGAAGTGAATATTAAGAAGTGAATTTTTCAGCTGATTTGATACTAAATATAATGCTTGCTGTATGCTTTTTTTAGCTCCAGTTTGGTTTGAAAAGTTTTACTTTATACACACATTCTATTAAGCACGTGCAAGCATTGTGTGTGTGTATATTTACTTGAATATTTTTATCATTGTTTATACTAAGGGCCTTATTTTGCAAAACGCAACGCGACGCAACGAGTCACCCAGAGTCACTTTTTGTCGTGTTCGTATTTTGTATCTCTTTAGGTGACTGAAAGTGACTGTAAGTGACTCGAAGTGAATGTGTTACGTTTTTTGGTGAGTATGTTACGTTTTTGGTATTTTATAAAACGCAAAGTGACGAAAACGGTCACTTTAACTGTCAAAAGAGTCACTTCCTTTTGTTCGAGTGAGCATTCAATATTGGTTAATTTGCAACGGCTAAAATTAGCCAATTTAAAAAAAAACGGGGTATCAATCGACGCGTTTCAATCTGGCGAACCCGAATATGATGCTGAACAAATTTTTTCTTTGATTTAAATTAAACAGTTATTAATAAAAACGTTTTAACTTTACACACACACGAACACACAAATGCATCTTATTTTTTAACACTGAATAACACGTACATATGTATATTTATATTAACACACACATTTTTTTAATATGTTGCATATATGTAAATATTTTATTCAAAAAAAAAACAAACTAAACAAAACACGTACATATGTACATATGTATTTACACATAATGTCAACAAATAATTTTTTTATTTTTGTTGACTTCCCATTAAACACTGAAAAAGAAATTCTCAAACGTTGAGAAAATATTGTTTCTAAATTTGAGAATCAGCATATATATAAGTTGAAAATAAACATATTGTCATGTGTTCATCAAACATTGTTTATCAATTTTAGAATAACTTACAACACATTTGAAAAAAAACTTTTTTCACATTTTGTATCATTTCACGAATTTCATCATGTCAAGGTTTCAAGGAACGAAGAAATTTTGTATGTTTGCAAATTTCAATCAGCGTTCGTTGTTTTACTTCAGCAGTTGCGGTTGAAATGATGATGGCTGAAAATGATTGTGTGTAATAATGATTCTGTATTTCTTACTCTTATTTTATTTGTTTGTTGCTTTTTGTGAAGTTACACAAACTTTATTAAAAACATATAGGTGATTCACAAAGTGTCATAAAGTCATATGTCATATTAAAATATTGTACGGAAATAGTTATAAAAGACTTTTCTTAAGCCCTGTGAAGAAGTAAACAAGAACAGCTGATCAAATACGACGACCCAAAAACATATCGTGCAGAGTTGTATTTATTTAGTACACATATAGCCTAGAATGCAACAACAAAATATTATGACTTATGACGATATGACCCAATATGACAGGTTGTGAATCCCCTAATTGTTTGTTTCTCATATGTATGTATGTATGCATATTAAAAAATATATGTATTAATATAATATATGTACAAAAGGCACCGGCGAAACTCACCCGCACGGGTAACAGAAAAACATCACATCAGAGTACAAATATGTAATACATATGTACATACTAGAGCTCTCGATTTTTTTTGAACATTTTCGAGTAGCCCGAACAATTGTTGTTCAAATGCTCGAACAGTTGTTTGTTTGTTTATTACCCGTATGTTTGTACGGGCATTTGAACAATTCGGGTATTTTGAAGTTTGTTTTTTTCTTTTGTTTATTATTTTTTTTGTTCTTTATATGTAGTTTTTTTTTATTTTTGTTTTTCCGATACACATTTTTTTTGTTTGTAAGCTCGAATGCTCGAATGTTTGTACGGGCATTTGAACAACAAACGGGCTTCAAACAAAAACGATTAGATCGAATTGCTCGATACCCCGGTATCTAGGGCTCTAGTACATACATCTATTTATTCCATTCCATTTCTGCGTTCATAACACAAACTCTCTCACTATCCCTCAATTTTTCTGTACTCTAGAGTACAAATATGTAATACATACATACATCTATTGATTGCATTCCCTTTCGTACCAACTTTGAAATTGGAGAAAATGAAATCTATCAAATTGAGAATCAGCCCGAAATCCCATACTAAAAATGTGCCTCAAATGAACCTCAAATTGAAAATGAAAAAAAAATGTTTATTGGGTTGCAAGCTGCCAATTTTCCAGGGTTAACCAATCAATAAAACAGTTCGATTAAAAAAAAAACACACCAAAAATTACTAAGGAAATGAGAAAACCAGAAAAGTGGTAAATAGGCTACGTAAAGCGTTTGACAATCGTCGTGACTACGCAACGGAGCAAACGAAAAAACGTAAAAGCTTATAAAATACCAACTTTTAGGTGAAGGTGAAAGTGAGTGAATGTGAGTGACTGCGACGCAACGAGTCATGGCGTTTTGTAAAATAAGGGCGTAAATAGTTTGGTCACTCAAATGGTCTTCTTCTTCTTCAATTTAAAAAATGCGTATGTGTTTGTGCGAAAATGAAGAGAATGAAGGAATCAATGCTGTGCAATTTCGTATAATTGCTGTTACTACCAAAATGGGAGCAAAGTCGTTAGGATTTACTTCGTTTTTACTGAATTTTTTTCTTCACTACGAAAACGATTTTAATAAAAATATATCGCACCCTAAATCATAAAGTGACACAACTAAAAATTTTATTAAATCGACTTTTCATCATAAACCGGTACACAGAACATATCTCTAGCGATTGCCAACAAACAAACTTTTCATTCGGAGTCTCTTTTGACTGAAAAATACGTGGCTTTTTTCCAATTCATTGGTTGTCAAGAAAAAGTTTTTTGGCTCCTGAAAATTTTTTAATTTTAAGTTGTGCCACTTTATGATTTAGTATGCGATATATATTAATTTTTTCCGCATATCGGCCCACGTGCGCATAAAATAACAGATAAATGTTTTCCTGTTGATTTTACATTTTTAACTAGATAATTTTGCAATTTCAGCTATTTAAATTAACACGGAATTTTTTTTGATTTTACCTTAAATTTATTGTTAAATTAACTGGACTGATTTTACAATTTACAAAAATACAATATATCGCACCCTAAATCATAAAGTGACACAACTCAAAATTCAAATATTTTCAGGAGAGCCAAAAAACTTTTTTTCTTTACAAGCAATCGTATGGCAAGAGACCACGTATTATGGTAATTTTTCGGTCAAAAGAGACACTTATTGAAAAGTTTTTTTTGGCAATCGCTAGAGATATGTTCTGTGTAACATTTATGAAAAAACTAGATTTAAAAAAATTTTGAGTTGTGTCACCTTATGATTTAGGGTGCGATATGTACATTCAATAAAAAAAAGGTGATTCGGTATTGCGAGATATGGAAGGACTTCCTCGTGGTGAAATTGCAAACTTTGAGGAGAAAAAAGAAAATATTTTACATTAAAAACTTTTAGAAATAAAAATGCATTTCACTTTTAATTTACCTTAAAACTGAAAATATAAGTGGAAACGCCATCATCACGCACTTCCACTGATGGTAAACTCTTCACACGACACCAGATTTTCTTTTTATTTAAAAAAAAAGAATAATAATTGCGTTTTGCACGAACAGCAGAACTCCAAATATTCAAAAAAATTGTGTATGTTTCAAAATAGTTCTGAAGTTCTTTCCCAGCCAGCACAATCATCGTAAACGAGCTCGTAAACTGATGTTTTCTCAAAGAAAACTCTAATAAAATATCGTTTACGAAATCCGTTTACGATTCGCCTACGAATACTGTTTCGCTTTAAAACGTTCATTGCCTACGAGTGTCGTAAATGTATCGAAAAAGTACTCGTATATGAATCTTTTTACGTCCGTTTTTTTATCGTAAATGTAGAAATTTCACAAACATACTACATACTTAGGTACTTTTAAAATATTGAGTTTGAAATTTTTCGTTTTCTTTTTTTTTTGACATGATAGAAAAAAAGCTTCTTTTGTTATTATTTTCTTATTCGAGAATAGCTCGTAAATCTCAATGTTCGTAAAATGTACGGAACCTTGCTGGCTGGGTTTTTTAACATTTTTTTTGTTTATATTGACACTATCATCATGTTAAAGAAACCAAATTCCAAATGACATTAACGGCCTTATTCCGGTGTGGTAACATAATTTACTTTACTGGTGAAATAAAGAATCTGGTACTTTAAACACTCTTTTCGTATTCTGGCAGCAGAAAATTAAGTTACCACCTCAATACGTGGTAATATTTTGTTGCCATTTTCAGCCCGATTCAATTCCGTTCGTATGGAAATGCTTTGACAGCGTTACCATTTGTGCCAGAATACCAATTGAAAAGATGGTAACAATTTTCAGCAACATAAATTACTAGTAAAGTAATTTTCCGGTAACGCTCGGAATAGCAGTGTTAAGAATAAAATTTTATATTTAATTCATAGCGTATATTTTAAAATTGCTCTATGTTGCATCAACACTAAAATTTGGTTGCATTTACCAAAATGTCAAATGATGTTTAAAAAGCTAAAATCACGTTTGAAAAATCGTGTAATTTGAAAAAAATTGTTGCTATTCTATGTGTAAAGATCGATCATGTTAATCTTACATGAAATAAAATTTGCATATACGCGAATGAAGTAGTAAAGGCAATGGTATCCGTATATTCCCTTTTCTATATTTCTGGAAAAATGTATTAACAGAACAGTACGAGAAAGAGCAACCCTGCTTATACGAAAATGTTCAAAAGGAAATAAAAAAATTTAAATTCAAACGGCCATTTTGATGGTGAAAACCCAACAAACATTTAGGTTAGATATCGGTTTGAGAATGACTCGAGAACTAGCCCTTTTCTCAAATCTCTAACGTTAGAGGACGACTCGTGGAGCTGTCGAGAATTATATCGATCTCAAAAAAAATGGGACATAACTCTCAAATGGAGAAAATTATAATTTCCGAATTGAAATCCAATGTAGTTTTCTAATGAAATTCTAATGAGAATTTGCAAATATTTCTTTTTCTAATCAGTCTCCAATTGATTTCTAGTGTGGTTTTCTACCTTCGCTTTGGATTAGAGATAAGTTTGAGAATTACACTCTCTAACACTCTCAGATTGTGTTCGCTGATAAAACGCTGTACCAATTCATACTTTTTGATTAATGCCTGGATGCCTTCGAATGCTTTGGTTGCTTTGGAAACTCTACATTCTCCTACATTTGGATATTTCCCAATTAGCACGAATCCAATGTGGGGAAAAAGTCTCAATTATCAAGTTTATATCCAACATGTTTTTACACTTAAGGTACAATACTTTTCCAAACTGAACTGAGTGCATAATTAGTATTAATTAAATTCAATCATATTAGCAATAAGTAAACGAAAAAGTGAGTGAAGAATAAAATTTAAAGAGGAATGTATATCTAATTCAACTAATTATTGTGTATAAAATATTGTTATTATTGTTAAATGCATAACAAAAAAGTGAGCAAATAAGTCAAGCAGACAATCATAATTGTTACATTTTTGTTCCTTTATTTCAATCGGATGAGAGTTTGTTGCTCAAAAGCTTTATTCTGACGTTTGATTTTGGTTGGAGAATATCGATAAAGTTCAAGTCAAATTCCAATATTTTTTTCAAGTGGAGAAACAGAAACATTTTCATATCGAAAAATTGGCTGTTTCTGAATTCAAGTTAAAAATTATTGTTGGAAATTGGAAAATGGATTTGATCTCAATGAAATTCAAATGCATTCAAAAATGCTTATTGGGTAGCAACGATTTGCGTCATGGATATTTCATTTTTGTTTTGAAAAAATAAATGTGTATCTATATTTTTGATATATACAGTAAGTCGCAGTGAAAATGACCCACGTTATGTTGTCCGAAGTTTTATGCAAATAAAAAATTATACACAAACAGATTGAAAAACAAATTTATGTACTTAGGTATATTTTAGAATAAACCACAATTTAGAATTTCAAAAAATATTTGATGAACATTATTTTTTAGTTATAAAAATAATAGTTAAAACCGGAAAAGTTCATGAAACGGGCTCACAGTGAAGGTTAGCCACTAAGAGGAATATGCCCTAAAACGGTTTTAATACTTTTTTGCCTTGTTTCAACAGTTCAATTACTCTATCCCTAATATCTAAACTTGTTTGTCGGCCCATCTTTGCACATTGACATCCAAAATACAACTAATGCATCTATTGGCGCACTTGAATTAAATATAATACAAATTTTATTAGCAACCAATGTGTTTTATTCAACTAACAAAACACGATTTTTACGCGCTCTATCGTGTGTTTTATGATAAGTACACCTTTTAAAAATGGAAAAAAATTGCCTGATCTGTTTTTTTTTTTTTATATAATTAACACATAATGTAAAATGTGAACTGTAAAAATACATAAGAGAGAAATCGGTGTTCTAGAGAGAAAGTTTAAGTATTTAAATTGGAGTTGCCAGCAAGCTTGCTTTGATTGTGACGCGTATATACGTGTATGCTTTTGTTTTTCATCATTTCTGGCATGTTGTTGAAACTTTTCCGTCGCAAAAAAATTAGGAAAGTCAAGTAATTGTTAACAAAGATATTTAATAATAAAAATGTCTGAATAAATAATGGCTCACTTTCTCTGTGACTCACTGTATCCCCATCAAAACAAACTTCAACCATGGGAATTGTTGTTGCAAAAAGTGACAGGCACATTATGTGTCAATGGGAGAATGAGAAACTAAATAAACCAAATGTGAAGAAGAATCGACCACAGTGTTGTATTCAAACGTAGCAAAATCTTCACAAGAAAATATCCAAAATTCCGAATAAAATCAATTAAAACTCAAAAATATGTTAATTTTTTGTTATTATCGCTACAAATATAGCATTACAAATTCAATTCACCCAATAATTTTAAAGATTTAAAGATTTCAAAATTTATTTGAATTTTTTTTCTGTAACTTTTGCACAGCACTGCAGGGTGACAGGCACAACATGTCAAAGAGTGTCGCAACTTATAGATATAAACTATGATTTTTATAATTAACTGTCATTAGGCTTCATTTATCATTACGTTAAATAAAGCCCATGAAAAGAAAAAATGAATATGTTTACAAAGAAGAGCTTTTACATTTTTAAGTTACATATATTTTTGTGTAATGAAAAGTGAAAGAAAAATTAAGCTGAAATATCATTTTTATTTTTGCACAAAAACAACGCATATATGTATTTATGTACTTGTAACTACCTGTTCATGCATTTATGCGTCTTCCTCCATGTATTCACACGCTAAGTGTCTGTAGCGGAAATATTGTACAAGGTGGAAGAATCTCTTGTTTACACACATGAAAATATTTCGTATGAAAATGCCGTGACATTGCTTGCTTGAATTACGACGAAAAATTGCCTTGGCATTGTTGCATTACAAATATGTATTTTCTTAGATACCGTACTTACTTATGTCACTTAAGATTTTGTTAAGCCGCCTCTTGAAATTCGGAACTTAAGCTTTTTTGGTTGAAATTAGTAAACTGTAAAAATTTGAACAAAATCCACCCACAAATACGCCCACCTCTCATATAACAGTATTTTTGAAATTTCAGCATTTTCCTAACTATTATAGCTAAAATGCTCAATTTTGATTAGTATATATATATATATATATATTTGAAATATAAATCAAATGCAGTAATGATTTTGGAAAAGAGGTAAAGCACTTCGCCGTTTTTAAATTAAAAATAAATGCACTTTTACGTATTTTATAAGCTTTTATCATAAAATTTTCATACAAAAAATCGCATTTCAAAAAAATTTTATACCAGAAATGAAATTACACTTTTCTAAAGGATTTTAGTGTTCTAAACCTGGATCTGCAGTCAGATTTTCCAAATTCGTTCTAGTTTCTGAGATATTCATGTCCAAATAGGCAAAAAACACGTTTTTTGGCTCTATTCCCCGGTTAAAATCTTTTATGTAATTACTTTGCACTCAAATTTGATTAAACCAGTTGAAAGCACAATCATTACCCTAGAAAACAGCGTTTAGTTTCTTCGAACATCTTAACTAGAATTGGAAATATCGACATTTAAGTTTCATAATTTTGACAAATATTCCCCATACAAAAATTAAAACTTTTTGAAGCATACTTCTGGCCATTTTGTATGGGAAAAATGTACGAAAACTTGAAAAACATCTTCCATTAAAAAGTGCATAAAACAAAATGGAGCGAACGACTTTTTACGATTTTTTCATCTGCTTATAAAAGACATTTAGGACTATCAAATATTAAAAAATTGAGGAGGTCATATTTTTTGTTTTTTTTTTTTTTTCATTTTAAAGTTTTAAAATTTTTACACATTTTTTTTTATATTCCAAAAATAAAAAGCTGCCAAAGATATGATTTACCGCTGATAAAAAAAATTACCTCATAATTTGAAAGTATGCACCATTTATAGCAAGATGATAAAGAAATATTCGATTATTCGCCTAAATATAAACGTTTTTAATAATGTCAAAACTAACATAATTAATGCGTTTACAAAAACACAGTTTTAGGCAAGCGGGAAAAAAATATAAAAGCAAATGGAGCAAGTGGATTTTTAAAATGAAAATGCAGTTTGATTAAGAATATATTTTTTCAAAGCATAAAAAAAAATGAGGAGGTCATATTTTTTGTTTTTTTTTATTTTTTTATTCAAAGTAGAGCAAAATTTTTTTCTCATCGACATTTTTTGTCAATATTTGAAAATTTATATAAATTCAATGGTGAACTCTATTTAAAACGGAGTTATAATTTCTGAAAGACAAAATCATTATCTATGTAATGATGTATTAACTGAGTTCGTATGTTAACAATTATATGAGATAGAGCATTTTGTATGAGGTGGGTTCATTGAGAAAAAAAATAACCTATTTTTTGCTCAATTTTGGGCACCCTGTATGGGTAAACGAAAAGAGACTCAAAAATTTTTATATAAGCTCTTTTATTACAATTTTATGTATCTGTCGATCTCTATTTAAAAAAATGGTTTTACTCATACTTTAATTTTGAATTTATTTTTGGCCGCAATCACCCATTGTGCGCCTGTGTATTTATTGGCTATATTTGCTTTATGTGTATGGTACTAAACATATATATGTATGACTAAAAAAAAATAAAACAAAAGAAGAATACAAAACATGTTCGCCTACTTTCTAGTTTTATAAACGCATTTCTGAATAAATAGAAATTTTCTGCCAGCAAAAAAACAAAACGATAAGTGCATATATTCGTATTTGTAGTTGAATAAAAGTTAAGTTGATTTAAAGTTGAGATACATATTTTTCATGTAATGCATCACTTTTTATCTACCTTTTTCTGCTATAATACAAAGAAAATCCATTACAAAGCAATTTTTAAAAATACCTATAAAGCATTGAAAGCTCTTATAAGAAGCACAATCTTTAAAACGAAATAATTTCGTAAAGGAACTTCAAATATTAGCAAAAAGCAGGTACCAAATTGTATGTAATATATGTATGTACGTATGTATGTACGTATGTATGCATATATATTCATGTTTCATTTAGCTTTACAGTTTGCACATTGTTTTTACGAGCCATCAAATTTGCCCATTTCTACTAAACTTTACATGCACATGTTGCTTTTTTCGCAGATTACGTATACGCCATGTCGCTCGAATAAAGAAACACCCACTGATGGACAAATCCGCTGGAGCCGCTTTTAAAAACAAAAAGTATTTAAGCTAATGGAAGTCATCGTCAACTATTCGCAGGTCTCGTAAAGCACTTTGAGTGAGTTTGTGACATGAAAAACTTGTTCGCGCGTAAGGATTTGGCACTTATGTATGTATATACAACATACCGTCGGCCTCCTGCCAGAAACACGAATGTGAAAATTTTTTTAAGTGCGATGTCTGCTCTTTATCGGTTATATATTGATATAATTACAATTAATATTTGTATATATACTTATGTACATACACGTGCATATTATCTATGTATGTTTACACAAGCATTTATAAAAATATTAATTGTTATTACATCAATATATACCCGATAAAGAGCAGACATCGCACTTAAAAAAATTTTCACATTCGTGTTTCTGGCAGGAGGCCGACGATATGTCATACTCGTACATACATACATATCTATGTATGTAGTATTGTAAATGAATAAATAAATATTTCGAAACATACTTTTTTGCTCTTTTTAATTAAAAAAGGATACGTTTAATCTTTTATAGCTCTCCGCATTAAGCACTTAAGGTTAGTTGACAGTATTGAGTTCAAAGTGCAGCATTTCATTCACTTCAATTGTGTTCCATACTATACTACACATCTGAGGTATAAGTAAAGAGCAACTGCTTAGAGCTTAACACAGTGTAAGCCATTCTCCAAATTATTCAGCTACACAGTAAAAATTTTAGTTTAGTTTTAATTCCATTTTGGTATTTATATATATATAACAATGCCAAAAAGCATAAAATTAAAACCATTCTGGTTTAAAAAAAGGAAGAGAATGTTGAGAGACAGAAATTATTCTTGGTGTCAAATTAATACTTTCTTAGAATTAAATCAAAACCAAATTTTCATTATTTTTTAGAATATTTCTGGTATCAAAACTAGTTGAAATGGTATAAGATCAATCCAAAATTGGAATAAATTATATAAATTTATGGAATTAAATCAAAACCAAATTTTGATTATTTTTATAATATTTTTGCTAATAAAAATAGTTTAAATGGTATTAAATCTATCCGAAAACCCCCGTAAAATTTCCAGTAGATATACTGAAAATAACTCATTATCCCAAAGATTAATTGAATGAATTGAATTAATTGAATAACTTTAACATAGTTTATTTACATAAAAATCCAAAACAGTAGTAGCAAACACTAAAGTACCTTATATATCGAGCCCTAATCCTCATAAAAGTGTATCCAACAAAAAATAAATTTTACAGGACACAGTTTTTTTAATTTGTTTTGCATACAGTTTGTATGCAGTCTTGAAACTTATCTAGTATCTAACTTCGAAACTGCGCATTTCACAGCTATGAAATTTTGGGAGTTGATGCATGTGATAGTTAATTGTTGATTTCCATAAAAAAGCTGAAATCGATAATTTTGTTGGATACACCTTTATGGCGGTTAGGGCTCGATACATATATGTACATATTGTCAACTTTTACACCAATATTTTGGAGATGTCCAGGTAAATTTCGGGACCGTCGCGGTTCTTGCAGTGACACTGAAAGAGGAACTCCCAACTGCCTTATGACTGAAAAAATAAAGCAAAATTTACCCTCATGCTATTTAATTAATCTCCTCCATTACTTACTTGATACAATTATTCGATTCGGGCCATTTATTTGAGTAGATTTAATTACTCCTCCGGATTGCAGTTTTTTTTTGATTTTTTTTTTCTGATAATTTTTTTTTTTAATTTTTTTTGGTTTTGATTTCAAACCAAAAATACTTTGATGGTAATATAATTGAGAAAGAGAAATTTTTTTATACTTTTCAAGATTTGTTTTTAAACCATAAATGATTAAACTTCTTTAGAGAGAATTTTAATTCTTTTCAAGACTTTATTTTGAAACTACTTTAGAATAAATAAAATTGTAAAACTTATCATAGTATAAAAATAAGACTTTTTGGCATTAAAATTCAAATTTAATTCCAAGAATGATTAAATTAAGTACACAATGATATTAGAAATAAACTATACTTTTTTACTGTGTATTGAAAAAAAACTATATATATATACATGTATCTTTTAGCACACTAACATTTTCCCATTCGATTGGATCTGCGCTGTGGCAAATATTTATTGTGCAGAACTAACACAGCAATCACACGTACAAGCAGCCAAGACATTCGCAGCACAAGCTTTTCTAGCATTTTTTCTCCCTTTAACAAACGCGATTGCAATCTAATCGTGTCTCGCTGCAAGTAGTTGCTTGCACAAGTGACAAATGATTCACTGCCGAGACTTTGTATGCAAATCTATGTATGTAACGCATATACATATGTCTGTAGCAAAGAATGAATGTAAGTTGGCTGCAACAAATCAGCTATGACAGCAGTTGCTGTGGTAAAATGATATCTAGCGAAAACAACAGCAACAGCAGCAAATGCCAAAACAACAGCAACAAACACAACAACAGCAGCAAATGCCAAAACAACAGCAACAAACACAACAAGAGATGCAAATGCCACAACAACAGCAGCAAACACAAAAACAACAAAAACGCAGGTGTGTGTGTGTGTACATTTAGATAGTATTTCCCGCTTAGCAATATTGGAATTTCACACGAAATTTACTTAACGAAAAATTTGCGATGTGGAAAGCCACAGAATGCGCTGCAGTTATTCGCAAGAGTGCACGTGAAGGATTTTTTGTGGCTTGTGTATGTATGTGCATATATATATAAATATCACCCGATTTTGTGGCTCCCAATTTAGTTTTACGGTTAATAAAATTTGCAATTTCTTTAGAAGTTGGACTACTAGAGTAAAACGTTTTGCCTGCGCTTTTCGTTTTTTTTTTCAATCTTTCTTGTTTTCTACAGATTACGTATACGCCATGTTGTGCCAAAGCAATAATATAAATGTACCACTGTCACACTGGCATTTCGTGTGAGTGCAACAACGAAATTGATTTTATTAGCAAATTTTAGCTTCCAAGCATGTGACAAAAGCAAAAAAAAAGCCAATATGTGGTGCATGTGTAGATACAGTGGTGTGCATGAGAATAGTTCAGTTCTTTGTACACGGTGGGCAGGAAGCGACGATAGGTTGCATGAAAATGTCGACAAAAAAGGAAAGTACGGTTGTTTTATGTGATGTTTATAGATGAAACATCCGTTGAAATTAAAATCTGAGCTGCTCCTTTTTCAAGGATATCCACATTTTTTGTTTTTTTTTTTTTTGAAAGGATCATATACTGACGAAATCGAAAATTCGCCAAAGTCCAAATTTTTCCGATTTCAGTACATTATCTGGTAGCTAAAGGATACAAGAAAAGGTATTAAAAAGAAAACAGGACACCTGTAGTGGAAAACTCCAATGTGAACAGGACCTAAATAATACCCACTGAAATATAAAATAACACAAAAAGTACCCACTTTAATTTGCGTTTAACTCCTAAAATGTTAACTCCTAAAATGTTAACTCTACGTGAAAATTCCTTAGGATAGGTTTTATTCACAATAAATAAAGCAATATTTCTTTAATATACAATTTTGATGTACCTGCAGTGCTTAATGTACTTTGGTGCATCTAAAGTGAACATTTCAAAAAAGTATGTACGTTTTTTATGGTGCTATTTTAAGTTAAAATATTTTGCTAGTTTATGTAAATATTTTAATCTAATGATCCAACTCTCATTCCTACATATCTATACGTTAATACTCAAAAAAAGTTAGAGCTGAGATACACGCTAGCTGTGCACGGTGGGCGGGAAGCAACAATAGGTTGCATGAAAATATCGAAAAAACGATGTACATATACAAAGATTTTGTCTGAAGTGACCCCTAGTGATATTTTTTTTTAATTTAACCCTCTAACCAACTTCAAAATACTATTTTTCGAAAATTTAAAAAAGGGAATCAAAACAACCTCTTCGTGGAGGTGTTAGAGGGTTAAACTCTTCCTTGAAATTAAAGCTCGTGCACTCGTTACTATATTTCCCCTAACAACATACGATATATATTTGAACACTTTTTCCATTTATTTAAAAATCATTCTGACGAAATTTCAAAAATTTAAAATGGCAATAAAAAAAATTAACCTCGTTGAGCAAAACGGTTTGGGTTTTTTTGTTATATGGATCATGATACAAACAAACAAGGTAGTTTCATTTCACTTTGACATTGTCATTTTTGATTATAATATGGATTATTGACGTCTTATTTTAAGTCAAAAATTTAGGATAGCGTTGCCCAATCAAAAGTTTTTGGCTGAGGGTATATTTGAACAAAATATTTGGTATTTTAAATGAAATGGTGCTAATCAACAAAACAAATGAAAGACAACAATCAGCCGATGTAATGAGTATATTTTAGCATTTTAAATATATTGAAAAAAAAGCTTTTCAAGGAAAATGAAAAATAAGTTATTCATAAAAAATAAAATAGATTTATGCAGTTATTAAAGTCAAAAAATCTTATCAAAACGTCCTTTACACAATATTTGAAAACTGTTCGATTTTTTATGAATAAGGTGGGAGTTCTTAATTTTCTTTATATTTATTATTTATTACGTACATATACATATATATACATATTTGGTTTCAATGTTTTATACAAGAATATTTCCACATTTAAAAAATCAGCCTTATCGTGAACTTCATGTGAACAAAATGTTCCCAAAAATTACAAAGCAAAACAAAAACAAAATGTGAAAAATTGTTATTGTTTTGCTTTATATTTTTCGAGGGAAATTTTTCACATGAAGTTCATGATAGGGCTGATTATATATATTAACAAAATTTTTTTAGCAGTTACATATATAAGAATATAAATTTAATTTAAATTTTTATGTTGCAGTTTTCTTTAGTTTTTACTTGCGTTACTTATTTTATTATTTACCTATTTCTGAAATAGATTCTTCGCAAAAAAATCTTTCAAGTTCATAAGTCGTGCCAATATTCATAATTTCTAAACCACTGAAATCTTTCAATGAAATTCACAGGACGTGTAGTGGGATTGTAGTATGTTCTATATTCCACAAACTTGCCGCAAGTTATTTTAAGAATAAATCTTATTTTTTATATAATTATTTGTGATCTGATATTATGAAGAATTTACCACGTAAATGTACGTATTTATTATATATATATATATATATATATATATATCAATATTCAAATTAGAAAAATTCGTTTTGTTGCAATCGATGCTATGATTACCATGGAAATAAAAAATAACATAAATGGAGGATTTTTAGTACTGGGTATGGCAGCACGAAATGTCATAATCCATATAATTGTCAGGTGGTTAATATGGCGACAAAAATTTGACGTTTACACTACCTTCTTTCTTGTATCATGATATGGATGCTGGTCTTTCGTTCTGTGTGTGAATTATTCCATCACTAAAAGTGCTGTTGCACAGTGTAATAAAATTCATATAATTTAATTTAATAAAATTCTAAAATTGATTAATTTTGGAGTTACTCTCTCTGATACGAAACGGATCAATTTGAAATCGATCTGTCAACTGAATTATAGGTAAAAAACAACCTCGAATATGACAACCGCGGAACTCAAGCAATACAGGAAATACTTGATTCCGCGAGCTTATGCAGTGACCCTCGTATCAGAAGCTTTTTCAGTTGTTTTTGGTTTTTTGTTTTGTTTGAATTATATAGAACTTTTAGTTCGAATTACAAAAAAATGTATATAAAACAAAGAAAAATATAAGTTTCCGTGCTATTCTTGTGCACACCACTGTAAATAAATACATATTTGCAAGCATTATTTATATGAAACAAAGGGTCAACTTGTGCATTTATCTTAAATGTTTTTCTTAAGGATTTTGTCATTTTTTCAATATTACTTCCATCGATCAAGTATAAAAATGACATACATGTATACAAATAACACCGAGTAACAGCGCTGAAAGCTTGCAACATTCTTCGCGCAGAAAATAGTTAATAGTAACTGATATCTTTTAAGCAAACACATAAAGTGCGCGTATATTTATACCTTTCATGAGAATGAAATGGTATTATAACTTAGTGCCAAAAAATTTTTGTCGAAAGTACCAGAAGGAAGCGTGGGGGACCCACCAAAATATATACCGATATGGTCAGAATCACGAGCTGAGTCGATTAAGCCATGTCCGTCTGTCCGTCGGTCTGTCTGTCCGTCTGTCCGTCTGTCCGTCCGTCCGTCTGTGTGAACGCAAACTAGTCCCTCAGTTTTTGAGATATCTGAATGAAATTCGGAATACAGGTATGTTGTTATATGCAGCTGATTATTTGTCGGAACCGGCCGAATCGGACCACTATAACATATAGAAAACAACCGATTATTCAGATATACATGAAATTTTTTGATGTAATTTGTGCATAACTTCCCCATTTATACAGCTAAGGACATAAAACTTTGAAGTAGACGTGCCCATTTTGGCCCAAACAAGGTTACCGAAAATTGTCAAGATCGGACCACTATAACATATAGTTCCACAACATCCGATTATTCAGATATACACATTTTGGTGTATAACTCCTCCATTTTAAGAGCTAACGGCCTGAAAATTTGAAGTATTTGTACCCATATGGACCCAAACGAGATTGCCGAAAATTGTTAAGATCGGACCACTATAACCTATAGCTCCCCTACAACCGATTGTTCAGATATACACATTTTGGTGTATAACTCCTCCACTTTAACAGCTAACGGCGTGAAATTTTGAAGTATTTGTACCCATATGGGCCCAAACAGGGTTACCGAAAATTGTCAAGATCGGACCACTATAACATATAGCTCCCCTACAACCGATTGTTCAGATATGGACATTTTGGTGTATAACTCCTCCATTTTAACAGCTAACGGTGTGAAATTTTGAAGTATTTGTACATATATGGGCCCAAACGGGATTACCGAAAACTGTTAAGATCGGACCACTATAACATATAGCTCCCATACAACCGATTGTTCAGATATGGACATTTTGGTGTATAACTCCTCCATTTTAACAGCTAACGGTGTGAAATTTTGAAGTATTTGTACACATATGGGCCCAAACGGGATTACCGAAAATTGTTAAGATCGGACCACTATAACATATAGCTCCCATACAACCGATTGTTCAGATATGGACATTTTGGTGTATAACTCCTCCATTTAAATAGCCAAGACACCATTTTTTCTAATAAATCTTTCCATAAATGAACCCACAGAATTAAAATTATAAATTAAACTTAATCCGGCTATGTACATACATAGGTAACTTTTCATTTCCCCACTCATGAAGGGTATGAAGTCTTCGGTACGGCCGAAGACAGCCGCGCTTTTACTTGTTTTATATATACATAGCTACAGACGTGTAGACGTAAACAACCAAACATAAACAACTCTCAATTTAACCTCGCCAACGCATACTATTCTGTGTTGATAAATTGTTCGCTGTTTATGGCACATAATAAAAATAATAAAAAAAAAAATTAATAATAAAATTTTGTTTGACAAAAACGAACATTTTGCGCTTGTAAGAGCTAATTTTAGCGCACAATTTATCAGTGATTACCTCTTAACTATTTTAATCAATTTTTAAAGCAAGCATAATTTTGTATATATAAAGTTTGTTTGTGACTTAATTTGCTATAACTAAGGCAGACGCCATAAAAGTGCTATCGAGTTTATCTACTGTTTTGCTATTTTGACAACTTTATGGTATTTTTTAATGCCAACATGTAAGTATTCAACTAAATTCACATAAGTACGTAAAATTTTAGCGCTGACTATTGAATTTTAAACATGTTATATATGATGCTTAATATGGATAAAGGTTGTTGAATTATGAATTTTCACTTTTGTCATATTTCTTAAAATTTTGCTATAAAATTGTGCTATGAAGTAAATAGACTATATAGAGTTTTTTAATGCTTAGCACGAAATTTTTATTTTAATTCAATTTTTAATTGTTGGGGTAAGTGGAAAAAAATTCAACAACTATTTACAGCAAATAGACTATAATAAACTACAAGCATTAAGCTTTCCTATCATACTCTAAGCATTTCGCTGCTTTCAAATTTCACGTATTTATGGTTGCTAAAATTGGTTGAATGCCTAAAGTTATACCTTAGTTTTTCGTAATGGACAAAAAGCTGTTTTAATTTTTAACAATTTTCAAATGCTTCTTCCCTTTCTGCTAATTCAAAGCCAGGGTTATACATTTACATATTCCTAAGAAATAACACTGCTCTACAGCCAAAAAATACTCTGAACGCGACCATCCTATTTATATGTAAAATCGGTCGCTGATTCCGAAAATCGGGTTCATTTTTAATTCTATGGGAAGGTTTTTGAGATATCGGCAATTTACCGTTATTTGGCTAATTGCTCCACTTAATCCTTTATACCTCTTTAACGCAGTAAGCTATCTTCCTTGGAGTGACACCAAACGAAAGAAAATTAAATTTCCTTTTCATGGCTGCTATAACATTTTTCCCTAACTCTTATAGTTTCTGAAATATTAACGATTCAATTTGAATTTTTTCGATTTTTTACGATTTTTTGAAGAAAAAATTGACTTTGTCAGGCAATATCTTTAAAACCAATGTTTTCACCTTCGGTTTTACTCCTTTACGTGAAGCTCCATTCTATTGGGAAAAAGATAAGCTATCAACGAAGAAAATCCATGGTAAAATGGAAAAGTTATAGGCGATCAAGTAAATACAGCCAGGTCGCGCAATGCCTCTGCACGGGTATATTCTATGCATGTTATACCCGTAAATGCGCTGTTACCTACTGCGCTGCCAATGTGCTGCTACTGCAGATGTGTAGGTATTGGTATAATATGCATAGAATATACCCGTGCAGAGGCATTGCGCGACTTGGGTGTATTTACTTGATCGCCTATAACTTTTCCATTTTACCATGGATTTTCTTCGTTGATAGCTTATCTTTTTCCCAATAGAATGGAGCTTCACGTAAAGGAGTAAAACCGAAGGTGAAAACATTGGTTTTAAAGATATTGCCTGACAAAGTCAATTTTTTCTTCAAAAAATCGTAAAAAATCGAAAAAATTCAAATTGAATCGTTAATATTTCAGAAACTATAAGAGTTAGGGAAAAATGTTATAGCAGCCATGAAAAGGAAATTTAATTTTCTTTCGTTTGGTGTCACTCCAAGGAAGATAGCTTACTGCGTTAAAGAGGTATAAAGGATTAAGTGGAGCAATTAGCCAAATAACGGTAAATTGCCGATATCTCAAAAACCTTCCCATAGAATTAAAAATGAACCCGATTTTCGGAATCAGCGACCGATTTTACATATAGGTAGGATAGTCACGTTGAAAGTACAGACAAAAAATTTCATTTTGTGATCCAGTGTAATTATCAGTTTTAGCAGCATTTATAGCAAAAATTCTTCATCAGTGCAAAGCTGCTTTTTACCTTCTGCTTTAGCTTATTTTTGCTGTCCAGCTGGCAAACAAAGCACGCAACACTTTCACCACTCACGCTTTCTGTTTGAAATGCCATCATCAGTTTCATTGTGCTTTTCTAATTATATCTTTTTTTGTTATTTGTTTTTTTTTATCTGCTGTTTACAAACCGAAACAAAAAAACAAAAGAAACTAACTGATTTTTGCGCTTCGTCAGCATTTTGCTGGTTTTGGTTTTTATCCTGTTTTTAATTATCGGTTAAATAATTAAATAGCTTGCTCATTTTCGTGTTAAACGTTCTTTTTGCAATTTATTTTATTTTTTTTTTGTTTCTGTTTTCTGGTTTATTTTTTTGTTTTTTTTGTTGTTTCCGTTTTTGTGTTTTCTAATGAGAAACATTTTTTAAATGCTGCTTTCTATTGTTTAGTTATTATTATTTTAAGCTTGTTTTTTTTGTTTAATATATTATGCGCAGCTGCTCTACATTTCATACACGTTTGCTTTTAGTGGCATTATTTGCAGATAAAAAGCAATGCAGACAATTAAAATGCCTCAACCAGTGCTGCTGTTTTTTTTTTTTGCTTTTTTTTCGCTTTCAAATTTCTTTTAGCAGCAGTTTTCGCTTGTTTGAGCTTAAGCCGTTAGAATTGTAATGAATGGGTTTAAAATGCCCATCAGCACCCTCGTCATGCGCTTTTTGTTATCGTGTTTACTAATTTTTTTTTTGCAATTTTTTTTTTCAGTATTTTTATCATTTTCTTTGCTTTGCTCTTACTTGCTTTTTCATGGTTTTATATCGTCCTCTTACGAGAGCAAGCGAAAAACAATAAAATTCCGTACAAAAACTAATTAAAAAATTTCGACACGTACAGGCGTGGTGAAAAGTTCGCAATTCACCTTGCGATCATAAAATGAAGCAAACGTTATAACTCTCATCTCTCTTACTCTTCTATATGTTTTATGGCGTCTGCATGTTTAAGTATTTTAGAGACGTTGAAAACATCGCTAAAATAGGACTGAGCTGTTCTTTCCATGCAAGATTATTATTCAAGCGGTTCTATGTACTTATTTACTTGGACGCTCTGGGATAAGATTTTTTTGCTTTATATGTTTCTTATTTTATTTTTACTTTTTCTTTTCTTTAAAGTAAGCTTCATTCAATATAAATATCTATCGTTTATAAGTGGATGTCTTATTATATGCAACAACTGCAAAAACCGCATTCTTAATAATCCTTTTAATATTTAAAGCATGTTTATGAATTTATTAGCGTTATGCTCGTGACCTAATAAACAAATAAGAATATGTGAAGAATACAAAAGAAGTTTTACTACTATCATAATTTTTTTTGCTAACATACGGACAGAGGCGGATTATCCCTAAGGCAAACTAGGCACTTGCCTAGGGGCGCGTAGTTACAAGGGGCGCGCGAGCTCAGAATTTTTAAACAAATAAAGAAAATAACATATCGACGATTAAGAATTAAAGCTGATCTATAATAGATCGATAATAGATAAATCGATTATATTTCACAAGCATCGATATATTGTGCAATATTGCGCGTTTGTTGCGTCGTCAGGCTTGCCAGTACTGGCGATTTGTCGCCAAATTGGCGATTTTTTACAAACTTTGGCGACCAATTTATGAAAATTGGCGATGACCACTTTTTTTGGCGATTATCAAAATATAAGATTATATTAATAAAAAAGCAATTACTTTTTCAAGCCTTTTTCTCAAATTTTGAAAGTTTCTTCATACAAATTTTTGTCAAATTACAAAAAATTTGAGAAATAGCAATTGCTTTTTGTTTATTAATACGACCCATTATCTCCACTTTGCCAATAAATCTTACGATATGTAGAGATCTATTGAGAAAATAAATATATACTACATACTCTGGCAACCATTTTCTGCACACTTGAATTTTGGTCTGCACACTCGCCTATCCACGATACGACGGTCTGTACAACTTTGACACCCTACGGGACAGTGAGCTTCAGCTGACACCGCACGTGCTGTTCATCGCTGACATATGTTTTGTGCATCGTCGACAGCACTTTCTTAAGGGCCTTGTGAGAAAAGTGATGCCTGGCTTTGCGTACGTGTGATCTTGCATCACCTTCTCTCTTATGTACTTTGGCTATCTATTCAAAATAGGTTTGTCTCTTTTACTCCAATCACAAGTGATCAAAAACAATAGGGGCATTTCAGTTATTACATCTGGGTCTGGGTTAAGATAAATTTTTACTGAAACAATCCGGCTCATAATGAAAATTGGCTGCACTTGAAAAGAACTAAAAAGAAGAAGAAACATACACAACATATACCCAGCAGTAAAAATCTGAAATGAATCCTTTATGAATCACTGATGAAATTCATCATGAGAAGGCATCAGTGAATGCTTTCATATAAAGGCTGCTGAATTTTTTCAAATAAATGGTTTGCTTTCCTCATGCCTATATGACTCCGTTCGGAGCCGGCATAAAACTGTCCAATGGTAGGAAAAACAAAAGGAGCACACCTCGAATTGGGAGAGAAGCTCGGCCATAAAACTCGTCAGAGTTATAATAGCGCAAAAACAATTCTTCTGTACGTTGAAAAGAGACAAATACTCCCTCAAAAACAATTTGATTGACTTTAAACTTCAAACTAAATGAAAATAACTATTTCAAAAATTATTTTTTTGGAAATTTGTATTTAAAATTACTGAAATAAATTATGAAACTCAAATGGCGGGATAGCTATGTATTCCATGTTATAAGGAGAAGCTAGTGCGCACTATAATTTTTCTTCCGGACTTCTTCTTTCCCCTTACGGCCAAAGTAGAAGCTTACAAGAGGCAAATTTGAAATTTGTATTTCCATATATTTTTTATTTTAAATATAATTTGTTTTATAGTTGTCAAATTGAAAAATTTGTCAGAAAAGCTGCCGAATGTCAAAAAACCTACCGAAATACAAGCTGGCTCGTGGGTTTATAACCGCCTAGATGATATTTCGTTTGGTTTTTTCAATATAACTTGCACGCTTGCACCAACGCAAAACGATAGTGATGAATATTCAACAAAGAATGATCATTTAGCAGAGAAACAAATTTACTGCAGGGTATATGTATATATATGTATACATACACAAATGTCACTTTTCAGTTCTGCCAAATCAAAAAAGCACTGTGCTGCCAAATCAGCACGGAAAAAACAAATCGAACAGGGCGGATCAGAAATTGAACCAGCAATTTATCTGGTTTAATCGAGCTGAAATCTTTGTTGTTGCATTTACATGCAAAAATTTTTACCTGGGTTAGGATCACCGTATGTGAAACACGGCTAATAGCACTCTAGTTAGCAGCATAGTTTATATCTATAAGTTGCGACACTCTCAGCTGATCGTTTGGCATTTTGTGCCTGTCACCATGTAGTGCTGTGCAAAAGTTACAAAAAAAAAAATTTAAATGAATTTTGAAATCGTTCAATCTTTAAAATTATTGGTTGAATTGAATTTGTAATGCTATATTTGTAGCACTAATAACAAAAAATTAACATATTTTTGAGTTTTAATTGATTTTATTAGGAATTTTGGCAATTTTCTTGTGAAGATTTTGCTACGTTTGAATACAACACTGTGGTCGATTCTTCTTCATATTTGGTTTATTTAGTTTCCCATTCTCCCATTGACACATAATGTGCCTGTCACTTTTTGCAACAACAATTCCCATGGTTTAAATTTGTTTTGATGGGAATACAGTGAGTCACAATGAAAGTGAGCCATCATTTATTCAGAAATTTTTATTATTAAATATCTTTGTTAACAATTACTTGACTTTCCTAATCTTTTTGCGACGGAAAACTTTCAACAACATGCCAGAAATTAGGGATGTACAAATTACTTGAGTTTAAGTTGAGCGTCTAGTAATCCAATAAAAAAAGTTTCATTCAATTCCATTCAGCACTTTTTGAGTGATACGGCCACAAACATACGGACAGACAGACAAAAATTCTAAAAATTTTTGATTTGGATTCTAATGGCTTAATAACGCTTCCCCCAATCATTTTTCTCGATATCTGCAATGTACAGACATCGACCTGTTACAATTTTATTATATGTAGAGATTCACAAATTATCTAAGCTTTTACATCGTCTATATCTACATCTACACTAATATTATAAAGAGGAAAGATTTTGATTGTTAGGGTGTAAAACAACTAGGTAGTTAAAATTTATAGTATTATGATGGCCATTTATGGTCGGTACAGGGGCGCCGAGAAAGTGGCTGCCTAGGGCGCTCTGGACCTTTAATCCGGCACTGCATACGGAGCATGCAAGGAAAATCAAACTCCAAATTCAGCCAAGCGTGCAAAGTTCCTAAGCATGACTTCACAAAAGAAGCAAACATCACATTAAAGATCTTTTATTTTGTTTAAGGAACAAATAAATAAATATGGAATTACACACTACCACGAAAAATCAGCTGCTAAAAGCAATAACCGCCTAAGTCAAGTAAAAGCAATGTGGAGTGGAGTTAAGTGGAGTAAGGGAATTTAACTTTAAAACCTAGCTGTTAATATTAGTAAGACTCTGTGTGTATAGAGAATATTTTATTTTCATTTTAGGATCGTTTGAAGGTGTAATTAGGCATTCAAAATATTCTACAAACAGGTCTTCAAAATGAACTTAAGTACATACATTATAAGCTATTGCTGTGAACCACAAAACGACATGTTTAGCTTCAGTTTTGTATGAACAAGCGATGCTTTCGACAACTAAAAATTCCCAAAACAATATTTTCACAAAACTTCCCACTATTTTGGCATATCAAGAGTAGGGACACGAATTTCGATACGATACGATATCAAATCGATATTTTTTTCATTTGATACCGATACTTTTTACTCGATTCTTTTGCAACGATATTTTTTGGTATCGAGTACTTCAACCATGGTATCGAACAAATGAGTACATTCAGTGATGGAAAATTAAAAGTGTGTCATATTTGTCCAAAAAATTGTGCAACGCAAAATAGTCCTGAAAATCGGTCGAGTGTGCAGAAGTGACAAGCTGCTTCCTAAAGGGCCGAAAAATGCACAAGCATGAGTAATTTTAAATCACTGGTACATATCGAAAAATAGGTCTGATCCACGTGCTGAAATAATTGCAGGCTTGGGCTACTTCGTAAGGTTTTTTGTATGAAGTTACCCAAATCGGTTTATTGATTTTAACATTAAACGAGGCGCACACTTACCACCGAAACTTGCTTACAATTTGCAATTACCATGCGATAGAAATAATAATAACTGGAGATATAGGATTATATATTTTTCATTTTCATACGATAATTTGACGTTTGCAAATAAAAAATCGTCATTTCAGCGAAAAAGTCGTCAATATGTTTTTTTCTTTCTCACTTTACTAAAAACACGTTTTAAACAAAAAAAAGGGTCTGTTTTCCATTAATGCCCATATGACACTAAATTTTTTCCTGGTATTCTACAAGGTTTTTTGTGTGGAAGAGTTGGTCAAATACAGTTTTGTGTTGGTGCAAGGGAGTAAGCTATGTTGGAAAAAAACCAACGAAATACCATCTAGGCGGTTAAAAACCAATGAACCAGCTTGTATTACGATAGGTTTTTTGACATTCGGCACTTTTTTCTGACAATTGTTTCAATTTGACAACTATAAAATAAATTATTTTTAAAATATAAAATATATGTAAATACAAATTTTAAATTTGCCTCTTGTAAGCTTCTGCTTTGGCCGTAAGGGGAAAGAAGTCCGCTAGAAAAATCATACAGAGCAATGGCTTCTCTTTATAACATGGAATCCACAGCTATTCTGCCACTTGAGTTTCATCTTTTTTTGTTTCGATAATTTAAATTGAAATTTCCAAAAAAAATTCAATGATGGATACATATAATCTCAATGAATTGTTAATGTTATTTAGGATATTTATTTTTATACTCAGCTGTATTGGTACACAGAGTATTATAGTTTTAATCACATAACGGTGGATTGTAACAGAATGAAATAATCGAGATAGATATAGACTTATATATATCAAAATGATCAGGGTGAAAAGAGAAATCGATGGAGCCATGTCCGTCCGTCCGTCTGTCCGTCCGTCTGTAAACACTCTAACTCGCGCAAAAATTGAGATATTTTGATGAAATTTGGAATACAAGTTGGTATCGAGACTGGGACGGTTGGCATTGAAAATGGGCGAAATCGGACCATGACCACGCCCACTTTTCCTATATAGAAAAAATCGGAAATTTGGTAGCTCAGTTACTAATATAGCTGGAGCGATGAAATTTTACCCACGTGTTGAGCTCGGGCCCCTAGAAAGAAATTTGATGAAATTTTGGAAAACGGGCGGTGCTACGCCCACTTATTAAGGGTTAAACCTTGAAAGTTTTATATGTCATAACTCAGAAACCATTGAAGATATATCGATGAAATTTGCTACGCGTGATTTACTTACTTAGGCAAACGTTTGGACGGAAAATAGTTAAAATCGGTTGACGGCCACGCCCACTTTTATATATGTATATTATAAAGTGACCTAATAAAAACATTTTAAGCCATATCTCTGTCAAATATAAAGATCTATCATTGAAATTTTGTCGCATGGGTCCAACTATGGACATAAAACAAAAAACACAAAAATTTTGGAAAATGGCCGGTGCCACGCCCACTTATTAAGGGTCAAACATTGAAAGTTTTATATGTCGTAACTCAGAAAACATTGAAGATATATCGATGAAATTCGGTACGCGTGATATACTTACTTAGGCAAATGTTTGGACGAAAAATTTACAAAATCGGTTGACGACCACGCCCACTTTTATACATGGGAACTATAAAGTGGCCTAATAAAAACATTTTAAGTGATATCTTTGTCAAATATAGAGATAATTCATAGAAATTTTGTGGAATGAGTTCGACAATAGACCGGAAACAAAAAATATAAAAATTTTGGAAAATGGGCGTGGCACCGCCTCTTTTTAAACAAAGGAATATACGAGATTTCTTAGCCTATAACTCGACAAATAATTGAGATATTATAACGAAACTTGGTTTATACACTTTTATAATTTGTGTTAATAGACACGCAAAAATTTACTGAAATCGGTTTATGACCACGCCTACTTTTTAACAAAGATATTTCTGGAATACCCTTTGGGAATTTGTAACGTGACATCTTTGTAACTAGAAGTCAAAAAGGAATGAAATTTTGCACAAAGAATAGATAATATTCATATGCTTAGTTGGATGACTGATAAAAAAGTTGGAAATGGGAGTGGCTACGCCCACTTTATACGGCACTCGCTTTATATAAATCACACCGTATTTCCCTCAAACGCAAACAAACAATGAAAGCATACAGCTGAGTATTTAATGTTCGATTCCACTCGAACTTAGGCTTCCTTACTTGTTTAAAATACTAAATATTTTGCTAATATCTTTTTACAACTGTGATTGCATTAAAAACACCTGTTGTTTTGTAAAAGCTGTTGGTTTGTAAAAAATGTTTTCAAGAACTTAATAAACTTTTATAATTTTTTTAATCAGCTTGAACTATTCTTATGAGTTGGAAAAGGATTTACGTCAAAATCAAAACTTTGGAACCAGCCATGGCATACTATGCCATGGAACTAGCACTAATACAGCGATATGCGTATGCCTCAGTATGCAGTTTTGTTGCGTTTTTGGTAACTTTCTAGAAGACGGTGCAACTTTAAACCGTTTCAACAAATATCTTTTAAATGTGGAAAAATCTTTTATCTCCGCTTTCGAATTCATAATCTAGAGGTCAGAACGCGTCGATTGGTACCTCTTTTAACTATTTTAGAGGAAATTTTAAGGTTGCACCTTCTAGAAAATTACCGCTTTCGATACCGATACTTTGAGTATCGAGTAGTTTAGTTTCGATATTATCGGGTTCGCGATTCTTTTTAACCGATATTTTAAATGAGTACCAGATCGATGCTTTTGATTCGATATCGTGTCCCTAATCAAGAGCAATCAAAACAATACAGTTGTAGCTGTAGACAACATATATACATACATACATATGTACTTACATACATATTTACTATACCATACAAAACCCATGCGATTTGTTTTATTGAACATAAATAAAATAATAATCGAATGTATTAAAGCTCTTGTTTTGTTTTATTGTATAGCTTTGGGAAAATCACTCACTTGGAATGCGATAAGGAAGGTTCTACGTAAAGAAGTGAATAAGTACAAGTGCTCAAAAGCAACATAGTGCATAGTTTGACAAGAGAAATATAGAGTAGATGAGCAGTAATAAGTAAAAGCAAGCAAAGAAATCAAAATTCAGCTGCAAATTACTAGATATTGAAATACAACAAGGAAGCTACAATTACCAACAATGGAAGTATTTGGATTGCTTTTTCTGTTGCTTCCGCATAGACATATACGCCGACAGTGATTCCGGCGGCGGCGGCGCTATTCCAAAAACATTTCGGCGGCGGCGGCGACGCCGGCGTGTTTTTTCGCGCCGGCGCGCCCGCCCCAAATCTACAAATCACAATCCTTATTCAAATATTAATTTTATTTAGTTACCTTAATATCACTGAATGGAATAAATAAACTAATTTCCACCTTAAATTGTTGAAACTTTTTTATTAACAGCAAAAAACAATTGTTACATAAACTAAAATATAAAATAAAGAAAATAAATATTAAAGAATATACACAAATACATATGTAAGGGTAAATTTAAATTCATTTGCTTATTTTGTATGATAATAAACATGCATACATATATTTACATATGTACATATTTATATATATCTGTGGTCACAAGCAATAACCGCTTAAGTCGACTTAGGAAGATTTCGAGTTATATATACCAAGTTATTCTCCTTGTAAAACTCTATATTTCTGTAAAACCCCCATGCTTATAACTTAATTCAATAAAAAGATATAAATAAAAATATTTAGGCTTAACTTACAATAGAGGTATATTAAACTTTCTATAACAGCCAAAGTAGGCGTATATACTTCATCAAATTTCGGCATAACATTTTGTTTTATTTACAAAATTTGATCGTAACATTGTGGATGGCTCACTGACTTTGCGTCCATAGTGGTTCATCGACCTTTTAATATAAAAATCAATTTATCTCGAAATCATATTTTTCGACTTAAGCGATTATTGCAAATTGCCACAGATATATAAAGTACTTTAAAATAAATATATGTATATATACAGTGTTGGAAAAAATAATAGGGACACAATTTTGCAATTCTCCATTTATTTCATTTTCAGACCAAATAATAATTACCATATATTGATAGTTACACGGAGAGGACATGCTTCAATGACTCTGGGGTGGTTTTTGTATAATAATTTAATTTTTATAAACAAAAATAATGAAATGTATAATTTAAGTTGGAAAAAATAATAGGGACAAACTTTAAATTCGATTGTTTTTTTCAAATAATCTACAATATTACTGCTGCAGTTAGATTTAAACTAAAGTTTAATTGAAGCTCCTTCATTTGTTATAACTTCCTTACATCTTCGTGGCATCGGGTTGACCAAATCAGCGCAATTTGCAACCGGTATTAAGTACCAAGCTTCTTTAATTTTTTTCCATAACTCTTGCTTATTTTTCCATTTTTGATCCCCCATCGTCTTCTTTAATATTCCCTATAGGGCTGAGGTTCGACAACTGTGAGGGCTACTCAAAAACAGAAACTTTCTTACGTTCTAACTGCATGTTTGGGATCATTTTCGGCATCTAATGATATCAAGGAGGGTTGAAATGGTGCAGTTTTGAGTAGAACAATTAGCAACAGACCTCGAGAAGTACGACTAAATGGAAGAGATCCCAGAAAAGTTCCGTATCTGAGAAAAAATTATGTAAGCCAACACCCAGAAAAAAAATAGTGTGAAATCAACCAAAAATCAACAAATTTTGTGGTTAATTTTTTTCAACACGACGCTTAGTGTGTGCCATCATGTAATCGTGTAAATTTAACACTACTGTCAAGTGTTAGTTTAACAGGATGACAACTGTAGAATTAACACTAAAAAGTATTGAGTCTTCCTGTTGATTTTACAATTTTAACTAGTTAATATTACAATTTAAGCTGGTTAAATTAACACGACATGGTCCTGTTGAATTAACAATAACATCTTTTTGATTTTACCTTAAATTTATTGTTAAATTAACTAGAAAGTCTTGTTGATTTTATAATTTATTTTTTTTTTAATAAAAAACATATAAAACATAAAATATATAATCATCAGATCAATAAAGCATATTTGAGTACATCACCCGCACAACCGCCCAAATTGAAAGCGTCCTTCTCATACGAATAGTTTATACATGGGCGATAGTACTTACTATCACTGGCACCGAGTAATGTTTGGCCGCTAATGCAACGGTATATGCACCGCATGCTGCGTGAAAGAATCCATTCGCTAAACATCTCTTCGTGGTAAAAATTGCAAACTATGAAGAGAAAAAAGAAAATATTGAACATTAAAAACTTTTAGAAACAAAAATGCAACCCACTTTTAACTTACCTGCGAACTAAAAATATAAATTGAAAAACCATTATCACGCACTGCCAATGATGCTAAACTCCCATCATTGCCACGGGATAAAATTTTCTTTTTGTTAAAAAAAAAAATAATATTAGTTTGTGTTTTGCACGTACAGCAGAACTTCAAACGTTGAAAAAATTGTGTATGTTTCAAAATAGTTTTGACGTTCTTTTTAACACTTTTTTAGATTATATTGACACTATCATCGTGTTGAATAAACCAAAATTCCAAATGACGCTTATGTTTGAACATTGTTTCGTGTTATATCAACCAACTTTTATTGTTAATTGTGGTTCTTGTTGTTTTAACATTTGTTTTCATGTTGTATTAACACTAAAATTGAGACGTCATTTTTCTAACATTTTTTTAGTTTATATTGACACTATCATCATGTTAAATAAACCAAATTCCAAATGACATTTAGGAATAAAATTTTATATTTGAATCATGTTGTATATTTTAAAATTTCTTCATGTTGTATCAACAATAAAATTTGGTTGAATTTACCAAATTTTCAGATGACAGTTATAAAGCCAAAATCATGTTTCAAACATCGTGCAATTTGAAAAAATTGTTGCTGTTCTCTGTGTAAAGATCGATCGTGTTAATTTTACATGAATCGTGTTGATGATTTTTTTTCTGAGTGAACGAACTGAAATTTTCCAGTAGCTTAAATGCTTTAGGACTGAGGCTAGTAAAGTAGGGAACAGCCAAAGTTTTTGTTAATAACTTTTAACCGGCAAAAAACAAAACATTTCCGCATTCAGCTTCGTGTTCCTGAGGACAAAACACGTCGATTGGTTCCTTTTTTTTAAACTTGAAGAACTTTAGCAGTTAGCAAAACTAGGAAAATATGTACACATCTCGCTCCTTACGGGTATGGCGCGCCAGCGCACGCCGCCGCGCCGATACGCCGATTTCACGGATTATGGCGGCGGCGGCCGATTATGAAGGTAATCGGCGCGGCGGCGGCGGCGTCAATCGGCGGCGTATATGTCTACTTCCGCACCATTTTGATTTATTGACGTTTTCAGCTATTGGGATTCCGTCTGCTGTCACTCAAAAGCCATATAACTAATCCCAAAGTAGATATTGTTAGAGGTAAACCCAACGTTATTGACAGACGCACGAACGCACGCAAAGGGCTTTATGTGGAAAGTGAAATAGTAAAAGCAAAAACAAAAAATAAGTTACGATACTAACTCATAAATCTTCTCAAGTCATCACTTATCAACTGTCATTTGATGCGATGCAATTTAGATATTTGTATTGCAGGTTGAGAGCAAAAAAGAAAAAAAAAGTTGAAAAAGGTAAAATAGAAGCCGCAGAAGAAAAAGCTAATAATAAAGAAGCAAAACGGCGCAATAACCACTATTCGCAGCATGACTATAAATTTGAACATTGGCAACACCAGCATTTAGTTAGTTGACAATCACAAACAAGAATATACAAGTACACAAACGCATAAGCTTTTTTTATAAGCAACTAGCTGACCCGGCAGACGTTGTTCTGCTAAAACTTATTCCTATGAAGCCTAAAGAAAAGTCTTTGATTACCGTATTGCTAACCATTATCTTAGAGTCCATCTTAATGACTGCGAATAACAAAAAATTCTCTATTCTCTGAATAAAAGTTATAGTTATATTCGCCGCGACAAACCTACTTCCCCCGATCCCTATCACTATCTCAATCCCTATCCCTATCCCTATCCTTATCCTTATCCCTATCCACATCCCTATCCCTATCCCTATCCCTATCCCTATCCCTATCCCTATCCCTATCCCTATCCCTATCCCTATCCCTATCCCTATCCTTATCCCTATCCCCATCCCTATCTCTATCCCTATCCTTATGCCTATGCCTATGCCTATCCCTATCCCTATCCCTATCCCTATCCCTATCCCTATCCCTATCCCTATCCCTATCCCTATCCCTATCCCTATCCCTATCCCTATCCCTATCCCTATCCCTATCCCTATCCCTATCCCTATCCCTATCCCTATCCCTATCCCTATCCCTATCCATATCCCTATCCCTATCCCTATCCCTATGCCTATCCCTATCCCTATCCCTATGCCTATCCCTATCCCTATCCCAATCCCTATCCCTATCCCTATCCCTATCCCTACCCCTATCCCTATAGCTACCTACCTTTACCTTACCGGGACCGTCCATCACCATCCGGGCCCACTAATTTAGCCATCTCTGGGAAACAGCCTTAGAAATCACAATGAAGATAGCTGTATGTGGAAGCCTGCTCAACGCTTTTCATTTTCTACCAATATCGCTCGAAAACATTCAGGGGTTATCCGGGTCCACGCTTTGACCCAAATCTTGGAACCCGGCCTAGGCATCACTATTTAAAAAGCTCTTTGCTGAAGTCCTCCTCAACAGCTTTCATTTGATACCAATATCGCTCAGAAACTTTCCAGGGTCACTCGGTCCCACGTTTTAACCCATATCTGGGAACCCGGCCTAGGTATCGCAATAAAAATAACTTTATGTTGAAGGCCTGTTAAACACCTTTCATTTGATAACAATATTGCTCGAAGGCTTGGTGGATCGATCTGGGTCCTCATTTAGGCCTGTATTCCGGGAAGCTCCCAATTTTTCGAAATTCTATATACCCTACTATGTGCACTAACACCACATGAATCTACTGTGAAAATTTCATAAAGAACGGTTGGTTACTTTGGGAATTTATAGAGGACACACGTCCACAGATGCACACATACGCACATACACACCGATTTTTCCAATTTTCGGACTTTTCCGGAGGGATTTTCCAAAATTTTCTTCCGTACGAACCATCTCCTCGAGAATACGAACAATTGACAAAAAGTTTTACAGAAATCGGCCCAGCCGTTCTCATCTGATGAGGTTAGTAACATTTTTTACACCATTTTTATATATATAGATTTGCTTGTTTAGACGTGCGAGCAAACCTGTGCATGTGCGGAAGAAGTCCCCAACCTGCAGCTAGTATAAGGGACAGTCGCGAAAAAACACAGTCTAGAACTAGAGAGTTCCAAATTAACTGAGAACTGATTCTAAAGAGATGAGGAGGGAGACAGTTTATTATTGTGACTTCATGAAAAATTTATATTTACAGCTATTACATTGAGCAACAAGAAATGTTGCACTAATAGTGCCCCTTTTACTGTCTTGGAACTTGGTTAAAAGGACGTACATATAAGCAAATATTGCTTGGCATTTGTAGGCGAATGGAGCTAATTCCAGCTTTTGTATGGTTAAATTTCAAAAACTTGGCATTTTATTATATAATGCCGCATTTGTTTTCAGTAGATATGTTAAGATTTCTGCCGACTGAGGATTATTTTTGTAAAGCGCGACCAAATACCCAACATTTTTTAACTAATCCTGAATTGCTGCCTATAAATTTTTGAACTATCCCAGTACTGTTCATTTAGAAAGTAGTTTATGACGCGTTACAAAATACTGCATAGGGCGAAAATTGCCACTTTGTAGGACATCGCCGTGTTAAGAAAAAGACAGTTGAAAGCATTAATAATAATACAATGACGCTATTATAACTCTGACGAGTTTTATTGCCGAGCTTCTCTCCCAATTCGAGGTGTGCTCCTTTTGTTTTTCCTACTAATTGGGTGGACCTACAGTTTTATGCCGGCTCCGAACGGCGAATGCAGTTTTTGTGAGAAGCTTTTTCATGGCAGAAATACACTCTCGGAGGGTATGCCGCCCACTGCCGAGAGGTGACCTCTGCTCTTAAAAAACCCAATAATTGAATTTTTACTAATTAGAAATTTTTTTTGGTGTTTGCTCGGACTGTGGTTGGAACCCGAGATCTCTGGCAAAGCAGACGAGCACTCTACCCACTGCATAAAGCATTGCGTGGAGATAAAACGAGAACCCACTCTCTATCTTTTTGAACTAGTTCTGCACTAGGCTGGAACTAGCGCGATTTATTGTAGTATATATACATACATACATACATATAAAATATAGAAAACTTCAGCGACGTATCAATCCATTCTCGCTTATTTGGCTGTGAGAATCTAAGAAGCATTGGATTACGCTACAAAAACATGCTTTAGCGTCTCTGCTTTGCACTAACGCACACTATATTGCATTGTTGTTGTTGTTATTATTGCACAATTGTTGTGGAACAGTTTTGCAATTTCGTGTTTTGTATAGTAAATTAAATGTTCAGGTAAATACATACACAAAGTATGCAGTGCAGTCCCCAGTGCATCCACTTCCGAAAAGAGTGCTGATGATCGAAAATGGTTTTTCGTGAAATAGCTATACACTCAACCTTCGCTGTAAATAGTTGTTGAATTTTTTTCCACTTACCCCAACAATTAAAAATTGAATTAAAATAAAAATTTCGTGCTAAGCACTAAAAACTCTTATGCAGTTTTAGTTGCAAAGCGATGAAGTATGTAAGTAGGTGGATGGGATTGTAGCTACTTCCAAGCAGAGATTGTTACAAACAACAGCAGCAAAAAGGAAAAGAATGTGAAATAACAACAACAAAACAACAACAAGCTGCAGCGACTTCCGGCATGTCTGCGCAATTTTCGCTACAGGTGTGATAGCTTTGGTAAAGGCAAAATTTGGCAAATTAACGCTACAAAATTTGTTGTTGGTTGTGTTGCTGCATCGTCGCAAAAGTTTAAGGCAAGTGTAGTAGTAGAAGAAGGAGAAGAAGAGGAGGAAGAAGAAGAATAAGAAGCTTTTTGCTATATTTAATGTGTACGTTTTCAATTTTCTTTTAGCATATTTTATAAAGCATGAAAATTTCGTGTGCAAAACAAACAAGACTAATTTAAATTTAGCTTAAACTAAATACATATAACGAAACTCAATTTAAATTTACACGTATGTACCCAGCAGGGCTTTCTCTTACATGTAATGGGTAAAATCATCGAGAAATCTTGATTCATCACTTACACTTTCGAATACGGATTGCATTACTTTAACATAGGCATGTCATTGGCGGTATTGTCTTACAATATTGTAGACAATAATGCATTATATAATCGCTACTAATATTGGATAAAATAAGCTGTTACAAGTAATAAGTTCTTTCACTGGTATAAGTAATTGCATATTTCACACAATCCAGTATAGTAATCTATAATGTACATATTATAATAAAAACTGGCAAAATAAACGAGAATGAGCATAAACTGCTTTACAAAATTGCTATTTACAAAAATTTAAATCAATGTAGACTTTGCAAAATATATCGGCAGTGTTCCAAATCTTTTCGCTTATTTTATGCAATACCGGTAAGCGAAAAAATAATTTTAAAACTAAGAGTAATTAATTTATGCCGAAAACAAATAGCAAACAGAATGAATAGAAAATCAATTCTTTGCAAATTGTATTTTAAAAAAAAAGCACTATTTGAATAATAATTATTACACTATGTATTTGCACAGCTATTGGCTTATTTAAAAAAATTTTAACGATGGAATAACACGACTAACCACGACAGTTTTATAATGAAAACTGGCAAAATAAACGAGAATGAGGGTAATTTGCTTTACAAAACTGCTATTTAGAAAAATTAAAATCAAAGCAAAGCGTTTGCAAAAAAATAACGGCAGTACTCCAAACCTTTTCGATTATTTTCTGCATTACCAGTAAGCGAAAAAATAATAATTTTAAAACTGTCGCATTACAAGTAATGAGCAAAGTAAGCGAAGGAGTGTTTATTAGCTATTTGTAATGCGTTATTTCATTGAATACAAGTTCAAGCCATTACCAAAATATGGAAAAACCCTGCTGGGTAGTTATAAACTCCCATTTCTTTCTTATTTTTAATTCAAACTTTGAGTTATACGCAGAGATACAAATTTAGCGCAAAATATTGAAACTTTAACGAACTATGGCGCTTGCTTAGCAAACGAAAGTGTGTTTATTTTTTTTTTTTTTTGCGGGCAAGTATCAGAAAGTGAATATACTAGGCGAAACCACAAGCTTTAAGCTTTGCTATAAGTTGCTTAAAGTTTCGCTGTTTGCAAATGCGCAGAAGTTATGATTGATAGAACAGGCTGGGTTAAGCCTTGATTTTTTGTGATTTTCCCGGTATTATCTCTTCCTTTGCTGTCACCGTTGAGTGTCTATAGAAATACTCTTTATTCACTGAACTATGTCTTAGCTATTTTATTGTCATATTTTCAAGCTAATCTCTACTTTAAAATATATATGTACATAAATGCTGAATTATTTAAAGCTTTTTGTAATTATTCTTAGAAATGCGCTTCCTCCACTAAGCCTCTACAACAGGCATTTTCACAGCCTACCCTGCAGGAAATTTAATTAATTTTAAATCACTTTATAAACTAATTTATTTTCAATAACAACTAATTGAAAATGTGACTTTTTCCTTTGCAATGAACTGACTTTTTTAACACGGCGATGTCATAGCAAGCAGTCAATTGCCCTATCCTGCATTTGTTTTCAACTACTTTACTAGTAGTTTAAAATAAATAACTTTATCTTGAGTTTCTTTTCAACTACTTTACTTGTAGTTTAATATAAATAACTTAATCCTGCATTTGATGTCGAAATTCAAGAAATGGTAAAAATGCGAAACAAATTTTCCTCAAATTTCGCAAATTGTTCTCAAGTTGATAAACAATATTTGAGAAACAATTGAATTTATGTTAATTTTCAAATGATAAATATGAAACAATATTTTCTCCGTTTGAGAATTTCGTTTTCAGTGTTTAATGGGAAGTGAAGCTGAAAAACGGTAACCAAAAAAAGGAAAAAACAATCTTGACATACTTAGATCTGAAAACATGTGTTTATATATAAATATTTACATATACAAGAAACTGTCCCGCGCTGCATTTGTTTAAAGCTACTTTAAAATTAGTTGAATATAAATCACTTTTTAATATATTTATTTTTGCAACTAACTTTTTTTTTCCGTGAGGGTATACACGCGGTACAAGCTTTTTAGAGCTTTCACACCGACAGCCCCACACCGACACTACAGAACTCTTCGTGCACGACAGTGTTGCCAGAATATTTTGAAGCTTATAGCTAAATTAAATAAAAAAAATTGCTAAAAATAGCTAAATAATTTTTTTCATAGCTAAAATAAATAGCCAAATTTTTTTTTTTCAAAAATAGCCAAATAATGATTTATTTAAAAAGACGTGACATAAAACAACTTCACATATATGAATATATGTAATATATATACATATATTATATATTGTAGCCATACATATATTTGTTTGTATGTACTTATATATGTACGTCGCATAATAAGATTATTACAATGAAAAAAATCAATTCATTACATATGTATGTATGTATGTATGTACATTCAATTTCAGTATTAAAATAAATTATAATAGCGACTAGTTAATATTTAAACTTTAGTTAAAAATGGCGAATTCAGAAACTACTTTTTTATTTACAAAGGTAGAGTGTAATGTTAAAATCAAAGCGAATTCACATCATGACCAATAGGAATGGGCGAGTCTCAAGCGAATTCAGATTTTAACTAAAGCGAATTATCATTTTGACATTACACTCTACCAATTACAATAACAAAATACATGGGAAATTTCTGAATTCGCCACCGAGCCTACCTTCCTAGATCTGCCTTGATTGCATCAACCTTGCATATGAATGCACCAATAATCGATAAAATAAGGAAGGCATGCCAGACTATCAACTTTTGTATAGTTTGATAACCATAAGGATAAGTATACACTTTCAAGTTTTCATAAACTCGCAGATGACTCATTAGCTTAAAATGATAAACTGATGTGCAAAATAAAGAAATTAAGAAAAATAGCTAAAAATAGCTAAGCTATTAAAAAAAAAGCTAACAAAAATAGCTAATAGCTAAACGCAAATATCTGTAGCTAAACGCCAAAAGTTATAGCTAAATCTAGCTACAAAATAGCTAAAGTGGCAACACTGGTGCACGAAAAGAAATTTTGCAAATTTCCGTTCAGTCAGCATTGAGCTGTTGAGCTAGCAGGTTGTGTTGCTCGAGAAGTCTCTGAATGCTTGTAAATGACTGTGTGTTGGGGGTGGTTTTTTTGTTTCGATTTTTTTACGTAATATTTTTATTAGGAATCGTGATTTTGCATTTCGTCTCATATTTTTATTTTAATTTTTTTGTTTGTGGTTTTTTATGAAGTTAAGAATAAAAATAATATCCATTTCCAATTTAAAAATTTTAATTTTCGACAATGATTGAGTTTCTTTTGGGTGTATCCAAGAGCTTTTGTGCTTTTAACACATGCACAATGTTTGAAAGTATTAGTGTGGTAATCCCTGCTCTACAACGATTTAACAATCAAGTCTTTAGCAGGCATTATTTTTAAAGCGACAAAAATAACTTTTTACGACTAAAACTTGAAATTATTAAAGATTATTGACTTAATTGCTGCTTTGCTTATTTTAGCAAACAATAAAATACATTTAATACTTTAGTTTATTTTGAACAATGTGACCTTTACTCTTTCAATTCTTAGCAACAGCCGCTGTCCAGAAAACAAGGCAGATAATGAAAGCTGCCACGAAAGCCAAGTTTATTATGACATTTAGACGAGTAATTAACGACGCGCGCTAAGTAAAATATATACATTGCTACCTTTTCCTGGAAATTTCGTACTTTTTCTTAACAATAAAACAAACAAAAACAACATGATTATGTCAGCAAGAAAATTGTATAAATTATTTACTATGTTCCTAAAGTCAACACATTTACTGTGATAAACATAGATAAGATCACAAAACTGCAAGTAAAATAAGGAGAAAACGAAGGACTAAAAGTTGGAGACAGTGAAGTACTAAACGCAGGAGAAAGCGCAGGTTTACGAGTAAGCAGAGGCGTTAATGCGCAATAAAGTAAATCAACAAATGCCTAAGCAGCAACTGAAGGAACTGAAGGCAAATTAAATCATCAAAGCATCAACCCAGCAACCAACAAGCGACAATCGCAGCTGTGAGTGTAAATATTAGCTGGCTGAAATGTCAACAACAGCAACAACAACGCAGTCAGTTACGTTGTTTGCCGTTGGCAGCTGCAGGCGCGTAGAAAATGCGAAGGAAATTCTGTTTTGAAAAAAAAAAGGCGACTTAATGTTTACTTTTTATAAGCTAAAGACTTCTTTCTTGCTAATCTTAAAGTTCACTTACGTCATAAACAGCTGTGATGTGCTATTTTTATACTCAGCTGTACTAGTACACAGAGTATTATAATTTTGCTTTCATAACGGTGGATTGTAACATAATGAAATAATCGAGATAGATATAGACTTATATATATCAAAATGATCAGGGTGAAAAGAGAAATCGATTGAGCCATGTCCGTCCGTCCGTCCGTCCGTACGCAGGATAACTCGCGTAAAAATTGAGATATTTTGATGAAATTTTAAATACAAGTTGGTATCGAGACTGGGACGGTTGGTATTGAAAATGGGCGAAATCGGACCATGACCACGCCCACTTTTCCTATATAGAAAAAATCGGAAATTTGGTATCTCAGCCACTAATATAGCTAGAGTGATAAAATTTTACCCACGTATTGAGCTCAGGCCCTTATGAAGAAATTTGATGAAGTTTTGGAAGATGGGCGGTGCCACGCCCACTTATTAAGGGTCAAACATTGAAAGTTTTATATGTCATAACTCAGAAACCGTTGAAGATATATAGATGAAATTTGGTATGCGTAATTTGCTTACCTGTACAAATGTTTTGCCGAAAAATTATCAAAATCGGTTGACGGCCACGCCCACTTTTATATATGGGAACTATAAAGGGGCCTAATAAAAACATTTTAAGCGATATCTCTGTCAAATATAAAGATCTATCACTGAAATTTTGTGGCAGGAGTCCAACGACGGACATAAAACAAAAAGTACAAAAATTTTGGAAAATGGGCGGTGCCACGCCCACTTATTAAGGGGCAAACATTGAATGTTTTATATGTCATAACTCAGAAACCGTTGAAGATATATCGATGAAATTTGATATGCGTAATTTTCTTACTTAGACAAATGTTTTGGCGAAAAATTATCAAAATCGGTTGACGGCCACGCCCACCTTTATATATGGGCATTATAAAGTGACCTAATAAAAACATTTTAAGCGATATCTCTGTCAAATATAAAGATCTATCACTGAAATTTTGTGACATGAGTTCTACAATAGACCGGAAACAAAAAATAAAAAAGTTTGGAAAATGGGCGTGGCACCGCCTCTTTTTATACAAAGGAATCTACGAGCCTATTACTCGACAAATAACTGAGATATTATGACGAAACTTGGTTTATACACTTTTATAACTTGTGTTAATAGACACGCAAAAATTTATTGAAATCGGTTTATGACCACGCCTACTTTTTAACAAAGATATTTCTGGAACACCCTTTTGGAATTTGTAACGTGAAGTCTTTGTAACTAAAAGTCATAGAGGGATGCAATTTTGCACTAACAATAATATTTATATGCTTATTTGGATGATTGATACAAATTTTGAAAATAGGCGTGGCTGCGCCCTGTTTATGCAGCACTCGTGTCATATAAAATACACCCTATATCGAACAAACGCAAATAAACAATGAAAGCATACAGCTGAGTATCTAATGTTCGATTCCACTCGAACTTAGGCTTCCTTACTTGTTACCTTTTGTTTGCTATTGCTGCTACATTCAAGTATTTATTATTGTAGCAAATAAAAATAAAAGTAGGAGAACTTAATTATTTAATTACTAAGACTAATTAAATCAAACAGATTATCATTGTATAATTGACAGCCGGCAGCCGCTAACAGTGCAAGAAAAGTAAACGAAAACTAACTAGTGAATTTGAGTTTGAAGTTTCGCTTGAATTTCTACATTTTTTCTTTACGCAAACGTTTTAAAGTGAAACAAAGAAATTAAGTATGACCTTGACTCTTTTATAAAGCCAAAACTTGTTATGCTTTTTGACGATAAAATAAATTGTTTACTGAATTTTAAATTATAAGCTTTTTAATGAGAAGCACTATATACAAATATTTGCAATTGAGTGCCAAATGAAATATTATTTTAATATATAATTTTTATTTCTTTACATTTTTCCATGTTTTTTATGTGCGCCAACAATGAAATTTTCCACATGTTGAACACACACAATAAAGGCATAGCTACTACATACTAGCGTAACTTTAATGGAAATGTGTTAATCCGTGCAACTAAACAAATTGAAATTTGCATTTTAATTTATTTTTTTTTTTGTGATATGTGATAAAGTTTATTCGTTATATGTGAGTTCATTATATATGCGAGAGTAGCATTGCAAAAACAATGAATGAGCAAAATATTGCAAACAAAAACTATTTAATTGTTGGGGTAAGTGGAAAAAAATTCAACAACTATTTACAGCGAAGGTTGAGTGTATAGCTATTTCACGAAGAACCATTTTCGATCATCAGCACTCTTTTCGGAAGTGGATGCCCCGGGGATTGAACCCGAGTCCATTCCAACTTCAGCCGCAATGACCCAACGGATAAACACACTCGGCCATTGAGACTCTGTGCAAGCTGTTGGATTTTCCCCACTTTTGCCTTTTTCATTTTCAACATTAACGTTAGTGTGTATATGCTTTTGCATATATTCTCCACAAACGTGCTGAATTTTTGTTGTAGGCAGTTCGCAATGAACATTGTTGTTGGTATTTATTTTATGTATATACCAAACAACGTTAACAATTTTACTTGAAAGAGTTTTTAGTGCTTAGCACGAAATTTTTATTTTTAATTCAATTTTTAATTGTTGGGATGTTTATATCATGTTCAGACATAAAAATTAATTAAGTCAATTGAGCTTGATTGAACATCTCTAGATTTGGTGTTCAGACATATTTAATTTACTTGGCCCATTTAACAGGTCGGCTCAAGATACATACACACATACACGCCGTGAGCTGAATATCAAACTATCGTGACCTAAATGTCAAAACTGCAAGGAGGACGAAATAATTTGACATTAAGCTCACAACTTTTACCAATCGTAAACACGAACGCATGTGTAGAATAAGCAGAATTAAAAACAAATTTGGTAGGTGATGAAGAAGAACAAGAATGCAGCTGATCTGACGAACCAACCTGTTTAGTGGACACTGACGCTAATCACATTTCTCTTTTCATAACATTTCATTTTACTTATGAAACAAGCCTTTTAACAGGGTTGCATGCATAATTGTTCTTCATTAACAACTCCTTAATTTCTAATGAAGCATTAACTTGGTCAATTTTTGTATGGTAAATTGAGAATCATTGGGCTTGAAAATTGAATGAAGGCTCTTAATGTTCAATTAAGGTTGTGTCTGAACATAACATTATTGCGAACTGCCTACAACAAAAATTCAGCACGTTTGTGGAGAATATATGCAAAAGCATATACACACTAACGTTAATGTTGAAAATGAAAAAGGCAAAAGTGGGGAAAATCCAACAGCTTGCACAGAGTCTCAATGGCCGAGTGTGTTTATCCGTTGGGTCATTGCGGCTGAAGTTGGAATGGACTCGGGTTCAATCCCCGGTGCATCCACTTCCGAAAAGAGTGCTGATGATCGAAAATGGTTTTTCGTGAAATAGCTATACACTCAACCTTCGCTGTAAATAGTTGTTGAATTTTTTTCCACTTACCCCAACAATTAAAAATTGAATTAAAAATAAAAATTTCGTGCTAAGCACTAAAAACTCTTTCAAGTAAAAACTATTTAATTTGATATTCGGCACACAATTGTAGCTATGAAATAAATCAGCAAAAAATCGCATAAATATGTATGTATATAAACATATTTATATATGCGCATTGAATTTTTGTTCTACATATCATATGAGCAACAGTAGTTGAATTCCCATTGCTGTTAAACATTTTGTTAAATTGCATTGCTTTGAAAACCTGATTTATAACCAAAAAGGGTCTAAATTTAAATTTAAATTTAAGTTCTTTTTCATATCCAATACAAATATGTATGTATGTATTTATGTATTCATTAACAATTATAATTCTGGTGCTTGTGTCTCGGTTTTACTGTTGACTAATTAATAAACACACATTAAATATAAAGCTACTGAAAGTCATCTAACGGATAATTGTGCTTTTAATCAAATTTGTCCACAAGCCAGTCGATAATGGTGTGTATTATTTGAAAGCAATGAATGCATGCATGTATATACATTGGGGTGGTCGCCAAATGTATGGAGAAAAATTGTATATCATATTTCTTCAAGCTCACCCTCTAGATCGATGCTAATATATGTAGTCGAAGATACATTTTTATCGCTATCGGAGACAGTTAAGGGGTGTCGCACAGGGTTCAGAAAATTCTATGTAGACTGAAAAAATTTAATTAAATTTTGTGTATGTATGTATGTATATCTAGTGCCCAAAATCAATAGTCCTGCACTCAAGGATGCCAAATATAAATTTTGTTCCTGATCGGAGACGGTTAAGGTGTGTCGGACATGGGTCAAAGTTCATATTACCATATGTGACCCTGTGAGACACCCCTTAACCGTCTCCGATTGAGATCAAAATTTACATGTGATATGTTTGACTATGCTGTTACCAATGTAGGCGGTCAGACCGAAGAAAATCGCAAATTTTATTTTTTTATGGATCACCCTAATGTATGTACATTTGTACGTATGTCAGGTATACATAATTTGTTAATGAGTTATGAAAGTTGAAACCAGCTTACGTATGCATTTTCCATAAATTTTTGCTTAAATTACATAATTGTCTACTCATAAATTAAATGGTGCTAGTTTAGTTAGTCATTTACATGCGTATTTTCATGGCTTTAGTGTACCAATGGAAATTGTATTTTGGATTTTTATACACAAAAAATATAAAAAGCCACTATTCAGCAAATGCACTTCTCAAATTCAACAAATTTATCAAACCATCACTGCCAATATTAACCAATATTCAACACAGCAAAGCGCATGCAACCAGGCCCGACGAGAGGGGGGGGGCTGAGGGGGTCAATTGCCCCGGGCCCGGGCTTTAGAGGGCCCGGGAATCTCAAAATGATATCCAAGTTTTTGCTTACAGAAAATAAACGAACAACACCTTTAATCACCTTTCGTAGATAGTAGTGTCCGACCGAAGCTGGAATTTTAGGCCGAAGCCGAAGCCGTAGCCGAATATTCGGCATAATCTTTTATTCGGCCGAAAACCGAAGCCGAAGCCGAATACCAAAATAAGAAAAATATATACTTAAGTTTGAGATTTTTTTATTTAATAAAATACATACATACATAGTTGTAAACAAAAATAAAAAAATTCAGTCTTTAGCTATGTTAATAACATTTTAACAATGTAGGCAAATAAAATTCAATACTTAAAGTTCAAAAGCTTTATGTTGTATGCCAAAAAAAAGAGTTTATCTGCATTTTCTCCCAAGAGATTTGACCGTCTATCGGTGTATAGTTGACCAGCTGTACTAAATAATTGCTCGCTCGCCACACTCATTGGAGGAGCAGTTAAATATTTTTTTGCAACCTTTTTTAAATTAAAAAAATTTGAGCAATGCCAATAATGGAATATATGCATTTAACACTACGAAGAACCCGTGGTTGATCTAAGTATTCGCTTAATTCCACTTCAAGACTTATATTAGTTTTTGCTTTGCGTGCGCAATCTTTTACAGATTTATCATGGGATGCCCAGAGGTCACTGGAATCCAAAGTAATTGATTCATCCAAAGATTCTTCACTATCACAAAAAAAAAACAACAAATTTCATTTTGTGATCCAGTGTAATTAGCGTAAGTTATTGTTCGGAATCTTAGGCCTGTTCAAAAAAAAAAAATATTACTGGAAGTTACGATTTTCTGTCGCTCATAAAAATCAAAAATTCGTAAAATCCAGTCATTTTTTTTTTTATTAAACAAATCCATTATTCGGCCTCAATTATTCGGCCTTTTCAGCTGAAGGCCGAAGCCGAAGCCGAATAAAAAATACCAGCCGAATAGGCCGAATACCGAAGCTTGGCCGAATATTCGGTCGGACACTAGTAGATAGCAATCATTTTAAATTTCAACAAATTTTATAAATCTCTTAAAGTGTCTGCACCCCACTTAAGGAATTGTTGGTTTTTGGCGTCGACTTTGCAGCATAAATTTGAATTCGTTTTCTGTTGCAACAGAAAAATTCGGTATGATGCAAATTCTTATACAGCGATATGGGTATATCCTGGGCGTTTCGGCGGTATGTTCGCACGATTTTTTGAACTTTTGAGGCAGAAATATCGCGAAATATTGTATCGTTTTATGATAAAAGGAAAGATTTAGGCCACAGCTAATGATTAAAGTATGTTAGCGACAGAAATTTAGTTTAATGCCTCTGTTTTAGCCACTTAAACTGCGTTCCGGACGCTACAAAAACACGTCCATTGTTTTTTTTTTTTGAGTGGCTAAAACAGAAGCCTGGCATAGCAGGCGAGCACTCTACCCACTGCACCACAGCGGCCATGTATAGATAAATTAAAGTTCGTAACTATATATTCATTGAATTTTGATTTTGAGAATTTGTTCATTTAGTATGGGGGCCCTTAGTTATTTTGACCCCGGGCCCGGATTTTCTCTCGGCGGCCCTGCATGCAACCACTTAGCCGATTTGAGCGGCTTACTTGAGCAAATGTTATTAATTTAATTATTACCACACTTATTCAACTACATATATAAGTAGCTACTCAAAATTACGCATTTTCCTATTATACATTTTCTATTACACAAATCAAATTTAGTGCGAAAAGAAATAGACGAGGAAAGAAATATTACAAAAATTTCCAACAAAAAATGCCCACAAAAAGGTAAACGAACCGCATGAAAATATTCGCTTGCGTGATTGAAGAAAGAGGTTGATGCCATGTCACTTAAGCGCAGTAGCGTTTGTGTGCGCCTTGCTTGATAGGCGTTTAATTACATATATATGATTAGCCAATGACTGAAATATGTATTTAGTATATACATACATACATATGTATAAGTCGTTAGCAGGCATTCATGTGTTTAGCTTAAACCGCAGTGTCATGAGGTTGCCCAATTTGCTGCAATGCTTGCTTTTATCTAATGCCGTTTTCTTTTCTCGAAAAAATGTTGCCCTGTTTGATTTTCTTAGCCATTTTGTAAGCTTGTGTGGTTATTTCAACGAATGTTGTCCTCTGATTAACTGCTTGCCCAGAATGGTGTGGCTGTAGTACGTAGTAAGAGCTGTCAAAAGTTAAAACAGTACAATTGCATTGCAATGCCCACAATGTGTAGCTGTGTCTGTAGCGTGTAGTTGTGGCTGTAGTAGAAGTAGAGTTAACTTTAATTTTGTAGCGCGCTACAGTGTGACAGCTCAATCTTTTAATGACGGAAATTCGAAATGAAGGACGAAGAAACGGAAAAATGAATTGAACTTGTAAAAAATAAAGAGTTTTTATGGAATTTAAGGAATCCCCTGTACAAAAATATAAAAAAGATGACATATATGAGATACACTGAGCTACACCATTGTGTTCACATTTTCGAGCGTTGCCACAAAATCAGTCATCAGCTGATGTAGTAAGCTATGTAGTCCGTAGCTGTAGTACAACATTCTGGGCAAGCAGTAAGTAAGAGGGCACCATTAACTACAAGTTCAGCCATTTTATAAAAAGTCATGTTACGTAATTCGATAATTGAGATATTCAAGGGCAACATTTTTTGTCAGAAAAGAAAACGCCATAAATCAAATTAATGCGTGTCAAATTTTGTGTGTATAAATAAATGATTACATACATATGTACATGCATATATGTATATAAATTAAAGCTGCTTGTTTTCATTTTGACGATAAATCAAATTACATTTATATTTATTTATTACTCATACCCACTGTTGAACGCAAAAAATGACGTTAATGCGCATTTTTCTTTTCTGAATGCAAAGTAAGGCAAAGCTAAAGATCCATTGTTTCTACCATTTTTTTTTACAATAGAAGGGGGTAAGATATGGAGAATTTTAAATTCGCATCATGAAATATGGGCGCCTTTGGGTAATTTCCTTTCACATATAACGAGCTATTATGGCAAATGAACATGAGTAATCATTTTCTTTTTGTTTTTAATATTTTAAACCAATAAAAAGTAGATAAGTAAATGAAATAAAATTTTAAAGCCCAATTTACAATTTCATAATTTAAGGAAAATTACACTTTTCTATAAACTTAAATGACTCATAGCCATAACTATCGTAACAGCAACCATCAACAATTCCATATGCAGATTTGCAATTTTTTTATTGCGCACACTAATCCGTGAGTAAAAGAAAAAAACGGTAAACTTTATTGTGCACACACAATCAAACATTTAAAGTTTGGCCACAGCACGTAATGCCTTCATGAACTCTCTCTCTCATTTGGTTTTAGTAAGGAATTTTTATGGCAATGACGTGCTGCCGCATTAACCCATTACCGCCCACTGTCCCCAAATGAGGACACCTCTTCAAGTAGCTGCTACTCTTTACTAAATATAAAAAACTCGTAATATGTCATCAATTATGAAATATAGAATACCAAAGCTTATGTAAGCAAAAATATGTGGGGGTTATGACAATAAATGTACAATTTCAAGCCCTTAAAAGTTCCAAATTTCGTCGGGCTAATTCTTGTGGAGTATTTATATATATTTTTTGGATATATTGTTGAACTAAACTAAACTAAGTTGACTTAAATATCGAATGGAGAGTTAAAAAGCCTTAGGAAGTGAAATTGTGTTGAAAAAATTTGAAATAGTATTAAAAAATTTTAGTTTTATAGTAGTGTCCCCATATGGGGACAATGGGCATAAGCGTTAGATTTTTTTCAACTTATAGCAGTTATTTTAGAAGGCGGAACTGTGTCCTATTGTAAATTTCTGAAGAACTAGAATAATTTTTTTTCACTATATTAGGCCGTTGATTGGATAATACATATACATACACTTATGTTGGAGCTAATATCGATAGTGATATCAACTATAGGATATATTGTGGGTGTTTATACGAGAGCGAGCACATCGAAGAGAGATATAACTTTGACTAGTGCGACTCTATTATATTATGCGTTTACAGCGCAACTCCATTATAAAACTTTACGGGAGTTCCGTTAACAATTTTCGTATCTGCCTTTCTTTCACGCTTCGCTTCAACATAATAATATAATAATACAATGGCGCTATTATAACTCTGACGAGTTTTATGGCCGAGCTTCTCTCCCAATTCAAGGTGTGCTCCTTTTTTTGTTTTTCTTACTATGTAATTGCGTGGACCTACAGTTTTATGCCGGCTCCGAACGGCGAATGCATTTTTTGTGAGAAGCTTTTTCATGGCAGAAATACTCTCGGAGGGTATGCCGCCCACTGCCGAGAGGTGACCGCTGCTCTTAAAAAACCCAATAATTGGATTTTTACTAATTAGAAAATTTTTTTTTGGTGTATGCTCGGACTGGGGTTTGAACCCGAGACCTCTGGTATAGCAGGCGAGCACCCTACCCACTGCACCACAGCGGCCACACAACATAAACACTATACATTCCATTTCTATAAGGTGGGTATTTTCTTCATTGTCTGTGCTGAGCTTAGCATTTATCGCTATCTATACGGTATTTCCATTTATAATTTTCGTGGCATTCTTTCTAGCCTAGCTCCAACATAAATGCACTCTAATAAATATGATGCCCTCGAATATGATATATATATATGTATTAGTCCTCCCTCCTGCCATTATTGGTGATGAATAGTAGATAAATCAGGGTGCTTTGGTATGCACCGCCATGCCAAATGAAATAGCTAGAAGATTTGAGGTTGTTCAAGCCTCCTTCACGCTGTGCTAAGTGTAAAGGGACTGAATTCGAAGGAACAACTTGGAGACGGGTTTCATCTAACTTTAGTGTCAAATATAACTCCATTGATAGGAAATATTGTTAATGCAATAACTGGTCGTACTCGTACGGAATTTTTTGAGAAAACGATTGAATCCATATTCTTATAATGATAATTGGCGTTTTTTACGAAAATCAAAACAACTAATACAATTTTAACCTAATCAGGCAACCTGGCTCCTCATCCGCAGTAGTTGATAAGGTGTCGAAAAACAACACCCACACTCCTGAGCTTTTAAAAGTTAATTGCACATCATAGTTTTTCGCTCTATATGCGGCTGGCGGTGTGGATTATGCCCAAAAACTACTTGGGTTGAACACAACTTCTTTGCAAAATTTCATACTACAAGTGCCCATTGTCCCCATATGAGGACACCCACTTTTCTCAAAAACTAAAAAAAAAATTTCCACTTTTTTTCTTTGTAACTTCTTTTTTGACTAAGAATGATTTAATAAATAACAATGAAAACAATTTTCTACCAGCAGATTTGATTTGGGCGGTAATGAGTTAAAATAGCCTTATTGGCCTTAAGTTCTTTTTTTTTGTGTGTTGCAGCATGTAATTGCGGTGCCACGTATGCTTTTATGCAAACAACTTTCGATATGAGTGTGTGTGTGTGTGTGTGTGTAAGTTTTTATGTGACTATGTAACTTCTGGAACAACTAAAAAATCAGTAAAACATCACACAAACACAAAAAACTAGTAATATTGCATTTTTTGTAGCATAAAACTTTTATTTTTTTAATGTATATGTATTTTTAAAAGTATGTATATATGTACATTCATACATACATATGTATACAAAATGGTGTATGTTAAAAGTTTAAGCAAGCACTCAAGCTCATGAAAACTAAAACTAAAACTGCACGCTGCGGTCTAGTCTGTCTGTCTGTCTGTCTATCTGTCTGCATGTTACAACAACAAACCCAACCAAAAAAAATTCCACGCCACGTTACCACATTTTAACACTTGTTCATATCACTTTCGCAATTTTCACCCTCTTCATTTTCATTTTCATTTTCATTTTAATTTTAATTTTCTGTGTTGAATGTGAAATTAAGCGCATTTATTTTGTTTTGTCTGGACTGTACTGTGCCGCACGGTCGCAATGGTTATTTGGTTTGCTGTCTCATTTAATATGCAGCCGCAAATTAGAAAATGACCTCATTGCAAATAGGCGAGCGTTCAACGGACCAACGATTTAAATCAGATTTTCAAGCATAATATGCATTTGGTTTTGAAGGTATTTTTTTAATTTACAAATTAGAAAATGAGAATATAATGAAGTGATTACAGAGTAAATTTTTTTTTACTTTTTTATACGCTTTTGGTATACATAAATAATATGTAATATTAGTTATGTAATAGCACTTAAGCTTATGAAAATTAATATTTCTTCAAATTTTTTAGTACTAACAAAAAATGTAAATTGGTGAGTAGCAAAAACCTTCGCGAAGCTTAGCGAGGGCTTTAGGCGCAGCCACACCTTCCGCAATCACGCAACCACCGCGCCTTCAGCATAGATTTAGGTCAAAAAAGTGTTATAAAATAAATAATTTACAAAAGCTATGGAGTTATGGCTGTTAGAACAGGCTGAACGCCTAAGATTAGAGCTTGATTTGGGACGGCTTTCCATTAAGGAACCACGACCAACGAAAAATCACTTTTTCAGAGGGTATAAGAGCTATCAAAGATCTCAAAACTGAAATCAAAACTTGCCGCAGGATTACAGTTTATGAGATATTTATTGTTAAACTTGAGAAATCTACCAAAAAAATAACACCAAAACTGCGCGTTATTAGCAAGAAAAGGCACATATCGCACGCTAAATCATTAAGTGACACAACTCAAAATTCAAAAATTTTCAGGAGAGCCAAAAAACTTTTTTTTTTACAAGCAATCGTAAGGCCACGTATAATGCATATTTATCGGTCAAAAGAGACAGTTAATGAAAGGTTTTTTGGCAATCGCTAAATATATGTTTTGTATATCTAGCCGTTTATGAAAAAAACTCGATTTCGGAAAATTTTGAGTTGTGTCACTTAATGATTTAGGGTGCGATATGTCTGTAGAACATCTCTAAGAGCTGTGAAAACACCTCTACCTCCCTGAAAAGGTCATTTTTTTCCGGGCGTGCTGTCTTAATGGAAAATTTGTCACTTGATTTTTCGTGATTCTCTCAAAAGAAGCGCATACGGAGAAACACATATGGTCTGCTTATAAATACATAAATGCCAATAAAAGCCATTAAAAAGCGATAAATTAGACAGCAAGTGAATGCCTGGCTTAACTATTTGGCCTTGTTAAATAGCTATGCCCTAAGCTTAACCATTCAAAGCAGCTACACATACAAACATAGATTTGCTAAGCCAAAGATGACCCATCTCAGCGCCTAGACTGTGACAAAAATCTCATGTCATCAGCTTTGAGATTACTAACATCTGTGCTGTCTCATTGTATTTTTTTTTTTTGTTTTTTTTTTTGCTGTTTAATTTTCAATGGCACCAATGTAATATGATCAAAACCAAACACATATATACATACATACATGCTCAAATGCACATTTTTCTGCTTTCGTGCCCAATTGCTCTATTTATACATCACTGAAGCGCACATAAAGCCACACAAAAAACATAAAAAGCAGAAAAAACCACACAAGCCTTCAAATTGCAAGCCAATCACATTTTCATTTAAAGCCAAATAAAATTTAAGTACTTCCTCTATCTTAGAATGGTAAAAAAATGAAAAAAGGAAAACAAATTTTATTAGCCCAACAGCCTTCATATTCTCGCTACTAAAATAAGCACAGTCGCTGCATATTTTTTTTTTTTCCACTTTTTTTCTTTCATTTTCTTTCCTTTTTTCTTCATCTTTATCAATAACTTTGAACACGTACACATATCTATCATCAGCAGTAAGCATTGGTAAACAACAAAAAGTTTAAAGATGCCAAGCAAAGAAGCTGAGGAACGTGATGTTTGTGTTTCGCAACCCGACAGACAGCACACACACACAACGTCGCATGAGCCACATACATAAATCCCTGCAAAAAATGCGACTAATCCGGGCATACATCCGGGATCACTCGCAAAGGAGCATGCAAGTACTCCCTTTTTGTATCTCTTTAAATGGAATGAGGTGTTCCTTTTTGTTTGAGCATGTCCTATGGAGAGACTAATTGTACCCTTTTATACCAGAACGAGTACGAAAGTAGAGAACTCCACTTTGATGCCAATGGAATACCAAATGGAAGTTGTACCCTGTTATACCTGAATTGCAAAAAAAAATGCAATTACAAAAGCATATTTCAAAATTCGTTTATAACCTTTTGGGTAAAATTGTCAACAATTACTCTACATTTTTACCGTTCCGGGTACAATTGGGTACCCGAAATAGAGTTGTCCGGGACAAATCTCTATCGAGACTAATCGCACAATTTTTTGTCTATCTCTCCCGCACACTTTGGTTTTGCGTGTGGGGCAAAGTCTTTTTTTTCTTTACTGCCTTTTACGAACTTTTCACATTTCATTTTTCAGTTTTTTTTTGCTTTGATGTTCTGTGGTTTCAATTGAACCAAATGCTATATTCCTATATTCGATGACTGTTGAAAGCAAATAGTATAAACACACACGTTCAGCAGAAGGAAGTAAGGTTGCAAGCGGAAGAAGCGGTGTAGGATACAGGAAGGATGATGGAGAAGAAGACGCTTTGTCAAAAATGCATAAATCGTTTACGCGAATATTGGTTAGAATAAGCAATGGTTTTAATGCTATTTACATATGTGTATGAGTAATAAAGCGGAGGAGGAAATAGAAAATATTGTTTAAATCAGGGACCGCAAATAACTGTTATCGATCAAAACTTTGATGCAAAACTTTAATATGAAGCAAATGTGCTACAGTCATATAAAATACACCAAACGTTTTGTTTCATCGCGAAGATTTGATGCTGACAATAAACGTTTTTTTTGGGACTTTTATCGAAAAAATTAAAAAATAACACTTATTTTTTAGTTTTATTATAAAACTCTATAAATAACAGTTATTGAGGGCTTTTATAATAAAAGTCTATAAATAACTGTTATAATTGAGTTTTATCATATCACTCCTGAATAAAACTCTTTTGGTGAGTTTTATTTTTAAAGTCCATCAATAACTGTTACGAAAGACTTTTATTCATAAAACTCATCTATAACAGTTATTTACTTATTTTTTTATGCACACGATGATAAAGGGGGTTTTTAAGACCTGTTTATGGGCTGCTCTAGCTAATACTTTAGCCCCACGAAGAGGTCGTTTTGACCCCTCTTTTAGACATTCCAAAAAAATGGTACTTCGAAGGTCGCTAGAGGGGTAATATGTTCTAGAAAATTATTCGCCATAAAATTTCACTAGGGGTCTTCTCATACAAAATCTTTGTACAAGAAAACATTACTATATTATCTCTTCTAAAAACGAAATGAGAAAAACAAACATAAAAAAAACAAAAAGAAAAATTGACTCAAAATTATCTACATCTTCATCTGTATGACCCATATACCAAATATGATTGATGTGGATCAAATATTACCCGAGTTATAGCGATTTTTAAAAATTGTTCCAGAGGGGAAGTGGAGGGGGCGACACCCCCTACTTTTCCAAAAGTATCTACATCTTCATCTGTATGACCCATATACCAAATATGATTGATCTGGATCAAATATTATCCGAGTTATAGCGATTTTTAAAAATTTTTCCCAAGGGGGAGTGGAGGGGGTGACACACCCTACTTTTCCAAAAGTATCTACATCTTCATCTGTATGACCCATATACCAAATATGATTGATGTGGATCAAATATTACCCGAGTTATAGCGATTTTTAAAAATTGTTCCAGAGGGGAAGTGGAGGGGGCGACACCCCCTACTTTTCCAAAAGTATCTACATCTTCATCTGTATGACCCATATACCAAATATGATTGATCTGGATCAAATACTATCCGAGTTATAGCGATTTTTAAAAATTTATCCCAAGGGGGAAGTGGAGGGGGTGACACACCCTACTTTTCCAAAAGTATCTACACCTTCATCTGTATGACCCATATACCAAATATGATTGATGTGGATCAAATATTACCCGAGTTATAGCGATTTTTAAAAATTGTTCCAGAGGGGAAGTGGAGGGGGCGACACCCCCTACTTTTCCAAAAGTATCTACGTCTTCATCTGTATGACCCATATACCAAACATGATTGATCTGGATCAATCATTATCCGAGTTATAGCGATTTTTAAAAATTTTTCCCAAGGGGGAGTGGAGGGGGTGACACACCCTACTTTTCCAAAAGTATCTACATCTTCAACTGTATGACCCATATACCAAATATGATTGATCTGGATCAAATATTATCTGAGTTATGACGACCATAACACATACTTTTCTCATTTACATATAATATTAATAGGATGTATGTACATATGTACCAAAGTATGTTCCAAGGTATGTATATAAATGAAAATTTCCATATGCATTTTTTTGTCTACGGTCATATATATGTATATAACATACTCTTTTTTAGGTGGCTCCATACATACATACAATGCTAGCAAATGAGTTTTATTTTGGGACGTAAAAAATAAAACTCAGTAAATAACTGTTATAGATGAGTTTTATGAATAAAAGTCTTTCGTAACAGTTATTGATGGACTTTAAAAATAAAACTCACCAAAAGAGTTTTATTCAGGAGTGATATGATAAAACTCAATTATAACAGTTATTTATAGACTTTTATTATAAAAGCCCTCAATAACTGTTATTTATAAAGTTTTATAATAAAACTCAAAAATAAGTGTTATTTTTTAATTTTTTCGATAAAAGTCCCAAAAAAAACGTTTATTGTCAGCATCAAATCTTCGCGATGAAACAAAACTTTTGGTGTATTTTATATGACTGTAGCACATTTCCTTCATATTAAAGTTTTGCATCAAAGTTTTGATCGATAACAGTTATTTGCGGTCCCTTATTTAAACTTTAAATAATATGGCAAAATATGGTGGATTTTTATTATTTTTGAAATGTGAATTAATACGGTCTTTTTATGCATTTGCTTTAGTGCGCCATTCAATATTATTGGCGTTGGGATTCGTATTTAACTTTATTGAATATCGGAAAATGACAATTCGCTTATTTATGCAGAACTCATCTCTCTCAATTAGGCTCTAAAACACAGATATGCGGCCTTATTTCGGCGTGGTAACATAATTTTCTTTACTGGCAAAATGAAGAATGTGCAACTTTGGACACCCTTTTTATATTCTGCCAGCAGTAAAATTAATGCCGTTTTCGTTTCTCGAAAAAATGTTGCCCTGTTTGATTTTCTTAGCTATCTTGTCAGCTTGTGTGGTTATTTCAGCGAAGATTGACCTCTAACTGAGGGCATCATTATCTACAAGTCCAGCCATTTAAAACGAAGTCAAGTTACGTAATTTGACATTTGAGATATTAAAGGGTAACATTTTATGCCAGAATCGAAAACACCATAAGTTACCACCTCAATATGTATGAACTCATCTCTCTCAATTGGGGTCTAAAACACAGATATGCGGCCTTATTTCGGCGTGGTAACATAATTTATTTTACTGGCAAAGTGAAGAATCTGCAACTTTGGACACCCTTTTTATATTCTGGCAGCAGTTACCACCTCAATTTGTATGTGGTAACATTTTGTTATCATTTTCAGCCCAGTCCCATACTGTTCATATGGGATTGCTTTGCAAGCGTTACAATTTGTGCCAGAATACCGGTTGAAACAAACAATTTTAGGTAAGTAAGGTAATTTTGCGGTAACGCTCAATCTCGGACTGATAGCGTGAGAATATCTGCGAATGATCAAATTAATGACGTAAGGTAACCGACTCGAATGGCTAGCATATTCAATGCCAATTGAGAATGCAAAATGGCCATCATAGTCCCCGTTAATCAATTTCGGAGAGAACTAAATTATCAGCTTCATCGAAAAAGGACTTTACTTTTCATAGTTCTATATAAATAACACTTGTTGGTAATACAGACAAAGTCCTTAAGAGCCCGTGCACAATTGACTTCTACCTCGCTTTGCTTCAGAGTTTTGCTTTGACAGTTTCGTTCAGCATGTGCTTTTCAAAGGGACATGTTCACAATTGAGGTGAAGCGAGTAAAGCAAGGTATAAAGTTAGCCATGTTTCAACTTTTTACACTTTGACAAACATCTCCCCTTGTGTGTGTGTGTGTATGTTTGTATATCTACACTTATTTTAGCGATTTCGCGCAATTTCGTGAGAAGTGAACAGAGAAAAGTAAAAAATAAAACTCGAATAAGCAGAAAAAAGCAAATTCCCCAAATATTTTACCAAAAATCAGGTTTATAAATTAAAGCAAAGAAGTGAAGTGGAAATTGTCAAAGTGTTAATTGTAGCAAGCATCTGGAATTTCGCTTTGCTTTAAGGTTTTTCCTATCAAAGTTGGAGCAGAAAAAGCCAATTGTGCACGGGCTCTAACAGTTTCAACAATGGCGTTGCAGCCAAGAAGCAAATTGAGCGCCAAAACACAATCTCTTGGCCTCTTTGTCCATCTTGGATTGTTAAGTTCAATGCTTTGGAAAATTTTCATTTGTTCTACAACAATGCACTAAAATAAATTTTGGTACAAATTTTAAACTTTTTTGAACGATATATAGGACACGCCCGAAAAATTCTTAAAATTTAAACTTTGAAAAGTTTAAAAGATTTTTAAACTTTTAAGGTTTAGATTTTATTCCAAATTAAAATTTATTTTAAGACTTTCAAAACTTTAAAATTTAAAAATTTTTTGGTTTAAATTAAAAAAATCCTCTTCATGCTTTTCCCTATTGTATCTTCTTTCCTACCCTCTTTTTCTTCTTTTCTCCCATATTGTTCTCCCCCCAACATCCTCTTCGTCCTTTTCCATATTTCATCTTTTTCCTATCCTCTATTTCTCCTTTTCTTCCTTCTTCATTTTATCTGTTTCCATAATTATTTTGTGTTTGCTTGTTTCTCCATTCAAACATCGCCACACATTCGTTCATTCAAATTGTCTAATAACTATAAGTGAGCCTTTTATATTGTTCATTTCTCGAAAAATCAAGTTGGAATTTCCAATCAAAAATTACAATTTTTTCATTGAAGTAAAATCTTACGACCAATGAAAGTTTAAAATTTAAACCTTAAAACTTGAAATGAAAAAAATATAGTATTTAAACCAAAAAAGTATGAACTTTATTCCAAAAAATTTATTTCAAAAAACAGTACAGTTGTTTGACAGGTTTGGCGACCATAATGAGGCAATTTCTAGAGTATCTTCTGCGCTTTAACACTTTCTCGGTATCGCTATGTATATACGTTTAAGGACTTGTGTAAAAATATACAAACACATGTATGTATTTATGTAGGTATATATTTTCACTTGTACATAATTACCTGATTCTGCATGTCTTACCAAACGCTTAGCTGCGCGTCCCCTGTGTTTATTAAGCCGCTTTTAAAGTATTTTGCGCTTGGGAATAATTATTGTATGATTGCGTGATTAAGCACCTGTGCATGTTCCTGCGATTATATTTGAAAACATATATAGATATGTTTGTACATATGTATACATGTCTGCAGTGGCGCACACAGAAAAATATTTTGGGGGGGGGATTTCAATATCGAACGGAAAATTATTAAAAAAAAATTAAGACTCGTCCAGACAATTTTTACTTAAATTTATGTTTGGGGAGTGGACCTACGTATGCACACATCAAACAAAGGCACCTTTTAAATCTCAATTCATTGCATTTTCTCTGTATTTAAACTAAAACTAACAAGTAAGGAAGCCTATGTTCGAGTGGAATCGAACATTAGATACTCAGCTGTATTCTTTCATTGTTTGTTTGCGTTTGTTCGATTAGGGTGTATTTTATATGAATCGAGTGCCACATAAAGTGTGCGCAGCCACGCCCATTTTCAAAATTTTTATCAATCATCCAACTAAGCATATACATAAATATTATTGTTAGTGCAAAATTTCATTCCTTTATGACTTCTAGTTACAAAGATGTCACGTTACGAATTCCCAAAGGGTGTTCCAGAAATATCTTTGTTAAAAAGTAGGCGTGGTCATAAACCGATTTCGTAACATTTTTGAGCATGTATTACCACAAGTTATTAAAGTGTAAAAACTGATTTTCGTCATAACATCTTAATTATTTGTAGAGTTATGGGTTCCGAAATCTCGTAGATTCCTTTGTCTGAAAAGAGGCAGTGCCACGCCCATTTCCCAAAATTTTTCTATTTTTTGTTTTATGTCTATAGTTGGACTCCTGCCACAAAATTTCAGTGATAGATCTTTATATTTGACAAAGATATCGCTTAAAATGTTTCAATTAGGTCACTTCATAATACCCATATATAAAAGTGGGCGTGGTCGTCAACCGATTTTTCTAATTTTTCGTCCACACGTTTGCCTAAGTAAGTAAATCACGCGTACCAAATTTCATCGATATATCTTCAATGGTTTCTGAGTTATGACATATAAAATTTTCAATGTTTGACCCTTAATAAGTGGGCGTGGCACCGCCCATTTTCCAAAATTTCATCAAATTTCTTCATAGGGGCCTGAGCTCAACACGTGGGTAAAATTTCATCGCTCCAGCTGTATTAGTGACTGAGATACCAAATTTCCGATTTTTTTTATATAGGAAAAGTGGGCGTTGTCATGGTCCGATTTCGCCCATTTTCAATACCAACCGTCCCAGTCTCGATACCAACTTGCATTTCAAATTTCATCAAAATATCTCAATTTTTACGCGAGTTAGAGTGTTTACAGACGGACAGACGGACGGACGGACGGACATGGCTCAATCGATTTCGCTTTTCACCCTGATCATTTTGATATATATAAGTCTATATCTATGTCGATTATTTCATTCTGTTACAATCCACCGTTATGTGATTAAAACTTTAATACTCTGTGTACTAGTACAGCTGAGTATAACAAACCTCAGCTAATATCCACAGCATGCTTTTAGGGAAATGTCTCCACACTGCTTGTTTATAAACATAATCAGTAGTTGTTGACAAACATTCGCAATGTACATAAACGAATATTCATAGATTTTACAACATGTATTTACACAAATATTTGTGCATGTACCATCTTTTATAAAATTATTTTTTTATGGTGCTGTCAAATTTTGGGGGGGGGGGAGGTTTAACCCCAAAACCCCCCTCTTGTGTGCGCCAATGCTTGTCTGCGTTTCGCACTCAATATGCGTATAATTACCTGCATAAATGTTTCAGCAAGGTTGAGAAAATCGCTCCTCCGCAAATACTTAACTCTTTGCGGTAGAGACAAGTTTTCGCTTAATGAAAACTTTGACCTTCAAATTTATTGTTACTCCGCGTAAAGTACACGAGAAACATTTTCTATGCAAGGCTTGTGTTGTGGAATTTCCAACATAACCTCAAACTATAATTAATAAGATTGCAACAGATGTCTCATTTCGCTAGAGACAGTTACTGATTTTAAAGTTTATTTTTCTTGTTATTGTGAATCCTTTTTTAGCAATATACACCTAAGTACACGTCAAGGTGGCCTAATGTATGTACATAATTTTCACAGAAAATTTACAGACAAACATATGGACTAGCAATGCTCCTAAAACATTTGAACTTTTCTTTTTATTGCTGATGAATTTTCGCCGTCACAAGTTATTAAAGCATTGTAGCTGCAATAGAGAGGTCATGACACTCCTATGTAATGTGTGAACATAAGTGTTTATGCATGCAAGTATTTTATTCGTAAATGAACTGAATATTTGTGTATGCATTATGGTAATTAAAATTCCATATATATTTATTTTTTTTTTTTAAATTTTATTTAAAATTATACGTTAACAAAATTCGTTGTTTATTTTTTAAGTTTTCAAATTTCACAATAGAAATCACGATGAACAAGATCAATAAAAAACAAAGTTAAATTAACCCTACATGCATATCAGCTGTTATTACCGCAGATTGTCAAGGTGTATCTACATATATACATATACATACACATTTCAAACAACATATCAATTCTTTTAATATTGTTGTTGACTACTTTGCGTAGTTTCTTATGCATTTGTACACTAAACTGTATTAAAAAATAAAAACGGTCTAATGTACTGAATTGTGTATTTATATATTGCCGTATTCATGCATCATACATATGTACATATATGTAAATACATACAAATGTACTATGTATAAAAGCACTGTCAGCTAAATGCTCATATTTCGCAAATTTACGCAACCGTGATCACACAATTTATGTCATTGAGCACGTTCGCAAATATTTACGCCATTCGCTATAGCAAAAGGTAAAGGTTCATTTATACAAATATACGCAATAGACACTTGGTTAAATATTTATATAAATATCATATGTACATACATACATGTGTACATATGTATGTACATATATATGTATATGTCTTGCAAGCAATTGAATTTCTAGTGGCTTTAAGCAAAGTGCACATACTTATATAACTCACGCATCAGTTTATTAAGTTGCCTAACTATGCACTTGTGCGCGCATGTGGGTATACATATTTTATATCAAACAAATTGAAAGCATCTATAAATTGTTTTGAATACGTGTATGCGCGCATTTCAGGCGAGTACAAAGAATGCGTGTTTGAATGTTGCACGACATGGCGTATGCGTAATATTCTCTTAATAACTGCCAGACAGCCTCACTCTTGAAACTTATTTGCTGCAGATGCTAATGAAAAGCATATAAGATTAAATTTACTTATACATACATATAATATTACATTCATAAGCTAATTAATGCAAAAAGTATGTTGATGCAACAACGCGGCACTAATAACTTGCCATTAAAAATCGCCTGGTTGACAAATCTAATTTACATGAATATAAATTTGAAATTATTTTACTATATAGTTAAACATTATGGAACAATAAAACAATGCATTTTTGTTTATTAAATTTAAGCAAAAGCTTTATACACATATTTATGTATATGTTCTCTGTATGTAATGACATATTAAATGCCCACTAGGTCCATTTGTAAGGTGATGCTAGTTCTATTCATGCCAGGATACTTGCTTTTGTTAGATATACCGCATACTAAAGTATGATGAACGGCACGTACAAATTGAGCACAGATCATTTCGTCACTGACTAAAGTAGGAGCTAAGAAAAGTAAACCGAAACCGAAAAATTTACACGAATAAAGTGCATAACAAAGTTAGATGGTAGGCAGCTATATATTCAGCCTACAATACTGCTGCCATTCATGCTGAATTCCTAACAAGATTATAATAACGGCCATATGAAAAAAGCATGCAGTTTGGAATGAAATCCCGACGCTTTAGCTTCATTGCTTTTTTTACTATACAGAGTCATTCATGCGAAGCCGGCCATCGCCGTGCGATAGTCATGGGGCATAGTCATCGAAGTTGTTATATTCCCTAAAGAATATGTAAGATGGAAAAAATGGATGATTGTAGTACCTTTGCGCCTACTGGGTGTGCATATATGTACATATGAAAAAGATCAATAGTCAGCTAGATTTTGTAATTCATATTCAAGTAATTTTGCTTTCACCCATTCTAATAGTATTTAATGAATAATTGCATTTAACGGGTGGGCTTTTAAGCTGAAGCAAAACGCATAAGTCATAAATCAAGTGAAGAAAAAGCGCATGCACGTACATATATGCCTCTTTGTCTGTGTATGAGCATTAATGGTATCCTTATTTGTCGCAATATATTATTTGCAACTTTTTCCCGATGCGTTGTCATTGCTGCAAAAATTTTTTTAATTTACCTAACATTGTTTTTCTTACTTTTTCATGCAAACTTAAAACGTTTGGTGCAAACACGTGAGTGGCATTCCCACTACTTAAGCTTGCGCTGCAGCGTTTTAGCACACGCTACCTAGACGGGAAGCTAGGCGCCATCACAAAAAATTGCACATACTTAAATGTGTATGAGACTATTAAATAGGTTGTACCATGCTGAGCCGAAACTGTATTCCACTTCTGAATTAAGTAACATACACACATGTAAGGACCAAAGAAAGCTCAATTTTCAATGCGCAAAACGGTAATACGACGAAAGTGCAACAAAATCACGCGCCAAATCAATTTTTAATAAAATAAGTATTTTCTGACTTAACCATTACTGAAAATATTTATAAATAAGTATGTACTGAAAAAAGTTTTATATATTAAAAATTACTCACCTCTATGCAAATATAACCGTATGACATAAACACATGCAATATATGTAGAGGGAAATATAAATATTTCAAATTTATTCAATTCTACCATATACATATTTATGTACATATATACGTTAAAAAATATTGAAAAAGAACTTTCGCATTTAATAGTAACAATTACTGTTTTTTTTTTTTGTATTTTATTCTAAATAGCCCACTGAAAACAAAATATGTAGTAGATATATGCAGAAACGTAAATAGAATGTGAGTTAGAAATAGAAACACAAAAAACAAACAAGCTTTCCTACAATTATTTTGAACGATATTGAATTTTCAAGTCAAGTATTTTATCCTCCACAAAGGTCTTGTTGTTATGCCGCTTTGGTCGTCAAATATATTCCCGGCGCACTTAATTAGTCACAAAAGTGTTGGCCAATTAGTTGCTTTGTCTCTTCAAACATCCAAAATTCATAAGCGCACGGCTTCCACTACTTTGCAGTCGGACTTTCAGAGTTTTTTTTATAATTTTATGCTTTTTAGAGTACAGAGTTATTAGCATATTAGTTTTAAGTATGTGTAAATATAAAACCTCATCAACATTATCATAGTGTTTCGTGTGCGAACTCCAACCATCAAGCCAGTTACATACATACATACATAAAGTGATTACTAATTTCCCAAATTATCATATACATATGTATTACAGCTGATAACATACATACATATTACTTAAGTAAACAAAAATCTAGGCAATATTTTACTGCTCAGTTCAAACGTAACCAACTTTAATTTACTGATGATTTAGTAGGCTCCTTTTTTTAAAAGACACTTAAAACTATGTATGTCCGACACTTAACCTCTTAACATATATTGGTAATATAAATGTAGTTAATTTCGTGGAAACTCTAACTAAATTCTTATCAACGTGTTTGTCGCTCTTTAAAGATACTAAATATTTTTACACGCCACTTGCAGCAAATTTATTTTATTTGATGTTTCGCTTCAGTAATGAGTGCTAGCAATGAGTCCAGTTTCAAATCTTGGAAACGTGCGAAATGATTCATCAAAGGATGTATTGAATCTGATTCGATTTCGGCGCAAATTATATGATTTTGAATAGTTCTATTTAATGATGTTGCAACTTTACTCAGAAATTCACGCCATTTTGCTTTATTGGACTCTGTATGCGTACTATCCGTGCCAGATGTGTATATGTGTTCAGCACTAAGCACAAGGCAAACCAATGATGAAATTCCAAACTGCAAAAAAAAGAAAATCAATTGCCTGATGTATAGCGCATATTTTTCTATTTAAGAAAAATGCAACAACTTACCTTGCTACAGAATATGCCTATACATTTTTTTTCACTCAAATGTATGGATGCTGAAATGCGCACAATCGTCTCAAAGTCAGCCTTAAGAATTTGCTTTTTGAATTCAGGATAAAGTGCATATAAAACGCCTTCGGCATCGTCTTTATCTTTTTTTACAACATTCTGCAAGGAGTCGAATATTGCCATCCAAATATTCCAACGTATAGCGTGTTCTTCAAGGTATGGCATAATGCGACGTATAAGCGTCTATAAAAGTAGAAGGAAACAGAAAAAGTTAAAAAGCAAATAAAAATATTGAAAGCCACGCCCAATTCACCTTTCCTTTGCGCACATTCATAATGGCTGGAATCTCCTCACACGAAAGCGCCGCCAACAATTTGGCCAGTAGTATTTCTTTTTTCTCAATTTCATATGTGAATTTGTTTCTAAGCGCCAGATTCATTTTAGAATGATTTGTTGCCGCCTCCTCCCCACGCTCCTCTGTGTTTTTATTGACATTTTCCAGTTGCTCCAGGGCAGCTATACGTTCGTTCTCTTTTTTGTTCTTCAAAATAATATTCGCAATCGCAATGGGATTATTTAAATCATCCAACTTCAAGACCAATCGATAAAGCACCTCTATTTGTAAAAGTATGTGCCGTGATCGACGTTGCGCTGATACTGCGTTATCGCTGTTGCCACTAATCGGTGTTGGTAGTTGTGGTTTGGTTGGTGCATGTGCTAGTCCTTCGCTGGAGTTTTTCCTATTTTTCATGTTGTCTCCTGCCGTTGCTGTGGACACCGTTTCATTACCCATAATTTCAGCATCGATTATTTTACGTGGTGCCGTTACACTGCCATATTGCAATTTACCCAACGAATTTTCAAATTTTAGTGGAGTAAATACATAAGGCATTTTCTGATCGTTGTTGTTGCCCATATTGCCCATATGATTATTACCTATCGCCGACGAAGTGTTTGTGTCCGCATTACGATTTTCACGTTGTTGTTGTTGTCCATTTCGTGTGCCATTTTTGTTTCCCAACTGAACTAAAATGAGTTGAGCATGCCCCTTCGGTTGTGTTAGTGGATGATTGAGTTGATTATCTTTGTGGGCTTGGCTGTAACACAAATTTCCGTTTTTACGTGAGTTCCGTTCGCGATATACCATATAATAAAAGTCATCAATGTATGGGGTGTCCGTATTTAGCTGCGACAGCTGTATACCAATCAACCAGTGTTTATCTCTGGTACTCATCAAATTTGCATATTCATCAAATTCTTCATTTGGTAAATTGCCATTCGAATGGGCGTCACGTCGCTGGTGGCCCATCATCTTATTGTTATTATTATTATTCATATTATTATTGGCACGCTGATTGTGTTGTGCAAGAACTTGTGGTATAATGCCGCCGATGCCGACGCCGACGCCGCCGCCGAAGGGTAGTGGTAGTGGATGTTGCGCTTGGCGTGCAGTATTTTGCAAAAGAGGATGATTTTGTTGAATTTCCTGCATTAGCCGCATATTAAAATTATTATACATCGTATTGGATTGTTGCATATTTAATAATATTGATGGATTTGTTGGATGCGCATTGGTTCGTTCGGTTTGTTGTGCTTGTAACAAATTAGCCGGATGTAGACCCGCAACGGCTGCCGCTGCACGCATAGCATTGAAATTGGGATGCATCGCAAAATTATTCAAAGCTATGGGTAGATGCGGGTTCGGTAGTGCACGTTGCGGAATTTGCGGAAAATTTGGCGGCAATCCATGTTGATTCAATAGCGGATGTTGTGGTAGTGGCCGATTGTTTGGCTGCGGCAAATGCGGTAGTAGCCCGTGTGGATACATGGGAAATCCAGGAGGGAAGCGGTTGTCAAAACCAGCAGGTGCTTGTGGTGGTGGTTGTTGTTGTTGAAGCAAATTATTCAAGGGATGTTTTGCTAAATTATTTGCAAAATCGCTACTATGTTTGATAGGTTGACCGCCCTGGATGTTTGGAAAACTGCCGCCTAAATAAAGAAAAAAATTATAATTTTTGAAGATAAAATGCACCTTTTTAGGCGCATTTCTTACGTACCCGCCAACTGTTGCGCCGAAATTTGCGGCTGTTTCTGTAAACTTTGCTGAGGCTGTTGTTGTTGCTGTTGCTGCTGTTGTTGTTGTTGCTGTTGTTGCTGTTGTTGTTGCTGTTGTTGGTGGTGCTGTTGCTGCTGCTGCTGCTGATGTTGTTGCTGTTGTTGTTGCTGTTGCAGTTGTTGCTGATGCTGGTGCTGCTGTTGTATAAATTGCATCGGAGTCGTCTTAAACATCTGTTGAAAAGCACCACTGTACTCTGCAGCATGTTTTTGTCGCTCTTGTGCAAATCTTTCCTCATCTTTTGCCGACTGTCGCTGTTGATTTTCACGCATTGTCTGTTCATTAATAATATTTCTTTCAATATCTTCGAGAGTGCAAAATTTTGGTTTCACAGGCATATCATTTAATCCATGTCGCGGAGGGGCAGATGATTCGCGCTGAATATCCTGTAGTAGTCCACCAATTTGATTCTGATTCGCTTGCTGATCGTGTAATTGTTGAAGGGACGTATGCAATATATCATTACCTACTAGATGGAAAATTAATCAATGGTTATGTATTTTAGTTCATTTAGCTAATAATAACACATTTATCAAGCACACACATACGCACCTTCATAGCGTGATGTCTGTGGAAATCTACCAGGGCTTGAAGCCCATACACTAGGATCTAATTGTATACCAGATATTTCACTCGTACTTTCAAGTGCATTGTACCTCATATCAAAGTCATCCAATTTCATTTCAGAGAGACTGAGCTCCAAATCGGAATCTGCCGCCAGTCTGTCAGCTGCATGCTGTTTACTGTGGTTTTTTGCTTTTGACGATGGTAACAATGAATCGGGCGAGGAACCATCCGTAAGTCGCACCATGTTCGCGTGGGCTTCCTCCCAGTCGCCATTGACAGCAGAGCCGAATGTTTCATCGTTAAGTGCATCGTACTCTTCTTCCGGAGGCTCCGCAAGCTGTCCACCATTGTCTTCAAACTAAAGTGTATACATTATATGCGGATTATTATAGATAAGTATATAGGCGTTTATATACGTAAATATGTATATAGTAATCGCCTTGCCACGATTGTATTAGTGTGAAAACTATATATCATTGATGACTTCAATGCAATGCCATAAATTAAACGACGGCCTACACAAAGCATTGGCTTGGATGCTAAATCCAACATGTATACATCCAAATTTATATATAAATATAATTTTCATAGTTTGTAGCATGAAAATGCACTTTAGCGATACTATTTACTAACCGGTATAGATGTATCAAATCCAAAAAACGTATCATCCATCGAGAAAATTTGTTTATTTAACAAAAGTATGTCATTTGTCATAGATTCACATCCGCCATTGATTCGCAACTGACTGACACGCAAAGTTGCCATATGTGCAGGAAAATTTGACATATGTCACATTGATTAATGAAAAGGTTGTTCACAAATCGGCAATATAAAATAATAAACAAAACACGTGTGCCCATGGAGGAACAATAAAGGAGAATGCATAAGATCAGCTGACTTCTTCTTCAATCTTCATAAACACACACGAACACAAGCATTTTTTTTGTTGACATATTCCACACACACACGCACCCTAGCATTTCCATAGGGGCCACATCTGTCAAATTCTTCTACATTCCTCTTTGCATGACACTTCTGGCCCCACTATGTATGAAGGTATGTCGTTATGCATTCATTAGCTCTGTTCAATAACGAAAGGTTTTTACGAATATTTTCGTAAAAAATTACAGCTCTCCATATGAAAATGAATGTTATTGAACACGGGTATTATCTAACCCAAAAAAAGTATCAAAACAAAAGCTATTGAAATATTTAAGCAATTTGTTTAACACCTCGCCATTTATTTAACGTCAAGCTAACAAGTGGTTATATTTACCAGAGATAGTGTCATGATAGTGTAAACGGCCCTTAGGGCCGTTTACTCAACCTCTGCTTAACGCTAACCACGGTTAAAGTCCGGTTAAACATCATTATCGACTTCATCAAGCCATACATTTATCATGTGGTCAATAATGCAGTCCACAGCTTAACCGGACCTTTATCATCCGGTTAGCATTAATCAGAGGTTGAGGGTCAGGGTCAGTAAAATTTGAGGAATTACTGCATACATTTTTGCGGCGTAATAAAAGAAGACGAACAAAGTCAGTAAAAAACTCGTTTCGGCTATAAATGTAGCAAGTTTAATGTCTTCGTCTTCGCTAGAAGACATTATTGTTATTATTGAGTGATTTGTTGAAGTTAAAAATTTTGTTTTGCAAATTTCGATGTTTGTGTTCCTATTTTCTGCCGATAACGCACCGAAAGTATTCCCACAAGTGTGAAAAACACAGCAACGCGGAATCGTTTCGGTAAGCTGAAAATACCGAGCAAAAAATGTCGATCCGATGTCGTACCGAGTAATGTGAAAAGGCCCTTAAGCCCATATGACACTACATTTTTTTTCTGGTATTCTACCAGGTTTTTTGTGTGAAGGAGATGTCAAATACAATTTTGCGTTGGTGCAAGCAAGCAAGCTATATTTAAAAAAACCAAACAAAATACCATCTAGGCGATTAAAAACCAACGAGCCAGCTTGTATTTCGGTAGGTAAGTATTTTGCCATTCGGTCATTTTTTCTGACAATTGTTTCAATTTGACAACTAGAAAATAAATTATATTTAAAATAAAAAATATATGGAAATACAAATTTTAAATTTGCGTCTTGTAAGCTTCTGCTATGGCCGTAAGGGTAAAGAAGAAGTCCGGAAGAAAAATTATATTGCGTACTGGCTTCCCTTTATAGCATGGAATACACAGCTATCCTGCCCTTTGAGTTTCATAACTTTTTTATTTCAGTAATTTAAATTAAAATTTCTGAAAAAATTAATTTTTGAAATAAATACTATTTTCATTTAGTTTGAAGTTTAATGTCAATCAAATTGTTTTTGAGGGAGTATTTGTCTCTTTTCAAGTTACAGAAGAATTGTTTTTGTATTTTGACTTTCGGTGGGTTTTCCAAACCAAAAAACCCAAGAAAAAAATATAGTGTCATATAGGCATTAGGAAATTTTTAAATTTTTAAGCTGTGAGCAGCCAGTAAAGCCCATATGACACTACATTTTTTTTCTGGTATTCTACCAGGTTTTTTGTGTGAAGGAGATGGTCAAATACAGTTTTGCGTTGGTGCAAGCGAGCAAGCTATATTGAAAAAAAACCAAACAAAATACCATCTAGGCGGCTAAAAACCAACGAGCCAGCTTGTATTTCGGTAGGTTTTTTGGCATTCGGTCATTTTTTCTGACAATTGTTTCAATTTGACAACTAGAAAATAAATTATATTTAAAATAAAAAATATATGGAAATACAAATTTTAAATTTGCCTCTTGTAAGCTTCTGCTATGGCCGTAAGGGTAAAGAAGAAGTCCCGAAGAAAAATTATATTGCGTACTGGCTTCCCTTTATAACACGGAATACAAAGCTATCCTGCCCTTTGGGTTTCATAACTTTTTTATTTCAGTATTTTAAATCCAATTTCCAAAAAAAATAATTTTTGAAATAAATATTCATTTAGTTTGAAGTTTAATGTCAATCAAATTATTTTTGAGGGAGTATTTGTCTCTTTTCAACCTATAGAAGAATTGTTTTTGTATTTTGACTTTCGGTGGGTTTTCAAAACCAAAAAAAACCAGGGAAAAAATGTAGTGTCATATAGGCATAAGCACACGGTATATATATTGCATGCAGTAAGCAGTGTACATTAAATAATGTGGCAACACTACGCATGTCGTGAAGAAAAATTGCTGTCAAAATAAAAATCGACATTAGGGTTGTGAGAATTGTTGGTTCGATATCGATTTTTTAATATCGATAACAGTTGATAGAACAATTCGCGATGCCTTTTGTAATAGAATTTTCTTACTTTTAATTATATGTATTTATATTAAAAAAAAAAAAAAATCGCTTCTATATATATAAAAATATATAGTATTTGTATCTAATGTAATTCCTGGAAAAGTATGGCGCTGATAATGCCGTCCCAAAAAGAAAAAAAGTATGTTCAATATCGTATATTTGTTTTTCTTTTTTCAATCGTTTCTTTGTTAAACAGAGGAAAATTTTATTAATAAGCAAAGCTACGTGGCCGCAAAGGGAATGGCACACTGCTGCCGAATAGATTTTGAATTTTCTGTATATTAATAAATAAAATACGATATGTTATTAAAAAGAATTAAAAAAAACACGTTAGGTTAATGGACAAGAACTCCAGTCTTATTGTTTTTATTACAGAGGTGGTAGTTAGTGTGCATATGCATTCATTTGGAATATATTATGACATTCACATGTATACATATGTAAATTTAAAAACAAAGTATGTACTAAAAAACATTTGGTGAATTGTAGACATAGCGTATATGTATCTATGTATACCCTATTTATCAAAAATCATTGTGATGATTTGTTACTTATTAACTTTCTTTCCCTTGACAACAACTGGTCGACTTCTTATATAACCCTTACGTCGCTTGGAGTTCTAAAAGAAAAATACATAGACATTTGTTTATTCTGTATTAGAAATAGTCTTAGAATTTGGCAATACCTTCTTCGATACATAATTTGATGGGTGTAATGTCCTCTCACTCAGTTTTAATGACGGTCGATTGAACTCATGCGGCTTCTTTACGCGGTATATGCGCACCAGCCAATGTTCGGTTGTATAAGCCTCTTCAAGATAAGTCAGTTCAAAGTCTTTATTGCCTATTATAGCGTTACGAGTACGATCGTAACCAGCGGGTCCCCTACAAACATAAAAGTACAATTTATCAATGGAATGCATAAGATATACTTTTCAATTTTTAATAACTAAACCTAAAACTAATAAAAGCGTGTTAATAAATAAAGTTGATTTAATTGAAAGCTAATTTTGGAACAGTGGCACTGAATATATCAATTTTGTTTTTTTTTTATCGCATATCTCACCTATAATCCAATTTAAGTTCTCCGAATCTATAGTAACTCAACTTATACATGAGACAGTTAAGTAGAGCCGGTGCACCCTCGGAATCTATACGAAACTCGCCTCTATCAGTGAAATAATCACTTTCTTTAATATCTTTTGGATGTTCGCCTTCAGCAATGCGTACCATCCACAAAAATTTATTAATATCATCGCCAGAATAACCAATAACGCCACCGAATATGACAAGTACATAATCAACGTCCAACGAAGTCATTATATCGTACGATACTTCTTCGGGTGATGACATTGCTTTGCCCACTAAAGCGATATGGCTATTATTCCATGTATTATTATCTACTAAAGTAGTTCGATTTGCCATGCCCGCTATTTGGTAACCATAATCCCACCATGACATAATACGAGCATCCTCAACAGTGTTTTGGGAAAGCCAGTAATAGGCTTCACGAAAGTCGTCTAAGATATTACGAGATCTGCAAGTAAAACAGCGCACATATTTTTTGTTTTTACCCATTCATAGAAAAACACCACCAAACGTCTCGAAACTTACCCATCATGGCTATTGTGAAAAGCCAGCACAATCGATGGGCTTGAATAAGCATTACTTGTTACCCACGTACAATGTACTGCGAACATCATTAGTAACATTAAAACCGCAAGAATGATAATGCTTTTCAGATTTGAACCAATGCCATTGCGAGCGTCATGTTGGGATTCATGGCGAGGACGGTATTTAACTTTTCCAGCCTATAAAAGTGAAAATTTGAAAAGAAATTGTCTTGATTTTATCTTATGCCTGACACAAATAAATTGCACAATAAATCAAAATTGAGCCTCTAGATCTTTGGCATTTAAATGATGAAATTTTACTTACTTTATCGTACAAGTGCTTCTTTTCCGAACTATTATCATCATGATCCTCAGCCATCGGAGTGCCATCTCCACTTTTTGGCATGTTACCTTCTTTAAGGAAAACTTCCAATAATGTGGAAAATGCAATACCCGCCAATATGCACACAACCGGTGTAAGAGTTAACATCAAACGTACCATTACACCAGCAAAGTAGACTGCACTTATAGCATATAATATAACGAAAATTCGTTCATCATTGAGGTGTTTTATACAGTACCAAATGCCAACCGGAAATGAGCATACTAGTATGTGCAAATCGAAGAAGAACGAGAACCAAGTTGTCGGTTGATGCTCAGATACAGAAGCAATGATCGGTATGTGTATCTTGGCGTATCCAGTGTCCCACAAGGAATAAAACCGACCACTCCATGGCGCAATCACGCCTAATACAGTCAATGCTGTAACGGCAACGAATACCACTGCAGCTCCAATAATGGCTCCCAATATGAATATTTTGCGGAATTCACTTGGCGAAAGCAAGTTTTGCGAATAACGTAATACCGCTATTATCATCAATAGGACGAACACGCCCGAAGAAGCCATATGTTCACTAGTCCTCACCGGTTGAAAACCAACAAAAGGAATTTGCATTGACAACAACAGTCCAAGTATATAGAATGTTGAATAACTTGTTAGAAGTCTCGGCGAATACCGTCCAACCAGTAAGAGGACAAAAACGTGCAAGGGTATTAAATTTATAATAAACACGTATCCGCCCCATGCTGAGACCATATAAAAGTACGAAAGTGCTGTACAAGCTGCCCAAAATACAGAGCCAGTCTTTACTGATCGCACCCACAAAAAGTATGTAAACTGCAGAGCAAATATAGCTATGCCTTCGTTGTCATAAGAGCCAGCTACGGAACGACTTATATAACCCGGTACAATGGCAATAAAACTGGCCGCAAAAAGTCCTGCTCCCCGAGACCACAACTCACTTGTTAGCAAATACGTTGATATCGATGTAAGTCCACTAAAAATCGGTGCCAGAAAAACGCAAATATCACGTATATGGATTGGTATATTCAGAAAATGCAATACATAGTGAATTGCACCAGATGTTATCATCAGTCCAGGATATACGGTACCGCCAACTATTCTACCCAGCGGGTACCAAGCGCGTTCATCAAACCAATTTAGGAACTTATAAAAACCATTTTCAACCATATAAGCTGTGGCACGGTAATTAAACCAGGGATCGAATTCATGTATTATTGACTCAAATCGTATAATGGCAAATAAGCGTGATGAAAATCCGGCTATCCAGGCAATAAAAAGTATCGTAAACGTCAACAAACTGCTGTAACCAACAGTTTTCCGTGAAATTAGTCTTGATTGATTCATGTTGCAACTTTAAATATTTGGAATGTATGTATCCGGCATAACCAAAACTATTCTCGTATAGGAAATTCACACGTATTAAAAATTGAAATTGTTGCAATATAGAGATGGAAAGATTATGGAAAAGTGGCAACGTAAATCGGGTTCATTCTATCGGGTACACGTGTGGTGAATAAAATTAAGATACCCGACAACAAGCAACCGGTTTTATGTGGATGAATGAAGAAATGAATTTGATAATAGTTGCGTCACAGAAAATTTTACCGAAACATCATGATTTCACAGATAAATTTACTGTGTTGTATATTCGCATGGGGAACGAGAAATTAAGGGTAACTTTTGCTGCATGTAAAGCGTAATGACTAAGCACATTCGAACCGGCAAGCGACAAGCAGAACCTGTCAAAATTCAATTGCATAGGCTCTTATCAGCACAAATCATTGCGGCAGTATTGTATTGGTCGTTGTCGCCTATATAGAACCATTTCTAATATGACAAAAGACAATGCACATGTACAGGCAGAAATGTGTGCGTATGTGCGGTTTAAGTACGTGGCCATGTTCAACGCCGTCGTCTTTAAAAATATTTGAGACGTTTACTTCATACGACGTTCGATGTCGTGAAGTTGGTCGACAGATGCTGCTCTTTAGCGGAGTGCCGTGTAGTGAAGTACAGTCTGATAAAATATGGGAAAGTAATAAAATAATACATACTTATCACTAATAGCACGCAACATGTTCCAAACATTGGTCAGTTAGCACATTTGCATCAACTACTTAGGGCCGGTTTCACCATCGCCGGTTAGACTTGTAGTTTACTAGATATTTGTTATTAAAGTTCGATGGGTCTACAGATATTCTACGAATCCTGAAGTATAAACATAAAAATCACTAAAAATTGCTTGAAGAAGAAAGTAATGTAAATTCAAGCACCCGAACATTATGGTTATACCACTTCTTAAAAAATGTTCTGGCGTTAAATTCAAAGCGAATCAGAAATGTATGAAAAATATCGAATTTGCCTCGAATAAGCAAAAAATTATCGATTATCGATGCACGGTAATTCAAAATATCGTCGATATTATCGGCTGTACTATTGTAAAAATATCGATATATTGATATATCGATATATATCGCCCAACCCTACTTCCTAATAAATAACTCGTGCTATCTCTACTCCATACCTTACATTTAACTTTGTGGAAAATTAAAAAGCATGGAGCAAAATTTGAAGGTTTTTCATAATGTCATGGACAGCGAGTACTCAGATCTATATATCAGTGCTTGGGAGGAGTATCCGCAGCTGGATTTTGGGGTAAGAAATAAAAAGATTGTTGGTTCAATACATGCATACAGATGTATGTTTACTTTTGCGAGCACATTTGTACTACTACTACTAATGGTGCAACTTCAAAAGAAGCGTTGCGCTAAGCGCTTGACGCGAAGCTTTCAATAACGCAATTTTGAAAATAGAATTTTGTTTAGAATAATTTACAAACTTCAAGTATATTCAATTATTTATTTTTTAAATAAATTGATTAAAATGTATGAATGCTTCACTAATATTTAGCCTTAATTTTTAGATTTCCCTGGATAAACTAATGAACTCCTCTTTGCAAAATACCGAAAAGAGCTCATTAGCACTTCGCTTGCTAAACAGCACTAAAGAGGAAGAGTCTTGGAAAAAACCGCATCTTTGGATCTCACGACTTTTAAAGTTGTACGCCTCTTGCAAAGACAACCGAAAAGCGCATCAATTTCTCACAGCCATTGGTAAGCGTGTTTTAAAGTTTTTTTGCTTTTCTATCTTCTTACGACGATACGAAAAGTAGCAACCGATTTTTTGTGTATGACGAATGCTAGATTTTAAAACCTTATCTTCTAGAACTCAAGAGCCATTGATTCACTAATCTAATTGAAATAAACTAATTTAATATATTTTCAGGTGTGGTTGCTAAACTATCTAGTGTATCGCGAGAAACAAAGAGATTCTTTGGTACAACCCATGTTAATAATATTTATCAGGTAATATCTAAGGAATATGCTATTCCTATTGATAAAATGGGGGTGCTGCAATGCATGAAAGTTCTGCTGGAACTTTATCCAGAATATAGTATGCAAGCCGAGGTTGTTATAAAAGCATATTTGTTAAAACTGATAGATTCACAGAGATCCGACGCGGTAGAATATACTGCCAAATGTTTACATCTGTTGTTATGCATATCGAAAAATCGACCAAAAAATAGTACGCCAAAAAGTCTTTGGGCGGAATATCAAAATATGTTGTGCGAAAGCCTTCAAGTGCTACTTGATCATTATTTGGCACGTGAAAATTCTTCGGTTATTAATGCCATGGGAAATGAATCGCTGCGTATTCCAAGCATGTCGCTAAGTGAGGATCCAATAAAGAGGCTTCCACAAATCTTTATACGCTTTAAAAATATTGCTGTCTATCTTATTGTAACATTACGGTAAATAAGAAGAAAATATTTTAATCATGTTAGTAACTAATGTTTATTTTTTATTATTTTTTTTTTTATTAAAGAGAACCATACTCAACTGAAAAATACATCAATCCGAACAAATTTTTGAATTTCATAAAACAAGCACTGGAGGATATAAGCACAGTCTCGGAAAATATCTCAAGTTACTATATAATTTTTGCAATGTTGCTTCCACAACTTTATTATGTATTGTTACAAATTTTGGAAACAGTAATCATAACGTAAGTTTTATAAAACTGTTTATATTATTCATTTTTGTGTGCTAAGTTTTTCGTATATTTTCTAGGCTAGGAAGAAATTTGAGAAAGAACTACAAACAAATATGGACAATTTTGGGAAATTTACTAAATTTGAGTTCAACAAAAGTTTTTATGGAACATAAAAAGTCGTACATGTAAGCGAGCAAATATAAATTTTGTTGTATAAAATACTTTGGAGTTTGTTCCTATTTTTTATTTTTATTTGTGTTTTATTTTTATTTTGTTTAATTTTTTATTTTTTTTTTTATTTTTTATTTTTTTTTTTATTTTTTTATTTTTATTTTTTTTTCCTTTTAAATTTTTATTTTTTTTTAATTTTTAATTTTTTTTATTTATTTTTTCTTTTAATTTTTTTATATTGTTTTTTAAGTTTTTTTTTATTTGTTGCTTTTTCTGTAATTTTTTTTTTGCATTTTAGGCATCTTAGAATTAAATTGTGCGATGTTATAAGCTTGTGGTGTGGCATTGCAGCTCAAGGAAGTCGAAGCGATTTAATGAACAACTTCATAGTGAAAGGCATATCGGATTTGTCGAACGCTTACCGAATTTTACTGCAGGTATACAAATGAATAACGAATAGTAAATGTACATATAGAAAATTTTAATTATAAATGAAAAGCGGTTTTGTTAAATCAACGGTCCAATATATGTAGAGATGTCTTTAACTAATGTCCTCACATAATCCTTAAGCAAACTCAGCTAACTTCATCTCTCAGTAAACCGAGTCAGCGATCATGCGTTTGATTATGTCTCAAATCAGATCAATCGTTAAAAAAAAAATTATTTTAATTCGTTTTTTTTTAATATTTTGTACATATGTATATTTCAGCATGATGACCAAACTATGCGTGAAGTTATCAAATCAACACAACGATCTTTATATGATATTCTAATGGCGTCGCCCAACTGTGTGAAACATCAACATGCACAGGTAGTGTTTCTGTTTTTTTTTTTTAATATAAATATATGAATAGCAAATTAACTATAAAATTAAAGTTCAAATTTTCTAATAAGTTTACATATCCAATACTTTTTCTTAGGCGATCGAAATAGAGTTAATGAATTGCTTCGTCTTAATGCGTGATTCAGCCTTAGCCAATAATGTTCAGAATGCGCATATACAAGATTTATTACAGGGTCTTTTCGCCCTGCTTACAGCCAAAATGTGTATCACTTCCTCGAGTGCTGAATTCTTAATTAATATCACGCGCGATATTCACTTAGCAGATGCGAGAAATCAGTTGACTGACAAATCTGCTTTGATGTACATGTTCTTCGAGAATTGTCTACATCCTCAAAAGGATAGTTTTAAATATCAAATTGAAGTGCGTCATGTGCAGTCCGGCTTGTTGGATAGCTTCGCTGCAAAGCCATTGCAGTTGCCGAAACCTTATAGTCGCACGGAGGAGAAAAGCCGCAGTGAGGAGAGCTGTATTGTGGTGGATGAACCGATGGATACGTCAGCTGTGGAAAATGAAGGTAAATAATTTAAATAAATTGAAATGTATGTAATATAAAATATACATAAATATGTAATATGTAATGATGTATATATAAATGAGTCGTGGTTTGTTCGGTCTCTTAAAACTTGAAAACCACTGGACTAAACTGAATACTTCCTCTTCCTTTGTTCGCAATTACCTCGAATCGGTTTTAGAGGGAGAAAAAGTGGAAGTTGAAGGAGCGTGGCCCCATCCATACAGACTTAATTTTTCGTGTTGAATATCTCTGGGAGCGTTCATGGGAGTTAGTACGGAGTTAAACAATATCAGTACCATACTTACGAGAAAAAAATGGAGTTATTGGAAATGAGGGCGTGTCACCCATGATGCAATTTTTGGTACTAGGCAACCCTGTAATCATTTGTGGTAGAATATCAAAACAAGACATATCAATGAAAAAACTATATTAAAACCCTGATTAATACCTCTTATTTGATACCAATATTAACTTAAGAAATAGAGATAGGAATATTGATATGGATAGAGGTCCCTACAACTGTTATTCATAGAATTGAAAATTTTTTAGTATTCGCAGTCATTACGATGGATTCTAAGATAATAGTAAGTAAAACGGCAATCAGGGAATTTTTCTTTAGGCATTTTGGGAATAAATTTTGGACAAAACAACGTCTGGCGGGTCAGCTAATATTATTATATTTTTTACTATTCTGACTGTTATTATTTTTCTTTTCTATTATTGCTATTACCACACCGAATATTGTTTCACCTTCGTTTTAGCGACAAACACGCAAAGTGATTTAGAAGTTTTGACATCATCAGACACCGACGATGTTATTGACGATTCGCCAGAGAAAGATCACGAGGAACCGTTATCCAAAGACACAAGTGACGATATTGAAATTTCGCCATTGAAAAGTCACGAGGAACCGTTATCCAAAGACACAAGTGACAATATTGACATTTCGCCAGTGAAAAATCATGAGAAACCGTTATCCAAAGTTACAAGTGACGATATTGACATTTCGCCAGTGAAAAGTCATGAGGAACCGTTATCCAAAGACGCAAGTGACAATTCTGATTTGAAAAATGTGGCTACATCAAATCCAAACGATGACTTGTTAGTTGAGGATATTATAACTGATTTTGTGGACGACCTAAATTAAACTTTTATATTTTATAAATATCCGCTTAAACTTCATACATACATACCTACATACTATGTAAGTTTTGCAAATCAATAAATAAAATTGCCAATATACTTACATAAAGAAATGAATATTTATTTAACTTTTTCATAAAAGAAACACACTCTAAAAATTAAAGGTATGAGGAAAACGAAAAAAAGCTTTCTAAACATAGTTTAATTAAAGCTTAATAAACATACTAAGCACTTTAGCAAATAATTTTGCTTAGCTGAAATGTAATTTGATCATTGTAAGCGAATGTGACCAGCATATTAAACTTTGACTTTAGTTGTACCCAAAATGTATGCAATTAACACACATATTTAATATACATGCATACATACACTCACACAAAGAAATGGTCCTTCGTTTGCCATATGGCAGGCAGCGAGAGCAGCACAAGCCTCAGAAAGCGGCGTCAATCGAAAACATTTCTGCAGATTTTCATTAAAAAGGCAGTAGGCCACTCCCCCTCCGCGCAGCAATATGTACTTAACGGTAGTTCTACGAAAAGGAGAAAAACACAGCAGGGGTGGTGGGTATTAGTGCGTTGAGCCGTACGGCAATTCAGACACTCTTTAGCTTTTCAATGCTTTGTGCGAGCTACAAAAGCAACAAAAAAACGTACATAGGTACATACAAAAGTAATGAATTTTTAAATTGATGAAATTATAAATAAATATTGTATTTAATTAAACGCCTTTTAGTTGTTTTTTTTTTTTTTTTTTTTTTTTGTAAACTAATGAGCTGTTATAATGCTATTAAACGAGATAAAGACGCAGAGAAGAGCGGATTTGTAGGACTTTATGTTGATTTTTGATGTCTATTATACTGATTATGACACTAGAGTGCAGACATAGGTATGTACATAGAGCTTCGTAAAAAAGCCCAAAACACAAAATTTATCGCCCATCATTTATCGCCCAATTAATAGGGCTATCATTTCATATCAAAAAGAGAAATGTGTAATATATACATTAGGCGTATAACTTTTTGCAATTTTTGCAAATACGAAAAACGGCATACCATAGTCGAATAGAGCATAAAAAAGTATGAACCCATTATTTTTTTTTTGCGAAATTGCAAAAAAGTTTCCGCCCAAAACGAAATTACTTTTTATCAGAACTGCTGAAAAAAACAAAAAAAGTTTTGTACAGTGTACACGTTTTCCTTCATAATAATAGATATTTACCTTAAGGTCTATTAAAAGAAATGTGGAAATCATCACATACTTTAAACTTAAAACTTATTTCATATAACAATTGACAAAAATATAAAAATAAAAATATTAAAAAAAATTTTAAAAAAATCTGTCTTTTTTTAGAAATCCATTTTTGCGCGGAACGTTTTTGAACCGAAATCACATAAAAAAGTGATATTCATTACTTGTACAATATTTGCCACCACGTGGTGGTATGCCAAATTTTTCGTCAAAATTTGTTATATGCCTAATGTACATATGTATATACAAAAAAAAAAAGATATGGATACCTATGACATCCGTAGTTTATGGATCAGACAGTATATACATACATATACATATGTATATGGATGTGACATCAAAATAGTTTTTCCGTGTATATGTATATTATGTATAGGTATGTAGTGTTGTTGATTAAGTAATAGTACCCGGATAGTACCGAGCTCATCTCGGGCTGTGTTTTTTTTTCACAGGTCTTCGCAAGCGAAATAAAAGGTAAAAAAAAGAGTCGAAATATGAAAGTTTTCAGAAGATTGGTCTTTCATGAAAATCTTTTAAACCGTTTGTGATTACCAGAACCAAATTCGTCTCGCTCCGCCGCGATACTTCTACCTCTTCATCTCCTTATCCCTTCCTTCTTTCTTCGTCTTAGACTTCCACTCCATTCCCTCTACCTTTCTTTTCCTTTCCCTTTCATCTCAGTTTCCTTTCCCTTTCCCTATTCCCTTTCCCAATCTCTCTCTCGCTTCCCTCACCCATTTTATTTTTATTTCGGTTACTCTATCCCTTTCCCTTCCTTTCACATTCCCATTCCATTCCATTCGACTTTCTTTTTCCTTTTCATCTTCCTTTTACTAGGTTGAGCATTACATGGAAGAGATCTCTATATTGAAGCCATGATTTCCACTTTTCGTCCGGTTCAACATTTTGACCCATATCTGGGGTCCCGGGCTAGGCAACACAATTAAAAAGTATTATATGTTAAAGTCCTCATCAAGACCTTTTACTTGATACTAATATCGCTCAGAAAAATTCGAGGGTCATCCGGGTCCGCGTTTTGACCCATATCTCGGACCCGGGGTAAAGGTGAGTAAAAAAAATTAAATTTTTCGAAAATTCACCCCCGAAGCTTACTTACTTACTTACTTAATTGGCACGTAACCACCTAGACGATTTTGGCCGAATCCAACATAGCGCGCAAGCTATTTCTGTTTCGTGCAGCGTGGCGCCATTTGGGAGTACCTAGGGAGCCAGCATCACTGTCCACCTGATCTTCCCAACGCAGTGGAGGTCTCCCCCTTTCTTCTGCGTTCAGCGGGTTTCGACAGAAATACTTTCCCCCGAAGCTTCCCTCATACTAAACTTCATGAAAATCGATGGAGCTTTTACAAGAATTGCTCGTTTAAAGATACATATTAGATATTCTACTTTCAAACTAGTTCATATACTCCAGCTTAATGTTTGAATTTTATTAACAACAATCCAACGTTTACCTTGGCGCGATTAAGCAGCTCGAAGTTCAATTTGACATTTGTTTGTTTATTTACTTCCCACTCAAATTTCCACCCTTGCATTATTGCAGAAAAACTTAATAAGCCAGCTTCTTTTCCCCTCATATCTTAAACCCACTTTTGGAACAAAATTTAAACCATTTGATTGAAAATCAGTGTCCTTAATCATACAATAAATCACCACGCATTTATGGACAAATGTCATCTAAATAAAATATGTAGGTATTTAATTTAATTTAATACCGATTCCCTTATTTGTTGGTATTTTAGTAATTTTTAAATAATAAAGGTTTTTTTGTCCAACTGAAACTTTATTTTCAAATCTCTATTACTCTATAACTTTAAGATATGAATACATACATATGTATTAGTGTCCGACCGAAGCTGGAATTTTAGGCCGAAGCCGAAGCCGTAGCCGAATATTCGGCATAATCCTTTATTCGGCCGAAAACCGAAGCCGAAGCCGAATACCAAAATAAGAAAAATATATACTTAAGTTTGAGATGTTGTTATTTCATAACAATTAATTTTTTTTTGTTTTTTGAATAAGCAAAACACCTTACAAAAATACATACATAGTTGTAAACAAAAATAAAAAAAAATTCAGCCTTTTTGTAGGTAAATAAAATTCAATACTTAAAGTTCAACAGCTTTATGTTGTACGCCAAAAAAGAGTTTATCTGCATCGGTGTATAGTTGATCAGCAACTAAGATTAAATTAGTCGAACACCTGATTGAGTTGTATATGTATACTCAAATTGTATTCCGCCAATCACGGTCTGCGACTTCCGCGAAAATAATTTTTGAATGAAGTGATAACCAAGAAAACACAAAATTACCATTATCTCAAAAACCTAACCATAAAACAATAACAATACCTGAATTTGTTGGTATTTTTTGGCTGTAACATAGTATTATACATACATACATTAAAATATTTTTTTAAACGGTATTGAATTTTTACTTACGATCTCTTTGTTTTTATGGCCAATAAGTGAATAAACCACTTTTTCGTGTAATAAACTATGTTTAATCTAATGACACTTTAAAAGAATTGATGGACACACTACGGTGACGATATTTAATAATTAGCGTAAGTTATCGTTCGAAATCTTAGGCCTGTTCAATAACAAAAAAATATTACTGGAAGTTACGATATTCTGTCGCTTATAAAAAATCAAAAAATAGTAAAATCCAGTCAATTTTTTGTTATTAAACACATCTATTATTCGGCCTCGACTATTCGGCCCTTTCAGCCGAAGCCGAAGCCGAATAAAAAATACCAGCCGAATAGGCCGAATACCGAAGCTTGGCCGAATATTCGGTCGGACACTAATATGTATGTGCATATTCACAAGACCACATACGTTTGTGCAATATCTGCAATATACCTACATACGTTTAGAGATGACTTTTTTAAAGCGAACATTTCCTGTCTGTCGGTTACCATATTTAGTCAGGAACAATGGCACAATCGCGCGGAATATGTTATATATGGTACGTCACTCATTCAAGCATAAGTTTGGGAAAGAAAGTAAGCATAATAATATATGGGGCTACTTAGTAAGTACCTATACGCGAAGTATACATATATACATAAATGTACATACATAGATACAAACAAACATGCGTAACACATACCTACATATATATATGAAAGTAAAACAAAACCGTAAGTGTAAACCGCGCCCCTTAATTTACTGCAAGTATGTACATATGTATGTATGTACATATGTGTGCACGTACATATGTACGTCCAATGGCAGTCAAGGCGTGGTCAACTAACAGCCCACCCAAGTCAATTGGTTGGCAATCGAAAATAATTTCGCAGTCAGACTTATGCTGCATATTGTTAGTTGTTGTCATGCTACAATTACATTTAAAATTGGCATGTATGTAGGTAGGTAGTAATGAAAGAAAACTAATATTTAAATATAATTAAATGTTTACTCTTCATTTGCAAAGCTGAGGATCAACGACTAAAGGTACGAGTGCATCCAAACTAAAATGTCAGGATTTTTTCGTTGAATTTAAATTACCGTTTGTCGCTGGAATTCAATTTAATTCATACGTGCTGTACTAAGTACCTACTAATATGACGTACCGACTAAGTACAGTCCTTTCTTTTTCAACGCAACATTAATCCCAAAAAGCTCAAAAAGCCAATTGTAGACTATATTGTAATTAAATAGGAAATAGGCGTGGTCTGACCCCCCGCAACGTTCGACAGCAATTAAATAGTTTTTTTTTTTTTTAATTGAAGTAGTTGAAGTGGAGTTTAAAGTGCGCTATGCGAAGGCCACATATGGTACAGACATATGTACATACAAATTAAATACATCTATATATTAATACGCTAACATGAATTTTGTCCGCGACCTTTTGGCGATTCTACTGAACCGATTTTAAAAGTTAGACCATCATTAGAAAGGGAATTCCCTAGAATAGGTGCATTTTGATTTTCATTAAAATCGATTGGAAAGTACGTGCACAATCGCTGTTGGAAAATTTCTGTGTAATTGTTGTTGTTGCAGAAAATTACTATGTTATTGTTATTGCAAAACACAATAGCTGTCATAGCTTTACCTATTATAATAGTTATAATATTTTTTGTTGCCTGCTTTTAGGTGTAATAAATGGGCTGTGTCCAAAATAAAACAAAATAAACCAGTGCCGTCCAAACCAAGGTAAAAAAATAATTTTGTATGAAAAATTTGAATTAATTACAAAGAGAAAAGAGTTGTGCTTGAACTACAAATGGGTTTTGAATCAAATAAAGATAAATTTTGATAAAAAATATAAAGTTAAAAATATTTTTGCATTCTGGATAGGGTTGCCAGATACCTTTCCCGAAAAAATCAGTACATTGCCTTAAAAAAAAAAAAAAAACAATATAGGTATGCGGAGAAAATCGTCTTATTACTGGCATTTTGCTTTGCCTCCGTATCGTTAACTGTTAATCATGTTTCTATGACATGTAACGTTCGCGTTGCGGCCTCCTTCCTAATTTTTTCATGGTTACAAACGTCAATTATTATTATTATTATAAAAATCAGTACAAAATCCAAAAAATCAGTATTTCTTAAGGTTTTTAAAACCATCAGTACGGGGCACGAAAAATCAGTATTGTACTGATCAAATCAGTACGTCTGGCAACCCTAATTCTGGAGTAGCTAAACTACTAGAAAACTGTCGATTTTCGACAGTAGCGGGAACTTCTAGTATGTATTGTTATTGATTTCGAAATTGAGAAATTCTGTTTGATAAATTACCGAAATATGTACATATGTATGTATTGCCGTTGTTATTTATAGCCCGCCTTCTGCTAGGCGTGGCTTGTCATCGCTTCATTTGACTTGAAGTGCTGCTATGTGACAGCAGTAAAATGTACATATTTATGCATGTAGGTATGTGCCTACATGAGGATGAAAGTGCCTACATGCCTTACCTATAATGCAATGAAAATTAGCAAACCCAAAGTACAATACATTAAAATATGTATATATATATGTACATCTATGCATACATATGTATGTATGTACATAAATCAATATATAGATATGTATTTGCGTATGTAAATACCTACTATGTACTATATTTATTTGTATTCATTGGTATCATTAGTAAATCAAAATAACTTTTACATTTACATAATTTACACGACACAAGAATTCTACATGGCAAGAGGAGAAGCTTTAATTCACATTAAATAATGAGAAAATTCATGTAGGTACAGTTTTTAATTGCATACAAACATATTAAGGTTGTTCTCTGTGTCTAATCTTTTTGCCGAGATATCATGATGAGATGAGAAATTTGCCGCACAGAGAGAGCGCACCTTTAAGAAAATAAAATTCTAACTGACTACATTGTGAACTAGCATGTTAGTCATATTCTTTCCACTCTTTATACGACTGTTGTCGCTTTGCTTTGCTTGCTTCAATTTCGAATTAATTAATTTTGTATCTGAATAAAATAAACTACTTAAAAAAAGAACTAGAAACATAAATTCAAACTCACTTCTCATAGAAGACTATTGTGAATGTAATAACATGGTTGCATTTCCCGTGATATTTTTCTCATGATATCAAATATCACGGGTTGGGGTATGAGAAATTTGCCGAGCCTCCAAATTTGACAAGACGTTTATTTTGTTGTTGTGCTCGGCAAATTTATCACACTTATGTCATCTCGGCAAATTTGCCAGGCCAAAATCACACAGAGAGAACAACCTTATACAGTTTCGGGTACCGTAGTGAAATCTGTGGACATTTGGAAAAACAACCTAAGTACAAATTCGCCATTTTACGGGAGAGCAAAAATACTTTTGTAGATGCACTTAGTATTTGCAAAATACTTTTTTTTTAAATTACGAGCATGATCTGATAAATAATCTTCTGTTGTTCATTTTAAGTAGATTAATTCTTTTCTTAGCGTAGCGGTTTTTATTTCAAATAAAATAAATGCTTTTTCCAAAGTGATTTAAAAAAAAATATGTATGTATGTATGTTGTCAATTTACTATATAAATTTAGGCTTTTTTCCATTTGGTTTTGATCAAAAGAATTTTAGCTCCTTAATTGGAGTTATGTAAGTTTATTTGGCAAACTGCGTGGCACATCGACTTCAGTTGGGAATTAGGGCCTTTTCACATTACTCGGTACGACATCGGATCGATATTTTTTGCTCGGTATTTTCAGCATACCGAAACGATTCCGCGTTGCTGTGTTTTTCACACTTGTGGGAATACTTTCGGTGCGTTATCGGCAGAAAATAGGAAAACAAACATCGAAATTTGCAAAACAAAATTTTTAACTTCAACAAAGCACTCAATAATAACAATAATGTCTTCTAGCGAAGACGAAGACATTATAACTTGCTACATTTATAGCCGAAACGAGTTTTTTACTGACTTTGTTCTTCTTCTTTTATTACGCCGCAAAAATGTATGCAGTAATTCCTCAAATTTTACTGACCGGTCTTACCGCGCTGCGGTATACCGAAATTAATCCGCTCCGATTTCATGTATGCAACACTAATGTGAAAGTGCCAATTGAAATACATGTGGTCGGTAAGGTTTCGGTATACTTTCGGTAAAAACCAAAAATGTCGATCCGATACCGCACCGAGTAATGTGAAAGCGCTCTTAGGTCGCTTTTTTCAAAAGGTTATTGAATAATAATGTACCTACCACCTACGAGTAAATTTTTTCAAAAGGAATTTTTGGATTTTTCTTATCATTCTTATCTTTTAAAATGTATCTTTATGATATAAAAAAAACTTGAAATATATTAGACCGACTTAGGTTGTTCTTTCCACAGAAATATTGTTATGGTTTTCATATGATCAAACTTACACATTGAGCTTACTTGAGGATGTATCGTTAGATTAAAAACGATTCTTAACAAGAACAACTGACTACGAACTACGCGAAAATAAATTTTTACATACAATACAAATAGAAATATTAGGTTTTTATTTTTCTGATATCCTGAGACAATCTCTGTAAAACGTTTTCATCTCCCATTTGCTCAACCAGTTTGCGATAACCACTGAACATGCACAAACGGTCAAAGTGAATTGAACGACTCCGCAGCCAACCATAGGAGTCCCGCAGTGTGCTCTATAACTTATCTATTATATAAAAATGAATGTGTGTGTGTTATGGACTTCCAAAGTAATCAACCGATCTTTATAAAATTTTCACAGTAGATTCATGTGGTACTAGCGCACATAAAGGGGTATATAGAAAAAGTGGGAACTTCCCGGAATATAGGCCTAAATGTGGACCCAGAGTGACCCAGCAAGTGTTTGAGCAATATGGGTATCAAATGAAAGGTGCTGAGCAGTCCCGACGAGAGGGGGTGGCTGAGGGGGTCAATTGCCCCGGGCCCGGGCTTTAGAGGGCCCGGGAATCTCAAAATGATATCCAAGTTTTTGCTTACAGAAAATAAACAAACAACACCTTTAATCACCTTTCGTAGATAGCAATCACTTTAAATTTCAACAAATTTTATAAATCTCTTAACGTGTCTGCACCTCACTTAAGGAATTTTGGTTTTTGGCGTCGACTTTGCAGCATAAATTTGAATTCGTTTTCTGTTGCAACAGAAAAATTCGGTATGATGCAAGTTCTTATACAGCGATGTGGGTATTTCCTGGGCGTTTCGGACGGTATGTTCGCACGATTTTTAAAACTTTTTATCCAGAAATATCGCGAGATATTGTATCGTTTTATGATAAAAGGAAAGATTTAGGCCACAGCTAATGATTAAAGTATGTTAGCGACAGAAATTTAGTTTAATGCCTCTGTTTTAGCCACTTATACTGCGTTCCGGACGCTACAAAAACACGTCCATTTTTTTAAGTGGCTAAAACAGAGGCATTAAACTAAATTTCTAACATACTTTAATCATTAACCGTGGCCTAAATCTTTCCCCCTTTCATAAAACGATATAATATTTCGCGATATTTCTGCCTCAAAAGTTCTAAAAATCGTGCGAACATACCGTCCGAAACGCCCAGCAAATACCCATGTACATATATACGTGTATGTACATATGTATGTAAACAGCGATACGCCGAAAACAAACGAAGCTTGCGAAGCTAAAATTTACTTTGGTGCTTCGTACAGTTGAATTCGATTGCTGTTTCACTAAAGCGTTCAGCAGGATCAATCTTTTGATAGACCAAATTCCTACCAACAAATATTTGTATTCCAATTTAAAGAAATTCTGATAACTACTTTTATTATTGAGCTCTCAAGACCATTTTTTTTTTTTTTTTTTTTTTTTTTTTTTTTTTTTTTTTAAGGAAAAATTGATATGAAAGATTAATACTTGTTTGGTAGAAGTTATAGATCCATTTCGGAGACCACCACATCTCTTCATCAGACTTCTTTTTAACATTTTTTATTCATTGGCGTCCGCCGAGATCGAACCTCGGATTTTCCGGTTGGAAGTCTAATGGCATCACCATTAGGCTACCGCCGCCTTGCATATTGCTTGTATTAATTTTTCTTTTCATTTTTTCCTTTTTTACAACCTACCATCCAGCAACAGTGACCTTGCCGACGTTATCGGTATTTGTCACTTGTATGTTGGTGTGGTTGTGTGTTTGTTTGGTTTGTACAAATTCTATTTAAGCACAAGCAATGCTTTGCACTAATTAGTAGAGTTTGTTTGTCGGCTGGCTCATCCGATTAAATTTTACTTTTGGTTTTTGGTCGTTTTTTTTTTTTATTTTGATAACTACTTTTATTATTGAGCTCTCAAGACCATTTTTTTTTTTTTTTTTTTTTTTTTTTTTTTTTTTTTTTTTTAAGGAAAAATTGATATGAAAGATTAATACTTGTTTGGTAGAAGTTATAGATCCATTTCGGAGACCACCACATCTCTTCATCAGACTTCTTTTTAACATTTTTTATTCATTGGCGTCCGCCGAGATCGAACCTCGGATTTTCCGGTTGGAAGTCTAATGGCATCACCATTAGGCTACCGCCGCCTTGCATTTTGCTTGTATTAATTTTTCTTTTCATTTTTTCCTTTTTTACAACCTACCATCCAGCAACAGTGACCTTGCCGACGTTATCGGTATTTGTCACTTGTATGTTGGTGTGGTTGTGTGTTTGTTTGGTTTGTACAAATTCTATTTAAGCACAAGCAATGCTTTGCACTAATTAGTAGAGTTTGTTTGTCGGCTGGCTCATCCGATTAAATTTTACTTTTGGTTTTTGGTCGTTTTTTTTTTTTATTTTGATAACTACTTTTATTATTGAGCTCTCAAGACCATTTTTTTTTTTTTTTTTTTTTTTTTTTTTTTTTTTTTTTTTTTTTTTTTTTTTTTTAAGGAAAAATTGATATGAAAGATTAATACTTGTTTGGTAGAAGTTATAGATCCATTTCGGAGACCACCACATCTCTTCATCAGACTTCTTTTTAACATTTTTTATTCATTGGCGTCCGCCGAGATCGAACCTCGGATTTTCCGGTTGGAAGTCTAATGGCATCACCATTAGGCTACCGCCGCCTTGCATTTTGCTTGTATTAATTTTTCTTTTCATTTTTTCCTTTTTTACAACCTACCATCCAGCAACAGTGACCTTGCCGACGTTATCGGTATTTGTCACTTGTATGTTGGTGTGGTTGTGTGTTTGTTTGGTTTGTACAAATTCTATTTAAGCACAAGCAATGCTTTGCACTAATTAGTAGAGTTTGTTTGTCGGCTGGCTCATCCGATTAAATTTTACTTTTGGTTTTTGGTCGTTTTTTTTTTTATTTTGATAACTACTTTTATTATTGAGCTCTCAAGACCATTTTTTTTTTTTTTTTTTTTTTTTTTTTTTTTTTTTTTTTTTTTAAGGAAAAATTGATATGAAAGATTAATACTTGTTTGGTAGAAGTTATAGATCCATTTCGGAGACCACCACATCTCTTCATCAAAAAAAAAAAAAAAAAAAAAAAAAAAAAAAAAAAAAAAAAAATGGTCTTGAGAGCTCAATAATAAAAGTAGTTATCAAAATAAAAAAAAACGACCAAAAACCAAAAGTAAAATTTAATCGGATGAGCCAGCCGACAAACAAACTCTACTAATTAGTGCAAAGCATTGCTTGTGCTTAAATAGAATTTGTACAAACCAAACAAACACACAACCACACCAACATACAAGTGACAAATACCGATAACGTCGGCAAGGTCACTGTTGCTGGATGGTAGGTTGTAAAAAAGGAAAAAATGAAAAGAAAAATTAATACAAGCAAAATGCAAGGCGGCGGTAGCCTAATGGTGATGCCATTAGACTTCCAACCGGAAAATCCGAGGTTCGATCTCGGCGGACGCCAATGAATAAAAAATGTTAAAAAGAAGTCTGATGAAGAGATGTGGTGGTCTCCGAAATGGATCTATAACTTCTACCAAACAAGTATTAATCTTTCATATCAATTTTTCCTTAAAAAAAAAAAAAAAAAAAAAAAAAAAAAAAAAAAAAAAAAAAATGGTCTTGAGAGCTCAATAATAAAAGTAGTTATCAAAATAAAAAAAAAAACGACCAAAAACCAAAAGTAAAATTTAATCGGATGAGCCAGCCGACAAACAAACTCTACTAATTAGTGCAAAGCATTGCTTGTGCTTAAATAGAATTTGTACAAACCAAACAAACACACAACCACACCAACATACAAGTGACAAATACCGATAACGTCGGCAAGGTCACTGTTGCTGGATGGTAGGTTGTAAAAAAGGAAAAAATGAAAAGAAAAATTAATACAAGCAAAATGCAAGGCGGCGGTAGCCTAATGGTGATGCCATTAGACTTCCAACCGGAAAATCCGAGGTTCGATCTCGGCGGACGCCAATGAATAAAAAATGTTAAAAAGAAGTCTGATGAAGAGATGTGGTGGTCTCCGAAATGGATCTATAACTTCTACCAAACAAGTATTAATCTTTCATATCAATTTTTCCTTAAAAAAAAAAAAAAAAAAAAAAAAAAAAAAAAAAAAAAAAAAAAAAAAAAAAAAATGGTCTTGAGAGCTCAATAATAAAAGTAGTTATCAAAATAAAAATAAAAAAAAAAAAAAAAAAAAAACGACCAAAAACCAAAAGTAAAGAAATTCATTTCTTACAAATAAAGCAATATGTATTTAAACAGAATTCATTCAGACCTATGGTCCCATGGACAATATTACTCAGTATGACCCATGGATTCGGAAACTGGATGTGGCTTTTGAACAATACATTTGATCCACCCTAATATGTATATTTCTATGTAAACATATTTACTTCATCTGTATTGATGTATAGATAAATTAAAGTTCATAACTATGTACATATATGTATATTCATTGAATTTTGATTTTTAGAATTTGTTCATTTAGTATGGAGGCCCGTAGTTATTTTAACCCCGGGCCCGGATTTTCTCTCGGCGGCCCTGGTGCTGAGCAGGCCTTCAACATAGAGTTATTTTCATTGCGAAGCCTAGGCCGGGTCCCCATGAGTCAAAACGCGAACCGAGATGACCCTCGAATGTTTCTAAGCGATATTGGTATCAAATGAAAGGTGTCGAGCAGGGATTCAACATACAGATATTTTCATTGTTATTTTTTGAGTCGGTTTCCCAGAGATGGTTCAGGTAGTAGGCCCGGATGGTGACGGATGGTCCCGGTAAAGGTAAAAGTTAAGGTAAAGGTAAAGGTAAAGATAAAGATAAAGATAAAGGTAAAGGTAAAGCTAAAGGTAAAGGTAAAGGGAAATGGGAAAAACTAGTTTTTGCTAGTATACTATATATATAGTACTAGTAGACTATATGTAAGTGTTCCAAAAAAAAACTCCAAAGGGAGAGCATGTGACGGAGAAAACTGTCACAAAGTGCAATCCCAAAAATATAATTCTCGGAGCTCAAAAGCGCTGCCTCAGTTAATTCGCCAGGACATAATCCTCCATAAGAAGCCTTTGCTGGTTATTTATTGGTCGACTAATTTTTCACTCACTCCCGATTCGGATTACTCCCTCGGCGCATTATTTTGAAAGTACGCAGTTGAAGACAAAGCTAAAAATATGTGATTGTCTCTTTTGATACGGGAAAATTATTGCCACGAAAAACACCTGGTACGATAATGAATGCAACGATGCCTCGCGAAGAAAGAACGAGAGGCTAAAAGGCGCGAGTGTGGGGAGCTTAAGATGCTGGCGGATAGGAATTATGCTCGAAAATTTTATCAAAGGACTGAAGGTTTCAAGACCGGAGCAAATTCCTGCCGCAATGATAACGGCGATCTGGTAATTGACGTCCAGATCGTACTTAAGTTGTGGAAGGACCACTTCTCCTGCTTGTTTGATAACGGCAACTGTAATTTTGCTGACGGAGAAGATGTACGACCCGAATTCCCAATAGCAGATGACGGTAGGCATGTTCCACCACCCGATCATGACGAAGTACGAATAGCAATATCTCGCCTTAAGAATAATAGGGCTCCGGGCACTGACGGCTTGCGGAATATGGTCAGACAAGCGCATGCCTGACAATTGGAAATTAAGTTTGCTCTGCCCAATCCATAAAAAAGGACACTCCACAGTACGTGCCAATTATCGTGGGATAAGCCTCCTGAATATCGTTTAAGTCCGCCGTCAACAATGTTATTGGGCATTATCAGTGCACAGGAAGCATCTTGTATCACAAGAGTGCGCAACTGCTAGCGTACGCCGATGATATCGACATCATTGGCACTAACACTCGCGTCGTATTTTCGGCCTTACAAGCTGGATAAAGAGGCTAAGAAATGGGTTTGGTGGTTAACGAGGACAAGACGAAATACCTCCTGTCATCACACCAAAAACAGAGAGTCCTGGCAGCCGCGTCACTGTTGACAGTTACAAATTCGAAACCGTTAAGGACTCCGTATATATGGGAACCAGCATTAACACCAAAAATAATGTCAGCACGGATCTCCAACGCAGAATCAGTCTTGCCAATAAGTGCTACTTTGGACTAAGTAGGCTATTGAAAAGTAAAGACATCTCGATGAACAAAAATGGACGCTCATCGTTTCAGTCCTCATGTACGGCACAGAAGCATGGATGATGTCAAATTGGAGTACCTATTCGAGAGTAAAGTTCTTCGGATTTATGGATCATTGCGCGATACCTACGGCGAGTATCGACGGATATTTAATGACGAGTTGTACGAGCTTTACTGCAGAACTCGACGTTGTTTAGTGAATAAAAATGCAGAGAGAATGGATGAAGGTGCCCAGGCTCAGAGAGTGTTTCTATCGAAACCCGCCTTTGGCAGCAGAAAAGGGATACCTCAACTGCGTTAGGAAGATCACGTGAATCGGTCTTCCTTTGTATTTCCAGTTGGTGTCATGCAGCACGAAGCAGAAACGACTGGCGCCAATTAAGGAGAAGAAGATGACAAAAGTGGACTCCTAAAAATAGCATTCTCCCTCATTTAATTCGCCAGGACTTTATGCATACTCCTCCATAAGAAGCCTTTACTGATTATCTTAGAAAGTCTTTTCACTGCCTATTCGGAGTACCTACTCCGTCGGGGTATTATTTTGGGATCCCATTTCCTTCTGCGGAAGAGCGCGCCGAAAGTAGTTAGATGAGTCTCCACGGAATTGAATATGACAAAGCTAAAAATATTTCATTGTCTTTTTAAATACGGGGATAAAACATAACCGACTACTTATAAAGTCCTCTCTCGACAAACAAAAATCACACTCTACAGGACGCTCATCGTTCCAGTCCTCATGTACGGCGCAAAAGCATGGACAATTTCAAAATCAGATGAGATGGCACTTGGAGTATTCGAGAGAAAAGTTCTTCGGAAGATTTATGGACCTTTTCGCGTTGGCGTGGGCGAGTATCGACGGATATTTAATGATGATCTGTACGAGCTTTACACAGACATCGACATTGTTCAGCGAATAAAGATCCAGCGGCCGCGTTGGGCAGGTCATGTCGTGAGAATGGATGAAGGCACTCCGGAAAAGAAAGTATTTCTATCGAAATCCGCTGAACACAAAAGAAAAGGGAGACCTCCACTGCGTTGGGAAAATCAGGTGGACAGCGATTGTGCCTCCCTAGGTGTTTCCAAGTGGCGCCATGCTGCAGAATCGTCTATACAGTTAAGCGCCAATCAAGAAGAAGAAGAAGAGTACTTATATAAGTTCATCAAGTTTACATTCGTGTAGTACAAATTCGGTTGGTCCCATTTTTAATTCTTAATTTCGGAAATACCTTCTGGGACAGACTAAATTTTATAGTGTTTAATCTAAAGATATACCTATTGGATTAAGATTGCGAAAGTAACACGTTAAACCGATTATGGAAAACTGCTAGAAAGAGGTTGTTTACGTCTGACTTTGTGTTGATTTCCAAACATATCATCGACTGATTGGAAGATCGACCTATTTCAAAAATTGTTTCAAAAACAACACAATATATGGTTCGATAAAGCCCTATTTCGTTTCTTAAAATGTCACCGTGGATTTCAGTAGCATTATTTACCAAATCATACTCCTTGCTATCTAGAAGTTTTATCCACTCTCCCATGGAATCTATGCGCTTTAGAAATCCTCCTTTCTTTTACATTGTAGGTAAGCATCTTTGCAATATTTCTGGATCAAACAGCGTTTATAAATGTACATACATATACCCATATGTAAGTAATTACATACATACATATGTACATATAACAAGAAAATAAATACCTTTTTATTCTTCAAAAGCGCATTCGAATTCAAATAAATACCTCCAGCTGAGTCTTGAAGCTTACGTCATTTGCGATTATTGTATTTTCCCCTTCAGCCGTATTGCATTCTGCGAGCGGACATATCCTTGAGCATCGATTTTTGCTTTTTTCTCAGGCAATTTGTGACTCCGTTGTTATAAGAATTCAATAACTTAATACATACATATGTACATACATATGTATATTTTTATCGCTTTAAAAGAGCAGTAATAGAATTAATGCAATAATTTACAAAAGAAAAAAAAAATTAAAATAAAGTAAAATTAACAAATCGCACGTTTTATGCAATAGGGATTTAACTCAAAAATTTTTTTTTTGGGAAAACGCAAATAAACTTTTATAATTTCAAACAGTTTCCTTCTACGGCTAACTACAAAATCACTTTTATCTCCGCCATTTTTATCCTTTTGAGTATTTTATAAGGCTAGACTCAAAGGCACGACCCAGTTATTGAACCATATGGCAAAATCCCAGAAATCGAAAATTTCGAGTTAAATCCCTATTGCATAAAACGGGCGAAATGTAGTATGTAAAATTTAGGCTCAACACCAAAAATAATGTCAGCACTGAAATCCAACGAAGAATCACTCTTGCCAATAAATGCGACTTTGGACTAAGTAGGCAATTGAAAAGTAAAGTCCTCTCTCGACGAACCAAAATCACACTCTACAAGACACTCATCGTTCCAGTCCTCATGTATGGCGCAGAAGCATGGACTATATCAAAAGCAGATGAGATGGCGCTTGGAGTATTCGAGAGGAAAGTTCTTCGGAGGATTTATGGACCTTTGCGCGTTAGCGAGGGCGAGTATCGACGGAGATTTAACGACGAGCTGTACGCAGACATCGACATTGTTCAGCGAATAAAGATCCAGTGGCTGCGCTGGGCAGGTCATGTCGTGAGAATGGACGAAGGTGCTCCAGCCAAGAAAGTATTTTTATCGAAACCCGCTGAACGCAGAAGAAAAGGGAGGCCTCCACTGCGTTGGGAAGATCAGGTGGACAGTGATGCTGACTCCCTAGGTATTCCCAAGTGGCGCCATGCTGCGCGAAACAGAAATAGCTGGCGCGCTTTATTGAACTCGGCCAGAATCGTCTAGACGGTTACGTGCCAATTAAGTAAGTAAGTAAGTAAAATTTAGGCTCACCTTTCTTTTTCTGAGAAAAAAATTAAGCAAATAAATTCGACACAAAATCTTTCAGCACTAAGTACATACGATGACCCAACGTTTTATTCTGCTTTACGTTTGTGTGGCCGCTGTGGTGCAGTGGGTAGAGTGCTCGCCTGCTATGCCAGAGATCTCGGGTTCAAACCACGGTCCGAGCAAAACACCAAAACAATTTTTCTAATTAGTAAAAATCCAATTATTGGGTTTTTTAAGAGCAGCGGTCACCTCTCGGCAGTGGGCGGCATACCCTCCGAGAGTATTTCTGCCATGAAAAAGCTTCTCACAAAAAATGCATTCGCCGTTTGGATCCGGCATAAAACTGTAGGTCCACCCAATTAGTAGGAAAAACAAAAAGGAGCACACCTCGAATTGGGAGAGAAGCTCGGCCATAAAACTCGTCAGAGTTATAATAGCGCCGTTGTATTATATTATTATTATATAAATGGCGTTCGCAACTCCCTTTGAGGACTCATTCTATTTTGAAAAATAAATATTGATCTAATTCCTCATGCTAATCTCCAATCTACAAAGGTGAAAATCGTATTGCATATTCTTTACAGCTGCAACTGCGGATGCGGATATTTTCTCAGTGACTTTCCCGGACAAATAGTCTACGGTTGTTGTACATACCCGCTGTGGAAGAAAAGTTGGTGGCAAAATGCCGGATATGACTGCCCTGCTGTCTTCCCCTCTGCCCCTTTACAGTTTCGTGATTAAGCCGCGACTCTATATCGGTCCCTTCAGTTACTATAGCTTACGGTCTGTTGTCATCGTGGGTAACAGGCTTATGCTGTGAATTTACGGCAAATCTACTAGCTTCTTCGTATCAGGGACAGAATAGCCTAGATAGTGCTACTTATCTATTAAGTAATCAGTGGGATCTGAATTGGTGGGACGAAATTTGTTTCTTATCGCTAACCCAATGAGGGGTGACTTCTCTGCAGTGAATTTAACTTCTGAACCCTTCCATTACGTCTTTGTTTTTCTTTTTCTGTAATCTTGTTCTTATTAAAATTAAACTGCGAGTTCCGCAGTCAAGCGGAGTTACATACATACATATATTTGAGGAAGGCTATCTGGACGATAAACCTAAAACGGTTCGGCACCATTATAATACATATGTAAAGCCGTTTGACCTCCTCGCTGGCTGCGAACTAGTCAGTCAGCATGGTGTCGCCCGGACTGTGGGTTAATCCAAAAAATGTATTGTTCTTATTACTTATTGGCTTCCGCAATAACGGATCCATCTGGTCGTGGTCAGAGACATATTCATGTATGTATGTACCTACACACATCTACGTACATATGTATATTTACCTGCAAACAAGCCAATAATCGACGTTCCGCCGCAACTAAATCCAATCTCTGGCGCATTCCGCAACTGCCAACATTGCCGCGTGCAAATCATACTCTCTATAATCTAATGCGATGATGGAAATGCGACGGGCAGTTATGCGCGCTGCCAAAATGAAACAGTAATTGAACATTTTTGAGGATAAAGCAAATAAATTCGCAATTGCAAACGGTAACGTGTACTCAATAAAATTTCGTCAAATTAATATGGTTGCTAACCACTCAACAACCACCGCCGAAGCGGACGAAGCGCTTTGATGCAAACAGAAGCAGCAAGAGGATTTTGTGATTTTACCGTACTGGTACCATAATCGGTTTGACGGCAACGGTATAAAAGTTTTCGCACGCCACGCTCTCAACACACGTACGGCTGTCGCACATTGCTTAGGCCGTAATTGCTTGATCAAAGTTATTCGCCAGATTTAGGTTTGCGGAGAGAGTTCCCCAAAAGGTGAGAGGGGGGAGAGTGAGTCTTTAGAAAGTAGATACTGTTTTTCCTCTTATTTCAGATCTCCTGCCATAGAGCTGTGATAGTTCCCACAAGGGGGAGGTTGCGGGGTGAGAATGTGTTTTTAGAGAGTACTTTCTTTCCTGTTAGTTCAAATCTTCGGCCATAATGCTCTGAACGCAGCCAAAAAACTGTCTGGAAATCAGAGTATAGTCAATGCTAGATCTCTCGACCTATAACTTGTTTTTATCAAATATGATAGAAAAAAGTCGCTACTATGCCTCAGATAATGTGCCCATCCCAGGGTCTTAAGTTTTGGCTGTCCGCTCATGTACAGCTCCATGTTGGGAAGAGCTCGTTCCAGATCTCGATTTTTTGCTATAAACTCTGAGTTTCGAGCATGTTTAAAGCATTTTGGCTATTATTCGAGTCATAATTTTTCATAGTTTCGGCTGAGTGGATTTACATGATGTGATGAAGAGGTATGTTCCCTGTAACAAGCTGTATGTTCAACTTTTTATGGCTCCATATCCAGAGCGAGTCAAATCGAAGACTTCTTCCTCTTCACATTCGGCACTATCACTTTTCCTGGAAGTTTTCAGTTCTTAAATTTAGTAGGTCTTGAACGTTGGCTCCAAGATGGGTGTTATTGGTCCGAGCTTCAAGTCATCTGGTACTCGGTAGATTCTCGGATACAACTGGTAGTATATGTGTGTACATCAGCATGTCAAATTACTCGCACTAATGTATATATATATATATGTAGTTGTCATGCTCAAATCTTTTACCGCTGGAGCATAAATGGGGCGAGCGAGTCGTTTCTAATCCAAACAGAGTTCAAGTGATGTGACAGACTATTACAGCTGATAATTTGTTATGCTATGATTGTGCTTATGTATATTCTATTTGGTGCTAGTGGTACTATTTTGTTGTTCTTGTAAAGTACTATAATCCCACACAAAATATCTAGTGGTAATGTTGTATGAGCTTCTTTTTTGCTAAAGAGGGTATGAAATATGTAAATAAGGGTAAAAGTAAGCAGTAACCCCAGGAAAAACTTTGCACAAACAAGAACCAGTGTTAGTAAAAAACGACTTTGCAGAAGTGTTTTAAAAATCGTTATGTTATTTATCACAAAGTTGTTGAGAACAAAATATGACAAAACTAATAATAGGATAAAAGCCCGTCTCCACATAACTTGATTCACCAGAGAAACATGTAGCAAAACATCTCGCTCAATAACCCGTCTCCACGTGGCTAATCGTGATTCAGTTTAACATTTATCTTTCTTGTTCTTCTTAAATGTTTGTATGTTATGCTTATTTTTGCGTCTTTGTTTTGGTCTGTGTGAGATTTCGATAGATTTTCGATACAAAATTAGAGAAGACATCGATATCATCGAGGTTGGCAAGATGATTCAGAATGAAACAGTGTTTCAATCTTCACTCGCTCTCAGAAATTTGTATGGAAATTGGCGAGTTTCGGCACTGGTTTCCGTGTCGAAACAAGATTGAGAGAGAAAATGCAGAAAAAAAGAGCGAAACACGTTATGTGGAGACATGGTATAAGTGCCCGCTTCGCCCATCCGCACAGACACCAAAACCAGTTTTTGGGTCATTCGACATGACACACGGGTGTGTTCGGCCATTAAAATGCTTCTCACAATCAACCAGAAGTTACCCATATACGTAGTTATTAGAAGTCAGCATACAACCATTTAGGCATATCGAATTTGTAGGAAAAAATTAGGGGACACATCGCGAATTATTACAAATTGAAATTTTTCGCTCTATTTTCGGTTATTTCTAGAAAATCACGAAAAAGCAAGGTATATCTTTAGGCATCCGGTCTGATTGATTAATAAACTCACACATACACATCACTTTCCTAGCAAAATTTAAAAAAATTCGCAAAACTGAAAATTCGGATCTCAACACCCTTTCCCAGATTAGGAGCCATAATTCGCGCCAGTGCATGTATTGTATTCTTTCTCCTCTACTATGGGTGGTGGCCGTGAACGAAATAGGTACTACTCGAGCTCAACAACAACGGAGTAAAGTTATCGCGTATGCTGACAATGTAGCAATAATAGTATCGGGTCCATTCCCGTCGACATTAATAATCGATGCAGCTCTTAACAAGCTGAAATCGTGGACTCAACAGAAATAAAATATCCCAATTTAGAAAGCCGTCAGTAGACGGCAATACTCTCGACCTATCTCAAAGGGTCAAGTACCGGAGTGTCGAAATTGATCGTAAACTGAATTGGAAGACAAACATTGAAAAGAGGGCAAAAAAGGCACAAATGGCCTACTACTCGTGCAAAAGAATTTTCAGCAGAAACTGGGGTCTTATACGCACACTTTTCATGTGGCTACACACAGCCGTCATACGGTCAATAGTAATATACGGTGCGGTAGTATTGTGGCCAGCCCTATAGACAAGCAGTACAACGTCGAAAAAACTAAACAGCAGCATGTGCCGGGCTGAAAGGAGCACTCAATTCATGTCCAACTGACGCACTAAATATAATCCTGAATCAATTACCAATTGAGTCGGCCTACTAGACTGCCAGGCAATATGGCCACGGTAATATCCTTAACATGCTTCCGGTATACAGATGACATCAGACTACCTCCCAATCAAGCTGGATTTTAACAGGAACTTTAAGGTGATGTTCCCCTCGAGAGGGGAATGGAGAAGAGGTATCATGCGGAAGAAGGAAAAACTTTCGATCTACACATACGTATGCTAAATGCACTCAGGCATGGGTTCTGTGGTGGTTTTCTCTGTGCAACCATACTTCCCAGAAAACAAGCCTAACGGATGAGAATCCCATTCAACACTAGCTGCAGAAGCTGCCATCAAGACGATAGCGAGGAATCGATCACACCATTTCTTTGCGAATGTCCGAAACTGTTTCATATCAGACATAAAACCCTTGAAGCTTTGAATTTCGAAGGACTTATACAATTGACCCCTAGCAGCCTTAACAAGGAATCACATGGTTCAAAAAGGGTGATGAACCGTAATTATAATCGATTTCAGAAGGTTTATCGAGGGAACCAAAATCCGTTCAAATTGAAGATAAACCGTGACAGCAGTTATTATTTGGTCCATGAGTACGTGCATCAAAATGGCGCCTTGTGCGCTAATTTCGCCCTACTGAATCCAGACAGCACTGCAACCAACCAACCATGTATTATATTAATATTAATATATAATAAAATATTATATTATGTATTATATAATATATATATTATTATGTGTTATTATTATTATATACATACATATGTATTTGAATTTGTATGTAAATATAGGTATATGTAAATATGTATGCAAAAATCACGATACCTATAGTGATTAAGCATCAATTGTTCGATAGAATTCAAAATGATTTCAGTCCCTTTCATAAGTACCTACTTAAGTACAAGAAGTAAGCAAGCCTAAGCTCGAGTGGAACCGAATAGTATACACTCAGATGGAACACCCATTTTAAAAAATTTACGTTTCTTTGAATTTACGTCCACAGTGGAACTTGTCTCACCAACTTTCAATGAATTACCTTTATTTTTTGACAAAGATATCGCATAAAATGTTTTATTAGACCTCTTTATAATATCCATATATAAAAGTGGGTGTGGATGGGCAATTTTTCGTCTAACCATTTGCCATAGCAAGTACATCATGCGTACCAAATTTTATCGATACATCTACTATGGTTTCTGAGATATGACTTATAAAACTTTGAAAATTTGGACGCCCACTTTCGAATATTTCAGCATATTTCTTTATAACGGCGCACACTGGGGCCACTTATATATATGAGGACGCTCAAAATTCTGAAATCAACTTTTTTACATCAGAATCGCTTTATCTGCACTAAAGCTGTTAATCTATAGCATCTTAACCCATTGACGGCCATGAGTTAACCCGTTGGTGACCTATGTTTTTTATTTTAGTTTCCAGTTTAATTTTCTTGAATCAGAATAGGTATATCGATACTAAAATAGTAAGTCCCAAGAATTTTAACCCCTTAACGACCACGCATTAACCCATTTTTAACCAAATTTTTTCACTTAATTCTTAGATCAAAATATTTAAATCATATTAGTTGTATCTACACTAAAACCAGTAATCTGTGGAATCTTAACCCATTAACGGTCATGAATTAACCTATTGGTGACCAGTTTTTTTTAAGATCTGTAAATAAATTATTTAAATCACAATTGGTATGTCTGTGGTATGGTGGCCGCAGTGGTGCAGTGGGTAGAGTGCTCGCCTGCTATGCCAGAGGTCTCGGGTTCAAACCCCAGTCCGAGCAAACACCAAAAAAAATTTTCTAATTAGTAAAAATCCAATTATTGGGTTTTTTAAGAGCAGCGGTGACCTCTCGGCAGTGGGCGGCATACCCTCCGAGAGTATTTCTGCCATGAAAAAGCTTCTCAAAAAAAAATGCATTCCACGTTCGGAGCCGGCATAAAACTGTAGGTCCACCCAATTGGTACGAAAAACAAAAGGAGCACACCTCGAATTGTGACAGAAGCTCGGCCATAAAACTCGTCAGAGTTATAATAGCGCCATTGTTTTATATTATTATTATATTAGTATGTCTGTACAAAAATAGCCAATTTGTATTATATTAACCCATTAGCGGCTATTTATTAACCCATTGATGAAATATGTAGGTGCAGGTACATATGTATGTATACAAAAATGGTTTTCTCCAATTTTTTGTTTCGAGATATTAAAAGTTTTATGTTGTCACAAGTATGTTTATATGGGAATTAGGAGTTTCAACGTTAGCGTTTTAAGCAGAACACGTATTTCCCCACACATTTTCATGCCTAATATAAAAAAAAAACAAAATTGGAGTAACACAACTTGTGTATTATAATCCAACTTACAAGTCTAAATTAAAGAAAACTGGCTTTACAAGTAACCTTAACCACAATTTGTAATTAAAGTAACCAGTAAATAATGGATCAACTAAATCTAAGATAGAACAGAATCAAATTCAACCAGATATAGCTGTTGTTTTTTTTAACTAAAATTGGAATGTAAATTTTAAACTCACTTTTTTTTTAAATGCGCACTTTGCTTTTGGTTCTGAACTCGGATTCTTTGTCACAAAGGACCATATTTTACTGCTGCATTTTTACATTTGCTACGTTTTTGCGCAAATTAAAAAAATCCATTTTGAAAAAAAAATATTTAAAAAAAAGAGGTACGTTTAGTTTTATACTAAAAATTATTTTTTTAAAACATCTAGTTCCAAAAAAAACACTCATCGATTATATAAGCTTCACTTAATGTTATGGAAAAAGCAGAATAATAAAATTGTATATCCTTCTCTTACACCAACTATTTCAAATACACATTAAAATTTCTCACTTTGAAAAAAAATTATTTTTTGGAAAATTTGCCATGTTTGTGTATGGATAACTCCCAACTGAAAAACGATAGAAAGCTGAAAATTGGGCCAGAAGTGTAGAATTTTATGGGGAACAATACTGCGTTTTTATTTTTTTGAAAAATTCATTATTTAAAAACTGAATTTTGAGCACGCTCGGCCCCAGTGTGCGGCGTAAGATCATTGCATGGTTCAAGTTTCATCGCTCGTGCTATATTAGTGACGGAGTCGTCGCTTTTTGCGTATTTTACGATACATACTATATAGGGAAAGAGGGCGTGGTTATCCTCCGATTTCGCCCAATTTCAGTACCAATCGTCTCTGTCTATAGATAGGAATCAGTGTACCACATTTCCTCAATTTTTTTAATTTTTGCGTGTACTTCCGTTATATGATCAAAACTATAATACTCTGTGTACTACGCGCAGCTGAGTATAAAAACAACAAAAGGGTTCTTTCTTAGCGTAGTGGTAAGTACCTAACTCTGTAAAATTTCGTGGACAAATTATGAACAATTGAATACATATTTGTGATTGCTGGATAATTTGTTAAGGGCGCAAAATCGGGCTGTTAAAGTACCACAAAAAAGGGAAAAAATTGAGTATGGAGTACATAATATGTACAATATTATTGTAATCACTAATACATACATACATACATACATATGTATGTAGGTATGCACATAGTTATTCAGGCAAATTTTATTGCTCATCAAAATCAAAAAAAAATAAACTAAATTTAATATGTACCAACTTATAATATGCTACTCGTATTAGGGGTGAGTTTCACAGTGAAGCAAATTCATCTATGCACATTGGGCCGTATTAATAAAAACCAAGCAAATGCTTTTACTCAAGATTTCGAAAATTTGACATTAATTTGTATGAACCAAATTTCAAAATTTGAGTAAAAGGTCTGAAATCTTAAGCAAAAGCAAATGCTTGGCTTTTATTAATATGACCCATTATCCGAATATTTTACTGTACCAAATTTTACGATGTAATAAACCATTTAAAATGTAGGTACCGTTAATCCGTCATCGCAAATTTGATAGCTGATCACTTGTGTGATGTTACAGTAGCTCTTATGGCGTTATTAGTCAACGGTGCAAGCCCGTATACCGTGTCAACTGAGCCGATCTATGCTATGATATTATATCTAAACGATTACTTAACGAATGATAACGGTGAAGCCCTTGTCTCGGAAATTAAATGATTTTTAACGCAATTGTTCTGTAAGCGATCGCTCAACACGTTCTCCACTAACCGCACTATTATACTAACGGTCTAAGCACATTTGAACCGGCAAGCGACAAGCAGCAATCTGCCGAAATTAAATTACACGCGTTCTTATGCGCGCAAATATTTTTGCGGCAGCACGACATCATGGCATCAAGATTACATATATCGCTGTCGCCAATATAGAACTATTTCTAATTTGACAAGCAATTGTCGCATATTTACGGTTTAAGTACGAGGCCATGTTCAAAGCCGTCGTCTTTAAAATATTTGAGACGTTTACTTCAGACGAAGTTTTAAGTCATGAACGCTGTTCGAAAGATGCTGCTTGCCGTTGCTGGTTCGAATATACTTAGATTATAAGCGCACCAAGGCACAAAGCGCCTTGCGTTTGAAAATCTTAGCCGAGCTAGAACTGATACCAAAGCGATTTTGAGAAAATTTAAGAGGTCAAAGTTGCAAATCAAGTCGTGAAATGATTTCTTGTTTACTTTTCGGTGTGTTTAGGTACCTACATATATGTTCTGCTGAAAAATTAGAATTTAAGGGAAAGCGCATGAACGCATTTTGTAATATGGACACCAACTTCGATCGGTAAAGAAAACTCTAAGGGCCTTTTACTCAACCTCTGGGCAACGCTAACCGGAGGGTAAAGCCCCGGTTAAGCTATGGACTGCGCCATCGGCCACACGTTAAATTTGTGGTTTGATGAAGTCGATAATGATGTTTAACCGGGCTTTAACCGTGGTTAGTATTAATCAGAGGTTGAGTAAACGTTCCTAAGTTGTTTCTCTTTTGCTTTTTTTCAATAGCCGCTTTCGATTCACAATTTCTCTGCTGGCTATAAATTTCCTTCTGTCAAAATTATATGTGAATGATAGCGAGCAGAGGGAAATTTTTATCGACCAGTTAGCGAGTATAGCTACTACTCATTATGGGTTCAAACATTTTTGTTCGATTCGACCTCGCTTGTATGATGGCGAATCGAAAACGCCAAATATTTAGCTTTTATTTTTTATTTATTTATAATATGTACATATGTATATAGGTAAGCACGTAAGTAGTTATTTACCTACATAGTATAAACACCCTGTGCATTGAATCGTAATAACTCTGCTTGACCACTTATAACACGGCTACGCTACACTGTGTGATGCCGCACGCATGAAAAATTAAATCAGTAGAGTAAAACTTTTTGCATCGAGAATTGACTTATTACATCTAAACCAAATATCACGTATTTACTTATGTACCTACGTTACATAGCTATGTACCTACACATACATACATCCTTATAGGTAAACATACGTCCATCCAAATATTTGAAAGTACTAGAGATTGCGTCATTCATGCAGTGACTCGAAAATGGTAATGCCGCGCATTGTTCAACTGTGTGAAAATAGCATACTTAGCAATCCTTATAATTGTAATACATATACATATCCATATACAAATGTATGCACTTAAAACACAGAAAGTGTGCGAGAGAAAGGGACGAGGAATTAAGCTTCCTCCTCGCCAACTTTTCATCACATTCAATGAAAGAGCAAGATAAATGAAGTTAGAGGGCATGGGCTTACATAGCAACGTAACCGACATAACAAGCAAAAAATAAGAAAAATTTTCATGAAAATATATCATTAGTAACAAATATATGCATTTGTACAATGCGACAGAGCATAAAAACACTTACCTGATGGCGTGCCTCCACTTGAACGAACTAAAAATGCTGACATGTTGTGATGGGAGTGAGTAGGATTGAGTATTATGTGTGCAAGATAGAGACAACATTATGAATACCACCAATTAGCACCGTTTCTCTTCTAGCCCTAAGTTTACGTACCCACGTACGTTACATACGTTTGATGATGCTGCTATAGACGCTTGCACTTAATGGCTTTTGGGGTGGTTATTGCTTGGCTAAGGTAAATTGTGATTGGATTGGACTGGCTGTTACTCAGCCTATCATTTGTTTTGTAGCCATTGCCGTTATATTATAACGGTTGAGTGAGCGAGAGAGCGTATATGTTGTTGAGTAGGCGTGCATATTTATTTAGTTGAGCAGAAATGCTAACGTTTATATTCAAGTAGCCTTAAAAGCACACAATAGCAGTAGTAGTAGTAGTAGAATAAAACAAATAAGAACTTATGGCGAGTTCGCAGCCCAACCAACAACGCAGTTACATACATACATACTATGTACATACATAGATATGTAAGTGTATCCTTAATAGAAAAACTTATTCGAGGGCTATCCAGAAGCAATCTGAGAAGCACTCGTCAGTGCTGTTCAGACCTCTTGTTTCATTTGACGGATTCGTGTCGAGTGGATATTCATAATAATTTCTTCTTTAGATACATATATGTACATATGTATGTAGAGCCTAATACAATTATTTTACACGAAAATTTTTGCGCCGCTATTGAGAATGATCTTTTAATTTTTAATGTAAACACCATATAAACTTGAATTACATTGAATTGATGAACAAGTTTTATTATTATGAAGAAAACTAAATAAAGAGCTTTTAATAATCGACTAACGTCCAGTTTTGATTCAACAAAGAAAAAGTAATGATAATAATAATACCTACATAAATATTTAGTGAGCACATAGATGCATGTACATACCTACATACATATGTGAGTGTGATTGTAGATTTTCTACGCTAATTGATAAATCAAAGTGGAAAAGTTAGAAAAGTTGGAGAGTAATATTTTATCTTGGTGGATAAAAAATAAAATAAATTCAGCTACTAACGGTACTTAGTGGAGTAAAGACTGCAAGGTAAAAGCATTTAATTTACTACATATTTACCTACCTACATAAATTAATCAACTTTGTTATGGCAATAGTGTGGCCACAATAAAATTGAATGCATAATTTGTACATAGGTGCCTATCCTTTTTGATACGAACAATAGCGCAACAATTTTAACCTAAACAAATCAAAATTTCCTTTAAAAAAATGCGAAATCTCTATGCAGAATATTTATGTAGCACTTAAATTATCTCAAAATTAAAAGGAAGTCCAATTTCAAATGGAACCGATGTTTTGATTTATTATATTTATCTCAAGATGTGCAGTGAACTATTGCATGGGTAAATAGGCGCAGAATTCTCGAAATTGAGAGTGTTTAAAATTGCGACGTTAAGTCCACTTACAAAAATTTACTCCATTTATAATTTATGAACAGTATTTTTTAACATGCCTTAATTTGTAGTAACATTTTTCGCAAATGTAGCGTTTTTCGAAAAAAAATTTTGTGTTAACACCATTTTTTGTTTGGTTTCAAGGCCGCTTCCAGCCGCGATTCCACATAAAACGTTTTTCGCTTTACTTTACGCCTCTTGCTTTGTCAAAAAAAAAAGCGAGACACAAAACCTACATATGAAAAATGAACGCTCTGACGCCTTTCAAAAATCTTTTTTTTTTTTTTTTTTTAAAATATTATGTTTCTTTAAAATTAAAACGAAATTTTCCCTTTAATATTTATTTTTCAATTGGTAATTGAATTTATTTATTTTTTTCATTTTCAAATTTATTTTGTTTGAAATAAAATCAGAGAAAAAGTTGAGTTTGGCAACTTTTTTATTTGCGCAACTTTTACTTTGAGTCACATTTTGTTATGTGGGAATTCTCATATAGAAACGAGTATTCATCTCAGTTCTCACGCAAAAAGTATCATGTAGCGCCAACAAAAAAAACTTTTATGTGGCATCGATGTAAACGTTGTGTTGTCAACCACAAAAATCAGTCAGTAAATGTTAAGCGATAATTGAAAAAAATATGGCGTTTGCTATACACCTTTTTAATAGGAATTTCCATTGAAAAATAACAAATTTCAGGACAATTTCTGTAATTAGAAAGTTTACCAAAGTGATTTATTTTATTGTTTTTGCATCTTGCTAGTTTTATTTTAATGTAAACATTCTGATAAAATTTGCAAAATCGGCGATATGTTGGATTGTAGTTTTTTTCGGGCACACTAGAAGTTGAAAATCGCATCAATCAAATTAGCGTCGGCAATTCATTACAACTCAGCATATTTTTTTTCTTTTAATATTGGGCCAAATAAGTCTAATTCTCCTTTGAAACGCTATCCACATTATTTAATTTAGAACCTAATTAAAAATAAATTTCATTTCGCAACGGCGGCAACTAACGAATATGATGTACATACGTCGGCAAAGCAAACACGAAAGCGTGTAGATAAAATTTCACCAAAGCTGCTTGACGCTTGCCGTCACGAATGTGTCCAAGCATTAAGGCAGCACGTTTACTATTGCACAGTGTAGCAATAACTTGTAAGCGGCGGTCAAAACGGCGTTCGTTAAAATTTATCATAGGCCAAGGAAAGAAAAAATTTATTCTGAAAAGGTTTTTTTGGCGAACGCGAAAAAATCACTGTACAGCGCAGGGCTCACTAACAGAGGTTATCTTAGTAAACAAGTGATTTTGAACGTTTTTCTACTTTGTCAATTATATGAAGGAGCAGAGGTGCATTCCTAAACTTTGTTCCCAACATTAATATTTAATATGTATGCATACTGTAGGAACTTATTTCTTTCGAAGTATGTGTTGTAGTGAATAGTAAAATCACACGAGTTTACCATTTGATGACATTTCAAGCTTATGTCAAAAGCAAATGTTTTGTTTATGTTTCAGTTGCAAAATGCAAGCGAACCCAAAAGCTTCTCCGCGAATAATAAATGAAAGAATATTAAAACAAAGGAAAGAGACGACTTGCAAGTAACTAAACCAAGTATATAACTGCAAATTAATTGGAGCAAAGGAACTTGATACTTAGAAAGGTCTAAGTAAAGAAGATTTTCTGGTATAAAACATCTCTTAACTTCAAATTACTTAAAACGAACAATATTAATAATATAGCTGAGCGACGTTTACATTCAGCCCTAAATATTATCCACTTCAAATATCTATTAAAGCTTTAATCAATAGACTTTTTAGTTGTGATAATTAATTGTTCCAAATCTCATTCACTAGCGTTACAAAAAAGTCTACATTTTAAGAAAGTCCAAGAAATATCTCAGTGTGCACATGAAACGTTATTATGATTTGCACTTCAATGTAAAAACTTTAAGTAAGCCTACTGTAAACAGATATGTAAACAAAATCTATTTCCCTAACATTTTTAGACTGTTCCCGCCAAGCACTAATATTTTAATGAACAACATATTTTTGATGAAATAGGTGGTATGTGACAGCATAGTAGAAGCCTACATACGGATAGAATTAGAATTGTACTTATGCAAAAAAGTTATGCGTACGCATTGGAAGGTCGATAGCCCATTGTAAGTTATCGCAACGAAAATACGCAGCTAGTTGTCTCGCTCGCTCGCTCATGACACACACTCGCCTGATTTTCGCCGGTTAACTGGTAGGTACTTGCGGAAGCACATTCTGCGGTTGTTGCAGCATTGTTAGGGTTGTTGCTCTGTCTGAATCAAATACAAATACAACGGAAAAATCTTCGTAATAAGTTAAAGGGGGCCTTAAATGTTCATTCTGGGTTGTTGTATTGATTAATTGTTTTTTTACTATTTTCTTTTTTTATTCAAAATAAAAAACGGTTTGAACTAAATATGTACATATATATGTACATCTCAATTAGTCAAAATACATCATTTTTAGAAGCTTAACTCTTGCGGACAAATCGGTATAAGCCGTCCAAATGAGTGATTTAAATTGGAACAAATTCCTATCGTTGATATGCTTCACAACAATCGGCGGCTCGCACAATTTCTTAGCTGAGAAAGAAAAAACAATTAAAGCTCTGTTCACAAAACTTCAAATATGCGTCTCGGGTATTCATAAGTTTACTACATAACAAGTTTTAAAATTTTGCACAAACTTAAAAACAAAATTACTGATGAGTTGCAATGGCACATACCTACATACACATGTGTGTGTGGTTGTCTGCACTCAACAATATTTTTAAAGCGTAAAAGCCCTTGCACAATTGGCTTTGGGTATTTCAACTTTGATAGTAAAACTTTAATTCTAGATGGTTGCTACAACTAACACTTTGGCAATTTCCACTTCACTTTTTTCTTTGATTTTTAAACTGATTTTACGCAAAATATTTGGGGACTTGACTTTCTTCTACTTATTTTTTATGTTATTTTTATTTTTTGCTGTGCACTTTTCACGTAGACGCACGAAATGTAGATAAACAAAAGATACAGACACGCATGCCAACAGATGTTTGACAACGCGTAAAAAAGTTTAGAGACTGCTAACTTTAAGCTTCGCTTTACTCACTTCATTTTAGTTGTGAACATGTCCCCTAGAAAAGTACCTGTCAAAGCAAAACTCTGAAGCAAAGCGAAGCAGAAGTCCACTGTGTACAGGCTATAAGACCGGAAACGCATGTGCGCCAAAGCGTGCTCTTGGATTTAAATTACATACCACATCGTGCGCTTTACTTGGCAGTTTACACTTTGACAACAAAACGAAGCAGACAAAATTATGCCAAGTGAATATCCCACCTAGAAAACATTTGTTCGAATTCGCGTTTTATGGTTAATTTAAATTTTTTTTGTAAATTTGTAGTTAATTCTATTAAGAAAAAAAAAATTCTTCGCTACTGCCCTCCACGCATGCGTCTTCTGTTTCATATTTATTTGTTATATTTTACGGTCTATGTATTTATGTGCTATTCGAGCATTATTCAGTGTTGCAACTGATATAAATTACGACTAAAAACTTCAGATCTCTTCATTGTATATACATAAGAAAACAAGGTTGAAATTGGTGACATGGCTGGTTTGAAGCTGAGATGAGAGAAACAAAATAGGTTAATTATGCTAATTTGTATTTTTCTTAAATAATGGAGAAGTCTATAAATTGCTCAATTTAATTGATAAAAAAACAGGAATGTATTCTTGACTAGCTCATAAAGTCTATAGGAATTTATTTAGGTAGGTACTTTTGTCATTTTTACATGACATGATCTAATAACTGTACCTTTGCAATCATATTCACTGTTTACTACCCGTTAGTCCATTACTTCTTAATACCATGTTCAAGCTGAGTCATCAGTTAGCTTTTCAGAGGCATTTTCGCATTTAGCCCAAGATGCAACATTAAATGTTACATTTATCCATGCAAAATTCTCTACCGATATGCAACTACATATGTAAATGCGACTTCAATTCTATTAGGGGATTCACAACCTGTCATATTGCGTCATATCGTCATAAGTCATAATATTTTGTTGTTGCATTCTATGCTATATGTGTACTGAATAAATACAACTCAGCACGATATGTTTTTGGGTCGTCGTATTTGATCAGCTGTTTTTGTTTACTTCTTCACAGGGCTTTGGAGAAGTCTTTTATAACTATTTCCGTACAATATTTTAATATGACATATGACTTTATGACACTTTGTGAATCACCTATATATTTTGAGTGGCAACACTCTGGCAATACAAGAACGAAATACCTACTAGACTGCAGAGAATAGAGCAAGTATGACGTATAGAGTCTGCTGACGCAGGGTCGTAATTATTTTCTTACCCTTTATTGCAAGAGTATGGCCGCTGTGGTGCAGTGGATAGAGTGCTCGCCTGCTATACCAGAGGTCTCGGGTTCAAACCCCAGTCCGAGCAAACGCCAAAAAAAAATTTCCTAATTAGTAAAAATCCAATTATTTATTTATTTATCCGAGTATATTTATGCCATGAAAAAGCTTCTCATAAAAAATGCATTCGCCGTTCGGAGCCGGCATAAAACTGTAGGTCCACCCAATTAGTAGGAAAAACAAAAAGGGGCGCACCTCGTATTGGGAGAGAAGCTCGGCCATAAAACTCGTCAGAGTTATAATAGCGCCATTGTATTATATTATTACATACATACATAGGTATTGGTGCGGCAGATTTTAACAGCTGATGCGCTGTTTTCATAATTTGATTTTTAGGTTAGGTTGTAATTGAAATCTTTGAAATTGAAAATGAATGTAAATAACTGAATTATGGCCTGGTTATGCTTACAATGCTGCTGGTCGAGCACCGTGAAATTGTTGTTGTGCACTCCGACGGTGAGAGAATTTTCGGACTCTCACATCCAGCAAATCTGCTGTGTGAAACAGGCAGCCAGCAGTCGAGGTTTCGGGGGTAATAATGTGTTATGTTGTGTATGTGTTCAGTAATAATCATGTGTTATGTTGTGTATGTGCGCTCCAATCATCAATGTAAGCATAACCACCTCTCACCAATCACGAAATGTTTCCGATTTTGATTGGCAATGTTGATTGGTACCATAACCACAGCATTAGGAACACGAAAATCCATGATACAAGAAAGAAGGTAGTGTAAACGTCAAATTTTTGTCGCCATATTAACCACCTGACAATTATATGGATTATGACATTTCGTGCTGCCATATTCAGTGCTAAAAATCCTCCATTTATGTTATTTTTTATTTCCATGGTAATCATGGTATCGATTGCAACAAAACAAATTTTTTAAATTTAAATATTGATATATATATATATATATATAAATACGCACATTTACGTGTTAAATTCTTCATAACATCAGATCAAAAATAATTATATAAAAAATAAGATTTATTCTTAAAATAAGTTGCGGTAAGTTTGTGGAATATGTATAGTACATGTTACATTCCCACTACACCTCCTGTGAATTTCATTGAAAAATTTCAGTGGTTTAGAAATTATGAATATTGGCACGACTTATGAACTTACAACCGAAAAAACAAGTGCGGTCGATGGCATGGTTATATGCAAAATTTATTAGTAAATACAAAATTTAATTTAGATGAAAAGGTACTAAAAAGATTTTTTTGCGAAGAATCTATTTCAGAATTAGGTAAATAATAAAATAAAGGAAAATAAATTTAGTAACGCAAGTAAAAACTAAAGAAAACTGCAACATAAAAATTTAAACCAAATTTACATTGTTATATAACTGCTAAACAATTTTTTTTATAAATATATTTTTTAAATGTGGAAATATTCTTGTATAAAACATTGAAACCAAATATGCATATATATATTTATACGTACGCAATAAATAATACATATAAAGAAAATCAAGAACTCTTACCTTATTCATAAAAAATCGAACAGTTTTCAAATATTGGGTCATATTAATAAAAGCCAAGCATTTACTTTTGCTTAAGATTTCAGACCTTTTACTCAGATTTTGAAATTTGGTTCATACAAATTAATGTCAAATTTCTGAAATTTTGAGTAAAAGCAGTTGCTTGATTGTATAAAGGACGTTTTGATACCATTTTTCGACTCTAATAACTGCATAAATCTATTTAATTTTTTATGAATAACTTATTTTTTATTTTCTTTGAAAAGCTCATTACATCGGCTCATTTGTTTTGTTGATTAGCATATGTGAAAAACGCCATTTCATTTAAAATACCCAATATTTTGTTCAAATATACCCTCAGCCAAAAACTTTTGATTGGGCAACGCTATCCTAAATTTTTGACTTAAAATGAGACGTCAAAAATCCATATTATAATCAAAAATGACAAAGTCAAAGTGAAATGGAACTACCTTGAATGTTTGTATCATGCGAAAATCTACTTTGGATATTCCACAACATCGTCAAGATTCCTTTTTGCGCTAATTTATTTAGTATGGAATTAGAAATTTGCGATTAAAATGTTTGCATATTTCCAATTGAAATTTTTGTGATCATATGTTTTAGACGCTTCTATTTTTTTTAAAGCTGCAAGTAGTTGCAAGTGAATATTTTACTTGCAACTATTTTCAACTCTCTCGAAGTCTTACTCTCCCAATATGGCTCTCTTTTGCAAATTTTTTGGGTTATTGAACATAAAATTCGTAACTATTTTTAAAAGCAATTAAAAATTTTGAGTTATTGAACAAAGCTATAGTCAAAACAAAAAAAAACCCAACACATGATGTCCATAATCTGAGATATTAGATCCGTTTGTTTCGAATGCGCATTTTCAAAATGAAGCAGTATGAAGTCCTTCCTCAAAGTTATCTTCGCAAATGCAAAATATTGCATTTAAAATCCAGCATGATCATAGTATAAGCCACCCAGCACAATTCTGATTCAAACACTCACTAAAGTAAATGCATAACATAAAACGTTATTTTCCGATAAATAACAAAATATTAATGTGGTACTGCCTTTACAGAAAGCACGTTCACCCTGAAATATTACATGCTACGTATTGCGTATGTCAGCGTCAGTATTAGTCAAATTGCCAAATTACACAGAATCCTATGCGGAGGATCCCGATACGGAAGACAGCTGTACTCTATTAACGGAACTCAATGGGGTCGATTTGGTTATGAGCTTATCCCCAAAGGTATCCTCCGTTGCGGCAATATCTGAACATCATCATCATCAACTGGATCAGCACTTACTGAAGCAAAATAGTTCTGTGGGGCATTCAGTTCACGCTGCGTCTGTAGCAGCAGTTACGGCGGCTCACCAGCATAATTTTTCTAATATATCCCATATGCAAAACTTACACAATCAACATCACAGCACCATATTTAATAGCAATCATTCTACGCCCTTTAGTGTAACCGATATTTTAAATCCAATTGAGGAATCATATCGTAAGCTAGAGTTAAATTGCAGCCCTCCATCACCGTTTAGGTGAGTGCTTATTTTATTATACATGTACATATACAAAATGGAAGTAATTTAACGTTAACCGTACATACTGATACAAAATCAAGGACGCACCAGAGATTCTGAAAATTTCGCTAAAATGCAACTCTGAAAGTTTTGGCCCAATTTACATACGCTTGCTTTAGTTTGCTTTGCTTTTCTCTGAAAGCTTTTATAGCCCAATGGTAGCTTTGAACGCTGTCATATTAATCAGCTGATTCGGATATCTAAAGAAATAAAGCAAATTGTTGACTCGAAGTGCTGAACTAGTTTTGAAAGTTTTGCTAATTTGTGTTTACAGCTACTGCTGGACTGTTTGAAAGTTTATTGAAAAACTCTGCAGCATCGGAGAAATTTAATTATCAAAATTAATGTCAAAGCTTTCAAAACACTGTCAAATAGAGAATTCGCGTGAAGTATAGCTTATACATTTTAGAAGAGCTCAAAAAAATTGTAAAATTTCTCAAAGCCAAGCAAGCAAAGCCAGCATGCATTGGGCCAAAACCTGATAAATAGTGATAAATATGCGAAATTGAGGAAAAAAGAAATTCAAAAATTACAAAATAAGTACAGTACACAGTTATCCGCGGTCATGACACTTATTCGTTTGGTTAGCTCCGTTTGACACAGAAATCGCTGAATGTACTTCAATGTCCAATAACGTCTAAAATTCTACAATATGGAAGTTTCATACTTGTTTGTTTAGGCAAAAATAAATGTGTTTGTTTTACGTGCATATAAGTATATACATACATATGTATATATGCATGTACATATATATGCGCAGCTAAAAAAATTGCTTATCGAAAACTTTATGAAATCAATAAAAGAAAATCGTCAGCATCACTACCGAGAGCACATACATATGTATGCGTACGTACCTACATATGTACGTACATATGTATTTTTCGCCTATTAACATTTTGTTTATTATTTCTGGGGATGATAAAACCATTGCAAATAGTAGATTGCAAACTAAAAAACAAAACTTGGAAATATCGATTTAATCTGCAAATATTTCATAAACTCACGGAAAATTTTGCATTTTCATAAGTATCTACATATGTATGTATGTAGGCAGAAGCATACTATCAAGGTGTTGGATATGTTAATTTTCTGGTTCACTCTTCTTCTTCCTTCTCGTCAAAATTTTCTATTCGTTTGTCAAATTTTATTCGCCACCAATTCAAACACGACCATAGTAACGGATAACGGATAAACGTGTAGTGAACAGCAGATATGTTCCGTCGGAATATCCGTCTAGGTAAACGCAATTGCGGCGGAAACTGTTATTTGTTTAATCACTGAAATTATTATTAGGGGTATCCACGATCCCTTGCACGATTGTAAGATTGCACGGATAGCAATATCCTATACCAAAATATGCAAATCATCGAGAACACCCTATTGCACAGTCGAAGGAAATTTCAAGAAAAGGCTTTTATTTTTTGTGAAAGATGCGCATTTATCACTATTTTTTTTTAATAAATATATCGTTTTATTTTAGTAAATTTAATAAATACATATACACCAAACATAAAATTATCAGCAAAATCCGAATGCTCAAATTCAAATAAAAATTTAACAATTTGCAAATGTCAAACAAAATCAACTCTGAGCATTTAAGCCGGCGGAGAAATAGAAATATGTAGATTTAATTATTTGGGCGCCAGCGAAAATTCTGTTTCCGTCGCAGTTCTGTTCAACGGCATACGATTATGTCTGTTTTAATTTTTACAGCGGGTGACCGTCGCCCGTTATCCGTTGATTTAAAGTTTTGTTAAAGCGTTTGCATTTTTCACGCTACCCATCTGTGTACCAGACCCCAAGCGGTGAGAGATCAGCAAATAACGTTCAATGGTGAAAAATTTAAATTAATTTTGGCCGCGGGTACCTGCCAACCCGCCGCAATTCAGTGACAATCATGGATTGCGGTCATTTTATTGCACACAACCGGCGCATTGCACTGATATTTGATATTGGGTGCGTTAAGTGTTACCATATTAGCTATTTTATAGAATATATGTATATAGACACAGATAAGGAATTTTAGGGTTGCTGATGTTATCATTTACACATGTACATTTATTACCGTTATTTTGGTTAACCGCTACCCTCCAACCCTATTTGACGCAGTTGCTGTTGCTTTGGACGTTATTAGCAAGGCTTATACGGTTGCTACAATGTCCGTAAATCGTTGCTACCACATCCGGAATCCATTGCTATAAATTTGCGTCCCAATAAATAAAGTTATACATAATACATATCTATGTACTTGGGCGTGTGTCTATGAAATCTTTAGTTTCTGTTCTTTTTTCGGGTACTGTGAATGATATCGGGTAGTTTCATATATCGACGCTTCCAAAAATACTGTACTAAGTCGACTTAGTACATTTTCCCGCTTTTGGCGTTTTCAAGTGGAGCGTGCCTTAATTTAGATGCTGTCTAATTTTGGTATCAATCGGACAATCCAATCAAAAGTTATAAGCAAAAGTGTACATATAATACAACTCGAGATTTTTACAGAATAAAAACTTTGAGAGCTTGCCATGAAAAACCACGTAGCAAATTTTTATTTATTCTTACGGTTTTATATTAAGCGTACCCTGAATTTGATATTGTCGAGTTTTGGTGTTGATAGTTCCATCCAAACAGAAGTTACAAGTGAAAATATACTTAGCATACAATCGAAGTTTCATATCGAGTTTAAACTTTGAGAGCTTCTCCTGCAAAACACAGTTTTCAGACTTAGTACAGTTTTATTTGGAAGCGTCGATATGTACATACATATGTATGTATGTCGGTACGATACATTTTGCACAGCGAATTGGCCTCCTGTCTCCAACAGATAAAGGTTATTTTTCTGTGGCCGCTGTGGTGTAGCGGATAGAAAGCTTGCTTGCCATACCAGCGATATCGGGTTCAAACTCCAGCCGAAAAATACCATACAAAATATCGGTCACCTCTCGGTAGTGGGCGGCATATCCTCCGAGTGTAATTCTGCATTGAAATTTCTTTTCACAAAGAATGTATGCGCCGTTCGAAGCCGGCATGCCGCGGCATAAAGACTGTAGGTCCACCCAATTAGAAGGACAAACTAAAATTAATGAATACCTACGCCTGGAATTGGGAGAGAAGCTCGGCTTTAAGACTCGTTAGAGTTATATCACCGCCAAGTTTATTATTGTATTATTATTATGCGGCTTATATTACTGGTCTCAGCAAGACATCAAATTTAAAAAAATAAAAAAAAAAAAACCAAAATTTATTGGGAGCAAACTGCAAATTTAGATTAGTACTCCGGAATGAAAAAAAAAAAACAAAAACAAAAGGTTGCATAGATTTCATGAGCAATATTTGGAAGCACTGATTTTATCCGCAACTAATATATAAGCGCTCAATTAACATTACGTACAAAACATAAACTCAAGTTTATATGCACATATGTGCGTAAAAATTAGGCTTTTGTATTTATTTTAACCGTTCCATAACACGCAGCGGTGAAATATCAGGGATGAAGTACATACTTTCGAGTATACCAGACCCTATTTGTACTTTATATTGATGTTCTGAAGTGATGGTGTTTGAGTGTAAAAATGGAGTGGGTACGAATGCTTTATGTCAGGGCTGCTCACCGCATAGGCACTCAAAGCACAATTGTTTTTGTTTTGTTCCGAATCATAGGCACAGATACATATTTTCACTTCAAATATTAAAATAATATTTTCTTTGCACTCCCATAAGCACTCAGATATCGACGGCTGAGAATAAGATCGCCCTATTTCAAAAATTATTTCAAAAACGCCCTATTTGAAAAATTGTTTCAATAACGTCCTATTTCAGATTTTGCTTCAAGAACGCGCTATTTGAAAAATTGTTTCAATAACGTCCTATTTCAGATTTTGCTTCAAAAACGCCCTATTTCAGAGAAAATTCCATATATATTTCTCTGAAATAGGACGTTTTTGAAACAATTTTTGAAATAGGGCGAACTTATCCATTTGAAAATAAATTTTAAAATAATATTTTATTGGAATTCATAAAAAAATTTAAATGAGCAAAAAATTTTTCAGTGCATATAAAAAATTAAAGCGTGAATAACGGGTATTCATGAATATTGATGTGTAAACTGTTTCGAAATCGGATATTTATTCCCTTTTCCGTATTCTTTTTTCCTGGTTTTCTATGGATTAAAAGGCGACTATCGTTTTTGTAATTTTTTGTTGTCATTGTGACTGCTACTATTTTGTTGTTTTTGTTTGTTTTGGTTTTTGGTTTTTGACTTTTGATTTTTTATGTTGTTTTGTTTTGTATTGCTCAGAAACATGCAAGATCATCCGAGTCCACGTTTGACCCATATCTGGAGACCCGGCCTAGGGGTCACAATGAAAAGAGGTTCATATCGAAGTCCTGCTCAAAACCTTTCATTTGATACCAATATTGCATAGAAAATTAGATAGGTAGGTGTGCATATCCACACATTTGCATACATGTTCAAACAGGTTGGTCCTTTTTATTTTGCCTATTTGTCGCATTGTTGCAGAAAACAACAACAACAACAACTTCACTTCGCTTCGTTGATATTTGCATTTGCACGGCTATGCATGCAAGCATTTGTAAGTACATGTCTATCTACCTACCTACCACTGACAGTGACAAGCGATTCACACGGACGCAGCAGTGCACTAACACAAAGGTCATTTACGTTTACGCGTAAACTTTACCTGTTTTTCGAAATCACTCGTAGCTACAGCAAAGATGTTTACACATCAAAATTTTGTAGATGTATTGAGTTTTGTACTTTCAATACGAGAGCGTTGAGCAGCCCTGCTTTATGTAATAGTTAAACTTCTCACCAAGCAGAAATGTTTTAAAATAAAAGGTTCCATCATTTTATATAAGAAATATTTTTATATAATTAAAACTCTACTCAAATTATAAACATTTGTTTCAGAACTAATTCGAGTGGTAGTAGTGTTAATTCGCCCAGCACATTAGGATCAGCAACCATGGCAAATCCATATATGGGCTCACTTTATCATAGTCCAGGTGTTCAGAGTTATTGCGGACCAACGGATAATCTTTCTTTAGCGGGTCATTATTCAGATATGAGGAGCTCAGCTACTTGGTATGGATCTACAACAAATGACCCCAGATTTGCAAGTAAGTCACAATAAAAATTTATAAACAAAAATTTTTCAATATAGGTACTATGTATGAGTTTTTATTACGAATTGTTCAAATATATCGCATTAATAGGCGCATTTCTGTCGTACCCAAGCATGAAACGAATACTCGCTTATGCATCATATTTTAAAAATAGTCGAGTTGGTGTTGTTGCTTTGAAGGTAATTTTATGAATAAGCGAGTATTCTTTTCATGCTTGGGTACGACAGAAATGCGCCTAATGTAAAATTAATACGTTTTACACCAATTTTTACTTTAAAATTTGCTTATTCATTAAACACATTCTTAATTTCTTATACATGTGTGCCCAATATGTCAAACAAAATTTAGTATGTTACCTACAATAGCCGAGACCATTGTTTATACTAAACTATGGCCGAGACCTTCAATATGGCTGATGCTGATCTGACAGTTTGTTTTCCTCTTGTTTGAAGGGCTGACACATTTTCGCTAATATGTATTAAATATGTACATAGATATTTTATAGAAAAATGAAGAGCCAAATTGAATTTATGAGTTGAATTTTACTTACCCCAATGTATTACGTATAAAATAAACCGTTTGTGTGGCCCGAAGCAGTTATCAAGTGTCAGAAGTTAAAAGATCGAAGGCGTAAGAATAAGTGATTGAAGAGAAGAGAAAAGAACAAACTTTACGTTACCTTTAGCTGATATTTGTCAAATTCACGATGACAGATTCTTGTCATCAATGGTTCACTGCACCGTCGTTCGTTATAGATACATACGAGGGCCACTGAAATAGTCCACGGTTAAAACTGCACCAATGTGTAGAAAAACTTGGTTCGAAATGGTTTACAAATGGTTCACAGGATTCAAGCGTGTAAGACCATCGTTTGATGATGATCTTCACGAAGGTGGTTCATACACCTGGGTTGCCGCGAAAAATATTGATGCTGTGCGTAAAATGATGTTGTCTAATCGGTATGTGACATATTGTGAGATAAGGTCCGGTTATACTTGCATAGCACAGCAGCGCACAACATAAGAACTGTCACATACGAAATCTGTTTAATGGGCTTTGCGTGTAATCGATTACTCAACGCATAGCGGCACTGGGCACAGCATACAATTTATACAGGTTAACTTACTAAACAGCTGATTTTTAACTTTTTTCTACTTTTTTACTTTAATAATGGTGCTTATATCAAACTTGGGTAAATTTTGAGCATAGCGCAATATGATTTCTACAAAGGCGAACTATGAATTTGACATAAGCACCACAGAATACACAAACAATTTACATGGAATATGTATGTATGTATGTATGTATGTACGAATGTCGGGATGCGAAAACTTTTATTAATTAACCATGGTTGCACGGCTATGCGAAGTATAGTCAGCTCTATGCGCTGTATGTTTTGCGTTGCCCTGCTTTGCTATGCAATGCAAGTATAACCGGGCCTAAAGAGTCATCCCTAGGAAGTGCGGCGAAAAAACCAGGTGCTTACATGTGATTTTGCACGATGATTCGCATGTCTGGAAGCTTTGCAGTTGTTGTATCCCTCACAAGCAAGGAAGAAAGAAGAAAAACAGGCACGTGCCAATTGCTGCAAGGAAATGCTAAATAAATTCGAATGGGGTCGTGACGAAATTGCTTTGGAGATTGGTTTCATCGTATGGAAAGGTGTAAAGAAGATTATTTTGAGAAGCAATAAAACGATTTACATAACGTATTATATTTTATTTACATTTTCTGCGAATTTTTGCAGTGCCCCTCGTATATATATGTACGTACGCATGTATGTATACAGAGTTGCAATTAGAGCTGTCAAAGTTAGTGTGAAAGTAACTAAATCATTTTGTTCAGCAATCAAATAATAGAATGGAATTTAATTCTAGGTTCATATTTTTTATAAATTTCGGAGAATAATAATAAAAAAAAATTTAGCTTGTGGTATACATACACATTACTGGTGATATACATACACACACACACATCACTTATTGTAAAGTGCGGACACAATATGTCCAATGTAGAGTCTTTAACGATCAGAATGACTAAGTGAAAACCCACAAAAAAATTTTGATCTTGTGAAAACCGCTAAATCATCGCTTCGCATTGGTTAAGTGTAGCCCGAAATGCTGCATTTTAAAGTAAACACCAACTGTAATTTAAAATGTGGTCAAATGTAGGTAGGTATGTACTACATGGATATGTGAATCGCATGCTCATCATGCGTATTTATGTCTACATATCAATGTACATACATGGGTTTTGTATGCAAAGGTAAAAAATAAATCATGGTCAAATATTTATGTTTAATCAATTTCCAAGAGGTTTATGCGACAGTGTAAAGTAAACATTGAACCCTACTGACAATGCCTATACATATATATACAAACATACATATGTATTTATGTATAGTATATGCACTATTTTATGTACGTCCATATATATAAATGCATGCGTATATTTGAAAAGGTATGATTTTTATTTACGCTGCTGATCCAGCAAAAATAAAAATAAAAACAAAACCCAAAACCGCTTTAATTTCAATTGTAAATACCCAATAAACGTTGAGTTTTGAGTTTAATTTGAGGTTAAGTTCAAAACAAAGGTACCTACTTTTCAAATCTCATGTTTCTAAATTTTATAAATAAATTGTTTTTCGTAATTATTTTATTTCGACGACTGAGTAAAATATCATCCTATTTCAAAAACGCCCTTTTATAGAATTTCCTTCAATAACACCCTATTTTATTAAAAAAAGACACCCTAGTTCAGAGAAAATTTCATACATATTTTTCTGAAATATGGCGCTTTTGAAGCAAATTATGAAATAGGACTCTTTTGAAACAAGTTTTGAAATATGGTGATCTTTTACTCAGTCGTCGATTTAGAGTTTAGGCTAATTATTTTAAAATAGTTATTTTATGTGAATTTTATATGAGCTATTGGCGGTGGTAGCTCAATGGCATAGACATTGGACTACCAATCGAAACGACCTAAGTTCGATTCTCGGTTGAGGCCGCTGGAAGAAGTCTGATGAGGGGATGTGGTGGTCTCCGAAATGGATCCATAACTTCTACCAAAAAAATTTTTTAAATTTTTCTTAATTATAAACTGGCCAATAGCTCATATAAAATTCACATAAAATAGTTATTAGAATTAAAACGGCCATGTAAAAACAAACGTAAATATTTTAAAATAATTTTTTTATTTCAAAAATATATTTTTGTTGCTAGATGTTATAGAGCTAAGCTAATGACGGCGGTTATCCCATGCATTTTTAATTTTTTCCTTGTTTCTTTCACACCTACTCTTTCCAATAACAGTTTCTTTATTTTGTCATACATTTTGGACCATTTATTGTTTTTGTTTTATGTTTATTGGGTATTCATATGCATCTCAGCAAATAAAGATATTGAAATTGAAAGAAATACTAAAAAAAGGCCTAAAATGGGTAACCCAAAATTCAATTGAAAACGTCAAGAACTTTTTAGTTTCTGCGACCATGAATAAATATTCCCAAATTAAATTCATCGTAAAGATTTGGCTACTGAAGGCTGCATGCTTCTTTGGAAAAGACAATAATAATACTCTACTGGCGCGCATATAACCCTAACGAGTTTTAAAGCCGAGCTTCTCTCCCAACTCGAGATGTGGTCCTTAATGTGTTTCCTAATAATTGGGTGGGCCTACAGTTTTACGCCGTCTCCGAACGGCGAATCTATTTTTTGTGAGACTTTTTGATAGCAGTGTAGTGTATGCCGCCATCTACGGGGTGACCGCAATTTTTTAAAAGGCCAATATTTGGCGAGTACTCTACCCGCTACTCTACCATACAAAACTGGGAAAACTGTGATAAAATACTCGCAAGTCTTGCATATGTATTTAGCTGCGCATGCCAGAAGTACATATATACATACGCTTAATACACCTGGCTCGATTCGGGGGAATCCTTAGGAGTTGAGATGGCTACAGAAACCAGAGAAAAAATATGTCAGTGTGCGTGTTACGGTATAGTAGATGCGTCGCAAATATTGATAGTTTTTTTACGAGGTGTAAGCAAGCTGAATTCCTGTACGTAACCCTCGCACTGGAGGTGAAAATTGGTAACTGGTCGGCGAAAGTCTGTTCCGCACCACGCGTATTGACGGACGTTCATTGAAATTGCTGAACTTGGAGATAACCAGACATATGGTGCCGTATGAGGCTGAGCTCCTGTAAGTAACAGTTGCACTCGAATTGGTTAATGGTAGGTGGTCTGCAGAAGCAGGAAATGGAACTTGTGCACCTATCCGTTCTACTCGAATTACCCATGATTGGGAGGATAGGTATATAACATTATATGCTAGTGTAGGCACATAGGCTTCGAGATATAGGCAGATACATTTTCTTCTTCTTCTTCTTAATTGGCACATAGTCGTTTAGACGATTTTGGTCGAGTCCAATAAAGCGCTCCAGTCGTTTCTGTTTCGCGCTGCCTTGCGCAAATTGGAAACACCAAGGGAGGCCTCTTCACCTGATGTTCCCAACGTAGCTGAGATCTCCCTTTTCTGCTGCCTTTAACTGGTTTCGATAAAAATACTTTCTGGCGCAGAGAACATTCATCCATTCTGAAGACATAACCTACCCATCGCAGCCGCTGGATTTTTATTCGCTGAACTATGTATGTCGATGTCTACGTATGTAAATCTCGTACAGCTCATCATTTAATGTCCGTCGCTAACGCGCAAAGGTCCATAAATCTTCCCAAGAATTTTTCTCTCGAATACTCCAAGTGCCATCTCAACTGATCTTGATATCGACTATGCTTCTGTGTCCTAAATCAGGACGGGAACAATGAGCGCCTTGTAGAGCGTGATTTTTGTTCATCGAGAGAGGACTTTACTTTTCAATTGCCCACTTAGTCCAAAATAGCACTCGTTGGTAAGAGCAATTCTTCGTTGGATTTCCGTGCTGACATTATTTACGGTGTTGATGCTGGTTCCCAAATAGACGAAGTCCGATTTCGAAATTGTAACTGTCAATAGCGACGTGGCGGCCAAGACGCGCTGACTTTTTGTGTGTGACCCTATTGACCGCCAAACAAATTTTCTTGACCTCTTTGTCCAGCTTGAAGAAGGCAGAACATATAGCGCGATTGTTAAGGACAATGAGGTCAATATAACAGCGTATACGTACCAGTAGTTACACGCTCTTGTAATACAAAATGCTTCCTGTGCGGTGGAGACCTTAGGGGTTTTCAAACAGTTCATATTTCTCTAAGTCGCTATATCTTGAAAGCCGGGTGCGCTAACATACATATGTATAATATAGCCACATGCCACCGGGTCACACCAACGGAATTTTTTCTATTGTGGCTCTCGTCAAATAATGCACTTTGCTTTTTCCTATCAATTGAGTGGACCTACATCTTTATGCCGGCTGCAAAGGGTGAATGCATTTTTTGTGAGAATCTTTTTTATGGCAGAAATACACCGCCCACTGCCGGAGGGTGACCGCTATCAAATACATATGTATGTATGTACATATGTAGGTATATACTTAATGCGTCGACTTATGTATGCAAGTATGTACACACCTAATTGGAACTGCGCGACTACACTTAACACAGATTTAAGGATTAAGAAGATCTAAAATCAATTTATCTTGTTAACAAAACTTAATAAGGCTTATTTTTATTGTATCCAAAACAAAAGCAATGGCGTTATCACTTTGTTACTTTTTACTCGAGTGGTGCTAATGTTAAGTGCAAGCAGGTTGTCAATCCCCTCGGCTAAATACTGAGTACATACATTTCCATACGTACAATATGCATGAATGTATGTATCTCTATTATGCGCCGACCATGTTGAAAATTTGTGACTTTTGTGCAATTATAATATTATTATATGCATATAAAAAATGCTTAGGCTGCCTGCAGGCTTTCGTATTTAAACAATACGACCGCGCTAGGGGTTTTGGTAGCATTTCAAATGATTTATTCATGATTCCCTTTGTTTATTCTTAACCTATGGCGCTTAACCTAACTCTTTCAAGATGGAGAAGAATAGCGAGAAAAAAATGTATATGGTATGTATATATGTATGTACCTACATGTGTATATATTATAGACAAGTTAATAAGTAGGCGTATATAATACATATATATGTATTTGTGTATGTAGGTAAATATGTACTAAAAGCCAAATCAAAGAATGTAAGTGGAGCGAAAGGATATACATAATTCTTTATTATAACTAGCCGGGCATTGTGACCCGAGACTTCGCCACAGGCGTTCATCTTGAAAAGTCCTCAAATCTTTCATTCTTCATTCTATTCGAAAATAAAAGGCTTCATATTAAATTTATGCATGCTTGTTATTAGCGAAGTACTTGTTAAATATCGCGCGTCTGTGCAAGCGCATATTACAAACATATTAAATTTGGTCGTCATTGCTGAGCAAGCAACGAAGGCACGCACAATGGGGGTGGTTGTGGTTGTTGTCTTCCTCTACGGTTTGTTGTTGGTTTTTTTTTTCTTTTTTGAAAATCATTTAAAATAAAACACTTCAACCAACCATCTGCAATATTCACTCGTTGCTGCTTCAGCAACAACTAAAGGAAAAATCAATTGTCAGCAACACGGTCACAATTAAATATGACATGCTGTATGAACGTTTTGTTTTGACAGTCTGCGGCAATGCTGGATGAGCGAGAAGAGTTTGTGATTTAGTATGTAGGGAGCAAAAAAAAATATGAAAAGAGAATTAATGTGATGAATTCGTTAAAGACAGCAAACGTGTAGATAGACATTAAACGATCTAGCATTGTTAATGATTTTTATATAGAAATAATAATATTTGTGTACTTAGGAACATACATACTTACCTACCACACTGTAGCCTAACTATTCTACTTTTGATTGCTTTCGCTTTTCAATGTCTCATAGTAGCAGAACTGCACAAATTAATCGCTCCGCCGGTAGTCGCTGTAATGCTGAAATATTTGGATTCAGACCTGGAAAGTCTACCACCGACCAGATCTTCATAATACGCCAAATCCTGAAAAAAACCCATGAAAAGGGAACCGAGACACACCATCTCTTTGTCGATTTTAAAGCCGCTTTTGATAGCACGAATAGGAATTGCCTATATGCCGTAATACCTATCTGAATTTGGTTTCCCGGCAAAACTTGTACGGCTGTGCCAAATGACATTGACCAACACCACTAGCTCCGCCATAATTAAGAAGGAGCTCTCCGAGCCATTCGAGACCAAGCGAGTTTTCAGACAAACTGCCTTCCTTTCGTGTAATTTCTTCAACTTGACGCTGGAAAAGATAATTCGAGCTGCAAAATTTAACCGCACAGGAAGTAGCTTGTATCAACAGAGTGTGAAATTACTGGCGTATGCCGATGATATTGACATCATTGGCACTAATACTCGCACTGCATGTTCTGCCTTCATCAAGCTGGAGAAAGAGACTACGAAAATGGGTTTGGCGTCAATGAGGACAGGACGAAGTACCTGCTGTCATCACAAAAAGAAACAGCATGCCTCGGCAGCCACGTCAGTGTTGACAGCTACAAATTCGATAACGTTAAGGACTTCATCTATTTGACAACCAGCTTTAACGCCAAAAATAATGTCAGCACGGAAATCCAACGAAGAATCACTCTTGCCAATAAGTGATAATTTTGACTAAGTAGGCAATTGAAAAGTAAAGTCCTCTTTCGAGGAACAAAAATCACGCTCTACATGACACTCTTCGTTCCAGTCCTAATGTACGGCGCAGAAGTATGGACGATGTCCAAATCAGAGAAAAGTTCTTCGGAAGATTTATGGACCTTTGCGCGTTGGTGATTGAGAGTATTGACAGAGACTTGATGATGAGCTGTACGAGCTTACGCATACATCGACATTGATCAGCGAGTAAAAATCCAGCGCCTACGTTGAGCAGGTCATGTCTTGAGAATGGATGAAGGTGTTCTGGTCCATAAAGTATTTCTATCGAAACCCGCTGAACGCAGAAGAAAAGAATGACCTCCACTGCGTTGGGAAGATCAGGTGGATAGCGGCGCTGCCTCTCTTGATATTCCCAAGTGGCGCCATGCTGCACGAAACAGAAATAGCTGCGTGCTTTAATGGACTCGGTCACAATGATCTGGTTTCACTCCAATTAAGAAGAAGACGATGTTGAAATAGAGGCATAAAAATTGAGCATCTGCTCAGACTTTTTTCTTTGATTGAGTAAAGGGTCGATTTTTTATGCAGAAATATTATTGATATCGCTTGATTTTGCTCAGCATCTTATCATCAAGTTGAGCAATTCAATGAATTGTTTGATCCTTTCCATCAGTTTTATGCATAAGGGCCAAAGATTTCAACTAAATTTTTTTTTTAATCTCGCTTTTGCTTAAATTATCGTGCGTTCGGAGGCACTCATTATTTCTTTTCTCTTCTTGAGCAAGAAATCTCTGTTGAACTCGCCGTGTCCAATAAGAAGATTTAATTTATTTATAACCAACCGGTGGATTATTCGTTGCTGCATTATCTACCGTCATGTCAGCGCAGTTTATATCATTCACATCTTCTTTGAAATCTATTGCTTCATTCATTTTTTATGTTCTTGCTGTTGGCTTTGTTAATTAATTAACATTTATGTATGTACTTCAATTGTCCCCACTCTATACATACCTGTTTACCATGAAGCGTTTAGTTGCCAGCTTCCATTTTCCTTTCGTCAATGCAGCTCATTTTCCAACGGCATAGCGGTATTTTAAATGTTCAGCAGCAGCCATGGTAACAGCGCAGCAAAACAATTTTGCTTTTAATTTTAGTCTCGCTTTTCATAGCAACGTGCTTTAAGTGTTTTTATCATCTATGGATGAATGTTACGTCTGTGTTTTTTTTTTTAATTGTTATTTTTTATACGAGCTTACATACATACATAAGTACGTGCATATGTGCAGATATATGCCGTTATATATCTTTTTAACAATTTTTTAATCAGCATACACCCACTACTACTTCATTTTCTCACTCTACCATTTGATTTTCTTTGGCCTTTTGTTTTTTTTTCTCCTTTTTTGTGTTTTGCAAATATACTGTATACGTATTTACTTATGTATGTACGTATGTATGGCTATGTAAACACATATATGGTAAAGTAAACTGGTTTGGTGGTTGTTAAATATTTTTATTTGCCCGCCTGGGACCCACCATTCACTTCTGTTGAATACATATTGCCTTTTTCTTTATTTATTTAACACTTTTAGTTCAATTCAATTTTATTTGTCTTATTTATCTTTATGCAAAAAAAAAACGTTTCTCTGTTTAACTTACAAACACAATTAATTCTGCACGGGTGCTCGGGCGCCTTTAAAAATTGTCTTTCAATGTTGCAACTATAATTTTATTATTGTACCTAAGCAAAGAAGGAAAAAAAAACAAAAAATACTTAACAGGAGGAGCGTAAAGCAATTAGTTTCTAGCTTCTGTATTTGAAGATTTCGACCGCACGCAATTATGGTAACAATTCAAATTATTTACATGCATACATAAATTTGTATGTACATAGAAGTGATAAATATCAAGATTAAAGTTAAGGGATGATGCTAAACCATTAATTGCATCTATAATTATCATAGATACCTACATACTTATGAGTAGTCCACTTTTCAAACAGGACTATATGAAATTTTTTCGATTTTCAATTTTAGGTCGATTTAAAGTTATATACATTTGTCCATGTGAAAAATAGCCTTAAATACGGATATGCTTTCAAAAGTCTGTATGTGAAAAAGGTTACTCATACGCCTACGCACACTTTTGTGTGTAGCATCTTAATTATAAGAAAACATCTAGAAAAGCTGTCGTGTTTGGACAATAGACGGCACTCTAGTATATTATTATTATTATAAACCAAAGAAAATGGGATCAGTTCTCATATTACGGATTGTTCAGATATATTCATTTTGGAATATAACCAGTTAACAGCACATATATGCAGGGCCGCCGAGAGAAAATCCGGGCCCGGGGTCAAAATAACTAAGGGCCCCCATACTAAATGAACAAATTCTCAAAATCAAAATTCAATGAATATATAGTTACGAACTTTAATTTATCTATACATGGCCGCTGTGGTGCAGTGGGTAGAGTGCTCGCCTGCTATGCCAGGCTTCTGTTTTAGCCACTCAAAAAAAAAAAAAATGGACGTGTTTTTGTAGCGTCCGGAACGCAGTTTAAGTGGCTAAAACAGAGGCATTAAACTAAATTTCTGTCGCTAACATACTTTAATCATTAGCTGTGGCCTAAATCTTTCCTTTTTATCATAAAACGATACAATATTTCGCGATATTTCTGCCTCAAAAGTTCAAAAAATCGTGCGAACATACCGTCCGAAACGCCCAGGATATACCCATATCGCTGTATAAGAATTTGCATCATACCGAATTTTTCTGTTGCAACAGAAAACGAATTCAAATTTATGCTGCAAAGTCGACGCCAAAAACCAACAATTCCTTAAGTGGGGTGCAGACACTTTAAGAGATTTATAAAATTTGTTGAAATTTAAAATGATTGCTATCTACGAAAGGTGATTAAAGGTGTTGTTCGTTTATTTTCTGTAAGCAAAAACTTGGATATCATTTTGAGATTCCCGGGCCCTCTAAAGCCCGGGCCCGGGGCAATTGACCCCCTCAGCCCCCCCCTCTCGTCGGGCCTGCATATATGTATGTATGCAGATATATATCTATGTATGTATGTAAATATACCAATTAAGAATACAAAAATGAAGTTAAAGTCAAGTAGCTTTAATTGGCTTTAACACAGGAAATCTTTATATACATAAATTCAATTATAAAGTGCTGGTATAGATACGCACATTAAGCTAATTTAGGAATACAGTACTTAGCAGCGGGGAGCAACCTGTGAGACTAACATTGCAATGCATTGGAATGATACAAATATTTCAATAGACAGTGCAAAAAAAGCTGGCGAAAAAAAGAAAAAAACATGTATATACATACATACAAGTAATCTATTCTATTCGAAATAAAGAAAACACCGTTAAACATATTCTTTACCTTTCTACTTACCTTTCTCATGCCATAACCGGACTTTTTTTATTTACAGTAACGAGATTAATGGGTGGATCGGCTACAGGCTCAATGGGACATATGGGAAATATGGGCAGTCTTGGAGCATGCAGTGTTGCCGAATCAAAGCCGCTGCAATTTCCGCTAACACAAAGGAGGAAAAGGCGAGTGCTTTTCACACAAGCTCAGGTAAACAAATTTACATACAGTAAACCAACTAAATGTAAATTGGTATATACCCATTTATGTACTTACCCTGTGGGGAAAATATCTAGTTCCTAACTGGTGCGCAGCTTGTGCATTTTTCGACACTACTAGTGCGAGCTCAATCTCTTTTGCATGTTAGCAACTGGCGAATTTAACATGACGATATCATAGGCGATGTCAATTATCCACCGCTGCATTACCTATTCGATAGTTCTGAACTACTTAAAAATTCCTACAAATTCGACAGTTTTACATCTGCCACTTAAGTGCAGCATTTGACACGCTTAAAGCAAGTAGCGCGGTGGCAGAGTGGTTAGCGCGTTAGACTTTAAATCTGGCAGTGGCGGATAATATTTTTTTTTTAATTATTTTTTTATTTTTATTTTTTTATTTAATAAAAATATAAACAATATTCAAAAAGTAATAAAATACAAAAAAAAAAATAGAAATAAACCTGAGGGACCAGAAAAGGATAATTAGGGAAATATTTTATTTCATGTAATGAGAAATCATTAAGTGAATATGCAAACTTTAAATACTCTTTACATAATAAGCTTCAATAACAATCTGAGAATTGCAGAAATATGCAAAGCCGACGGTAAATCAACTGGCGCCTCTTTGGCACCTTTTCGCTAGTTCTGAACCAGAAATTGTGTTCACTAGTTATTGATTTCCCTGCAGGGTATGTATGTGCATACACACTATATAGCAAATACCCAATCCCGACCTGCTGTTACCTAAACCACACAGTTTTCCGCGATTGACGGGGCTATTGATCATAACTAGAGCAAGATATGTAGTTATGTTTCATACAAAATATATTTTTTAAAGCGGTACGTTTTGGTAACAATTTAAGTGGCAATAAAGAAAATGTTTACAATTTGTATGCACAAAACTTTGACAAAGTTTTAAAGGCTTTCCAAAAAAAAAGGAAAAAAATAGTTTTCTTAGATGGAGAAAGTTATGAAGTTAAGCAGTACTCGGAGAAACCAAATACTCATAGCGTAATGAAAATGCACGAATAGTCCGAGAAAGCCCAGGAATTGGGAATGAAAAAAAGTGTGTGTATTTTCCTCCTCTACTTGCATCTTGGCACTTTTCAAGATTTAGTCCAAAATTTCAAAAAACATTAATTGATTTGTTGCACGAGGTACCAAAGATGACGTGGAGACGAGTACCGTTATGCGTCTACTAAAATTTGACAGAATAATTTGATTTCGTGACGTCAAAATTAAATTCTTCTTCAGCAAAATCAAATGTGTGTTATTTTCATAATTATGTGGTAAATTTAAATATAGTAAATGCCCAATTTCCAACCAAATCACCATGAATGAATACTCCACACCCAAGTATCTTATCCAATACACTGTGTGCATTTGCACGCAACCAATCATATTCGGAGCTCTCCAAAGTAGAAGCATAAAAGGACTCCCAAAAAATCTCTCTATGAAGCGCTCCGAATATGAAGTGATAGAGGACTACTTTTTTATTTATCTAGTGGATCGTTTTGGTACTCTGAAAACGCTAATCTTAAAGCAACAATTTGCATACATTTTAAAACGCACTCCTCTCCATCGGATAAACTCCGTTTGGAGCCTACCTAAAAGAATGAGCGCATCGCGATGGAAGTGCTAAAGGGCATCTTCCGGATTCCTCCATGCATTTATATATATGTATGTACCTATACATAATAAGAACCATATATTTTTTAATCTAAAACCATTTACTTATGGTATATTTACATAGTTCATATTTTTCTAATTTAAGGTGTATGAACTTGAGAGGCGATTTAAGCAGCAAAGGTACCTGTCTGCGCCTGAAAGAGAACACCTCGCCAGCCTGATACATTTAACACCGACACAGGTAATTATAATTTCTTTGTTGTAGGTACATCGAAGCTAGTTCCTAGTTTATATTTCAAATAGATGAGGACATTAGTGTCATCATTCATTCATTTATACCTTTCATGAAAATGAAATAGTATTATAACTTTGAGCTGAAACCCAAATCTTGAAAGTAAAGCCGGAATTACAATAGCGCTGTGGCTGTGGCAGCGACTGTTTTTCGAAATCAGCTGATTTTTAGAAACTACGGTTTGTAATGAAGCGGCACATAATACAGCAGAGGCAGCTGGCAGCACCGCTCCGTTTAGCCCAAATTCTAAATTCGCAGCCGCTGCCTTGAATCGCAGCCAACTTCAAAGTGTTGATGTGAACTTATGTCTGTTTCCGTACTATCCAATGTAATATATTTTTTACTAATTTTGTGTTTCCGTACTTTGATGCCAGCAAGCGGGAGAGAATTTAATTTTTACTTAATTAATTTCCACTAGCAAATATTGCTGGCGGGATGCAAAAGCAAAGAAGAAGAAAGAGCAGAGGAAAAAATGAAACAAGATTGATTATTTTAATTGAAAAAAGTAGACATGAAAATGGTAAGTAAATTTATGTCACCACGTGTCCAAAGTAAAAGGAAACAGACCTAATATATAAAGAAGTCACTGCCAAATACTGCGAACGCTCTATTGTATTTGGTCTGGCAGTCACTGCTCATATTAGACGCATCAGCTGATTCCGAAAACCGTTGCTGCCCGCTGCCACATCGCTGATGTAATTTGGGCTTTACAGAATGAGAAGAATTGGACCCGCCAAAACATACTATACCGATGATCAGAATCACGAGTTGGGTCGATTAAGCCATATCCGTCTGTCTGTTTGAACGCAAACTAGTCCCTCAGATTTTGAGATAATCGCTTGTAATTCGGTATGTGAGTGTCTTTTTATGGCAAGCTGCCACCATACAATCGATTCTTCAGATATAGAAATTTTGGGATATACATGTGTAACTTTCCCATTTAAATCTTAGCTATTTACACTTGTTTTTATAATAAAACATTGCATAAAGAACCCACAGAATTTAAAGTATAAATTAAGGAAAATCAGACTATGTAACGTTTCTTTTCGCCATTCATGAAAGGTATGCAGTCTTCGGTATAGCCGAAGGCTATCGCGCTCTTATTTGTTTCTTTACAGGTATTTTTGTTTATTATTTTTATTATGTATACTTAAAAAAGGAAAGAACAATAAAAAAACAATGGCCGTGTTTATCTGCGCTTGCCACCGAAACACAATGCTCATCGCTTGTCTAAAACAATAAAACGTTTGGCATCACTGTCATACATAATTATGTAAATACACGTACCTAAAACTCTGTTGATATTTCATCTATTATACATATAATAATAGCACAAATTGTTTTTGTTTTGTTCCGAATCATAGGCACAGATACATATTTTCACTTCAAATATGAAAATAAAATTTTCTTTGCACTCCCATAAGCACTCAGATATAAAAATTTTTTATATGTATGTGCCTATGATTCATATTGAATGTGCAGAGCAAAGGCACTTTGTATAGGAGCTCGAGCACTGCCGTAAGAAATCGAAATTTACAATAACAAATTTGTAATGAAAAAAAAATTCAAAAAATGTAAGCACTGTAAAAAATTTGTATTCAAAAATTTTTCATATAAAAAATAAAAAAAATTTTTATGTATTTGATACTACCATTTGAAAATAAATTCCAAAATAATATTTTATTGGAATTCATAAAAAAAATTAAATGAGGAAAAATATGTTTCAGTGCATATACAAAATTTGTAGATGTATTGAGTTTTGTACTTTCAATACGAGAGCGTTGAGCAGCCCTGATATAAACTAAAAAAAAAATGATAATCGCCGAATTATGCGCAATAATTAATTTTTAAGCGCATATAGTTAGACAGTAGCGGACAAAAGTATACATACAGTAATGTTTCTGCCATATGCTTAATTTTAGCGGGAATTTTTAAATCAATTTTTTTTTTAAATTGCAATTCGTATATTGTTGAATTCGGAATGCGTACACTCAGGGAAAAACATTTTAAAATCAAGCATGAACAATGTTAAATCAAGTATAAACGGTCATGATTTCCAGTTAAGGTGGAAAATGCTTAATCCAAGTATGGACAATGTTGATTTTATAATGGAATTATAACATTTAACATTTTTAATTTAAGGTGGTTCATGCTTGAATTAACATTGATTCGTATTTATTTTAAAAGTGTACAATATTAAAATAAAAACGTGCAATCTTAATTTAAAGTTGTATACATCTTGAATTAAGGTGGAACGTTCTTAATTTAACACTGAACCATTTTATTTTTCATATTCCCCACAACCTCTTTATTTTTCACCACGAAACCCACAAAAAAAAATACTTATTATTATTTGCATATGAACTTGCGAATTTATTTGATACTATTAAATAATTGTGTACATACATTTACAACGTTTTCAATTTTATATACGTTTTTCCATTATTTACAGAATATAAGTGTAGGGGAGGTGTTACAAAAGATGAAATAAATATTTTGCAACATCCTCCAACTCAAACTCCTCAAGCAGCTGCGAAAATTTCTGCTCATCTTCACTTTCCTCAGCCACCAAATTTTCGGTGTCCATTGTGTACATATCAATATATTCTATTTGTTCCATTTTGATATAAAAAGTATTTAATAATAAAAATATTTCACTCCGTTTGCTTGCGTTTTACTAAATGAAAATTGCACAGAATATCCCGTTATCCAAAACACAGCGCGTTTAAGCATGGCAATTTTAATTCAAGCACGTTCTACTTGATTTAAGATTGCGCAATTTTAAATTAAAATAGCTCAACCTTAATTTGAGATGGCTACAATCTTGAAATAAAAATGAATTTTTAAATCAATATTGCCAATTTTAATTCAAAGTTGTTCATAGTTAATACAAGATAGTTTTATTAAAAATTGAGCATTGTAAGATTAAGTATGATCGTACTTGATTTTACAATGCATTTTTTCTCTGAGTGTAACGGATACCAGCCCTATGCTTCTTTGCGACCAAAGACATATTTAATTTGGTTTCGAATTTGCCGATCACAAAACAATACAGTATTATATGCGCAATAACAATTTTTCAAAGCTCGATTGTGTTATTATATTAGGGTGGTCGTGTTGCACTTCACCACTGACTAAGCACATACATATGTATGTCCATATGTACTCTGAAAAAATACCCGTAGTTAAACCAACAACTTTCGGCTGTTGAATCTCCGTCTTTGATTCAACAGCAAAAGTATTTGTTTTTACAGCAAAGTTTTTGATCCAACAATTTATTCAAAAACGAGCGTTGTTGATTCAAAAACTTGCTTGCCTTTAAAAAATTTTTTGTGAGAAAATATTTTTTTGTGAGAAAACCAACAAAAAAAATAATGATGGAGAGAAGATGAAGAGAAAAATCCAAAAAAAAGTTAATTTTTAGCAACAATTTTCTCCCCGTTGTTGATTTAAAGGCAAAAGTATTTGATCCAAAAGTTTCCGTTGTAAACAAAACTAATGAGAACAAATTTTTTTAAATTTTGTTTTTACAATGATTCAAATAATTCATGGATTCCTTTTTAGGAAATGGAAGTATAAATATGTTACTACAATTCAATATAATGTTGAATGTTCCACTATGTGATGATTGGATAGAATTTCAGGTTGATGTCATGGTTCGAATCCGGAGGAGAATATAAAATAAAGATGAAAAATCAGAATCAGAAATAAAGATAGCAACCAGTGAATGATAAGAAGGAGAGAAAAATAGGAGAACAAGCGGAGGCTACATATTTGCAGTTGGGACCCGGGCGGAGAGAAGATGAAGAGTAAAATGCCAACAAAAATTTATTTTTAGGTGAAAATTTTTTCCAACAATCTCCATTATTGACTTAAATCAACAACGCTCGCACCTTTGAAACAACAACGGAGCGTTGTTGGGCACATTTCAACTGCGGAAAGTAGTTGATTTAACAGCGAAAGTCTTTAGATTTACAACGTTTTTTTTTTCAGAGTACAACTTTTTATGCGCATATGCCCATATTTATGTACTGTGTTGCATTCACTGATGTTACCAATATTACATATTCGGCAGTATATTGTTCAGAACTTTAGTATATTAAAAGTTTTTTTTAACACACAAAATCAAAATTGCTCCGTGTGGTTTTCAATAAAAGCAAAACCAATAAATGCTGCTGCATCCTTGTTTATATATGTATGCGTACGTATGTTCATACGTACATACATGTATGCGCAATAATAAACATCCACTTGAGCGTGAACGTGATCGAACAATAAAAATATAGTTCGGGCATTTCATATCATTCTGATGCATCCAGTTTTTTTTTATAATATATTTTTGGTTTTTTGTTTTTTTTTTTTCTTTCAACAACAAAGAACAATTAATATAAAATAATAGTCATGTAGCAGAGCAAATATTCGTGCCTACTTACCTACCCCTAAACACAACATAGAATGAAAAATTTCTATTGTATTATCATGTCTCCCCTAAAGGGATACTTACATAAATGTGTGTGCCTCAATTCGTTTGTCATATGACCAAATCTTATGTATAAATTCATTCATATATTTAAATACACATCTACACATATACATATTAGTTGTATATCAGTATGTATTTTATGTATGTGTGTATGCATGTGCCATAATTTAAGAGATCCTTAGATTCCCGAATTTTTTTTTTTTTTGTTATAGCGGTTTATTGATCAGAATAGATGCTTTCAACAAAATGCGTTAAATGTTATTGTTCTCTGCAAACAAAGACTGCGGTTGCTAATTTTAATCAAAACTATAAAATCAAAAGAATTCTTCTTATACATATACCTATACATATTTTTGTACGTAAGTTTGTTTATGTAATCTTTTGCGGATAACAAAATCGATTATGACACGTACTCCATATATGGGTAATTATTTTCACATAAGTATCGCACCGTTCCCAAAAAAATTACTTTTTTATTTCTCAATTAGTTTTTTTTTAATATGACAAAGTATAATTTCGCTGGATGAAAGCACTTTAAAGAAGCTGGAACCTATGTATATGTATGTACATATTATAATTGCGCGATTACTTAAAATCTAATAAAACACATTTCTAGACTATTAAAGTTAATTTGTTTGGAATTATTTATAATTAATGCCAATCTAACGAAAGCGATTTGTGAAATTTTCCAATGATTGATTTTCCATTCATACATTTTATATTTGAACATTTCTGAGTTCCTGGCGCGCATGAAAACTTGAATTCTATACATATTCTACTAATTAGCTTTAACTTTACTCATTCTATCAACAAATAAAAACAAAAATCACTTCCTTTATTGAAGTTGATGACAGTTTTACATCTTTGCAGGTTAAAATCTGGTTCCAAAATCATAGATATAAATGCAAAAGACAAGCTAAAGAAAAGGCGATGGCAGAGCAAAGTCAGCAAAACCAGGTAAGTTATATACAAAATAAATATAAAAACATATATATTTAACATCAAGAACTGTTCCTTAAACCCAATTTTATGCACTCGTTTTACAATTCCGATTTCAAGCTTAAATTTAACTAAGTAGTAAGTCCCCGACTGCCCCTGTCTGTGCCGAACACTTCAAACTTGCTTTTGTGGGTTTCAAGCTTCGTGTCCTTAGTGAAGAAGTCGTTCCTCAAAATATCTACATACATATATGTATGTATATCTGAACAAATGGTTGCTTGGGAACTGATATGTATATCTTGTAGAGTTCTGATTTGGCCGACTTTCAATTATCGTCTCCTTAGTTGACGCTTAACTGCCTAAACGAGTTTGGCCGAGTCCAAAAAATTTCCACAGTCGTTTCTGCTCCTGTCGATGCGATGCCTCCATACAGTTTGTGCAAATCAATTTTAAATTTCCTTCGATAACTGCCGCCGCCAATGCGCTATGGTCTATAAGTTAAGTTAAGATAAATTGGCCAGGATAGAGTGATCCCTCATATAGACTACATATGGTCCTTAGTGTTGCCATTTTCTGAATACAATTTTTTGTATTTCTTCAGAGCATTTTTTTGACCACTAAGATTCCACAACTGCGGTGAGAGTAATCCCCAAAGGCCCCACCCACGCGTCACGGTGCGGCAACTCAAAAGGTCCTCGATCCAGCGCCGAATAATTGGGCGTATTCCGATCCATTCGAGCACCTCCAAACAGCGCCTCAGCAGAGACGTTGCTAAAGGCACCCGAAATATCAAGAAAGACAACTATCGCGCTCTCTATCACCCCAGCGGGTTAGGGGGCTTAAAATATACCCGTGGTAAGGAATGCCTGTCGTAAGAAGCGACTAAAATCCACCGGGCTTGAACCATGACTGAGGCCGTCTCGCACCTCCTCCCCTGACGACTGGCTCCTTGAGGGGCCTTTGCTAGTCCCCCGCGGTCTCCCCCTGCAGTCTGCACTGGCGCAAGCACAAGAAGAGGCATTGGCGAGGAGTGACGAAGGTACATTGCACAGGCAACCTCTTGGAGGTTTCAGCCGAGGATTTTTGCTGCCCATATGATCTATGTATAAAACTTCCGAAGAAATTTTTTGCGGCTTCCTAGTTTCGCTTTCTTTGATACGAGTAAAAGTAAAACTTTTGCATATAGTATGTATGTAGATCTATTTATTTGTTTTAAATTAAGTACATATTTATTTTAATAATTTTAATTTCAGTTGTGCGTTTCTAAAATACAAATAGTTTAATTTAAGATAAACACACATACATACGTAAATGTTTATTTCTTAAACAATTGCAGACATCTAGTTCGCCAAGACGTGTCGCAGTACCTGTATTGGTTAAGGATGGCAAACCCTGCGCTGGTAGCAGCACAACAGCACAATCTCAAGTCGGTGGTACGTCTAGTACTGTCAACAATAGTAATAACAACAATGCCAATATAAATGAAAACAATGGTACGGCAGAAGTAAATAGCAGCATCACAAGTGGCTTAAACCTTATAACAGCAGAAACAACGAATTCCCATTCACCAGACACGTCAAACTCACTCATAGCCAATTATAATGGGGCGCTCATAGGAAATAATCAAATACAACAACAGTCGTGTAATAATTCTTTAATGTCAAATAGTTTAGCAATGGCATACCGCAATCAAAATAATTTTATATCAAACGGCCATCAACAACAGTGCGCGGGGTATTTGCCTTTGCAAGGTAGAGCGTGGTAAAAGGCTGTATTGAGCAAAAAAAAAAAAAAAAAAGAACAGACACCCACAATGTATTAACTAAGATAGTACATACTTTAAATTTCATAATGGAACTCTGCGGTTCTGCACTTGTGCAAATCTCAAAACAAAAAAAAAAGAAACTTTCGCACAACATATGTATGAACGTTGGTAAAAGTGTAATATGTATGTCCAAACATATACATACATATATGCATATGTGTACATATATAAAAATAATCTAATCCAAATACCGCCAATCGCAATATTCATTTTATGATTCCTAGGGCAAAAAAGAAAAATTAAATAAAACGCATTCCTTGAATGCATAGTTGATTGTTTTAAGAAAAATAATAATTTGATATTTAAATCTTTTATTTTTATTTTTTTAAATATCAATCATTAGTTTTTCTACTACTTCAAAAATGTACCGCCGCACTGATAACACTTTGCCGCGGAAGCATTTAAGGTGATATGGGCTCAGCCAAAAAAGATTCCAGCTGTTTTTACGGCTCATTCGGTTATACTTTCAATTCATGTTTAGTTCTTAAATATTCTTCTCAGTTGGCGTTTATTTGTCCAAGCAGTTTATTCTGCTTAAAAGCTGACCATGGCAGGTCAAGTCATTCTAAACTTCATGTTAACAACGCCTAAATTTCTCCTCTATTCAAATCGACAGATGTATACCTACTTTTAAGTGCTTAAAATGTTTATCTATTGCATTGCATGAAATTGCAGTCAGTGCAGCAGCAGGATTATATTTTGTTAATGGCGTTGAAAGCTCGACGAATTTATCACAAAATCTGCGCCGATACACACCGTCGCAAATGCACAAATGTGATGATTAATTTTTTCAAAGGACATTCGTACATTCATACATTTGAACGATCTGGGCAATTTTAGAGTAAAATTCTCGTTTTTCGGTATTCGATGTCTGATGTTTCATCTTGTGCAGTTGTTTGGCTTAGTTATTGACTATACCTTCTGACGGCGCAGTTTATCCTTGAAGCTTTGTTGGGTGCATCACCTGAAAAGCTATGTATGTACATACGATTGCACAGAAATTGTTTTTCAGTTAGAATAACTAAAAAAAACTAAAGCAAGTGTAAAAAGAAATCATTATGAATTCATCCAAAAAGTTTTAACCCTCGTAGTAATAACCGGTAGTTCACAGTAAATATTTATACACATCTGTACATACATATATAAAGTATATGTATCACGAAATAAGTTTTATTTTTTAACCAAAAAAAGTATAACTCAATATATAATTATGTATGTATATACTGTCAGCTATTAATTAAAATCTAAATGTAATTATTATGTAGCTATAATTTGTATAGTATTTTATTTATTAAAAAAAATTTTAATTATGAAAAATTAATATAGAGCATGAATAAATATAAAAAAATTGTTCTTCGATATTATTTGAAAGCCTTTTACTCTTTTCATTGAAATTTTTTAAATTATGTACGTTTTGATTTTTTATTTTTTTTTTTTTTTTGTAATAAAGAGTGATATAACTTTTTTTGCTAATCTAATTTTAGTGTAAAATGCCGAAATAAATATATGTATGCAGAGTGCATTGTTTTTAAATTAGAAGTATTAAACTGGCACAAAACAAAGCTTCATAATCACGCTTATACTTTTATTTACCATGGTATTAAAAGATTCGGGTTTCTTTTTTTTGATTTCTTACTTATCCAAACGTACATATACATATGTACATTAGAGTGCGTTTAAAATTCAAATTAACGATATTTTAATGTATCGCCCCCTCAATCGGTCAAAGATATCACAAATAAATTTTGGTCCCGATTGGTGGCGGTTAAGGCTGAGGTAAAATTTCAGAAAACTCTATGAAGGGTCAAAAAATCAAAATACTTTTTTAATTATCTAATACTCAAAATCAATACTTCTTACCCTGACGAATATAAATTTAGGTCCCAATTGATGGCGGTTTAGTGCTGTTTTAAGGGGGTCAAAGTTCAGATAACCATATGCGACACTAAAATTGTAAGTCTTCTATGGCAATCTGAAAACGCCCTCGAAACATCACAAAACTGTCATCAATCGGTACCAAAAACATTTGTTATCCTTGGGTATAGAAGCATTGATTTTGGATATTAGATTGATATTCTGAATTTTGATCTCAATGCGCCACGTCTCCGCCACCAATCATTACCAAAATTTATGTATGCTATCTTAGAGACCATATTACTAATGATTTAGGGGGCGATACAGTCCTTTTATGAATTTCTTTTTTGTTGCTTGCTTTTATGAGCTTTTATTTTTTTCATACAAATTAAACGCACTCTAATGTATGTATGTACATAGACAAGCAATAAAATCACAGATCATCCCTTCCCTGCTACTGTGCCCATAAATGACGTACATACAATTAATCAAAGGTGGATGGACACTCATAAATTCGAGTACCTGATTTTGTCGTCAAAAACTTAGTCTCCATGACTAGGCACCCTTAAAATTACTTAAAACCAAATCGATTGGTAATAGTACAGCGTCTCTGGGCAGCAGAATAAATACATACGTATGTAAATATGGTAAGTCCTTCTTAGTACACGTATGTGTTGATGTATGCACATAATAACCCTCAAATTCGTGCACGTGTCCTCTGGCACGTGTTTAACATCCAGGTTAAATTTACAGTTTTATTAATCGCTGATTAGTAATGGAACGTATTATGAAGTTAAGTAAACACTTCATCTACAGATATGAGCCCAAAATTTATATAAAGCGCGCCTCCTTTTTCAAATATGATGAATTAAAACGGTTTAATATTATTCTCCAATCCGCACACAACACACATGTGCACAAACATCTGCACGTACATATGTATGTATGTTGCAGATGGATAACGACCCAACGACAATAACTGACAAGGTAGTGTGAAATGATTTTTCAAGGTCTAACTTCGCTTTGATGCTTCGTCAACGCCTGTTAAGGATAAATCAATTTAAGAAATTAATTGAAATAAATATTGACTTTAAAATTTGTTTCCGCAACTGCGAATAACAATAAAAGATTGAAATCATACATATTTACATACAGACATAAATGTGTGGTCAAATTTCTTTGAAGTTAAATACGCTTGACCAAATTCTTTTATTAAATTAATAATAAAAAAAAAACAATTCAGATGTAAAGGTGAAGGAAGAGATTTAGATTGGCCGAGCAGTTATGATTGTAAAGCTCTGATAGGAGCGTGGTCAAATAAATGGGAATAAATAATGACATATGAAGTGATCCTTTTCCAAAACAGATACAAACGTAACTTGATGTTGTGACGCTTCGGCAAAGAGGTCGCGCAACATCAGTATATCCTACAAAACTGCCACCTTTTGATTGATTAATTATTTTATTTTTTTCAACAGCTAACTGGTAGAGTAATTAATATAGCTGGGGAAACGACCCGGATTTATATGTATATCAAACCAAATATTGTCCTACAGCTGTTTTTTAGTTCTTCTGCGAAGAGTTTTTGCTGTTACAACAACTACACGATACATAGGTAAATAATTTTACATGCAAACAAAAAAAAAAAAAAAATAACTATCGGACTGCTCCTCACTTCTTGGGAAAAAAATATTTGCATAATTTCCTACCTATAGTACGTATTTGATTGGTATCTCTTATCAAAGCCAAAAACCAGTGATGCATTTGTTTCTCGGTAGGGAAAGAGCAATTAAGAAAAGATCAATCAAAAGCAGCTTTCTTAAGACTTTGTTGTTGTTGTTGTTGAACATTTGTGTGTGAACGTGCGGACAATAGGTTTAGCATTAGACTAATTGATGCCAATAAGAACTTTTATTATTCACACTCACAACACGGTATGGCGCTTCCATGGAGGAACAATAAAGGAGAATGCATAAGATCAGCTGACTTCTTCTTCAATCTTCATAAACACACACGAACACAAGCATTTTTTTGTTGACATATTCCACACACACACGCACCCTAGCATTTGTGTGGCCCCTACATCTGTCAAATTCTTCTACATTCCTCTTTGCATGACACTTCTCGGCCCACTATGTATGAAGGTATGTCGTTATGCATTCTCCTTTATTGTTCCTCCATGGGCGCTTCTGTTCTCACACGCATTTGCTGATATACCCCATGCTGAGAGCAAAGATGTTTACACATCAAAAATTCTACGGAATACCCCTGCAAAAAATATGCGATCAATCCCGAAAGAGATTTGTCCTCGATTGATCTCTTTCGAGAACAATCGGTCCACAATTAGTCCCCGATTTTTCCCGTACGGGTATAAATGTAGACTCATTGTAGACCAATTGTTCTCGAACGGGTATAAATGTAGACTAATTGTAGACCAATTGTTCCCTAACGGGTATAAATGTATATTAATCGCTTTCATCCCGAACGGGTATAAATGTAGATTAATCGCTTTCATTCCGAACGGGTACAAATCTAGATTCCTTAAAGGTAGACATTTTACAAAAATATGCTATGTATTTAAAAAATTGTAGAACAACCGGTAAAACGAATTGAACACCCTTTTTTAATAACAATTTTAACAAAATGATGCCTAAAATATCCTATGAAAAAATCCTTTACATTACGCTCATATAATGCATACTCAAAACTCAAAACTTAAAATTTTTTAAATTTATTTATTGAGATTTTTTTACAAAAGTAGAACATTTTTTAAATATGCATGAACATTAACAATTTTTTAAGGAAAAGTCTACATTTGTACCCGTTCGGTATGTTAGTGATTAATCTACATTGGTACCCGTTCGTGTATACAAGTTGAACAATTAGTCTCTTCATAGGACATGCTCGAACAAATGCGATCAATTCACTCCATATAAAGGGATGTAAAATTGTATTAGTCGCATGCTCCCTTGCGATTGATCCCGGACACGTCCCGGATTAATCGCATTTTTTGCAGGGACATTATACAAACATTTTTTAGTGTATGCGTGATTGATAATTGTTCCATATTGTAACTCCCAAGTATCGTTTAAAAATAAATGAGTAATATGAGGGGAAAAAATTTTATTCTGTATGTATTTGGAAAGTTAAACCATTAAAAATTATTTATTTCTTCCTCATAAGTGGAAGTACGAAGAATTTTTTTTTAATTGAAAAAATAAATTCCAGAAGCTCATTGCCTACTGTTTTGGCATTACGATATACATCTACATTAATAAAAATAAGGAAGAAATAAAAAAATAAAAAATAAAAATGATTTCGGCCGATTTTCTTTTATTTCGAGAAAATCATGAAAAACCAATGCCTACCTTTAAATGTGGCCGCTGTCGAACCAAAATGCTGTGAAAAGCATATCAAAAAATTTTAAATTATTTTCTAATTAATTAAAACCCATTGTACGTTGCTGAATTTTTTTTTGGAGAAAAATGGAAATTTTTCAAATAAAAATCGTAATTTAAGCGAAAAAATCGTCGATTTCTTGTTTCGTTCTTATTTTTACTAAAAACGCGTTATAAAAAAAAAACAAATTTTAAAGAGAAAAGAATTCATACAGATACGTATATATGTAATTAAAACCATATTTAGAAAAAAATTGTGCACATTTATCTAAACATTCCACCTATACAATGATAAAAAATTACATTGAAAAATATACAAATATAAGGATTTATTTCATGAAGAAAACCATTTAATTATTGTGTTGAGAGGTTTGAGGTTTTTAATAGTTATTTATTTAACAAAAAAAAAAAATTATTGAGCGAAAAATCGTTATTTGTTAAGAAAAATCGTCTAACTGACGATAAAACCGCCAATTCGGCAACGCTTCCGCCGGCAGTGAACACCATACCCTCCAAATGTATTTCTGCCACGAAAAATTTTGTAAAGAAATGCATTCGTCCTTTGATGCCCATAGAAAATGTGTAGGTCCACCCAATTAATAACAAAAGGTTTAGCTTTAGGTGTCCAGCCTTTTAGCCTTTATAGATAAGGTAAGGTTGCCGTAATATAGAAAAGCAACCTTGTCATCTATTTTGTTGTTACCCATTTTAATATTTGAATTATCAGACAACCATTGTCAAATTTGCTAATCAACACATACACACTATATAATGAATGAAAAAGTCAGCTGTTTCTAGTAAGACAACCTTATTTATCTATTTTTCATTACCATATATGTACGTTGTTCATAACAAGGTATTAAAGGCCAACAGGGCCGTAGCTAGACTTAAATTTAAGGTAGGGCAGCGTTGGTTTAAGGTAGGGCGGAAGTCAGTCTTGGCACTACCACCATTGAGCGCTAGGTCAGTTTTGGCAATTGACATGCATGTGAATAGAAATATAATTAATGGAAGATAGCGACCAACCGCATAACGCAAATAAGCGAGAGGCAAAATTGAAGCCGAAAATAGTATAAAAAATGTAATGCAACAAAAAAATTTTTTAAATTTTTAATTTTAATTTAATTTCCTTCGATTATTCCATACCGAAGAGAGCTATGATCTTTAAATTTGGTATGTGGGTCGCCTGTAGGTATGCACGCAAGGTGAGAAAAGAACTCTCGAAAATGATTAAACGATAACCATAGAAAATTTAGACACCCCATTTTTCCAACGAGTAAAATAAGGTTGTTCTCTGTGTCTAATATTTTTGCCGAGATATCATGATATCTTGAGAAATTTGCCACACAGAGAGAGCGCACCTTTAAGAAAATAAAATTCTAACTGACTTCATTGTGAACTAGCATGTTAGTCATATTCTTTCCGCTCTTTATACAACTGTTGTCGCTTTGCTTTACTTGCTTCAATTTCGAATTAATTAATTTTTTATCTGAATAAAATAAAATACTTAAAAAAAAAGAACTAGAAACATAAATTGAAATTCACTTCTCATAGAAGACCATTGTGAATGTAATAAAATGGTTGCATTTCCCGTGATATTTTTCTCATGATATCACATATCACGGGTTGGGGTATGAGAAATTTGCCGAAGCTCCAAATTTGACAAGACGTGTATTTTGTTGTTGTGCTCGGCAAATTTATCACACTTATGTCATCTCGGCAAATTTTCCAGGCCAAAATTACATAGAGAGAACAACCTTAATGTTTTAGATTAGCACACAGCCTTAGAAATCATTTCCGCGATTTTGGTGTTGTTCGCTCACAGTGAGATTAGTTTTTGTCAGAAAACTGCCGAAATGAACCATTCCTTTAACCAAACTACAAAAATTTGATAGTCTTATTTAATTATATCTGTGATGCAGGGTGGATTCTCCATATCATACATTGCAACCGCAATAATTTTTTATCTCAAACAAACAAAAATTTAATTATAATAACACTGTAGGGAGGTCAAAATATGACAGCGAAACGCCGAGACACCCCCACTTAATTTTTGGCTGTAGAATACGATGGCGTTTTCAGAAAGTTTATAAACTTTACTTAGGTTTTGAACCCTTTTCTCACGTAAGGATTTTGACGGTTGTTCTTACTTAATTGGGGCATTCTAAATTCAATGCCATCATTAGTTTTTCCAAGCTGGCTCCGGTTTTTGAGATAACGGTATTTAAAAAGTACCATTAAGATGGACTTTTTTGTTAATAACTCAGTCAGTTTATGAGCTAAATTGACCAAACTTTGCACATGACAAAACTATTGTTTGAAAACAATTGAAGCATACTTTTAGGTATAATTTCGAGAAAAATTTTATGAAAAATTAACAAAAAAATTATTCAAATGCGTATAAAATCCTCAAACATGCATGTATAATGAGTAATAGTTCTTTTAATTCTCTGTATTTCATATCAAAGGCTGAAAAAACGAACATTTTGAACCCGACCCCCTCAAAAATTTTTCAAATTTGAATTTTTTTTTCAGTGTAATATAGAATTTTTACAGTATATGTTTTCAAAAGATGATTTTAATACCTTTCTAACGGTATAAAAATTTTTTAAATCGGTTGATTAATTTACGCGTGATATCAAAATATAAGAAAGCCAAGAGATGCATTTACTTAAATAAATTAAAAAAAAAAAATAAAGAAAAAGGCCATTTTAGTTTTCAGATATGTTATATATATTAAATAGACCTTTCCAAAAAAAAGTTCTTATTTTTCAAAATCGCTTGATCTTTGAAGTGTTTTTTCAGTTTCAAATTTTATTTTGAAAAACATTTTTTTTTCAGTGTACTAAAACAAAAAAAAAATTTAACAGTGTATTTTTTTGAGAGCTAATTTCAATACCTTTCTAATGGTATGAAGATCTTTGAAATCGGTAAAGCCATTCCCTAGTAATCGCACTTTAAAAGTACCTATTATCACAATTTTTCGAAAATGCAATTTCTAAAAATGAGGTTGGGTTTGTGTAGGTAAGATGTACCTCAATGCAAAATTTCATCAAATTCTGAGGGGGTCGGGTTCAACGCATATTGGGTTTGATATGAAATTCATCATATATGAGTTATTGGGCTTGAAAAAAATGCCTATGGTGAAATTGCAACTTTGGTTGCACAAAAGTGCAATAACTGATGCAGATACGTGGAAATCGTATATGAGAAAATTTTTCACCTATTCATTTTGAATAAAAGTTTTTATGTTGCTTTTTCACGCAGAATGACTATTTTCGGAGTTATAAAAAAATAAAAGTGCAAAACCATATATCTGAACAATCAGTTGTATGGGAGCTATATGTTATAGAGACCCGATCTTGACAATTTTCAGGAAATAGATTAAGGTCAATACAAGTACAAATTCTACAAAGTTGCATGTCCTTAGCTGTTTAAATAGCGAAGCTATGCCCCAAAATGTCCACATCTGAACAATCGGTTGTATGACAGCTATATGTTATAGTGACCCGATTTCAATTATTTTCAGAAAAAGTTAGGGTAATGCTAAAATATGGTCATGTGCAAAAGTTTGGGTAATTTAACTCATAAACTGACTGAGTTATTAACAAAAAAGTCCAAATTGATGGTAATTTTTAAATACCGTTATCTCATAAACCGGAGCCAGAACTGTTCGACAGAACTGTTTGAAATAAATTTAAAAACTTTGGCGTATGATTTTTTTTTTGAGTCACTGTATATATTTTTCAATAAAATCGACTTTTAACTAGAGCCCTAGATACCCGGGTATCGAGCAATTCGATCTGATCGTTTTTGTTTGAAGCCCGTTTGTTGTTCAAATGCCCGTACAAACATTCGAGTATTCGAGCTTACAAACAAAAAAATGTGTATCGGAAAAACAAAAATAAAAACAACTACATATAAAGAAAAAAAAAAATAAACAAAAGAAAAAAACAAACTTCAAAATACCCGAATTGTTCAAATGCCCGTACAAAGATACGGGTAATAAACAAACAAACAACTCTTCGAGCATTTGAACAACAACTGTTCGGGCTACTCGAAAATGTTCAAAAAAAATCGAGAGCTCTCCTTTAACACAAATTATTAAAATTTTGCATTAAACCATGGTATAAAAATTCAGAAGGTAATTTCACTTTAAACTTTTTGACGGCTATTGAATTTTTCTGAAGTATCTTTTTTGTAAACATCATGAGTGAGGCTGCCATATTGTAAAAATATAAAAATAGAGATTTTTTAAGAAAATTTTGGTAGTTTTAGTTTTAGTTGAAGAAAGCTCAGAAATTATCAAAGAAAGTCATATATTATTATAAGGGATGTGAAAAGTGAGAAGTATTTGGCTCGAATATTTAATACAAAGCCTTACGCAATACAACAGACAGAGCATTTAACAAAGAAGTAAGGCTGGAGTCATCGTTATGTCCGAACAAATTTTTTCTTTACATTTTGCTCGTCCTTTTTCACTTCTATCTTACAGAAAGGGAAGGGAAGGAGTACAATACAAGCAAAAATTTGGTGGAACAGAAATGCAGAATTCAGTTTAAAAGAAACAAGAAGCTATATTTTGAAGTTCTTTATTAAACTCATTTAAGTTGTATTTTTTTTTCATTTTTTTTGTTTTTGTAATCTTTTTTTTTTCAACAGGATGTCTTCGAGATATTTTCAATTAACGTATCTACAGCTTCGAGATTTTTGTTCTCAAAGCTTTCCACTAATTTCACTCTAAAAAATACATATTTGTATATGTAACGTTTTGTTGTTTGTGCTACTAATATCGCTAGCACCGAAATGCACTGAGCACATCAACGAGTTCTTTGGAAGATCAACTTCCTCTATTTGGCACGCTTGAAGCCATTGATTCCTTATAAACGGAATTTCTGGAAACCTAAAAAACTTCACCGCATGGCCTTTGCAAAAGTGCACGGTATTTTCGCATCCCCTGAAGAGGCAGCTCATTTTTCAAATCTTCTTTCACAAATTACGCGTATGAAAGTAAATTTATTTATTTATTTAGTTTGCACAAATCACAATTGCTTTTTTGAAAATAAATTAACTTATTTTCACAAACTTCAGATTTCGGCCCAAGAAAACATTTGCTGCTGTTTACTATGGTAGCATGATTTCAATGAAATGTCATAAATTCAATAAAAGTCAAATGGCTAAGATGGCTGCCTACTTCAATAAGTGATTTTACCTTCTATTTTTCTACCATGCATTAAACAAGCAATTTGGAATAGATGTACACAATAAAATATTTTTGGCCGCATAAAACTTGAAAATATACCTATGTGCTACGGTTATAAATAATAATTTTCTTATATAATTTAGTTTTTTAATATTCCATTTTGACAGACATTAAGTAAAATCTCAAGTTCAGATACTCTTATACATTGCATATTTATTCCCATTGTAGTTTATACTAATATTATTTGATTAAGATGATAAGTAATTGAAAGAAAACTTGAAATTTTAATAATTGGCGTTACTTTTCTGTTATTAGCATGTTAATAACAGCTATACCGTATAATAATTGTAGCGTTTGTTGAGCCGTAGGGAAGTGCAGGAACCGTAGGAATTTTACCACAAAAGAGCGAATATAAGTACAAATAATGTAAATTGTGGTAAAATTCCTGCGGTTCTTGCACTTTCCTACGGCTCAACAAACGCTAGAATTATAAGTAATACTTCGTGAAAAAGCGCTAAATTTCGAATTACCAATTTCGAAAAATTACTATTCTCATTGATTTTTTCCTGAAAAAGAAATGTATGCTAATAAAGTCAAAGATGGTTTTATGTTCAAAACAAATCTTTCGGGGGGGGGGGGGGGGGGGGGGGGGGTTTCAACTATAGGTTGAAAAGAGACAAATACTCCCTCAAAAATAATTTGATTGACATTAAACTTCAAACTAAATGAAAATAATATTTATTTCAAAAATTAATTTTATTAGAAATTTGAATTTAAATTACAGAAATAAAAAAGTTATGAAACTCAAAGGGCAGAATAGCTGTGTATTCCATGTTATAAAGGGAAGCCAGTACGCAATATAATTTTTCTTGCGGACTTCCTCTTTACCCTTACGGCCAAAGCAGAAGCTTGCAAGAGGCAAATTTAAAATTTGTATTTCCATATATTTTTTATTTTAAATATAATTTATTTAATGGTTGCCAAATTGGAAAAATTGTCAGAAAAAATTACCGAATGCCAAAAAACCTACCGAAATACAAGCTGGCTCGTTGGTTTTTAATCGCCTAGATGGTATTTTGTTTGGTTTTTTTCAATATAGCTTGCTCGCTTGCACCAACGCAAAACTGTGTTTGACCATCTCCTTCACACAAAAAAACCTGGTAGAATACCAGAAAAAAAATGTTGTGTCATATGGGCTTTAATGAGATTAGGGCGTTCATTGTGACAAAGTAAAAGGCGTAACTGCTTGCCCAGAATGGTGTGGCTGTAGTACGTAGTAAGAGCTGTCAAAAGTTAAAACAGTACAATTGCATTGCAATGCCCCCAATGTGTAGCTGTGTCTGTAGCGTGTAGTTGTGGCTGTAGTAGAAGTAGAGTTAACTTTAACTTTGTAGCGCGCTACAGTGTGACAGCTCAATTTTTTAATGACGGAAATTCGAAATGAAGGACGAAGAAACGGAAAAATGAATTGAACTTGTAAAAAATAAAGAGTTTTTATGGAATTTAAGGAATCCCCTGTACAAAAATATAAAAAAGATGACATATATGAGATACACTGAGCTACACCATTGTGTTCACATTTTCGAGCGTTGCCACAAAATCAGTCATCAGCTGATGTAGTAAGCTATGTAGTCCGTAGCTGTAGTACAACATTCTGGGCAAGCAGTAACGCAAAACGTAACAGGTTTTATGTGGCATGTCACAATTGATATGTTCGCAGCTTTAAACCTTTAAAAACTTGTAGGAAAATATCGATTTTGAAATTAGTCGATATCTTCCACACATATCAAGGTTTTCTCTAGAAACTCGATACAACTCTATCGATAAGCGATAGTTTTCCACCTGTGCTTAGTTGGCGAAACAGCTGATTCATTACGTTGGCTGATAAAGAGATTTTATATTCGTGAACGCTATGCAAGGCAGTGTTGAGTTATTAGAAAAATTACGGGCGCTTATGCGAGACTATAAGCCTCAGAAGTTATTTGCGTATATTGTTCCTAGCGAAGATGCCCATCAAAATGAATACATTTGTAAACATGATGCGCGCAGAGCCTTTTTAACTGGGTTTGACGGATCAGCTGGCACAGCAGTTGTTACGGAGAGTCAGGCCTTGTTGTGGACAGATGGAAGATATTACCAACAAGCAGAAAGGCAATTAAACTCCAGCTGGAAACTCATGAAGGATGGTTTGCCGGCTACACCATCGATGGGCAAGTGGCTTGCACAGAATATACCAAAATATAGTAATGTTGGTGTGGACCCAAGTCTCTTCTCTTATCGACAATGGAAACCTTTACAAAAAGAATTGAAGGCGGCAGGTAATTTAATTTTGTATGTGGTTTTTTAAATTAACCTTAACCCGAATAACCCTGAAGCTTGTTTGCAAAGATATTGTGCTGAATTTTTGAGGATTGGTGATTAGGACCATGAATAAGATGCATACAAAAATTGACATCGGTAAGTGTCCTGGATCCTGAGATATGTCCTGTTGCCATATGGCAACGCCAGGGCTGGTAGGGTACAGGTTTTTTTTCTAGGAAAATGTATTGAAAATTCATATTTTTTGGGCGTTTTTGACCAGAATGAAGAACTGAAAGACTTTTACAATGATGAAAATTTCTTTTTTAGTGATTTTTCATAAATAAAACACTAATGTAATGTATAGTATGACTTGAAATGCTTCAAACAGATTCTAACGTTGTATTTGTTGCATTGCGTTCGAAATATTGAACTGCATTCATCGCCGGCACATCTTCGTTTTTTATCAAGAGGCACAACGATTCAATTATAACACATTGTGGTTTCCAGGCTGGTACTGCATTTGCGTTTGGCACTTTTGACTTGAATAACATCGAGATCCAAGGTTTCAATCGCGCCTTCAAATCTGTCTACACGATCGCCACTGGAAAATTCAATTTTGCTCGATGTTGTCCAGCAAATAAATTGTCAGTTATGCCCCGTAATCATCATAGCTTGCATTATCTTCAACGCTGCTTGCTCCTTCTTCCGGTGGTTCTATGAATATACTAACTACCTGCTGATCTCCGAACCAAAGTCTTCTAGATAGACTAAGATATCATTCAGCGATATATTTATATACGAGAAAATCAATTGATTTCAGTAAAAAACCATATATAATACTATAAACAACGGCAAATGGCCGGAAAATTTAAAAAATCTTTCAGCAAAAAACCTGTACCCTATCGACCCTGGCGTTGCCATATGGCAACATGAGCAAAAAAAAAACAGCAAAAAAAACCATCTCAAACTAAATTTTTTACACTACTTATTTTCTTTTCATGAATTTTGACTAAAAACCTTTTCAAGCGATGCAACTCGATAGTGTTTTTGCTTTTTTTTAAATAAATTATAGTCACTTACTTATTACGTCTGCTGATTTTTTGTAATTTTTTTCACTTTTTTTGTTTCACTCAATTTCACAATGTTATAACTATGAAATCTTTCACTCAAATTTTATGTTCTATGCAGCAAGTGTTAGCGCCGATATTTCTGCGTCATAACGGTTATCGCACACCCTTTTGCCTGAATTCATTCAGTTTTTACAGACTTTCAAAGGAACCTCTCATTGCGTTGCCATATGGCAACGCCAGGGTTATTCGGGTTAATTAGTTGAATATATGGCTATATACTCAAGGACTGCCGTAAAATAACCGTGGAGTGTTTTAACCATAAAAGGTCCAAAGTTCCAAACTACTATCTTATAAGCTTTAAAAATGATAACGGCGTAAAGGTAGAAATTATTGTTATTGTTGTGTATATAAAGATATAGCGGATGTTTTATTACTGCCATTAAATATTAAAGATAACACTCATACGAATAACTGCTATTCCAGCAACTACAAAAACGCATAGGTAAAAATTGTTATTTCTCGAGATTGAGTTTAAGGCCATTGAAATATTAGAATTACCTTTGTTCTCTTGAATGCATATGAATGTTTGTATGTAGTATAATATTTTATCTTAGATTGCATATTGCTGCCTGTGGAGGAGAATTTCATTGACCTTATTTGGAAGGAGGATCAACCGAAACGACCATCGCATCCCATAAGACATTTGGAGCAAAAGTTTTCTGGCCTAACTGTTGCGGAAAAGTGGAAAGATGTTAAAAGGCAAATGCAGGAAAAGACGGCCGATGCACTGCTGGTGACATCCTTAGATGAAATAGCATGTAAGTAGAAAGCCGAGATATACGTCTACCGAATATACATAATTGTGCACATAGTAGTGGATGTCTAATATGGAAACAATGGAAAACATTTATATATTACAGGGTTTCTGAATTTTCGTGGTACAGATATAGATTATAATCCCGTTTTCTTTTCGTATTTAATAATTGAAATGAACAGTATTAAATTATTTATTGATCAATCAAAGCTACCTGACAATTTCGAAGACTACCAAAAGCAAAATAATATCCAGATTGAGGTATTGCCCTACCAATATATTGGAGACTATCTAAAGACTACAGCAAGTGGATTAACAAAGGTGAAGATATGGATATCGCCAACTTCTAACTATCATTTACACTCGTTAATACCGAAAAGCTTGAGAATACAAGAGGTAAAAATATAATGCCAAAAAGAACTATGTACTAAAAAACACAATATGCAATACAAGCCGAATGTTTATCTGCTTATGCATTTGAAATTGTTAAGATTTCAAACCGTTTTACTTGCAGATAACACCAATAGCTGTCAACAAGGCAATTAAAAATATCACCGAAGCTAACGGATTGATTGAATGTCATGTTCGTGATGGCCTTGCACTCTGCAAGTATTTCGCTTGGTTAGAAAATGCAATTCAAAATGGAGAAAATGTTAACGAAATATCTGCTGCTGATAAGCTGGAAGAATTAAGATCGTATGTACCTAAATTACCCTCCATAAATCTTCGTCAGTGCTTATGAATATTATTTTCAGTAAAAATAAATATTACATGGGTTTAAGTTTTTACACAATAAGCGCAAGTGGACCGAATGGCTCTGTAATACATTACGAACCAACTGAAGAAACTAACCGTCCTATAACCAGCCAGGAAATCTACCTATGCGATTCTGGTGCTCAATATCTGTAAGTAGAAACACCTAATTTAGGTGAGTTAGGTATCGTTTTTGAGAGGTTTAAAAGCCGTAATGGGAATGTTAGATAATACCTATTAAAAATTCGTACCTTAGGGACGGAACCACCGATGTCACACGCACTTTTCATTTTGGCGAGCCCACAGATTTTCAAAAAGAAACCTACACGCGTGTCCTAAAAGGTCAACTGGCTTTAGGATCAGCAATTTTTCCTGCATTGGTTAAGGTCAGTAGCTAAAACTAACTTAATACGGCTTACTGAAATTAACATTTTATTGACTTACACAGGGCCAATTTCTCGATACAATCGCAAGAAAGCCCCTGTGGGATGTTGGACTAAATTATGGTCATGGTACCGGCCATGGAATTGGTCATTTTTTGAATGTGCACGAAGGTCCGATGGGAATAGGATTTCGTCCTATGCCAGATGATCCTGGATTACAGGAAAACATGTTTATATCCAATGGTACCGCATACCAATACCTTTAATGCACCAGTTTTTGACTTTTTTCGTGTATTAATAGAGCCAGGATATTACCAGGATAATGAGTTTGGAATCCGAATTGAAGACATTGTACAAATCATTCCAGCTTCAACGAAACACAATTTCGGGGGAAGAGGTGCTTTAACATGCAAAATCGTTACTATGTGCCCAAAACAAACAAAGATGATTAAAAAGGAACTGTTGTCGGATGCAGAGGTACTAGATACATAAAGAACTAGATACATAAAGCTTTCACTTAAAGAACGATAAATTAGCTGTCATACTTGCACATTTCTTTACAGGTAAAAGTTTTAAATGATTATCATAAGGAAGTTTGGCAAAAATTATCACCGATTTTAAAACAGGATGGAGATAACCTTACCCTAGCATGGCTAGAAAAGGAAACTAGAAGCATTTAGCTTAACTACAACGCTAAAAATACATTTCTAGTATTTCTTTATTCAAAAACGGAGGCTTCAAGCATACAAATGTATATTTTTATATCATACTAGCTGACCCGGCAGACGTTCTGCTAAAATTTATTCCTATGAAGCCTAAAGAAAAGACTTTGATTATCGTATTGCTAACCATTATCTTAGAGTCCATCTTAATGACTGCGAATAATAAAAGTGTCTATTCTCTGAACAAAAGTTATAGTTATATTCACCGCGACAAACCTACTTCCCCCGATCCCTATCTCTATCTCAATCCCTATCTCTATTTCAATCTCAATCTTTATCCCTATCTCTATCCCTATCCTTATCGCTATCCCTATCCCTATAGCTATCTACCTTTACCTTACCGGGACCGTCCATCACCATCCGGGCCCACTACTTTAGACATCTCTGGGAAACAGCCTTAGAAATCACAATGAAAACAGCTGTATTTGGAAGCCTGCTCAACGCTTTTCATTTGCTACCAATATCGCTCGAAAATATTCAGGGGTTATCCGAGACCACGCTTTGGCCCAAATCTTGGAACCCGGCCTAGGCATCACTATTTAAAAAGCTCTTTGTTGAAGTCCTCCAGCTTTCATTTGATACCAATATCGCTCAGAAACTTTCCAGGGTCACTCGGTCCCACGTTTTAACCCATATCTGGGAACCCGGCCTAGGTATCGCAATGAAAATAACTTTATGTTGAAGGCCTGTTCAACACCTTTCATTTGATACCAATATTGCTCGAAGACTTGCTGGATCGATCTGGGTCCTCATTTAGGCCTGTATTTCGGGAAGCTCCCACTTTTTCCAAATTCTATATACCGTACTATGTGCACTGACGCCACATGAATCTACTGTGAAAATTTCATAAAGAACGGTTGGCTACTTTGTGAGTTTATAAAGGACACACATCCACAGATGTACACATACACACATACACACCGATTTTTCCAGTTTTCGAACTTTTTCGGAGGGATTTTCCAAAATTTTCTTCCGTACGAACCATCTCCTCGAGAATACGAACGACTGACAAAAAAATTTACAGAAATCGGCCCAGCCGTTCTTATCTGATGAGGTTAGTAACATTTTTTACACCATTTTTATATATATAGATTTTTAAATACATACCATCTTATCGCTTTTACAATTAAAGCGAATCAGTACAATGGGTTTTATTCTTTTTGGCATTATTTAGTCGACGCTAGTTCCATTCCCATTAAACTCTGATATACCAAATCAAAAACATATGTTTGCAACGGTGTTTACGCTTCATGTACACCTGAAAAAAGGCTAATCTGTTTTTGTTGCCACGGGAGCACGTTGCAAAGGTATTCGCAAATTATGCCTTTACGTGGATAGTGGAAAAACACTATTGCGTTCGCAACGCAAAGACAAATATAGATGCTACATACAGTATTACGGGAGAATGATACAAACGAAAATCAATATACACTTTTGCCTTTTTTTATTAGACAAAACAGTTAATTTAATATTTAGTTGATCACAACTGCGTTATATATGTATATTCACTTATATGAAGCATAAAATCTATTTATTCCTCATATTTAGGTGCAGGCGATTTTATGTTACTGTAATCCCTTATAGGTGAATAGAACTGAAAATGTGCAAAGAAAACAAACTTCATTACTTATGAACAATCTCAGTGCATATTTATATAATCACCTTATATTGCTTTTCTCTATATTCCTGATTTGGCTCGGGATTCGTTCTGCGATTCCACGAGACGTCTGGGCTACGTGTAGCCAATCGTATACAGTAACCAAATGCGCCAAACATCCCAATTCCAACGCACACATATAGAGGAATCAACTAGAATGGAATTTATTTAATTGTAAAATAAAAAGTGGTAAAATATACGTAATTAAACTCACCGCTGGATTCTTTTTCAAGCTTTGGATACCTAAGCCCTGCATTATTGAATTTTTGTTATTATTTGATTTTTTCACAGTAATCAGCCTTCAACTATTATTTTTTTACGTAATCTAAATTTAGGAATGATAGCAATTAATCAGTTTGAATGCATAAGTCGATCAATCTTCGATAACTTGCTAAAGATAGAATTCAGAGTAAAGCTGATTCCACATAAAACTTTTTCCGCTTTGCGTTACGCCGCTTTCTATCTCAAACAACGCAAAACTGAAAAACTATGCCACAATGAACGCTGCAACATCACTCAAAAAATATTTATTTTCCGAAAAATCTCTCATTCTCCGTTTTATCTACAAAAAAGTAAATAAGAAAATAAAAATCTATTATATTATTTTTCAATTGTGTGAAATTTAAATTTGTTTATTTACATTTGAATTAAAGTGAAACTGAAAAAAAATTTCAACGCCCCCAAAAGTTGAGATTTGGGCAACTTTGTGCTTTACGTAACTTCGGCGTTGCGTTACTTTTTGTTATGTGAGAAACCTCATATAGATGCATGTATTTTAATCTCAGCTGTCACGCAGAAAGTGTCACGTAGCGCAACATAAAGTTCTATGTGGAATCAGCTTAAAGCTTAGTATCGACCTCTCAAGAAACGCAAAAGTTCCATATAAAATTACGTACAAGAAATGCTCAAGAAATTTTTCTTGTGAAACTTTCTTGAGCGAGTATCGACCTCAAGAAATTTTATACACTTTTTTACCACTATTTTTCAACATAATGCGAACACAGCAACACAGGTTTTGCCAAGAAATATATCATCGAGCATTTCTTAAAGAAATTTTGACGTTTGTTGCGTGTTAAAAAAAATCGTGGAAATCGTTAGTGAAAATTGCAAAAAAGAAACGAAAAATAGAATGCACAATTTTTCTAATGATGCAAGGCGTCGATTTCTCATATTTTCTTCCATTCCGGCCACCAATATACCACAGTTTAGCAGTAATATAAGGTCATCCTCGTCGCTTTCCATGATTTCCTAAAATAACAACAAAATAAAACTATTAAAAACATATATTTAAAGCTTTTTTAATATTTTTTAAGAACTTACCAATTGCTTATGTTTACAAAAAGGCTTATTTTGTTTACGTTTTTGATGCTCCTCTTGGTTTCACTTGGTATTCACCGTGGATTACTAAACGTCAAAATTTCTTGCCTACTACTATTTTTCACTCAAGAAATAAATCCGAAAATTTCTTGAGCTGTTTCTTGAGAGGTCGATACCAGCCTTAAGCGGATAATGCGTTCGCGTCGCTTGGCGTGACAGCGTTGCTTTGACAGTACAAACTAACTTGTCATAAGTTTTGAACATGACTGTATATATTTTTATTTATTTTTTTTGTGAGCATGTAGATTACAGAAAAAAGTATGGCTCTAAATTAAAAAATCACACCAATTTTATTTTAGTATACAAAATATATAATAGCTATGTATGTAGTTGAAATATTTCTTAGGTTCTTAAGCTAATTATTTAAGGATCTTTTTGTTAAAACTAAAGGCGGCGATTCTACGGGAAGTGCAATGCTTCCTGCCTTTATATCGAGAATAATATTGCTGTCAAAACTGATATCGTATTGCCGCATTATGTTGGCCACTAAACTAAAACCGTAAACTCTTACTAAATTTTGTCCTACGCATGTTCGTTTTCCTATACTGAAAGGAAAGAAATGAGGAATGTTCTTCTTTATGCGCAAAAAATTAGTTTTGTCGATTTCCTCAGATATATCCAAAAGACCCGGTTCTTTCAATAAACTCTTTCTTTTAATTTTATTAATAGCCTTTTCTAGCAACCTTTCTGGTTTGAAGAGATGAGGTTGTTTCCAAAACAGCTTATTATAATTTAGAGCATAGTTATTTATAAAAACTACGGTGCCCTTTGGAATTCCATAGCCAGATATTACAGTATACGACATGCGGGACAATCGGTGAAGAGGAGCATCTTAAAACCTCATAAAATGTTGCCATGGTATAAGGCATTAGTTCAATATCGAGAGAGCTAATTATTTTCTGTTCTCTAATTCTTGTAACTAAATCTCCCTCTGACTGAATTTTTTTTGCAACATCTGGATATTTAGCCAAATACACCAATGTAAGTGCAACCACATTTCCCACAGCCGCATGGCCTCCAATGAAATCCTCCAACATGTACATTACTGTATCCTGTGACGCACTGTCATCTTCAATGAGCCCTTGTAGCAGTGCACTTGCGAAATCATCTTCAATTGGCTTTTCTATTTGCTCTCTTTTATTTATTACATGCTTCAAAATGAAGTGTCGTATGCCCAACGACCAGCTAGCTAGTCGATTTAAATGATTTTTGAAAAATGGTGCTAACCAAGGTAAAAAGTCAAAAATATATCCTTGTTTTATGTCCCAAAAAACTTCATCAAACAATCGAACTACATCACAAAATTCTCGATCGTGGTATTCGAAGTAGAGATGAGCGAAACTGCGATTTTTCGATATCTGTGATTTCGGTGATTGCTATTTTTAAATCACTGTGAAAACTGCTATTGCGATTGCATGGACTGGTATAAAATCATCAGTTACCGGTAGAGATTAATTTTGCGTTTTCTGAGCGATATAACCTGTCTTTATTTTATGTTAACAAAATGATAGCAATAACAACGCATTCCGCAGTAATATCGCTGTTTGTAAATATTTTTCAAAGACAAATTGTAAATTCAATAATTTTTTTTTTCTTATATTTCTATATATGTACGTATGTGGTCTGCTCAAAAGTGTAACCAAAAAAAAATTTATAATGCTTTTGCGATTGCGATTCACATAGGTGAACTGCTTACTTGCTACATCGATAGCAGTTGCCAATAAGTAGTGAACTGCTATTTTGAAAAAGTGATCGCAATTGCGGTTTGTGATTTTTTATTCAGCTATTAAACAGGAATACGCTTTCAGCGCTGCTTGCTACCTACCAGGATCCACCAATACAGGTCGGCTCTTCAGATCAGCTGACTTCTTCTTTTTCTTCAACAGCTATCCAATTTCTCTGCTTCTGCATATTCTATACATACATTCGTGTTTACTATTGGTCAAATTCTTCGTTCTCTGAGTTTCTCCATCATTCGCTCGTGAGCTGAATGTCAAATTATTTCGTTCTCCGTTCAGTTTTGACATTCCGTTTGACATTCAGCTCACGGCATGTTTGAGTGTATGTACCATGGACCGACCTGGTAATTGGATCATGCTACCTACCATCTACCTACTATGCACTCATTCTCAGCTCCAAACGTTTTAATACTTAATTCTCTGATATGCGCTCATACATATCGCAAATAGAGAGAGAGGGAATTGATTTTTATGAGAAAACATGGACAAAGCGAGTATAATGTGTGGCGAGCGTAAAAATTTAGTATTGTCGAAAGAAAGATTTTCGCTTCGGTTTATTTTCTACTTACATACAATAAGTGCGCATGCTTATCTCATTATATATCCATATATGTATATGTACATATGTATATAAATGTTTGAATAATAACGTTTCAACCCTAGCAGAATATATTTTTTATTAATAAATAGCCGCAACGCTTAAGTCACGAAAAATGTGCGGATTATGCTGCTAAACAAAAGCACCTTTTAACTATTCCTTATAAAAGGCATTTTAGTACGCAAAATGCCTGATTATCAGGAATTAGCTAAGCCTTAGTTCCATGACGGACAGGCCTTTGGAATGAGGTTGCCTCACAGAGAGAGAGAGAGAGAGAGTAGTGATATCAAGGCAGCAAAACCAGACTTATTTTAAGCCTCTACCTATACAACGTATGTCGCTTAGAATTTTCAGGCCCTAGTTTTTGCCTTAAATCTTCTGCAATTATTCTTAAATAAGGCTTAGATTTTTTTCTGGGTGTTTGGTGCACGTGTGCAGGTAGGTATGTACATTAGACCGTATCGCAAAAAATAAAATTTGCCGTACGCCCTCCCATATGACGTCTTTTCAGAAAACATTTCCGGAAAAATTTTTTAAATTTATTTTTTTAAAGTCGCTAGATGTCGCCCAAATACATTTTTTTAATATCTGCGGATCTATAAGTGTAATACACCAATGTCTTTGGCTTGAAAGGACGGTTTATACTATGTAATATTATTAACCCTATGTGCGCCATTGAGGTCACTACCACCCAGTACTTAGTTTATACATTAGGGTGCCTGCATGTTAAACGTAGTCAAAAATCATTCATCTATTGCAAAAGAAGTATTTCGATAGTTTCAGCAGAACGCGAAATAAAACACGTTCAACATACCAAGGAATATATGTTTTCGCTACCTGTGGCCTTTTAGGTTCATTTTACAAACAAATCTTCAGAAGATACCCCAACTGAAATCTTATGGCTAATAATTTTCAAGAACATCAAAAAAAATAAAAACATTTTTTTCGGAAATGTTTTCCAAAAAGACACTTTATGGGGGCGTACGGTGGACTTGTTTTTGGTCCCTATAAGCCGAGACGGCCTAATGTACATATCGAGCCGTATACGTCAAAAAGACGTATCAACCATGACCCGAGTTTTCTAAGAATGACATCCTGGAATTTAAAAATAGCAATAAGAAAAATTAAATGATTTCAACAATAGGTAGTCAACTTTATTTAGTCATGCGCTGGTGTATAAAAACTTATGTATTTGGCCGCGCTATACTTACCTGTGATCCTTTTTATTATCTAAGGTATCTACGTAAAAACCTGTTGAAGTTTTGCAACAAAATATTAGATGAATAATTACAATGCATTTGTATGTTTTTCGAAATAATTTAAAAAATCACTTTCATTATGGAATATATAAACTGGATGCAAATAAAATTAAAAAAAAAAACTTTTAAATTTACATTTTGGTTGATACGTCTTTTTGGCGCATGCGGCTCAATATATTTGTATATATGTACATACATCTTCTTCTTCTTCTTGATTGGCGCTTAACCGTCTAGACGATTCTGGCCGAGTCCAACAGAGCGCGCCAATTGCTTCTGTTTCGTGCAGCATGGCGCCACTTGGGAACACCTAGGGAGGCAGCATCGCTGTCCACCTGATTTTCCCAACGCAGTGGAGGTCTCCCTTTTCTTTTGCGTTCAGCGGGTTTCGATAGAAATGCTTTCTTGGCCGGAGCGCCTTCGTCCATTCTCACGACATGACCTGCCCAACGCAGCCGCTGGATCTTTATTCGCTGAACAATGTCGATGTCTGTGTAAAGCTCGTACAGCTCATCGTTAAATCTCCGTCGATACTCGCCCACGCCAACGCGCAAAGGTCCATAAATCTTACGAAGAACTTTTCTCTCGAATACTCCAAGTCCCATCTCATCTGATTTTGAAATTGTCCATGCTTCTGCGCCGTACATGAGGACTGGAACGATGAGCGTCCTGTAGAGTGTGATTTTTGTTTGTCGAGAGAGGACTTTACTTTTCAGTTGCCTACTTAGTCCGAAGTAGCATTTATTGGCAAGCGTGATTCTTCCTTGGATCTCCGTGCTGACATCATTCTTGGTGTTAATGCTGGTTCCCAGATAGACGAAGTCCTTAACAGTTTCGAATTTGTAGCTATCAACATTGACGTGGCTGCCAAGGCGTGCTGTTTCTTTGTGTGATGACAGGAGGTACTTCGTCTTGTCCTCGTTGACCGCCAAACCCATTTTCTTAGCCTCTTTATCCAGCTTGGAGAAGGCAGAACATACGGCGCGCGTGTTAGTGCCAATGATGTCGATGTCATCGGCGTACGCCAGCAGTTGCACACTCTTGTGATGTAAGATGCTTCCTGTATGGTTAAGTTCTGCAGCTCGTATTATCTTTTCCAGCATCAAATTGAAGAAGTCGCACGAAAGAGAGTCACCTTGTCTGAAACCTCGTTTGGTCTCGAACGGCTCGGAGAGGTCCTTCCCAATTCTGACGGAGCTGGTGGTGTTAGTCAATGTCATTTGGCATAGCCGTATAAGTTTAGCAGGGATACCAAATTCAGACATTGCGGCATACAGGCAATTCCTATTCGTGCTATCAAAAGCGGCTTTAAAATCGACAAAGAGATGGTGTGTGTCGGATCCTTTTTCATGGGTTTTTTCCAATATTTGTCGTATTGTGAAGATCTGGTCGATGGTAGATTTACCAGGTCTGAAGCCACACTGATAAGGTCCAATCAGATTGTTGACGATAGGCTTCAGTCTTTCGCACAATACACTTGCTAAGACCTTATATGCGATATTCAGGAGGCTTATCCCACGATAATTGGCGCGTACTGTGGAGTCTCCTTTTTTGTGGATTGGGCAGAGCACACTTAAGTTCCAATCGTCGGGCATGCGCTCGTCCGACCATATTCTGCATAGGAGTTGATGCATGCTCCTTATCAACTCTTCGCCACCATGTTTGAATAGCTCGGCTGGCAAGCCGTCAGCGCCCGGGGCCTTGTTATTCTTAAGCCTAGATACTGCTATTCGCACTTCGTCATGATCAGGTGGTGGAACATGCCTACCATCATCTGCTATTGGGGATTCGGGTCGTACATCTTCTCCTTCCGCACTTTCACTGTTGCCATTATCTAGCAAGGAGGAGAAGTGATCCCTCCACAACTTAAGTATGCTCTGGACATCAGTTACCAGATCACCGTTATCATTCCGGCAGGAATTTGCCCCGGTCTTGAAACCTTCAGTCATCCGCCTGATTTTTTGATAGAATTTTCGAGCATCGTTCCTACCCGCCAGCATCTCAAGCTCTTCACACTCGCGCCTTTCAGCCTCCCTTTTCTTCTTTCGAAAAAGGCGCCTCTCTTCCTTCTTCGCCGTTCGATAACGCTCCCATACGCTTCGCGTTGCGCCCGCACATGTACATACATACATACGTGCATATGCACATGCAACATACTTGCAATTGCAATTGATTTTGTACTTTATTTTTATCGCTTTAAAACAGTTGAAAAATAGCGATTACTCACGACTTGATAACAACCATACAAGGTGACGCATTATTACAATGTATCTTTATAAAATATCTTGTAAAACTGTTCATTTTTTCGAGCAATTTACTTACGACTACTGTAAAGAAGAATCCTGAAATATCAAAATTTTTATTTCAAGTGTCTAGCACTCTCTGACTTTACGGGTTTGTAGCCCAATCTATTGTACACGGAGACATTACATTCGTAGAATTTTTTACAGTATAAAGACAAAAACTTCTTTGGACCTTTTTCTACTTTTTGAATAAATATATGTAAGTATGTATTTATTTATAAAAGCTTAAATTTCAAATTAAACAGTATAATCGCAGTAGAACTTGTGATCATCGTTTTATTAATCCGGCACTACTCCCTTGCGAGCACTCCATTACCCTCTATACTTCCGTGTATACTACCTTTTGACATTGTATTAGGGATTCCAGACATTCCGATTTTCCCGGTGTCATGGCAAAACCTAAAAGGGATCCGGTTGTTGTTTAGGTGGCCCGGTTTAAGATTCACTGCCACAAATTTGAAGAAAAGTTCAAATTTCACTATTGGGTGGGCTGATGTGTTTTCTATGTATACCAAAGTGTCCCGGTTTGGCAGCTAACATATCTGGCAGCCCTAGTTTGTATGTGCTAGGAAGGGTAGTAATAAACACAAACAAAATAAAACAAAATTGAAAAAGTTTTTGATATTTCCTGGAATTGATGGGTTATTCTTCCAATCATCGCTTGGGGAGATCTCGCTCCAAGTTCTACTGGGATTTGATTTTTGTTAGATACACATACATACATATATATGTAATAGGGTAATTACTAATTACAAATGAATTTTCATTTTATTGTATACTTTTACACAGGACTGACTTTTTATCGCCATTCCCAAACAAAAGTAGTTAGCCTTTTTCAAAGAAAATATACAATTAAAAGTGACCACTAGTGTCTTTGTAAACAGTTTAAAGTCGGTTTTAAGTTAGATGCATTTCCTGCAGGGTACTAATTACAAATGAATTTTCATTTTATTGTATACTTTTACATATGTACAAACATACATAATGCGAGAAAATAAGGATGAGTATAAAAGGTAAGTAAGTCGAAGCCTTTGCAAACCCGAAATTCGACCAATTGCAAAACCACTTGACACTTGTGGCACAATAAGATTTGGAAAGCCTGAGCTCCAGACATCGATAAAAATACATACAAATCGTAAAAAACTTTATTGCAGTAACAAGTTTTTAAAATAACGGTTAATAAAATACTAACTATCCATCTCTCTATATAGCCCTCTCGCTCTATAGCAAATCAAGCACATCTTTTTGTTCTCCTGTAAAATTTGCATTTTGGTAAATAGGCGGTTTTAAGGTATTAAGCTTAATTATTTAACGACCTTTTTGTTAAAATTAAAGGCGTTGTTTCCACGGGAAGTGCAATACTTCCTGGCTTTATATCGATAGAAATGTTGTTGTCGTAACTGATATCGTATTGCCGCAGTATGTTGGCCACTAAACTAAAACCGTAATTTCTTACCAAATTTTGTCCCACGCATGTGCGTTTTCCTATACTGAAAGGCAAGAAATATGGAATGTTCTTTTTTATACGCAACACTTCCTCAGCTTTGGCGGTTTCCTCAGATTCCTCCAATTGACCCGGTTCTTTCAATAAACTCTTCCGTGCAGTTTTATTAGTAGACTTTTCTAGGAACCTTTCTGGTTTGAAGAGATGAGGTTGTTTCCAAAACAACTTATCGTGATTTAAGCCATAGTTATTGATAAAAACAACTGTGCCCTTTGGAATTCCATAGCCAGATATAACAGTATGCTGAGTTGCGACATGCGGAACAATCGGTGAAGAGGAGCATCTTAAAACCTCATAAATTGTTGCCATGGTATAGGGCATTACTTCAATATCGAGAGAGCTAATTATTTTCCGTTCTCTAATTTTCGCCACTGTGTCTCCTTCTTTCTGAATTTTTTTGGCAACATCTGCATATTTAGCCAAATACCTCAATGTAAGTGCAACCACATTTCCCACAGCCGAATGCCCTCCAATGAAGTCTTCAAGCATAAACATTATTGTATCCTGTGAAACATTCTTGTCTTCAATGAGACCTTGTAGCAGAGCACTTGTGAAATCATCTTCACTTGGCTTTTCGTTTTGTTCTCTTTTATTTATTATATGCTTCAAAATGAAGTTTCGTATGCCCACCGACCAGTTAGTTAGTTTATCCAAATGACTTTTGAAAAATGGTGCTAACCAAGGTAAAAAGTCAAAAACATATCCTTGGTTTATATCCCAAAAAATTTCATCAAACAATCGCACTATATCACAAAATTCTTGATCGGTGTATTCGAAGCGAGTAGAACACATATATTGAAAAAACATATTTGCACATGCTCGCTGAATATCAGATTTGCTTAACATTGATTTACCACCTTTTTCACTTAATTGCTCCAGAAACATCTCTGTCTCCAAATCCCCAATTTTAGCCATTCTCATAAAATGTGAAGTTGAATCGCGTGGCGAACAATATCGTCTGGCAACGTTACGACGTCTTTTTTGCAGAAGTGACCAGTCACATAGAGCCAACGCTTTAAAATGTTTAAATATAAAAAGAAAAAATAAGAAAATCCAGTTATAATAAAAATAAAATTGCATGTTTTATTAAGGAGAATAATTGAAAACTACTAATGCTGTGGTCACTGGCAAAGCCCGTGCAATTGTATGTTAACGAATTTTCTAACTCTTAACTGAACATCAAACACGCTAATCACACCACCACAGATTAGTAGTAAGTACTTTAATGCTCACAATTATTTCGATTCCCTCCAAACAGCTTATGATATCGTATAAAGTCTGGTCGGCCTCCGAAAAACTGTCCATTTTGATTGAGTACTTCCCGAATCAACTCCAAACTATTCACAACAACACATCTAGTTGTGCCCAGCGTTAGCGAATATATGTCCCCATATTTTGACGAAAGATCCGTAAATGCTTTCATAGGCCCATCTTTGCTAGCTAATAAATGAAGATTACCAATGACAGGCAAAGGGAGCGGTCCCGCCGGTTGCCGATATATTTCCAAAGTTTGCCCAGCAGAACCATTATTTATTATCACCTTGATCTTTCTAAAGTGTTTATACAGTATTGACAGATAGAAAAAAGTAATTGTAGAAACGACCAAAAACCATAGATAAAACATTGTCGATTTTTTTTATTTAATTTAACCCAAACTTTGTTTTAGCAAATATGCAAGTCTTTGCTTCTTTGCGATCCGTTGCGACCACTTCTAAGATACAATTAATACAGAACTGTGCAGAAATCCGATATCAATGCTTAGCTCAGCTCCTTAAATTGAGCGTATATATGTATCTAGGTTTGTATATGTATGCCCAGCAAAAAATCTACCCTTATTTAAGAATTATTAAAAAAGATTTAATTTCCCTGAAAATTCTAATTGTATGGGCAAAGGCTTAAAATAAAGCTGATTTTCCTGTGTTAATGTGATCAGGCCATAGGGAATACTCTTTGTTAGAGCACACCTTATTCCAAAGGCTTATCTGCCATGCGTAATAAGGCGTACTTATGACTTTCTGGTTGCTTACTTTTCCGACAGGGTACGAATATGATGTATTGTGGAATGATGTTCCGTCACCCCTTGTCAAGTTTGGTTTGGCCTGATTATGGCCTGATAATAAGGCCTTATATGGTGTATATATATCTTGGAAAAGGTGTTTTTTGTTTAGCTGCATAATTCACATCTTTTGCGCAATTTAAGGGTTGCGGCTATTTAATAATAAAAAAATATATTCTTATGGGGTTGAAACATTAGTATTCATACATTTATATACATATGTATGTATGTACATTAGAGTGGCCCTTATGCCTTTGGAAAAAAAATTTTTCTACTTTTTTGAGACGTTACCCCCTGAAATGGTTTCATGTACGAAGAAAATATTCCCCGTTTAAAATTTGCTCGATTGGTCAACGTTAACCCTTGCCACAATGTGTTGAAATAATGAACCAAGGGTTATATGGTTCGGTCGACGATTATATTGGACGAATTCTTTTATATTTTTGAATTTTAGTAGATTACAAGGTTGTTATTTATTAGACTCCACAAATAAATTAATCGTATATTCTCGTACATTCATAAACAAATGAGAAATACAGTTCAGAACTTAATTTCTCTGGAAAGTGCATTGAAAGCGTTTTCGGAGCAGTGAAATAACTCCCACATAAAAGGAATTAAATAACTCCCAAAGAAGGAAATGAAATAAGTTCCAACATAATGCGAGTTATTTCATAACGAAATAAGTCCTATTTAGTATGAAAATATTGTAGTTTTTTCATTTTTTTTTTTTTGGAGTTACTTTATTTGGGAAATATTTCACTTCGCCAGCGTTTGCTACTGACAATTTGTATTTTTTTCTATAACACTTTGCAACAGCACTTTTGCACTTTTGAGCAAGCTAAATCTCACACAGAATGAAATACCAATATCCACAGAGTAAAACCCTCAAACAATTGCAATAGCTGTAACTTTGTAGACTACTTTAACCCTCTAACACCCCGACGAGGAGGTCGCTTTTACTCCTTTTTAGAAAGTCCGCAAAAAATATTATTTCAGAGGTCGTTGGAGGGTTAAATAGTTATATAGAAAAATGTTCGCCATAAAGTTTTACTAGGTATCCACAGACAAAGGAACGTATATACCACAGTCCAGGGACTTTAGGAGGTGATTTTTGTGAAAACTTGGGAGTTTTCTTACTATGTTTTTATATCAGAATTCAACTAAAATGGTGTGCAAATGTAGAAAATTGGAAACTTTCAATATTCTAAGTGCCTCTTCGGATGAAATTCTTACAAAATGACTAGAGGAAGATGAATGCGAAACCGACAGGACTCTATCATGAATAGTGCTGGACCGTCTCGATATTATATTTGTGAAGCATTTTCAAACGGTAGTTACGCTAACTACACATAAAGTGTCCATGATATGGACACAAACTTTCCCAATGTTGAGAGATACTCACTTTTACTATGTTTGTAAAAAACTAATTTGTCTCACATGTGCTAAAAAGGTACTATGTATGTATCTGCGGCGTGTGCTTCTGTTAACTGACTTCCCCAGTTGCACGTTTTAAAATTATTTATTGGAAGAAAAGAATATAGACTACAATTTTAAATTAAATATAATTCTTAAGTGAAATGTTTCATTTTTTTGTTGTACCTACTATGTTGCTTTATACGTAAGAACCAAAATTTAATGTCATCTACATATGTACGTACATACATGTTCTACGATTCTTGTTACTCAAGCAATTGTAACGGTAAAATAATAAAAGTATTTTGATTAATTTTATGCAAGCTTAAACTTGTAAACATCTCAGAGTTGGGTTTTCGGGTATACCTACGCACATACATATGTTTATCGCAGCATAGCCAAACGCAGCGCTTACTAAAAGTGAATGTTGTTAATTTTTCAACTTCAACTCGCTGTGGCACGGGTTAGAGTTGTTCAATCGGGCCAAAATTTTCAGGGTATTATTTTTTTATTAAACAAGAACATATCAGGGGGTAACACCTGCAAATTTCCGACTTTCGAAAATAAGGGCCACTCTAATGTACATGTATGTATGTACAATTCCCCATCACTCTATTTGGGATATGTGGAAATTAAGTATTAAAACGTTTGGAGCAGAGAGAATGCATAACAGCAAGCAGCGCTGCCAGCGTATTCGTGTTTGATGGCTGATCCGTCAACAATAAGCAAAACCTTTTGCTGGGTGTGTACATATGTATAACTGCTTACAGTTCTTTTACCGCTTAGCCTTTATAATATGCTAATAACATGTTTACACTTAAATAAGAAATAGGGTTTTGTGAAATATTGGAATTTATGCATGTAAATACATATGTATGTATGTACATAAATTACAGAAATTCGTCCCATCCTGATAAGCATATACTTTATACTTACATATGTACATATATTGTACGGATGGATGCCTTTAAAGATGTTAAAAAATTTTGCTATTGAATTGCTTCTGGGTAATATCTAGTACCAGTGCGACTTGTGACAAGTACATTTTAAAGGAATTGTACTGGTACTGGTACTGGCATTCCCAAAATTTTCAAGTACAAGTACAAGTACAACGAATTGAAAAAGAATTGAAGTTTTAGCAAATACTTCAAAGTATTTGAAAAGAATTGAAAGTACTTGAAAAGAATCGACGAATGTACTTGAATCGATTTTTCAATTCTTTTCAAGTACTTTCAATTACTTACGATCTTGAAACCAATATTTAAAAAAAATACAAAGATAAACGATATTTTATATTTTTTACATGTCGCTTGTAGTCCATATTATGTTTATTTAACAAAATGCGTTTGAAATTTAACATAAATAAATAATTAAATTTAATTTAAAATAAAAAAAAATAATTCAGCATGAATAAAATTATAAGAAAAAATATAACGTATCTTAATCCTAAATATCTAGAAAAACTGTCGAAATTCGACAGTAGGCGCACTCTAGTTTTTTTTTTAAATATTGGTTTCAACTTGACGTTCCGTCGTCGATTGTAAGTAATTGAAGGTACTTGAAAAGAATTGAAAAATCGATTCAAGTAAATTTTTTAATTCTTTTCAAGTACTTCCAATTCTTTTCAAATACTTTGAAGTATTTGCTAAAACTTTAATTCTTTTCCAATTCCTTGTACTTGTAATTGAATATTCTGAAAGTACTTAGTACGGACTTATTACTACAAGATCAAAATATAAAGTATTTAAGTACGTAATAGTCCAATTACTACTCAGTATTACCCAGGTATGGTTTGATACATATCCAACGATTTTTATACCCAGTTCAACGTAGAACACTGGGTATAAACGTATTTTATACGGTTGCTTATAGTAGAAATACACTTACATACATAAGTACATACATATATACATACCCTGCAAAAAAATGTGCGATTAATACCGAAAGATATTTGTCCCGGATTGATCTCTTTCGAGAACAATCGGTCCACAATTAGTCCCCGATTGTTCCCATACGGGCATAAATGTAGACTAATTGTAGACCAATTGTTCCCGAACGGGTATAAATGTAGACTAATTGTAGACCAATTGGTCCCTAACGGGTATAAATGTAGATTAATCGCTTTCATCCCGAACGGGTATAAATGTAGATTAATCGCTTTCTTTCCGAACGGGTACAAATTTAGATTCCTTAAATGTAGAAATTTTACAAAAATATGCAATGTATTTAAAAAATTGTAGAACAACCGGTAAAACGAATTGAACACCTTTTTTTTAATAGCAATTTTAACAAAATGTTGCCTAAAATATCCTATGAAAAAATCCTTTACATTACGCTCATATAATGCATACTCAAAACTTACAATTTTTTAAATTTATTTATTGAGATTTTTTTACAAAAGTAAAACATTATATAATCTTTACTAGCTGACCCGGCAGACGTTGTTCTGCTAAAACTTATTCCTATGAAGCCTAAAGAAAAGTCTTTGATTACCGTATTGCTAACCATCATCTTAGAGTCCATCTTAATGACTGCGAATAACAAAAAATTGTCTATTCTCTGAATAAAAGTTATAGTTATATTCGCCGCGACAAACCTACTTCCCCCGATCCCTATCACTATCTCTATCCCTATCCCTATCCCTATCCCTATCCCTATCCCCATCCCTATCCCTATCCCTATCCTTATCCCTATCCTTTCATTTGATACCAATATCGCTCAGAAACTTTCCAGGGTCACTCGGTCCCACGTTTTAACCCATATCTGCGAACCCCGCCTAGGTATCGCAATAAAAATAACTTTATGTTGAAGGCCTGTTAAACACCTTTCATTTGATACCAATATTGCTCGAAGGCTTGGTGGATCGATCTGGGTCCTCATTTAGGCCTGTATTCCGGGAAGTTCCCAATTTTTCGAAATTCTATATACCCTACTATGTGCACTAACGCCACATGAATCTACTGCGAAAATTTCATAAAGAACGGTTGGTTACTTTGGGAATTTATAGAGGACACACATCCACAGATGCACACATACGCACATACACACCGATTTTTCCAACTTTCGACTTTTCCGGAGGGATTTTCCACAATTTTCTTCCGTACGAACCATCTCCTCGAGAATACGAACAATTGACAAAAAGTTTTACAGAAATCGGCCCAGCCGTTCTCATCTGATGAGGTTAGTAACATTTTTTACACCATTTTTATATATATAGATTAAAATATGCTTGAACATTTACAATTTTTTAAGAAAAAATCTACATTTGTACCCGTTCGGGATGAAAGCGATTGATCTAGATTCGTACCCGTTCGGGATGAAAGCGATTGATCTACATTCGTACCCGTTAGGGATGAAAGCGATTGATCTACATTTGTACCCGTTCGGTATGTTAGTGATTAATCTACATTGGTACCCGTTCGGGTACACAAGTTGAACAATTAGTCTCTTCATAGGTCATGCTCTAACAAATGCGATCAATTCACTCCATATAAAGGGATGTAAAATTGTATTAGTCGCATGCTCCCTTGCGATTGATCCCGGACACGTCCCGGATTAATCGCATTTTTTGCAGGGTAGCTATATCACACAGAAAATTTCTTCCACTAAATGGAAATTAAAAAAAAATTTGAATTAAAATTTTCTAGGGAACTAAGTAAAATGCAGTTATTTTCCATTTCATAACAAAATTTTTTTTTATTTAATAAAAGTTCCAGTTCCTGGCTGGCACATTGTCACTAGGTTCCTCAAAAATCACTGGATCGGCTACCTCTAATAGAAATATGTTGTAAGGATACATAGAATATTTTAACCCGCTAACACCTCCACGAAAAGGTCGTTTTGACCACTTTTTAGAGTCTGAAAAACTATTATTTCTAAAGTCGATAGAGGGTTAAAATGTTCTAGAAAATTAAAATTATTCGCCGTACAATCTCACTAGGGGTCTTCTCAGACAAAATCTTTGCACAAAGAACCTAAATGGTTTGGGTTTTACTATATGGATGGTGGTTTTTCGTCAAATGATTGTCATAAATTTAAAAATACTGAAATTTCACATTTGTTTTTTTCTGAAAATAAATAAATTGTTTAATTGTGGAAAGAAGCATAATTTGTAATCCCAGTACAGAAAAAATAGGAAGCGGTCATCCAACCTCACAAAAGAGGAAGAAGATGAATATTGCATTATAGGCCTCAACAAACAAAATCGGTTCAAAAATGTTAATAAATTTTTGATATTTGATTTTGACAGACTACAGAAATGAAATTTTTTCTGGCAAAAGGAAACTTTAAATAACTTAAATGCCCGTTTTTGGGTATTTAACTTTAAAGGAACTTTTATCTTTAAAAAGACTTTATGAAATCGATCAGCAAATTAAAGGCTCCTTTAGAATATAAGGAACTTTTAATTTGATTATGAAATCGGCCCTAAGGTTTTGGAGTGATCAAGTAGGTGAGAAAAGCAGCATGAATTGCAATTGGCCTATGATCTCTCTTATTTTGGAGGTAACCCTCGTATTTTAGATTACAGAGTGGAATTTGGAGCTGTTTGTATTCTACGTCAAGTACATTATTAGGGGCCATATATATAGTACTCCTATATTCGTAATACCTACGAGTTCCATCAGCCAACATTACAGTACAGACATATAAAAAAAGAAAGAGAAAACCGAGCAATCAAATTTAAAAAATGACATATGAATTCAAAATAAACCGCAGTGACGGCACATAAAAAAAAATTATAGGGAATTTACATATTTATTATTTGATTCTCGTATTAAAAAATTAAAAAATGTCGAAGCGGCGCTATATTTGTGATAATGAAAGGGATAAAATAAATAAAATAGCTTTACATACGTATTTCGTTTTGAGTGCATTATTGGTTACATAAATATATATATACATATGTAAATAGATTTCCAAAAGACGAAACCATTTGCAAACAATGGATGCATGCGTGCGGTCTGATGCCTGACGACGTTGTTAAAAACATTCGAATCTGCAGCAACCATTTCCAAAAAAGCGATTACACTAGGAATCGCATGTACGTACCAATGCCTGAAAGATACTGCTAAAAAGGATTTTTTAAACCCAAGCTCCGGACGAAACACTGCAGCTCCCACCCGTCCATCTTTTATCCGCCTGTAAATATGTGGAACATATAGCGATTGGTTCGTAGTCCTTTCTTCCATCCGTCTTGTTATATTATTACCTGTGGTCCCCTGTTGAGGTCGGTTTGGAGAGTAACGTAGTCTGAACTTTGGTCCTCATATGTTGCTGTGTCCAAAAGTTCGTCGTCTAAATTGTCCTGTTATTCAGTTTAGAAATTCGCAGTACTCACCGCGTTGGCGGCATTCGAACGTACATACTTTACAAACAGAACCCTCAAACGGCAGAATTCGACTTTTTCATATAATGCCCATGGATCGGACCACAGGATTTTAACATAAAACGCTTTCCGCCGCGATTCATAAAAATATGAGTGCATAGAAAATAGATTTTTCTAGAACATTTCCACTAATTTTCATTAAAAAAAATTCACAAAAGTTTGCATCTTAAAATAAATGTGTCAAAATTCTTATATTAATTATAAACAAATTAGAAAACTAAAATCAAAGGGGTATAAGTCCCCTAGAACACAATGATGCCTTTCAATTTTTTTTCAAACGCCTCTGAACTCAATTGAATGTATTTGTCACACATATTCACAGTTGACATTAAATGTAATTGAGGCGCATGCGCAGAACTTCCAGTTGCACAAAATTTTTGGATGAATTCATACACATTGCACAGATAGAATATTATCAATATAGAAGTACTATATATATGTTAGGGGCAGATGATGAGTGTATAATACATACATATACATATGTTTATCTTGTATATCCAGTTGCGCAGATACATAAAGCGTTTTAAACGGATTGGCCATTTAAAAAATTTCTAAAATTAATCACAATTTCGGTAAATATGTATGGCTGTGTGTACGTAGCACATGAAATTGGATGCTGATGGGTATACATATTACAGGCATATAGACCTCATTGCGCAGATACATATGTATTAGACCTCTGCACAATACCATTTGCCTCTGCTATATTTGCGAATACTCTATGCATTGTACAATTAGTCACAGCACAATTTCAATGTAACTACGAATAAAACCCATACTTTTCATTTGGAATACAAACACTATTTCTATTTGCTCTGTTGGAGCGATTAGTGTACACTATTCGCCACGATCGAGTAGAACATAATAATAACCATGTTATGAAGTATTCGCAAAACCTTATTGTTTCTTTGGTTTGTTTGTTTATTTAATGTGCATATGGCATTAAGGTGGACCAAAAAATAAAAGTCCAACAAACATAATATGTTCCATTTTTTAATGATAAGAAATGTTTTTCTTGTTCATTAAGGACTTTGAAAAAAAAATTATGTATCATCACTGATATAAAAGGAGAAAGAAATTTGGAGGCATTTGCACGACCTCTAAATTTTAATATGTATATTAAGGCAAAATTTTAGGTATAGATTTCCGTATTATATTAGCATGAAAATCGGGGTGTTCCGCGAATTTCTGGAGAACTTTATTTCCTTCATAAAACCACCTTAATATGACACACATGCGATGTGGCAAGCAAAAAAAATGTCCTGTTTGTTTATTGAATGTGCATATGATATACATACATATGTATGTACATACATTAGGCATATAACTTTTTACAATTTTTGCAAATACGAAAAACGGCATACCATAGTCGAATAGAGCATAAAAAAGTATGAACCCCATTTTTTTTTTTTTTTGCGAAATTGCAAAAAAGTTTCCGCGCACAACAAAATTACTTTTTTATGAGAACTGCTGAAAAAAAAAACAAAAACTTTTGTACAGTGTACACGTTTTTCTTCATAATAATAGATATTAATTTAACTAATAATCTTCCTATTATTCCAAACGCCTTTTAATGGACCTAAGGGAAGTGCCCCACCCACCCCAAACTAATTTTTCTTCAGAAAATTCTGATTCAATATAATAATAACACAGCTGTGCGCGGAACGTTTTTGAACCGAAATCACCTAAAAAAGTGATATTCATTACTTGTACAATATTTGCCACCACGTGGTGGTATGCCAAATTTTTCGTCAACATTTGTTATATGCCTAATGTACATATCTGTGCCCGCAAATTAAAGTAGCCTAACTCAAAATATGGTGAACGGAGAAAACTCAATTTTTTGTCAAAATTCAAACCATTGGACCAATTCGGATTTTTAAAATGGGAAATAATGGGTTTGTAGTGTTAGAGAAGGAATAGTTGTGAACCAGAAATCTTAAAGCAAGGTTAATTGCAAAAAAATTGTCTTTTATAACTTAAGTGCTTTTATTGGATGCAATTTTTACGAAAAGCAGAATTAACTCTAGTTAAGTTCTTTTATTGTGTTGAATTTTTACCAATAAGGTTTTTATTTCCATTTAACTCGAGTTAAGTGTTTTTAAGCGTAGACCTACGTTCGGGTCGAAAACGACCCGAAACGACCATTTAAGTGGATATAACTAACTAAGTAGTGGAATTAGAAGTCTTAGAGTTTTTGACTTTTAATTTTTGTTTGAAATGAATGAAATAAAATAAAAATTGTTTCGCTAATCATTGTTGTTTCGGCCTGAAAAAAATAATCCATAATCCTACGCCGCGGATCGTTTTCAACCCGAACTGAATTTGCGTTTTATTTTACCGAATACTGAAAACGGCATGGTACTAGGGAAATCACCACAAGAAGCTTGGTTTATCCGGAAATGATTAATGAAGACTCCCAAGCGAGAGGTTCAAAGCTATAACAGCTGGAACCGCCGAAAAAGGGGCGTGGTAGCACTGCTGTTTGATAGATAACAGCTGGTAATTGTGATGGAATCGACATATAGAGTCATGTGCAAAATACATATGTTTATAAACCCAGTGATGAATCTTTATATTCGTTTATTTTTTTTTTTTTTCGTTCAATTAAGGCATGTCTACAGCACACTCCATATGCGTATGACCATGAACCACAAACTTGTGATAAATTTTGTCAATGTTAGTATCACCTTGCATGAAGATTTAAAACATAGTACTAATAAAAGAGTTCTGGTTTTGGCCAGGACAGCAATCGCTATAAAAAACGACATGTTTAATATTGAATGGTAAACTATTTAAGTATTTGAATAAGCACGATGCTATTCCATTGCCACCACAATTTGCAAGGGTCTCATGCCACATATGTAGGTTGTCCGGAAACACAGTCATGTACAGTTAAATAAAAAGTGTATAAAGCGTTTATAAAAATATTCAGAAGATCGCAAAAAGGTGTAGGAAGGCATAGGCTAATCAGCACTATCTGACCCCGTGTCCGACTGACTATCGTTAAAAAATGAGTCCTTAATTGAGTCGTCGCTACTATAATCCATATTTAGAAAATCTTCTTCCTCCATGTTACCAGGATCCATACCTTGTAAAACGCTACACGATTGAAGTTTAATAACAATAATAACTAGCCGAAGGCCTGAGTTGGCAGTGCTATATAAAAAAAATATCTGTTAGTTTCTAGCTTTTAAGCTTAACTATCAATATTAATAAATAAATAAAACAATAACAATAATAATACACTGGCGATATTAAAACTCTAACGAGTTTTATTGCCGAGCTTCTCTCCCAATTCGAGGTGTGCTTCTTAACTATTGTTTTTCCTACAATTTGCGTGGACCTACAGTTTTATGCGAGCTCCGAACAGCGAATGCTTTTTTGTGAGGCCTTTTCATGGCAGAAATACACTCGGAGGGTATGCCGCCCACTACCGAGAAGTGACCGCTATTTATAAAAACCCAATAATTGGGTTTTAATCAATTAGAAAAAATTTTTGTGGTGTTTGTCCGGACTGGGTTAGAACCCAAGACCTCTGGTATAGCAGGCGAGCACTCTACGCACTGCACCTCAGCGGCCACATTAAAGTTTAATTGATGAAAAAAGGTGTTTTATGTATACAGTATATAATAATTAATTGAATTTCTATAATATATATCCTTGAAAAATCTCTTATCTCAGTTTATCATATCCACTTGCTTCCAACAAAAAAACCTAACTGAAGATAATAACGCATGAAATGAGAAAAGTATTCTAACAAAAAAACCTAACTCGAGATAAATTGTGTAAAAATAAAAAAAATCACTTAAAATAACCTATTTCCACTTAGGCTATGAAAACAAAATTGACAAAAAAAATTATAATTTCTAACTCAAGTTAGGTTTTTTTTAATAAACTGAAAACGCAAGTAAATACGTCCATGAAGTACCCACATAACTCTAGTTAGGATGTTTTAATAAAACGATTTTTCATACAATACTAGACTTAAGAGATTTGCTAGAAGATAAGTTGTTTTAACTGGTGCAAAATGTTTCTATCTGAGTTAGGATAATTTTTATATCTTAATAACTTTTTAAATATTACTCCAATTTAAATGGGGATAAGACAGATCGATGGGTTTTCCTCCAAAGATTAACACTATAACAATAACTCAATTTCGCATTATCTCGAGTTAGGCTACTTTAATTTGCGGGCACAGATATGTGCATGCAATGTAGCAACAAGTAAACAAAATCAAGTTAAAAGGATTTAAATATAAACGGTTCCTTCTTTTGTTAAGTTTTAAGTAGGCGCACATAAGAAAAGGGAAACAACTGAGCTAAGTAGGTGTAAATAGATTGAAATTGTAAAACGAAGAGCATACCTACCAATCGACCCGCCCTAGTGTGTATGCATATGCACATACACACACTTACACTAGCAGCGTAACCCTGCAAAAAATGCGATTAATCCGGGACGTGTCCGGGATCAATCGCAAGGGAGCATGCGACTAATACAATTTTACATCCCTTTATATGGAGTGAATTGATCGCATTTGTTCGAGCATGTCCTATGAAGAGACTAATTGTTCAACTTGTATACCCGAACGGGTACCAATGTAGATTAATCACTAACATACCGAACGGGTACAAATGTAGATCAATCGCTTTCATCCCGAACGGGTACAAATGTAGATCAATCGCTTACATCCCGAACGGGTACAAATGTAGATTTTTCCAAGTTGTTCGCCAAGGCAATTTTTAATAACAATCTTTAAAAAATTGGTAATGTTGATGCATATATAAATAAAGATTATATAATGTTTTACTTTTGAAAAAAAAAATCTCAATAAATAAATAAAAAAAATTGTAAGTTTTGAGTATGCATTATATGAGCGTAATGTAAAGGATATTTTCATAGGATTTTTTAGGCAACATTTTGTTAAAATTATTATTCATCATTGTTATTAAAAGAAAGGGTGTTCAATACGTTTTACCGGTTGTTCTACAATTTTTTAAATACATTGCACATTTTTGTAAAATTTCTACATGTAAGGAATCTACATTTATACCCGTTCGGGATGAAAGCGATTAATCTACATTTATACCCGTTAGGGAACAATTGGTCTACAATTAGTCTACATTTATACCCGTTCGGGAACAATTGGTCTACAATTAGTCTACATTTATACCCGCACGGGAACAATCGGGGACTAATTGTGGACCGATTGTTCTCGAAAGAGATCAATCCGGGACAAATATCTTTCGGTATTAATCGCACATTTTTTTGCAGGGAAGGGAGCATGCGACTAATACAATTTTACATCCCTTTATATGGAGTGAATTGATCGCATTTGTTCGAGCATGTCCTATGAAGAGACTAATTGTTCAACTTGTATACCCGAACGGGTACCAATGTAGATCAATCGCTTTCATCCCGAACGGGTACAAATGTAGATCAATCGCTTACATCCCCAACGGGTACAAATGTAGATCAATCGCTTCCAGCACGAACGGGTACAAATGTAGATTTTTCCAAGTTGTTCGCCAAGGCAATTTTTAATAACAATCTTTAAAAAATTGGTAATGTTGATGCATATATAAATAAAGATTATATAATGTTTTACTTTTGAAAAAAAAAATCTCAATAAATAAATAAAAAAAATTGTAAGTTTTGAGTATGCATTATATGAGCGTAATGTAAAGGATATTTTCATAGGATTTTTTAGGCAACATTTTGTTAAAATTATTATTCATCATTGTTATTAAAAGAAAGGGTGTTCAATACGTTTTACCGGTTGTTCTACAATTTTTTAAATACATTGCACATTTTTGTAAAATTTCTACATGTAAGGAATCTACATTTATACCCGTTCGGGATGAAAGCGATTAATCTACATTTATACCCGTTAGGGAACAATTGGTCTACAATTAGTCTACATTTATACCCGTTCGGGAACAATTGGTCTACAATTAGTCTACATTTATACCCGCACGGGAACAATCGGGGACTAATTGTGGACCGATTGTTCTCGAAAGAGATCAATCCGGGACAAATATCTTTCGGTATTAATCGCACATTTTTTTGCAGGGAATTTTGCTGAACACAACGTCTGGATGTGTGTTTATGAAAATATGTATGTAGGTACATACATATATTTCGATTATATTCGAAGTATTCGCAAGTAGTGTACACTATTTGTAGAACCTTTTTAAGGTCATGTAATTGTCGCTACGAATAAGCAATTGTATTGGTTCTGTTTATGGTTGTGCTCTACTTGCGCTTATTCTAAAACGACAGAAACAAGTAGGTACTGTAATTGGACGGCCGCGAATATTTTGTTGGTCGTTTCAAATCCATTCGTGCAGCCCTTTAATATGTATAGTGAGTTTTAGCTAATGTAAGGTAATGTTTTATAAAAAAAATAGCCGTAAATGAATAAAATTTTGAGTTTTGGTCAATGGTATCGTCAAGTATATATTGACACTTCCAAACAACACTGTACTAAGTCTGAAAACTGTATTTTGCAGGGGAATCTCTCAAAGTTTAAATTCGATATGAAACTTCAGTTGTGCGCTAAGTATGTATATTTTCGCTTGTAACTTATATTTGGATTGAAAGGTCAATACCAAAACTCACATTATTTAAGTTAGGGTATGCTTTGTATAAAACCATAATAAGAAATAAAACTTGCTACGTTGTTTTTCATGGCAAGCTTGCAATGCTTGTTTGTATTCTGTAAAAATCTCGACTTGTACGTACACTTTTGCTTGTAACTTTTGATTGGATTGTCTGATTGATACCAAAATTTGACAGCATCCAAATTAAGACACGTTATATGTTGAATACATCAAAAACAGGAAAACGTACTAAGTCGACTTACGAACGAGACGGGAAAATAAAGAAGTAGAAGTATTAGAATGGAGTGAAAGGATAAAGGTAAGATGAACAAGAAAAAATTATGAATAATATTAAGAATTGACTTCGCCAAATGAACCATTCACCAAAAGAACTATTTAGTTTGAGGGTAGAAACACGATGATATAAAGAAGTATACCTTGGTATGGTGTTGCTACTTTATTTTCGATAAAGGATACAATGATCGCGTGATATTTATTTTACAGAATGTTAAGCTGCCATATGCGGAAGAAAACATTCTACTTATGTAGATGGTTTTATTAACAAGAAAAGCACACTTCTCTCGATCACCTTCAAAGAAAATTGGCAGCCGTTTTTCAAAGAAGAATAATTGTGGCAAAAGCCCAGGAACTGCTCCTACTGCTACTTCATTGCAAACCTACCACAAAATACTTAAATACATAACCAACAGGATGAATAAAATAGTTTTAGCTGAATTACATTTTTTAATTTTGAAGTAAATATGCTAACACCTCTTATTTTGGCCAACGGATTTGTATTAATCTGATAAAACTTTTGTTTAAATATATACATAAATGAAATTAAATAAAATGGGTATATTAACATGTACCTACAGAGAAACCTCTCCTAACGGACACCTCTCATAGGCGGACACCTCCCTTGAGCGGACATTTTTTCATGCACCAAGGTTTAGGTTAAATTTTTAGAACAAATTGCCCTCTCTTAGGCGGACACTCTCTCGGCCGGACGCGGACAGTTATTTACTATTGAATTGAACTAAAAACTTCTATTAAGCGGACACGAACCTTTCGTCAACGGACACTTTGATTTTTTTTCATAACGAATCACATAAAAACCTCTGTTAGGCGGACACGAACTCCTCTTATGCGGACAAAATATATGTATAGCAATATAAAAAAATTTCGTGGAATGTTCGTTAGGTAAAAAGCGCTACGATGAAAGGGGAATCACCAACTGAAATAAATGTCCGCATGACGGAATAGATATAACTACATTCACGGGTTTCCAGTTAGATGTCCTAACTGGCCAGAATGTCGAAACCATTGATGATAGTACCGATACTGAAAGTATTACCGCTAAAAGTAGGTAATGCAATCTCCTCGAACGAAATGGCTTTGACTGCAGTTTCAAATTTGAAAAGATTTTGCACGGAGGACCTTATTGTATTTGAATTGTTGCAGAAATTTTAAAGCCATCTGCAAAACAATTTTATTTTAAATAAGCAAAAAACCCCTCGTCAATCTACAATTTCGCAGTTTTTTAAATAATTTCAAAGATATCCCAGCAACCTAATTGATATGTAATATGTATGTTAATACTTTATGTATATGTATACATATGTACATACATAAATATGTATATCGCACCCTAAATCATAAAGGGGCACAACTCAAAATTCAAAAATTTTCAGGAGAGCCAAACGACTTTTTTTCATTACAAGCAATTGTATGGCAAAGGGCCAGGCATAATGGTTATTTTTCGTTCGAAAGAGACAGTTATTCAAAGGTTTTTTTTGGCAATCTCCAGAGATATGTTCCGTATACCCGTTTATGAAAAAACTCGATTTCGAAAAATTTTGAGTTGTGCCCCTTTATGATTTAGGGTGCGATATGTTTTTATGTATTTAAGTGAAATTTTGAAGACATAAGAATCCTTGTTTTTTTCAGTGATATATGAAGAAATACATCCTTTAAAATTCAAAAAATTTCTAAAATAGCAACCCACTACCTTAGGCGGACACCTCTCTTGGGCGGACAAAATTTGCCCGACGGTGAGTGTCCGCCCAAGAGAGGTTTCACTTTTGTTTTATAGCGCTGTAAAAGAAAGAAATGTTTTCACACGTAGCAGGTTGTAAAGGCAGCACATACACATTTGAAATCGCAAGTGATATTCGCTTGAGCGCTTGACTAAACAACGGCAATTATTCCTTGTGACCAGATGAGTTTCTCTAAATCAAAGCTTTGCGGCCCGTCGAAAATGCAATGAATATGTTACTACATATATACAAATATACGAGTACATACAATTTCACTCGTAATCCTGTTTTTTCTTCATTGAACGCAAGTGGTCAATTTAAAAATGCTGAACAATATTTTGATTTTTTTTTTTCAAGGTTTCAAATCGACAACTTCGACATATAATTCGCTTATGTAGTACATAAGTGCATACTATTAAAATAAAGTATAGAAAATACAATGGTATTACGTAATATGGAGTTGCCTTTGGAGAACAAAGCATATCCAACTTAAATTTAGTTTATTCGTACATCTGAGGTGGAGTTATACATATGTATAAAAATACGGCCGATTTCATTCCGAGTTGTATCCTAAGAGAGGTTTTTTTGCGATTTGTATTACCTTCTAGTGTGTATAGCATTTATGAAATTAGTCTTTCTTAACAACCACTATACTGCTACTTAGTGCTGGTTCATTTAAGTATTTTAACTTGTTTTCCTTAAACTCCGCTTCTTCTGTAAACAAATAATTAAAGAATGTATTTAAGAATATTTATATAGGAAAATAATTTAACATTTTTAATTTCATAAGATAAAAGTACAAATACATTTTCTTTTAGGAATCATATTAAAATGCATTACTTACTTTGCTCAACGTTTTGTTTATTTGGAAGGTTATTACTGCTTTCGACTAATTTATCGCCATTAAATGGATCTTTAACAGAAACGTTCCCATTTTCACCTTCCAGATCCATATATTTTAATTCGTGGCTTAGTAATGTTTTACGATTTTTCATTTCTTTGTCCAATGCTTCACGAGTGCTAGCTAGAAGTTTCTCAGTTTTCTTGCATAGCTTGTATGGCCTATAAAAAATGTGTGGCTTTGTTTTTGTTCTAATACAATTTCGATAGTTTTTTGCTGCACTTTCGAAAGCTGTAAAATCTTTTAAACGGTCTATCTTTAGCTCTAAAGTTTTAATTTTTTGCTGTCCATTTTTTTGGTTTGTGAGCAGTGAGTCACGCTCTCTTCTCAACATTTCCCGTTCTTGACTTTGTTGTTCTTCCAACTTTTTCTCGATTTGCGCTTTTTTATCTTCTTTTTGTTTTAACCGAGTCTCTTCCAGGCAAAACTTATGCAATGTTCCGAGCAGTGAACCAAACATTCTGCGATTCCTCGCTCTCGATTCCATGTCTGACCCCTGAGCCTCTAAGACTTCTTCGCGCGTGGGTAGATCTCGTATAACACGGGAGCTCAACCGTGGCTTAGGTTCGTCGTGCGCCGCTAAACGGCTGAAAACGGATTGTTTGCTCTCATATAATCTTTTCGGCTTCGGCATATGACCATATTTCGGTGAATTGTTAGATCCATCTTGATCCGGCCCACCATTGCTAGTTGAGAAACAAAATCATTACAACGTTTCAATGCAATTCATTTATAATTTTACCCTATGGGACGACCAAGAACCCTTCGAACACTGTCATTCAACACATGCAGACTACTTTTTGCATTATCAAGCTCTATTTGTAAATCTTTATAACATTTATTAAAATCTATATCCATTTCAACTAGTAATTAGGGACACGAATTTCGATACGATATGATACCAAATCGATATTTTTTGCATTTGATGCCGATACTTTTTACTCGATTCTTTTGCAACGATATTTTTTGGTATCGAGTACTTCAACCACGGTATCGAACAAATGAGTACATTCGGTGATGGAAAATTAAAATTGTGTCATATTTGCCCAAAAAATTGTGCAATGCAAAATAGTGCCGAAAATCGGTCGAGTGTGCAGAAGTGACAAGCTGCTTCCTAAAGGGCCGAAAAATACACAATCACGAGTAATTTACACTGGTACATTTTGAAAAATTGGTCTGATCCACGTGCTGAAATAATTGCAGGTTTGGGTAAGGTTTTTTGTATGAAGTTGTATGAAGTTACCCAAATCTGTTTATTGATTTTCACATTAAACGAGGCGCACACTTACCACCGAAACTTGCTTACAATTTTCAATTACCATGCGATAGAAATAATGATAACTGGAGATATAGGATTATATATTTTTCATTTTCATACGATAATTTGACATTTGCAAATAAAAAAAAAAATATATGGAAATACAAAGTTTAAATTTGCCTCTTGTAAGCTTCTGCTTTGCTCGTAAGGGGAAAGACGAAGTCCGGAAGAAAAATCATACTGCACAATGGCTTCTCTTTATAACATGGAATGCACAGATATTCTGCCACTTGAGTTTCATCATTTTTTTGTTTCGATAATTTAAATTCAAATTTCCAAAAAAATGCAATGTTGGATACACATTATCTCAATGAAAATGAATTTTGAATGTTATTTAAGATGTTTATTTTTCAAATTACTAAATATTTTGCAAATATCTTTTTACAACTGTGATTGCATTAAATACACCTGTTGTTTTGTCAATGCTGTTGGTTTGTAAAAAATGTTTTCAAGAACTTAATAAACTTGTATAATTTTTTAATCATCTTGAACTATTCTTATGTGTTGGAAAAGGATTTACGTCAAAATCAAAACTTTGGAACCAGCCATGGCATACTATGCCATGGAATTAGCACTAATACAGCGATATGCGTATGCTTCAGGATGCAGTTTTATTGCGTTTTTGGTAACTTTCTAGAAGACGGTGCAACTAAAACTGTTTTAATAAATATCTTTTAAATGTGGAAAAATCTTTTATTTCCGCTTTCGAATTCATAATCTAGAGGTCGGAACGCGTCGATTGGTACCTCTTTTAACTATTTTAGAGGAAATTTTAAGGTTGCACCTTCTAGAAAATTACCGCTTTCGATACCGATACTTTGAGTATCGAGTAGTTTAGTTTCGATATTATCGGGTTCGCGATTCTTTTTAACCGATATTTTAAATGAGTACCAGATCGATGCTTTTGATTCGATATCGTGTCCCTACTAGTAATGCGTGTGATATATTAATGTTGAGCGTGTATCGATATGGTATCGATGTTTTGTTTATGAAGTCATACATCGATTGTTAGAGACAAACGTCGAGTATCGATAAGTTGAAACTGGTATATCGAACAGATAAATATAGGGTGGCAGTAATAAGGCTGGTATCGACCTCTCAAGAAACAGCTCAAGAAATTTTTGGATTTATTTCTTGAGTAAAAAATAGTAGTAGGCAAGAAATTTTGACGTTTAGTAATCCACGGTGAATACCAAGTGAAACGAAGAGGAGCATCAAAAACGTAAACAAAATAAGCCTTTTTGTAAACATAAGCAATTGGTAAGTTCTTAAAAAATATTAAATAAAAGCTTTAAATATATGTTTTCAATAGTTTTATTTTGTTGTTATTTTAGGAAATCATCAAAAGCGACGAGGATGACCTTATATTACTGGTAAACTGTGGTATATTGATGGCAGGAAAAGAATAAAATATGAGAAATTGATGCCAACTATGCCCTTGCATCATTAGAAAAATTGTGCATTCTATTTTTCGTTTCTTTTTTGCCATTTTCACTAACGATTTCCACGATTTTTTTTCAACACGCAACTAACGTCAAAATTTCTTTAAGAAATAAATGGACCGTGATATATTTCTTGGCAAAACCTGTGTTGCTGTGTTCGCATAACGTTTAAAAATAGTATTAAAAAAGTGTACTAAATTTCTTGAGAGGTCGATACTCGCTCAAGAAAGTTTCACAAGAAAAATTTCTTGAGCATTTCTTGTACGTCATCTTATATGAAACTTTTGCGTTTCTTGAGAGGTCGATACTAAGCTATAACAATTAATTGCAGTTACCGTAGATCTACATTATACGCCACGAATCTTTTTCGATCCGAATATATTGTACATTAATTTATGAATATAAATTCTGAAATAATTTAATATTTAAAGGATAATAGCATAATTTGAAATATTTTTGCGCTTTTAAGGTAATTACTGCATACATTTTGACTGGGTTTACAAACATATTTTACACATGATACTTCATGTCGACACAGCATAATTTTGGCAACAACAAAATGTATTGCAGGGTTGCATTTTCGCACTGCGGTAACCTTATGGATCAACCTTGCTCAGTGCCATGTCTTTTTTAGTCTTCGGTTAAGTATAATGCAAAGTCAGCTCGGATCGAAAACGACCCGAGACGTATGAATACCGAGTATTTTTTTTTGTCATTTAAAACAATAATTAAAAATAAAAAAGTTACATTTCGAATTCCACTACTTAGTTAAATATATCCACTTAAAAGAACTTTTCGTAGATCTACGGTTAAAGTAAAAAATTCTGCAAAAAGAAAAAAATTTAAGAAGGATGACGGAAAATCATTCCATAATTTAGCCTATTCTGTTGGAAAACCAACAACAACAAAAAAAAAATAAAAATAAAAAATAAGACTATAAGACTTAGGGTCGATTTCATAATGAAATTCTTAAAGCTCCTTTTGTTAAAGGAGTCTTTTAGTTAAAGAGCCATTTAAATGTTCTTTAAAGTGGGAGTGATTTCATAATAATATAATATTAAAAGGCTTCTTTAACGTCAAATGATTGTCAAAAATTTAAAAATATTGAAATTTGACATTTGTTTTTTTTTCTGAAAATAAATAAATTTTTTGATTGTGGCTTTATTATTATTATTATTATTTTTTTTTTGAATAAAGAAAAAGAACAAAGAAGCATAATTTGGAACCCCAGTGCGGAAAAAATAGGAAGCGGTCATCCAACCTTACAAAAGAGGAAGAAGATGAATATTGCATTATTGGATTCAACAAACAAAACAAACAAAATCGGTTAGAAAATTTTAATAAATTTTTGATATTTGATTTTGACAGACTGCAGAAGTGAAATTTTTTCTGGCAAAAGGAACCTTTAAATAACTTAAATGCCCGTTTTTCGGTATTTAACTTTAAAGGAACTTTTATCTTCAAAAAAAACTTTATGAAATCGATCAGCAAATTAAAGGCTCCTTTAGAATTTAAAGGAACTTTTAATTTGATTATGAAATCGGCCCTTAGTTGCATTCGCTCATTTTATATATAAAGCCGAAATGCAGTTTCCTTTACCAAAAAGGCAAAATTTTTTTTGCAATTATTTTATTTATTCTTAGAACCAACACCAAAATTAAAACACAATTTTTAATTTAAAAAAAACGGTCAACCCCCTGGCAGTGGGCGGCATACCCGCTAATTGTATTTTTGCCATAAAAAAAATTACTCACTGCCGTCCGAAGCCGGCATAAAACTGTAGGTTCTCGAACTCGAGAAGCTTGGCCTTAAACTCGTTAAAGTTTCATATATTCGCGCTAATGTATTATCTTTTAATAATAATAATAATAATAATAATAATAATAATAATAATAATAATAATAATAATTATAATAATAATAATAATAATAATAATAATAATAATAATAATAATAATAATAATAATAATAATAATAATAATAATAATAATAATAATAATAATAATAATAATTATAATAATAATAATATAATACAATGGCGCTATTATAACTCTGACGAGTTTTATGGCCGAGCTTCTCTCCCAATTCGAGGTGTGCTCCTTTTTGTTTTTCTTACTAATTGGGTGGACCCACAGTTTTATGCCGGCTCCGAACGGCGAATGCACTTTTTGTGAGAAGCTTTTTCATGGCAGAAATACACTCGGAGGGTATGCCGCCCACTGCCGAGAGGTGACCGCTGCTCTTAAAAAACCCAATAATTGGATTTTTACTAATTACAAAAAATTTTTTTTGGTGTTTTGCTCGGACTGGGGTTTGAACCCGAGACCTCTGGCATAACAGGCGAGAACTCTACCCACTGCACCACAGCGGCCACAATAATAATAACAATAATAATAATAATAATAATAATAATAATAATAATAATAATAATAATAATTTAGTTTTAATTAATTTAAATTTTGGTGTAAACCCAGTACCCAGGACCTCTGGCATGACAGGCAGCACTCTAACTATTAACTAGGCTTTAGAATTGAAGAAAAGTGACTGAAATGCACATTTTTTGTAAATATATAAAAAAAATTCTCAACCGAGGATTCGCCATTAATTTCCCTTTTGTGTTGCCTGGGTATCAAAGTCGGGATATATCAATACATACGTCTATACGATCAGTGGCTCTGATAAAATCACGTATGTAACACTCTCCTCATGCATATATGTATATATGTATATATATACATAAAAAACGATTAAAATTTCTAATGAAACAAGCAGATTTTTTATTCATAAGCAAAAAAGGCTTCGAACGTCCGAATGGGCGTTGATCAACTCAACAGGGAGTGTAGATTTATTGAACAAATACGCTGAACAAGCAAATACTGAAGGAGTTACACAAGTACTTACATACATATATACATATTTAGGGTGAGTAAAATGTATATATATAAAATATATGTATGTACGTATGTGTATGGAGATCAATAACGAATACTTCTGTTTTGTCGCAAAAATAAGACTAAAAAAATTTCAGAAAATCAGAAAGCAAGCAACTTTTCAACGGAGTTGTCATTTTGATCAACAAGTGATCTTGTATAAATGCCGTTTTAAATAATTTTTTGTCGGATAAATCTTTTTTTTATAACATCACAAAAATGTGCGCTAAATTTCCATTAAATATGTCTATATATTTAGTTTGAAGTGTTTACATATGTATATACATGCATACATACAAAGTTGATCAGTTATTGGAGTCTGTGTTTCAATGCGCAACTTCTTACTTTATTGTGATATGAAGTGATACATATGAGGTACGAGATACAAGTAAAATTTTCCTCTCATAAGACTACCAGAATGGCTGGCATCCCTCATAAATAAAGTAATTTCTTTCAAAATCTTTATCGCACAAATAAGCTCCTCTAAAGATTTGGCATTTACTATGTATGTATGTAGATTTATGTGATCTATAAAACAAAGTAAAAAGTCCATGAACCGCAGCTTTTTCAAATCTGTGTGATGCTGAGCTTAAGAAAAAAATAAAAAATTAAATATTACAAAAACGAAAATACGCAAAGAGCGAAGCGAGGAAGGATTGAGAGTTCATTGTGTAGCGATTTCCTATTTAGAATTTTCGAACATATCACAATTTATTTTTATTTTAAAATTTACATTTTCTCTTTCAGCCTTAGTACAAATAATCGCTTTCAAATGTGTATCTTATCACCGAAAGTTATTTCAATCGCAAAAATGCTGTCGTCAATACGAATCGATTATATCCTTTTAACAGCAATAGTGATGTCAGTAATTCTGTTTTGGTTATTTTTTGTTCCTTTTGACCCCACAAAGGTGAGGTTTTTTAATTTTTTGTTTTTATTTAAAAAGAAAAAAAAAACACAAAAAATATGCATTTGGATCAAGGCAGCACAACGATATCAAAAAAAAATTTGTTTTGTTGAATATCAAATAAAAATTAACAAAATGATTTCGTTTCGTTGGTTATCAAAAAAAAATATATCAAACTTATTTCGTTTCGGTAGTCAACCAAAAATTATCAAAAAACAAAATAACGTTAATTCCATGGTAGAAGTTTTCTTTTGATTTCACTTTGAATTTTCGTTTTTTTATTAACGTTATTTTTTGATAATTTTTTTTGTTGACTACCGAAACGAAATTTTTTCAATATTTTTTTTTTTTTATAATTATCAAAACAGTATTTTTTTTGTAAAGCATTTAACGTTAAAATTTTTCAAAGTTGAATTGAAAACAAAGTATTTTTTGGTTATTGATAAAAATTAACGTTAATGTGCAGTCCTGAATTCTATATGTATGTATGCTAATTATTAACAACAAAATTTTCTTGATAGGGTATACTCTGCTTTCGAATACGTTTAAAATCTGAGAAAAAAGATATTATGAAACGTTTGCGCCGCTCACGATGTATTGGTTTGAAAGAGCTACCGCCGCCCTATCCGAACGGCTGGTATTCGATTTTGGAATCGTCAGCGCTGAAACCACAAAATTTAACTTATGTGTCTTGTCTTGGAGAGCATTTTGTAGTTTTTCGAACACAAGACGGTCAAGTGAACGTTTTAGACGCTTATTGTCCACATTTGGGTGCTAACATGGGAATTGATGGGCGTGCAACTGGTGATAATTTCGAATGCCCTTTTCATTTGTGGAGTTTTCGAGGAAGTGACGGAACCTGTGTTAACATACCGTATAGTTTGGTTGGTAAGTTTTAAGATAATCATTTTGGAATTAAACATATTTATAATACTATTATGCGTATGTATAATATTTACTTTCCTCAATTCGTACAAGCAGCTACATAGCTATGCGTTCAAGATGTTATTTATGTTAAAAAAAAAATCGTATTTCGAGAGAATCGCTTATTTTTCCATTTCAGATGCTAAGGGTATTAAGGTTCGAAGATGGATATGCCGAGAAGTGAATGACCATATATTCGTGTGGTACCATTCAGAAAATAAAGCAAATCAATGGGAGGTTCCCATTATACCGGCAATAGAGAACAAACAGCTTGTTTTTCAGGGTCGAAATGAGTTCCATATAAACTGCCACATTCAAGGTATGTTTTCTTTTAAAAAATTATATTAAACGCTAAGCACCATTAATTTCAGTTAATGGTTAGACGGCAAAAAAAATTAATTTTGAGTAAATATATAATAAAAACTTACATAAATATCAAAAAGTTTTAATTTGTTTCTGGTGTTTCTTTATTTACAGAAATACCCGAAAACGCTGCTGATTTAGCCCATTTCGACGCTATCCATAAAGCATTTGTACTTAACGGAAATGAAGATTCCACTTGGAACATAATAACTCAGCGTGCAGAACATCATTGGCAGACAATGTAGGTATAACGCATGAATTAACAAATAACCAGATTGTGTATTCAGCGGTCCCGCTAGGCGTTCATCCAAAATTTGACAGAATCAGCTGATTTAGTGACGTAGTAACATAAATTCTCTTTCACCCAGTTTCGTTTCCGGTTATCTATAAACTAACGATTGTGTGCGATAAATGTGAAATTTATATTAAAAAACTATATTAAATAAAGAAAAATGAAGTGCCGCATATTTATTTGTGTGAATAATAGTTCAATAAAGGTATTATTTGCCTGTTTGGAAATTTTCTTTCTCGTCGATAATGTAGTTGATGACGTACTAACCAAAATGAACCCAGTCTCACGGATGAATGTTTTGCTGAATATCGCTGAGTGCACAATCTTCTTTATTTGAATCATGGATTTAGTGACGTAGTCTTTCAATATTCATCCGTCAGACTGGGTTCATTTTGGTTAGTACGTCATCAACTACGTTATCGACGAGAAAGAAAATTTGCAAGCAGGCAAAAAATACCTTTATTGAACTATTATTCACACAAATAAATACGCGGCACTTCATTTTTCTTTATTTAAAATAGTTTTTTTAACATAAATTTCACATTTATCCCACACAATCATTAGTTATTAGAAAACCGGAAACGAAACTGGGTGAAAGAGAATTTATGTTACTACGTCACTAAATCAGCTGATTCTGTCAAATTTTGGATGAACGCATAGCGGAACCGCTGAATACACAATCTTCTTTATTTGAATCATGCGATACACTACATATAAATACTTATGTATGTAGATAATTCTGTATTTGCTTATACGTTAAGTATATTTGAATCATGACGTTATACATTTACCACGTGGTCAACTGTGCACGTTCCGGTAGCTTACTGTATCGCAGTATACCGCACCGGAAGTACCGCTTCCGTTCGAGTGCTTTGCTCTGATTTTTGTGAATTTCGTTTTATTTTCTTTTTTTAACAACAACTTTTACTTTCATCATTTTCAGATGGAGTGCAGCAGCGCCACCGAAAAAACATCTTGCCTCTTTGCATTTGAAGCACTCCTTTCAAATTATACCAAATTTTGAACATTTCATATTGGATGTTGATGCTACACAGGTAATATTCATGTATTCTACACCACACATATCCACATAAATAGTTAGCTTATAGATTTCCTTTTCCCCCAAATAGATTGGTCCATCTTATGTACACTTACATATGGAGTCAGCTGTTTTCGGTAGTGTCGAAATTATTCAAACTGTCACACCTGTGGAGCCGTTAGTACAAAAAGTGACTCACAGATTTTATGCAAAGAGAGCTTGTGCACCTTTTGCTAAGATAATTATTTTCGCAGAAACTATTATGGTAATTACTATACTTCATTAGATAATGATTTACATCCGTTTACATCAAATATTTCTCTACTAACAGTTTGAGCGAGATATTGCCATGTGGAATAACAAAATGTATCGCAGCAAACCACAGCTTGTAAAGGAAGATGTTTTGATTAGAAAATTTCGAAGTTGGTTCTCACAATTTTATACCGAAAATAGCAAATCATTTACCGAAGCTTGCGGTAGTATGAACTGGTAAAAAAAAAATCAAAGATCGCTAAAAAATACTGTATTTAGGTTTTTTTTTAAATAGATACATTAGTAAATCATATATAAAATAAATGTTTACCCAACAATCAAGTAAGATCTTTGATTATTTTTGGGTTAAAAACTAGGCATGGGTAACACTGCGCTGCGCGGCGCAATTGCGCTAACACCAACCCTGGCGTTATTGCGCTAACTCCGATTTGGGAAATGCGCCAACTCAATATAGCGCCAACCCAATATAGCGCCAACTCAATTTTGCAATATAATACCGACTCAATTTCGTGCGCTAACACCAGCACCAATATAGCGCTAGTGTAAAATGGCGCAACCACAACACCAATAACAGCACCATAGTATATGTATACGTATGACACCGTCACAATTATGTATGCTTGATAGTGATCTAAGTGACCTTAATTTCCAGCATATTTTCACAAATATACGGAATATGTTTCCAAATGATTATGAAAATTTAAATTAATTGTGCCCTCGTATATGTAAGCAGAATTGCGCCAAAAGAAATAAAACAGGGATGGTAAAGAGTAACAAACGAAAAAATGTTATTTATCGATTATTCCATGACAATTGCGCTAAAGGTGTTATTGCGCCAGTACCGTGAGTTGGCGCCACGACTGGCGCTGGAGTTATTGTATCAGCGCCAAAAAAATTGCGCCATTACCCATGGCTATTAAAAACTATTTCAAAAGGTTTAATTCTGGGAACGTTATCAGTAACACTGCTGCGTAATGTTTTGCAACTCTGTTGTAGTTATACAGCTGATATTTTACTGGCACGCGTATACATAAGCTCTTTTTAATAACAAAAAATTGTTGCGAATTTTTCTTAACAAATAACAGTTCTCCATATGAAAATTACACTTTAAAGGCCGTTGGCAACTTACAATCTGGATTGTCCAGTTTGAGTGTTTTTTTTTGAGTAAGTTAGTCAAATTTGAGTGTTTTTTGTGTGTGTTCGTGCAATCGGCAGCCATCGTACTACACGTACTTGTCGGCTCGCGGCGACGAAAACCAAAAATTTTGGATATTTGCGTCAATCACCCGACACTCACACATATACACTTCCTCTCAATCCAGATTGTAAGTTGCCAACGGCCTTTAGTGGTAATAATCACCTGTGAAAAACGCATTGATGAATATGCTGTCAAATGAACAGCTGATAATCGAAAACAAATGAAAATAAGCAAATCACAACCATGGTACCAATCTCAATATATGTACCGTGGGTAGGTACGATGGAAAAAATGGCGAATAGTTGTCAACCATGAATTAACAAATAACCAGATTGTGCATTCAGCGGTCCCGCTAGGCGTTGATCCAAAATTTGACAGAATCAGCTTATTTAGTGACGTAGTAACATAAATTCTCTTTCACCCAGTTTCGTTTCCGGTTATCTATAAACTAACGATTGTGTGCGATAAATGTGAAATTTATATTAAAAAACTATATTAAATAAAGAAAAATGAAGTGCCGCGTATTTATTTGTATGAAAAATAGTTCTATAAAGGTATTTTTTGCATGTTTGCTAATTTTCTCTCTCGTCGATAACGTAGTTGATGTCGTACTAACCCATGATTCAAATAAAGAAGATTGTGTATTCAGCGGTTCCGCTATGCGTTCATCCAAAATTTGACAGAATCAGCTGATTTAGTGACGTAGTAACATAAATTCTCTTTCACCCAGTTTCGTTTCCGGTTTTCTAATAACTAAAGATTGTGTGCGAAAAATGTGAAATTTATGTTAAAAAACTAGTTTAAATAAAAAAAAAATGAAGTGCCGCGTATTTATTTGTGTGAACAATAGTTCAATAAAGGTATTTTTTGCCTGTTTGCAAATTTTCTTTCACGTCGATAACGTAGTTGATGACGTACTAACCAAAATGAACCCAGTCTCACGGATGAATATTTTGCTGAATATGGCTGAGTGCACAATCTTCTTTATTTGAATCATGGTACTAACCAAAATGAATTCAGTCTCATGGATGAATATTTTGCTGAATATGGCTGAGTGCACAATCTTCTTTATTTGAATCATGGTACTCATGATTCAAATAAAGAAGATTGTGCACTCAGCCATATTCAGCAAAATATTCATCCGTGAGACTGGGTTCATTTTCATGATTCAAATAAAGAAGATTGTGCACTCAGCCATATTCAGCAAAATATTCATCCGTGAAACTGGGTTCATTTTGGTTACTACTTTATTTAAAATAGTTTTTTAATAAAAATTTCACATTTATCGCACACAATCTTTAGTTTTTAGATAACCGGAAACGAAACTGGGTGAAAGAGAATTTATGTTACTACGTCACTAAATCAGCTGATTCTGTCAAATTTGGATGAACGTATAGCGGTACCGCTGAATGCACAATCTTCTTTATTTGAATCATGGTTGTCACTGTTCAGCTGAGCGGAACTGCTCAACTGTACGTTTTTAAGACAAAACAGTCACCAATTGAGATACATCTTATAATGGCTTTGCTTTATCCTGTAATTTTATAAATACATATGTACATATGTTTATGCTGAAGTGCATGCGTTGAATGCAACTCACAATTTTTTCTTAACGGTTTTATAACCGCGCGTTTAATTGTGCGCAACGCGGTACGATTTTGTACCGCGCTCTAATGCCGTATTTTAGCTCCATACATTTCCACTGATTTTGCTTACCGCTTATTGTACGGTACGTACCGTATAGTTCTTTATAAACTGTGCCGCTCCATGGAAAATTACTTTTTTCCTAGACATTTTTGCAAGTAATAACCACGATTCAAAGGATCATTAGATTAAGACGCAAGCATTTCCTTCAGTAATACCAGAGATATGGGATAGCGATAGTACAAAATGAGATCAAGCATATACTTTCCGCTCTCCAAAATGCATAAAAAAATTGCATTGTTCGATATATTACCTACTTAATAAAATAAAAAAAAACTCGCATTTGGTGGAACTTGGTTTTATTTTCGCCTTTTTTATCTGTAAATATTTAATTTCTGCAGAAATGAAAACCCACACATTCTTTTTATATGATCAACATATCTATGTACGTACGCATTTGCGTGTTTTACATGAATTTATATATCTACATAGTCGATGCAATAATAAACTAAAACGGAACAATGGAAGCTGTAAAATTTGTATATGTATCCTTTAAAATTTTCTATCTGTATCGAAAGGCTAATGTCCATAAATGCTTTTATTTCTTCAAATATTAAACCTTAGAGCTGTTTACATCAAGTTTATATTCCCACATAGCGCATTTAGTAATTACTCTGATGCTTCGTCGTCAAGGCCAGAGTATTTGTTTGAACTTTGAAGGACCTGTAATCGGAAAAAGAAAAGAAAGCATGCAGTGAGCGTTAAAGTAATTTACGATAGATATCATTGCAAATTGAAAGATTACTTACGGCTTTACCAGAGTTCTCCTGATGCGCATTAACGTTTTTTGTGTGATGTTGCTTGACTTTATTTTCATCCCGCACATTTTGGCTATTTTTGTCCACGCTACCAACGAAAAAACCAATATTTAGCTTTAGAGATACAATATCATCTGAAATAAATAACTTACCGTTCACCCTGATCTCGTGCTTTTGTTTGACGACTGTCGTCTCTGCCGTAACGACGATTATCTGCAAGTTAATTCATGAAAGCAATTATAAATAAATATGTATATATCATTTGCATCGTTCAAAACTTACCAATCTTTAGTGTCTCTAATTTCTCCCGTCCCTGCCCCACAGCCCAACGATCATTTTTCTGCTGTGATACTTCATCTTTTCTGCGCCAACTTGTAGTATTGTTTGTGTTGTCTTTAACTACTTTTTCTGACGGTAATTCGGCTTTCGTAGCTTCGTTTTGAGCTTGGCGTTGACGACGTGCTTCTGACATACGTTCCTCAATCTCTGACTCACGAGCAGCCGTATCCACAGGTTTGGCCGATCCAAAGACATTTTGCGAAGGTCTTTCGGGTGATTTGGATTTAGGTTTTTCATCTTCTTCTGGTTGCTTTTTCTCTTCGTCGCTTTCCTCTTCCTTGACAACAACAGCAGGTAAAGGAAGCGTACGCGGTTTTAAATTAAGTTTCGGTCTTTCCATTTCTTGGTCATCTCTTTCAAAAGTGCTTGGTTTACTTCTCACAAAATCATTATTATTATTCGAATTTCCGAATGATCTCCATGATCCACCACCAGATTCCTTTTTATCATCTCCATCATATCTTTTTTCACGTCTAAACCCCCGGTCGTAGTTATTATCTCCCTCATATTTCTTCTCACGACTAAACCCTCGATCATAGTTGTCATTTACAATATTATCACGACGCCAATTCGTCGAATCTCTGTTGCTGTCTTCTCTATTATTCATTCCTTCATATCCACGTCGATTTCCCCTGTTTCGGAAATTTCCCTGGTCACTCTCATTTGATAATTCTATTCTAATTCTTCGACCTTTTATAGATGGATCAGGCAAACTCAAAGTTTCAATCAAGTCATCGCGACTATTGAATTCGACGTATCCAAATCCCCGGACCCGCCCACTTTCCCCTTCCTCACGTGGTAAGCGCAATGACGCTATTGGCATGGCACCAAAAAACTCATATATATCGTCCTCTTTGGCATCGAACGGTAAATTGGTCAGATACGCAATAAATGGAGGATTATGTGGTACAGAATCATCATCAAACATTCGATTAGCTCTAGGTGCCGTTGGAAGTTGCAAAACTACCGGCATTGCACTGCCTCCATCATCGCTTTCTTCGCCATCTAAATTTCTTACCTTTTTCGTTACCTGGGTGGTCCCAACGGGTATGTCGCCAATAGCCAAAAAAGATTGCAGCGAAATTGCAGTGCCCTTTTTCTTTCCCTTTTTTCCTAAAAAATAAGAATTTGTTTTTGCTTATTTTGGAGTTATATACATATGTATGTACCTACACTAAAATAATATTAAAAAAAAAAAGCTAAGATTAGAAAGTGAAGAAACTGAACAATTAACCTTCTTGGATATGTGCATGTCAAACATGTGGAGAACAGCTTTACTAATACTAATCATTTTAAACAACTTGAAAATGTGAATATATGTAAATACATATATGTAGGTTTGGATTGATATTACATATTTATTTGCGTGAGCCTAACCACATAGTATCTTTGATGCACATATGCATTAATTTGTATATCGCCTTGGTAGCTGCATTCGTGATGTTAGTTATAGGGATATAATATGTTCAGTTTTGCTAAATTCACAAATTTTAATTTAAAATCACAATTGAATACTTGTTTGGAATCAGCACTCTCCCTAACCCGCTCGTATTTGGGGATAGTACACTAAATCATAGCCTTCAAATACATATTTAGGTACATATACATATACGATGTTTCCACATATAAACTTCAATTAATATATATTAACACTGCAAGAATTTTAAATTGGCTAATTTTAGGCGTTTCTACTATAATTTCCATCAAATATCACTAGTTGCAAATAATCCACACGTTTGTCAGGACTGCAGGCCTTTCACGATCTATACACGTTTAATCTTTTGTTCACAGCCGTCGCTCAACACAAAACAATAGCCACATCGACAAACGTTTTAAAATAACAAAACAAAAAAAAAATAGCATATCTCCATCAGCTATAACCAACATGTATATAAATTAATTAATTAATATTAAATATATAAACCAACCTGAAGAAGCCATTTTTGTTCAGAAAATTTTCTTGATAATTCCTCTTCTTGCAATGATTATTATACAAGGAATTGGCATTCGTTATCGATTTTTCCCTGACAGAGATGGATGATGTTATCAGATATACACAGAACCGGATCTATTAGAAAAGTAACCAAGTATGAAGAACAGCTGATTTCCGTCCGAAACTATACGTTGGGCACAGCGTTGCCACTTTGGTTACTTTTTACCAAAATTGGTTAAAATTTTTTCGTTTAGTTACTTTCGCCCGATTTTGGTTACCTTCAAGGTCCATGTATTGAGCACACCATGGTTACATTCAATTTTTGGGAATACGCTTTTAATTTTTCCAAACTATAAAATATTTGTAATCCAAGTTGTTTTGTTGGGGATAAATGGAAAAAATTCAACAACTATTTCCAGCGAATGAGTGTAAAGCTGTTTCAGGAAAAGGAATAAGGTAAAAGTGGGAAAAATTCAACAGCTTTCACAGAGTCTCAGTGGTCGAGCGTGTAAAAGAGTTCGCACATTGCGGCTGAAGATGGAATGTATCACGGGTTCGATCCTCGTGAGAAGCATCCACTTCCGAAAAGGGTATTAATGATCGAAAATGGTTTTGTGAAATAGCTATACTCAACCTCCGCTGGAAATAGTTGTTGAAATTTTTCCATTTACCCCCAACAATAAAAAATCGAAATAAATAATTTTCGTGCTAAGCACTAAAAAGCTTTTAAGTCCAAATAATTTATTGGACAGGAGCCAGCGACCACATTAGAAATAAATCTATTCTGCCGAATTTTCGTCAGGCGATTTTCGTCAGCTTTTTGGCTCTGTTCATTCTCATACCTGGCCGTGTTTTTAAATGTTGATAGAACGCTCGACTTTGGATCTGTTTAAGGCTTAAAGATGTAAAATAATTGATATATTTTAGTTTTTGTTAACCGCATATATTGTTTTGCTACGAAATAAATAGCCCTAACTTTAATGGAACATATGTCTACATTATTAATTTATTTTGGTTACTTGTTTCTAGTTTTCGATACTTTTATTTTGTATTTTGGTAAATTTAAATTTTTTTAAGTGGCAACGCTGGTTGGGCCATTATTCAACCTAATAATGAACAAATAAGAGATTCTGCACTCAGCGGTACCGCTATGCGTTTATCCGAATTTGACAGAATCAGCTGATTTAGTGATTATTTCAAAAACATAAAATAATATAAAAACACACTTGGTTTTTATTGACATAAAGAAAATTTCTATCAGAAATAAGTTTTCCGTTCCAAAGAAAAAAACAATTCAGGAAACTATCCTAGACTTAAAAAAGCTATGTAATTTAAAAATAAATAAGTAAATATACGAAAAAATAGCGAATTGATAAAAATTAATAAGCTTATTTAGCTTAGCTAAACACTCCAACTTATAAGGCATTTTGAGGTTATATTTATTCAGTCTTCTTCCGCGCATTGGTAGCAAATCATAGCTCTATTAAGTCGTGCACAATTGGCTTTGTCTGCTCCAACTTTGATAGAAAAAACCTTAAAACAAAGCGAAATTCCAGATGCTTGCTACAATTAACACTTTGACAATTTCCACTTCACTTCTTTGCTTTAATTTATAAACCTGATTTTTCGTAAAATATTTGGGGAATTTCCTTTTTTCTGCTTATTCGAATGTTATTTTTTACTTTTCTCTGTTCACTTCTCACAAAATTGCGCGAAATCGCTAAAATAAGTGTACATATACAAACATACATACACACATACAAGGGGAGATGTTTGTCAAAGTGTACAAAAGTTGAAACATGGCGAACTTTATACCTTGCTTTACTCGCTTCACCTCAATTGTGAACATGTCCCTTTGAAAAGCACATGCTCAACAGAACTGTCAAAGCAAAACTCTGAAGCAAAGCGAGGTAGAAGTCAATTGTGCACGGGCTCTAAGTTCCTCACACATAGGTAAGTGGCACCTAGCACAGGCCTTGGAGGTCTTCCGGTCTTTTTTTCTGTCGCAAAACTCACATCTAAGCTCACTTTCAGAATCTGTCTGCGTTTCCAGAAAATCTTCATCCAAAACACTATCATCGTCATCGAAATCAATATTTTCATCATCCAAATCCGATAACAAACGTTCCACCTCGATTTCGTTTAGAGGACGACTTCTAGAACACATTGCCATTATTGATCTAAAATAAAACCTTTCCTTGTAGAAATAAAATTGAAAAAAGATAAAAATTCACCTTATGGAAAAAAGTACACGAACTACACACTGGGGTAAATTTCACCCACTCACTTTTTTAGATCTGCATAAATTTGGTGCTTACCAACTACTGACGACGAACTGCATGAATTCGAAGAGGAAAATCTGCGTTGTTAAAATACAGCTAACGGTATATTTCCACATGTTAAAAATAAGCAAACAACAACCCAACAAACATTCTGTGGGGTGACTTACACCCCAGTGTGTCTACCGAAGGTTAAAAAATTGTTTAGCTTAGCGGAAAAGCTTTAGTTCCTTAGCTCCGTTCCGCTCCGAACCCCTGGAACCGAGTTCGCTGTTTCGATATGTGTATACAGCGGGTATTTAGTCGATAAATTTTAACAGATCGTTATGCCTATATTATGCATATACACGACTCAAACAGTTTGTTATGAAGACCCTGTGGGAAAATTTGGTGGACGAGAACCGGCACAAAAGGAAACTAGTACTACATGTTTTAATGCCCATGAAACATATTTTTTTTCATTTTTTAAATTGATATTACCGAAATAAAAAAATTTCTAAACGCAATAAAAGTATATAACACTATATTTTCTTTCTATTTGTCTGAGCCAAGGCAAATTCATTCATATTCAATTGTAAGTGAACAGCTGACTTCTTCCTCTTCTCGTTTTTAACCCGCCGTGTACAGAAGAATGTCATACAAAGAAATATTTGACTTTGAGTTTGACATTCTGATGGACAAAAACGTAAAGCGAATCGAGGCAAATATATTGCCGAATTCGCCCTGCCATTACCATATAATGAATTTGCCTTGGTCTGAGCCAAAACGAGTTCAGCGTTTAAACAGTTTGTGCTTTATAAACAAGTTAAAATTACAAAAAAACGAATTTCTTAATTCTCTATTACATTAGGTTTTTAATTTTAGAAAACCTGTGTAATTATGTATGTATGCATTTTCAACATTTCGACGCTTTTCGGCATACCTTCGAAATAAAGTTCCTGCAAAAATCCATCTGTTTTGACATGCATCAAAACAATAAAAAATCCATTTTTTCCATGTATCTCAATATAAAAAAATTCGATTTAGTCCATTATTGCGCTGAAGGTCCCATATGTACATATCGCACCCTAAATCATAAAGCGACACAACTCTAAATTTTTTGAAATCGAGTTTTTTTCATAAACTGGTACACAGAACATATCTCTAGCGATTGCCAAAAAAAAAAACTATTATACGTGGCTTTATTCCATACGATTGCTTGTAAAGAAAAAGTTTTTTGGCTGCTGAAATTTTTTGGATTTTGAGTTCTGTCACTTTATGATTTAGGGTACGATATGTAAACTCAACTAACGTCTGTTACTTGAACTCTACCTATTGAGCTGTGCATTTTCAGGCGACACACCTTAAGATGATATGATAGCACTATAAACATTACTTGCCACTTTTAAATTATAATTATGACACAAAAATCTCCATTGTCTAGCTCAAGCTTATGAATAGAGCCACCAATATGAATAAACACATAAAGCTAAACATGCGTATGTATGTACATATCGCCCATTCGCATCCATACTGCCATGCCATGCTATGTGCATCAGCGCAAAGTACTTGCGGTAATAATCAGACCATGAAAAGCAAGGAACTCTTCATTTGTGCATTTTTAGTATAAAAGTCTGACAAAAAAAACTGCAGCATTTATTAGAAGTTCGAGTGACAAAATAAGTGCACGCAAGCAATTAATTCAAATCGCAATGGCATACGCTTTGTCAACTTATCAGCTATGTGTTGGACTCATTTTAATCGGCATATCAAGTAAGAATGAAAATTTTCAATTTTTCTTAATTAAAAACTGGCCTATAGCTCATATAAATTTCACATGAAAAATATGTTCATTTTATATTTAAATAAAATCATGATATAAACTAAACAACTTTATAGACAGAGTTTGGCTAACACCCCTCAACGGTATATGGACGCTTATCGGGAATTCCTCCTTGGACAAGGATTTAAGAAGTATTTCTCAGGATAGCTTTGCAACTATGGTCTACCATAGGTAACATATTTTCATTTCAATTTACATGTATGTATATTAGAGTGCGTTTAAAATTCAAATTAACGATATTTTACTGTATCGCCCCCTCAATCTGTAGTAACATGGTCAAAGATATCAGACATAAATTTTGGTCCCGATTGGTGGCGGTTAAGGCGTGGCGCATTGAGGTCAAAGTTCAGAAAACTCTATGAAGGGTCAAAAAATAAAAATATTTTTTTTAATTATATTATACCCAAAATTAATACTTCTATACCCAAGGATAACAAATATAAATTTTGGTTCCGATTGATGGCGGTTTAGTGGTGTTTTAACTGGGTCAATGTTCACATTGCCATAGAAGACTTAAATTTTTGGTGTCGCATATGGTAATCTGAAATTTGACCCCCTTGAAACACCAGTAAACCGTCATCAATCGGGACCAAAATTTATATTTGTTATCCTTGGGTATAGAAGTATTAATTTTGGGTATTAGATAATTAAAAAAAATATTTTGATTTTTTGACCCTTCATAGAGTTTTCTGAACTTTGACCTCAATGCGCCACGCCTTAACCGCCACCAATCGGGACCAAAATTTATGTGTGATATCTCTGACCATGTTACTAAAGATTGAGGGGGCGATACAGTCTTTTTAGGAACTTTTAAATTTTTCATACAAATTAAAAGCACCCTAATGTATATACATATGTATGTATGTACGTTTGTTGTTATTTTTAAAACTTTAATCTTGATCTTACAGAAATATGCTGAATAATTTTTTGGCGTATAAATATATTATTGACAAAATAATTGATTTATACATGCAACGAAATCCTAGCCAATTGCAAATGATAAACTTAACGCAATTTAATTATAAACAAAAACTGAATTTTAAAGGTATTAGATATCCGCTGCAACAGTTTTTAAGTGAAAACGATGTGTCTAGATATGAATATTGGTTGAGAAGGTACATATTTTAGAGTATAAAAAATAGGATATATTACATACATAATTGCTTCTTTATACATATGTATATGTACACATGCATAGCAATAAATTTGACAATCGCACCGGCAAACAACGCCGTTTCTTGGATGAAACGGCAGATGTGCTAGATAACAAAAATGATGGATTGGATTCTATAAACGTTACTGGTTATGCTTTCTTTCAAAGCCCTTCTTACACTCTCGTAAGCCAATGCTAATTCTAATTTTAACAAATTTTGATAAATCAATTAAATGTATTTTTTTAAATTTATTTATTTTGGGTTCGTCTATTAGAACAGCACACTTTCATCAGTTCCCAGACCACCAGTGGTGTCAAAGTATGGTGTTATACCATTTGGCAAGAAGTTTAACGGTAAGGTACACCTTTTGTTTCCTTCGCTTCTCACTACTACTCCACCATTGTACATATGTATTTCGCAAGTGCAGGCTAAAAGCACGCCTCGCTTTCTTACAGGCTATAACCGCAGAATGTACGGAGAAGCTGAAGTGGTTGCACGTGGACACACTCAATACACGCAATCAGCTTCGCCCCACAATCAGGGTTTTGCAGATTTTTCCAACAAAGATATAAGCATCAAAGATATTACGGATATTGCATTAACCACATTATCATTTCTTTCGTTTGGCATGTTCATTTTACAAGTCTTAACATGCATAACTATGGTAATAAGAAATACACACATGCATATTTTTGTTATCTTGCGTGTTACACAAAAGTTAACCAATTGACAAAAATTCGTTTAGGGGAGTTCGGACGTTGCCAATGTCATATACACAAATTCGGCAACGAAAAATACGTTTATAGAAAAAGATGAAATTGAGGAAATTCGTAGGAAGAGGCGTTCTATAAAAGCGCAAAATTTGAAAGAGGTAAGAACATGCGTTTATATGTATACATAAATATGTATAATTGATACAAATGGGCATACCTACCTACTATAAATTAATAAAAATGAGGTACATACATATATATTACAGTTAGAGCATGTCGTGCAAAGATCTTTGCAATCACTTCAACCGCTTTTCAATGCAAACGAAGCAAAAAAACACGATTGTTATATTTTTCAATTTTGCGAAATCAGCGAGATATTGAAATGTTTTAAAATGGAGCATCTTTTCTGGATTCAAATATGGAGGTACATACCAACTAACTTGCTCCAGCTTTGCTTAGTTTCAACCATTTGTATGCATGTATTTTGCAGTTCGGGAATTACTTGGATAAAAAAGCACAGAGAAATGGGCTCAGCTAATAAACGCCTGTAATCGACTGACAGCGTAAGCAGTGGTAAATCACATGTTTTCCTATCGTACCTATTTTTTAAATTTCTACCACGAGTTAAAAGATTTGATTTTATAAAAATTTTAGTTTACTTTTCACACTTGAATTATAACTTAAACTTTGTATTAAAAACTAGCAATCAATTGGTATTTCATGGGATATTAAATATTTAATAAAGTTACATCATTTTTTGCAATTATTCTATAGAAAAAAAAACGTGTTGCTAACATAACAAAATACTTATATGTATATACAGAAATTGAACCTGTCGGATTAATAATGAAACGTTAATGATGAACACAAAATATGTTTCGTTTTTTATATGCTTTTATCTATTTTTTTTTATAACGTATTAAATAGATTTATGTATAATTTAATGTTTTATTAAAAATTTATTATTTTTATGGTTTTATGTGTTGAAGTCAGTGTGAACTTTCTAAATTTATATTTCTTTATTATATATATATAATGCAGATGCTTTCTAGATAGTACCTTCTTTGACTCTTCACTCTTATAGGGTGAATCCATTCCTCCACTTATGTATAATAATGGTGTTACGGTCAACGCATATTAGTTTTGATTGTTGGTTTTTATTTGCCCATTAACAATTGGTAAAAAGTATGGATGTGCCATTGCTTCGCGTGCTGTCAACCGCTCAACATGATCATAACGCAATAGTTTGTCAAGAAAGTCCAGTGCTTCAGGCGAAACGAGATGTTGATTATCCGAGTGAACGAATCTTTCCCATCGTTTGCGTGAGTGTCGCTGTAATATATCGTGGAATCGAGGATCTAGCTCGATGTTGTATTTATCTAGATAAGCATATAGTTCTTCCGTACCCAGCACTTTGGCTATACGCACCAGTTGATCGTAGTTATCATGTCCATGAAAGAATGGCTCCTTACGGAATATCATTGAGGCTAACATACAGCCTAAGGACCACATATCCAATGAATAATCATACATTTGGTAATCAACAAGTAATTCAGGCCCTTTGAAATAACGCGATGCAACGCGCACGTTATACTCTTGGCCTGGATGATAGAACTCTGCCAAGCCCCAATCAATCAAACGTAACTTGCGATTCTCATGATCAATCATAACATTATGCGGCTTTACATCCCTATGCATGATGCCCATACTATGGCAATAATCCAAAGCCTTTAACAACTCAAACAAATAGTAACGAATCTCATAATCTGTTAACGTTTGATACAATTGCTTGAAATCGGTGTTATTGACATGTTCGAAAATCAAAGCTGGCGTACGTGAAACTGGGTCTTTCACTACCGCCAGAAGCGTGATAATGTTAGTGCCACCACGTAAATTTTCCAAAATTTTTATTTCACGCTTAATTTTCTTCTTTTTTACGGGCTTTAATATCTTAACAACACATTTCTCCGTTGTTGTGATATTTATAGCTTCAAAAACTTCTGAGTACTTGCCCCGACCCAATTTTCGAACTAGTTGGTAGTCATCTTGGTTGGCCCAATCGACAACATAATTTTCATAGTCCCAATACTCATCTGGCTTGTGCGCATTCACATCTGTATAGACACGAGCAGCACTTGGAAGAGTCATTTTCCCAAAGAACGAAAGTTGTTTTTTCTCGAATGTTTGTGATTTACTAACAGCTGGAATTCCCTTATTTTTAAAGTTACTTTGAGTTTGCACAGGAAATGAGTCTTTCCAAATACAGCTAGTTTTCTGATAAAAGTTCCTGAAAATAAGAAAAGACTGTGTCAGTGTTGTAAATTTTGAAACTGTGTTGAACGAAAAAACGAAAAAAAAAATACAAAATACATTTTAGGGCAATAAACGTTTAGGACACACCCAAAAAAATGCTTCCATATTTGAAATTAGGTAACCGATTTACATGTCTCTTAAGTGAAGCTCTTGATTGCTTTGGTTATAATAAAATAGTTTAATGGAAGAATATACGCGATGTATGGTATGCGGTTATCATGACTCACAGCCGGCTAACCGCCAACAAATTGCCGAAAGTATAAAGAAGTATTGGAAGAGAATTTCTGTATATTATATACAACGATTTATCTTGTACTTTTAAATATGTTTTCAAAACACTTCTTATATAATTTTCAGTTAATCTAGCTGAAAACTTCTTTTCGACTTGGATCAGTTTACTTTTACAGTCTGCATAAACAGGCGTTTCACATTTACGTATGTACAAGAAAACTTTGACAAATTATCATCTTCTCAGCCGCCATCGACAAATATATCGAGGCATGTTTTTGCAATTACAACAAATCAAACCTCAAAAATTTCACCGCATAGGTATTACTTCTGTTCTACATTCTTAGTTAGATAATATGTATGTATGTACCTATACCACTTAATTTTTTTGTAATAAAAGAAAAAAGAAATAAAAACAAGTAATACGTACCTGAACCTGAGTATATCAAATGTTTTCAGCAACACTTCTATAATTTTGGTTATTACGGTACGATAAGTATTCCGGCATTTAGCAATTGAATAAAACTAGAGCAGCGATAGGACCTTTAATCGTCTTTATACAATAGCCGCACACGATATTGTACCTTTAGCTGATTGATAGCACGAATGATCACTCACCACTATTTTATTGCTCGAACAATTCATAAAATTGTAGTAAAGTTCTTCACACATACACCGTTCGGCGTGTTTGATCCCAAATTGTACTAAAATATTCAATATTTTTTGGAAATTGAATAAATACCTCGTGATTCTAAAAGTTGGAATATGTAGTTAGTATCATTGATAAACTTGGTAACATATATATGTAACTCACCCAAGTGCATCTACATACATATGTTTGTCCCTGTTACGCACAAGCTTAGAGTTTCCAATAAAGAAAAACAATCATACTCCACCTGAAAAAAGTTGCACATTGAGGTTAAAATAGGTTAGGCAAACCGAAAATTCTCATCTTAATTAAAACTAAACGAAATGCAATTACATTGTTTAAAACTTCCGTCAATAATCAATAATCGACAACTATCTTACTTATTACGAGGTTTTACAGATGGCAATATATAATGGCGTACAAAAATAGAATGAACGCGTCAATATATTTTGCATAGGAATGCAGACAATATATCGATGGCTATCTCGATGGACACCGCTCGTACTAGAGATATACTAATTAATCGAATTCGATAGTTTTACTAGTACCTCTAGAAATGTTTGTATGGAATAATAGTCCGTTTACATATGGTTTATGCTTGAATTACGTTTACATTATGCCTATATGACACTACATTTTTTCCCTGGTTTTTTGGTTTTGAAAACCCACCGAAAGTCAAAATACAAAAACAATTCTTCTATAGGTTGAAAAGAGACAAATACTCCCTCAAAAATAATTTGATTGACATTAAACTTCAAACTAAATGAAAATAATATTTATTTCAAAAATTATTTTTTTTGGAAATTTGATTTAAATTACTGAAATAAAAAAGTTATGAAACCCAAAGGGCAGGATAGCTTTGTATTCCTTGTTATAAAGGGAAGCCAGTACACAATATAATTTTTCTTCCGGACTTCTTCTTTACCCTTACGGCCATAGCAGAAGCTTACAAGAGACAAATTTAAAATTTGTATTTCCATATATTTTTTATTTTAAATATAATTTATTTTCTAGTTGTCAAATTGAAACAATTGTCAGAAAAAATGACCGAATGCCAAAAAACCTACCGAAATACAAGCTGGCTCGTTGGTTTTTAATCGCCTAGATGGTATTTTGTTTGGTTTTTTTCAATATAGCTTGCTCGCTTGCACCAACGCAAAACTGTATTTGACCATCTCCTTCACACAAAAAACCTGGTATAATACCAGAAAAAAAATGTAGTGTCATATGGGCTTTACCACTTATGATGATAAGTTCAATAGATAGTTTTGTACTAGACGTGATATATAGAAAGCGAAGTAAGAAATAAATGTCAATTAAAAAAAAGTGACAGACGCACTCACATATGAAGCTGATTCCACATAGAACTTTGTGTTGCGCTACCTGACATTTTCTGCGTGACAGCTGAGATTAAAATACATATATCTATATGAGGTTTCTCACATAACAAAAAGTATCGCAACGCCGAAGTTACGTAAAGCACAAAGTTGCCCAAATCTCAACTTTTGGGGGCGTTGAAATTTTTTTCAGTTTCACTTTAATTCAAATGTAAATAAACAAATTTAAATTTCACACAATTGAAAAATAATTTAATACATTTTTATTTTCTTATTTACTTTTTTGTAAATAAAGCGGAGAATGAGAGATTTTTCAGAAAATAAATATTTTTTGAGTGATGTTGCAGCGTTCATTGTGGCATAGGTTTTCAGTTTTGCGTTGTTTGACATAGAAAGCGGCGTAACGCAAAGCGGGAAAAGTTTTATGTGGAATCAGCTTTAGCGTTGCAAATATCAAATCACATAGAAGATAACACAGAATAAAATTTCAATAGACTTGTATGATGTCCCTGTGCTGCCTTGCTTCGAGTAACCGATTACATTAAACAGAATTCGCATGTGACAGTTCTTATCTTGTGCGCTCTTGTGCCATGCAAGTATAACCGGCAAATAACAATGAGCAATCTGTCAAAATTAAATTACACATATTAGCGGCAGCCCGACTTCACGGCAACAGGGCTGCATTTGTCGTTGTCGCAAATATAGAAATATTTCTAGTGTGACGATAGAAAATGTTCATGCACAGTGTTTTTGTGTGCGGTTTAACTACGCGACCGTTTTTAACGCCATCGTAGCATTACGACACCGCCAACAATTCCCATGTATTCTATTAGTGCTTTTTGGTAAGTTGCCAAAATTCGATTTATGGCGTAATTAAGTAAACCATAACACAAACAGCTCAATTTGACAATTTTGTGCTGCGGCAATTGCCGTTTAAAGTCAAGACAGCTGCTTGCCAGACTCTAATTGTAATTGCTGGTTCAAATGTGACATTAATCTAAAATTATAATAAGTAACGGAAAAAATTCTTAGCAAAAATAAGATGCATGACTGCAAGGTGATCTGATACCAATATTCAAAACCGGATTGCTTGTAAAAAAATACAATTTATGAAAAGCCTTATGGCTTAAGAATAAAAGGTAAAACGATTAAAGATTTTATTTTGAATGCTCTTAACAACCAATACCAACTTTAAATATATTTATTATTTTTACTAGATAAAACTATCGCAACGTTTCTGGAATAAGCGAAATGTAATATATGTACCCCTCTACATGTAAATCTTAAATTAAGTACTTATTCAACGTAATATCTATGCATATATACAATATTTACGATATGTAAGAATATCTGAAAAGGAAAGAGAAAGTAATTATTTAAGCAATTGGTGAGCCCTTTGATTCGCTACTGCTATTCGCGCTTCGTTTGATTCTCCCTAAAAAAATAAATAAAATTCATTATATTAAAAAATAATTTATTAAGTAATGCATACATATTACTGTTATGTATATACCTTTCGATTTATTCGATCAATCTGTCTGTTTTGGTTCTCCAACTCGGAACCCATGTCTAGCGCCATATTACGAAGATTTCCAATCATCGTATTTACCTGTCCCATATTTTCTTCCATTTCATCCTCACGGGCATCATTGGTTATTCTTTAAATAAATGAAAATAAAAAACAAAGAAATTAAATATAACCTATGCACTTCATAAACCATTTGCTTACCTTCCGATGTAACCTGCCTGTGCCATCATTCCATTTCTGTCATCCATTACCCTCTGTGGTTGATTATTTACAACCTTTCCATCATCATTACCCTTCCAAGTTCCATCATCCTCTTTGAAAGATTGACTCCTTTTTTATTTCAAATTAAATAAAGGTTATACAAAAGTGAAATTATGCACATGCATAGATATGTGTATGTCTATGAAACATACTTGTTGCAAGGAAGCACACATATTCCACAACATTTTTCCATTCCACTTAAATTTTTTTCTGCTTCCCTCATATCAGCATTAATTTGGTCCATTCCTTCTTCAATTCTGTCCAATTGCTCTGCAAACGCATAAAGTATTTTGTTGTGGTTATTATATTTAATTGTTTGTATTAAGTAAGCAAATAAATTAACACATATGAATCTAGGTTCATCGAATGTATTTCCAATGCGCTATTATGATTACTCCGGATTTTGTCTTTTCAATCAAATTTAAAAAAATCAAAATCCAACTTACCTCCTTGATCATCCAAGGCAACAAGAGTACGAATGCCAGCCTCTTTGCTCTAAATAAGAAATGTAATGAAAAAAAAATAACCAATAAAAAGGTAGTTTTATGAATTGCATTTTGGTTTATGCATTTTTGTAAGGTAACAGAAGCTTATAAAAATTGAAAAAAGAAAAATAAATATGTAATGGATTTTTAGTAAAACTGAGTAAAAATATTTGGGAGAAAAAAATATCGGGGGTATTCACTATCGCTTCTAAAACACTTGCAAGGTACACGGATACAGGTACACGCAACAATAAAATACAGGCGCAAAAAATCTGCAACATCGGAACTTATGCATACATATTTCCTTGCAATGAAGTGTAGGGAAGTAATTGCGACCCTGCTTCAGCTGACATTTGATAGTTGCTAAATTTCATTTTAAGCATTCGAATTTTGCTGAAAAGTTCATGTTTTCTATTAAATTTACTAAAATAAAAAGATTTATTTATTAAAAAATCGTGCAAGGGATCGTGAATACCCCTATTCTATATTTTTAAGTGGGGATGCGAAATTGCTCATTTCCAGATGTAAAGTGCGACGTGCGCTGCAATGTGACAGTATGACACACTACGCGCTTCTCAAACAAACAATTACTGTACGCGCATATATTTTGCGCGCTTTTCATCCATATAGTTGTATGATTCCATTCATACTTTCTTTTTGTCTTGATGTGCATTAAGAAAAAAAAAATTTATGTAAAATATACAGCTTCAAGTTACTTACCTCCTCGCACAGAGCCAGCATTCTGCGAGTACTTTCTAGTGACTGAAATAGAATGTAAGCATATTATTTGTACATATGTTGTAAGTGCATGTGTAAATATGTATATTGTAGACATAATAAATAAAAAATAAAGCATCAACTTACCTCATCTGCCACACCAGTTGCCTTTATTTGCAATTCTTCCAACTCGGTTTTCGGCACCTGTGGCGCGGCGGGTTCCTCCTGTGTGTCAACCGAAGGCATTTTGTAAAATTTACTAAAGAAAAATTAAAATGTTAGTAATACTTTTGGAAAACTAGAAAATTAAATAGTTTTGATACATATTTAACTAATGCTGTATCAACACTTCAACATATAAAAAATTTACATACTCTATTTCCATAACAAAAATTCTTAAATGAACAAAACCAAAGCCGTACAATGTTCTGTCAGCTTTTTTATTTCGGATAAAATTTACAAAAATAAAATTCAATGACGAACATCTTAATATATATGCAAAAGAAGAGCCCGTCTCCGCAAAACTCATTGGCTGTCAAACCTTTGATATTAGCCGTCTTTTTATTTTAGCGCATATATGTACATCTGCGCTTAAATTTTGTATGGATTTCTAAGCACATATCTCTATCCGCGCAGTTCATACAAAATTTAAAATAAAAACGGCTATTATTTCAACTCGCCTAAAATTATGGTTTACAAATAATTAGGTTGTTTAACTTTGACATTTAATTTAGTGCAAAAAATTGGAATAAAGAGAAATTTCAAATATTTTGTATGACTTACCATACAATTGTGAATATGTTTGGCTGGAAGTGGTGTGTAGTTTCAAAGAAGTAGAAACATAAAAAAGTAGCAAACGAACAAACTCAAGTAATAAGAAAAAATAAGTAGGAAAGAAATTGAGGAAAGAAAAGACAGAAATGGATAGAAACAAGTAGGTAGGAGAATTGTGGAGACGATTAACGACAACAATACCAATAACAAAAACAACAAAAGAGTAGCAGTGACAGTAGCAACAAAAGGAGCAGCATCAACAGGAACAACAACAAAATAGTAACAGTGACAAAATACAATCAATTATACAAAAACTATAGTTGCATCTTAGTCATAAGTAAACATCTAGAAAAACTGTCGAGTTTCGACAGTAGGCAGCACTCTAGTGTATATTAAATCGGTGAGGAGAGTTGATTGAAAATTTAAAAAAGTGACAAGACGTAGGACAAAGAAATTTTGCTAACAAAATAAAATGAAGTTTCATGTACATAAACACATATTTGGACATTAGATATTCCAATATACATTATTATATTTTGTCAAAATCTTTAGCAAAACTTTTGCTATCCGTTCTATGGTGAATTTTTGGCTAGTAGAACCATATGTACATACATAATTTTCTAGTAGAAAAAAGTATGATAAAAAAAAACATTGTGAAAGTCAAGGCAAAGTACTTATACCACGCGCTGTATGTAGGTACATAGGTATTTACACATATGTATGTACATATTTATCTATGTACATATGTATGTCAATCATATATACATATATAGTCAATCATACATATTTAATGGCTGTATTTCTGTGCGGTTGTTTACCAAAACATCCCAAAAAAGTGGCGAAAAATAATTTAATTCATTTAACTTAAGAATTTATAATTTCACTTGTTTAGGCAGATATCATTGAATATTGTTATTTTATTTTAGTTTTAATTTTTCTATATTAAAAGCAGTGAGTAATGTATGGAGTAATTTAAATTTTGAAAAATCGATTCAGGATTACGCCTACTGTCGTGCGGTTAAAAAGCTCACACACACGTTTATATGAATGTACCTATGTACATATGTAGATACTTATGTAAAAGTTGAGAAAATAAAGTAATACAAATAGGTTTTTTTTTTTATTTTTTTTCACAATTTAACATTTATAACATAATAATTAAAGAAATTGCAAAAACCTTTAGCTATTCCCACTGCTCGTTTATGAATGAATGACCTTTGGGGTGGGTGTGCACTTATATACATATACTTACATGCATGAGGACGTTTATACGGAGGTTTTCTTATAACTTACATGAATCAATTACAAAATATGTAATTGTTTTTTACTGAAGATAAAAATTACCTTTTATAAAGCTTCCGTAAACAAAGATTTTTGAAAGCCTTTTCAGTGCTACTGAAATGGCTTTATCGAACTTTTATTATTCCTGCAACGTTCACACTTCTATAAATGAATAAGCACATAAATTAAATGTTGGATGGTTATTTGAGCTTGTTTGTTCAATCTCAATTATACACTTACAAACATTTTGCTACACTGTTATGCCTTCAAGGATATACCTGTCAAATTGATGTAGTGTTACCATATTTTATTTTATTTTTTGTAAATTTTCACTATATTTTCAGAAACATACATTTTGTGTAGATATAATACAAATAATGAAAAGTAACGATACAGCGCTATTAGAAAACGTTATGGAGATATGTACACATGGATATGTGGCTTAAAAAAATATTAAATATTCAGAGCCATTTTTTGCTAAAAGGGCTATAAAAATCATTTAAAAATTTAAACCTATCTACTTGAGCTAGTGACTGATTTTGCTTCTGAGACGAGTAGATGCTATAGACGGAAAATGGAGACTCATGCTTTGATGGCTTATTTATGGTTATTTACTATCTACTGACACCAGCTGCGTTCCTCTCTGCACTTTCCATAAAACCATCGGGCTAGCCATGCGTTATTTGTTGACAGATTCCGTATTTCTGCTTCTATGTCGAAGTTTGTCGGATCAATCTAAAAAAATTAATATGCACACATAGATATTTAAATTTTCGCTAGAAGGGCTAGAAAAAATTCATAAAATCTGTAACGACGAAAATATAAAGATATTTTAAATGCAATTCACTATAAAAAACATTTTTTTTATCTGTCTCTAGCAGGGATTGCAAATAATAATTGTTTTCCAAATTTTGCATAAAAAAATTATACTGAAAGGGAAAGGCGAAATGTAAAATAAGTACACAGATATAATCACGGTATGCAATTATTATTATTTTTTTTTTTTTCAGTTTATACCAAGGCTGCAAAATAAGGTTACATATAATAAAGAAAAACTTTCATTAATCCTCTTCTAATGATCTGTTCATTTCAGTATAAAAAATCGTTAGGGTTACCAGAAATAAGGTAAGGTAAGGCAAATGACTCAAAATCCACGTACATATTTTTCGAAAATAAAGATATGCATTCAGTCAATTAAGTTATATTTAACTTAATATTTTCGAAAACTTATTCATTGATATCTAGTGCAACCACTCACTCCGTTTCTTGTTTAATAAAAGACGATTAAAAATAATATAAATTAAAAACTAGGAAGACCTAGCCTAATTTAACCAACACTAATTTTGCTAAATAACTTAAAAACCTGACATGATGGGAATTTTTCAATAGAATTTTCGTAATCATCGCTCCAAAATCCATTAAAGTCAATCATCAAACCTAAAAGGAGGATTTCGTTGCCGATTAGTGTAATTTTTGAAACGAAAAAGCTTTGTTTTAGATAAGCAGCATTGATATTTAAAAAAAAAATTTATTTGTTCATTTCTTTGAGCAGCCTTGATTTATACAAAAAAATGGTTTTTAAGAATTACTGTTTTATATTTTGCTCAGAAAATAAATTAATTTTTTGAGTTTTATGTATTTTTCGTTTCTTTTTTTATTTTAAATGTGTATATTTTTCGACCCTGTTTTTTAAGGAAAATTTGAAGTTTTTTTAGTTTAGTTTTATTATTTACTCAGAAAATAAGTTATTTTTTGAATTTTATTTTTTTTTGCATTTGTATTTATGTGGCGAAATCGACAATTACACCCAAAATGAACCGACTTTTATTCTCTGACAAAAAGAAAGAACTAAAAAAATTACTTATTTTTTAAACGAAAAATAAAACTAAAAAATATCTTCTATTATCTGAGTAAAATATAAAACAAGAAAGAAAATAACAAATTACGAATAAAATAGACTCCCTGTGGAACTCGATGATATCGCCGAAACGCGTAGGAGAATAAAAAGAAAAACTTTTGTTGTTGTTGTTGTAGCCACCAAGCCACTCCCCGAAGGTTTTGGGGAGTTTAGGGGAAGTGACAGTCTTTTGCCGGATAAATCCGGTACGCTCGGGTACTAGTCCCTTCTGACACTAGCCCGACTGTCGACTGTTAAAAATCAATTTTTTGAATATAACTCATAACCGCTACGGTCTTTGGAATCTACATTTCGAAACAAATTTTATGAAAGAGCGCGTAATTTTTTTCCTAATGCTTATCAAGTTATGACTTATCTTTGAAGAAGGAAAAACGAGTGAAGTAGGGAATTTGATTTTTATAAATAGGATCTGTATTTGAGAGCGGCCTACAAGAGAAAATACTAACAAAGGATACATATGCACATTAGGGTGGTCTCCAAATATATGGAGACAAATTTTATAGCATATTTCCTCGATGCTAATATAGTCGAAGATACCACATACACATTTTTGTTCCGCACAGTAATACGGCGGTATCGATTTTGGGTATTGGAATAAAAAAATTAAAAAAAATTAAAAAAAAATTTTTTTTGAGTCTACAAATGGTAATCTGAACTTTGACCCCTGCGTGGCACCCTTTATTTATCTCCGATTGGGACTAAAGTTTATATGTGGTATCTTTGACCATGCTGTTACCGATGCAGGGGGTGAGACCGAAGTAAATCACTAATTTGATTTTAAGGACCACCCAAATGCACATATATATGCAGTTATCAATTACTAGGCTAGCTTAGGTTAGTAAAACGAACCACCATAGATCTATACGTACATATTTAACACTGGTCCAAAAATTCGGTTAAACGTTACAGAAGCTGTAGGATACAACACACCAAAGGAAAGAAATAACAAGTAGGTACTAGTTTATTATACTATATGTAGGTATGTATATTTTATTTATTCCAATCCTCATTTTATACATATATGTATATATGTACATAGATATGTTAGGTACGTGTTAAATACATCGACATTCAAGTAATTATTTAATTTATAATTTATCTACATATAATCGAATCTTAAAGCTAATATCAGGATGCGAGCGCACAGGTTTCCAAACTGTTAGTCTTTTTTATGATAAACATTTTTAATCGTGAATTTAAAAGGTATCACGTTAAAAAACGGATTCGCTCTTTTGTGCTTTCATTTATATATGTATATTATATTAAAATATCAGTCATTTTATTAATAAAACTATTAAATCTACAACATTTGCTAATGAAATTGAGAGATTACTAAATACTTTTTTCAGGTACGCCAGATCACCAGCTACATTAGATGTAGCTTGATTTTAACTAGTGTTTCGTTTATAATACATAGAGGATTCACGTCATTTGATGATCGTTCATGCTAATATGCGTGCATACATTATTAACATCATAATATATATGTATATTATATTATAAAATATCTCTTTACTATTTAGCTTAGGAAAAAAAAATTTTTTAATTTTGTTATATTCAAATTAAACAGTATTGTTAATAAGAAAAGTTAATTGACCATTCTTAACCGCAAGAGAAACTTAAGAGTGGAGAGATTAAATGTTATTGAAGTTTGAAAAGTTAATTCACTATTTCCAGTCACCCAAATCAAGTTCCAAGTTATTTTTTTTACGTACCACTGCGTATGGATATATCCGTTTCATATCAATTTTGTGTAAATGTTCGTAATGAGCTTTCCTTAAAATTTTGATTTGCTTTTCATTCAAACAAGGTAAACACAGCTCACATTCCTGTTTAGTACATGATTTGTGGCATGAGTACCGAACACAATCGTTAAGGTATACGGCAATATTTTTATGAGATGTTATGATTTCTTCTTCGGCCAAAAATCTAGAACGAACACCCACAAGCATACATACATATATGTTTTGTAATATACATACATATCTAGAACTAGATAATTTCAGAAACATACTTCTTTCCAGTTACCAAGGAAGATCCAATACCAACTAAACTGAAAACACTATACAGGACTTGGTCGTATAATAGCGCATTTGGTTTAAAATGCATAGACGATAGATTCGGCGACATATTAACCTCCATTAAATAAACTTTCAAGTTTTCATCAACAATGAAATCAAACCGCAGTAGCTCAAAAAAAGTACCAGCCTCATAGGATTTCGATACCCTAGATATTTCGGGTACATGTGATAATATCGTTTCACGCACCATCTGCTCGACTTGTACCCAAATAGGTGTTGGGTCCAAATGCTGATCTCTTACATACGCATCAAAAGCAGCACGCATTCCTCCGCCTAACGTTTGATAATATTTTATTAGCGAAGGCATTTTCCATGTAGGTATGTAGTCGCTTCCAACAACATATTTCTCTACATCTGTCGGGTCGAAAGGATAATACTCAGCTAAGCAATAGCGAAATAGAACGTCTCCCGCGTATATATAAAAAATCAGAGGATTCACTGAAGTCAATACAACGTATACTCCAATGTCAAATTTGTGTCCGTCAACCAAGAAGGGTCTTTGAATGAATTCCTGAATGAAAGTAGCACTAGTGCTTAAATTAATAGAGTTTGGCGAAACAATGTTGATGTGTCTATGTTGATTGTTTTTCTCCACAAATAATACTTCGTTATTGCTTTCAGCATACTTTATAAAATCTTCCTTTTGCGATGGTAGACGAAAAGCCTTCGGCATAAATGGTAATGCCGCTGTGGACAGATGAACCTTACTTGTTAGAAACCCAATTCCAGGAAAATGATTAACTATTTGATGCTGCAAAAGCCTATGCATATTTAGCGACGAATTTAAGAACGGATAATCGTGCGCCCACAGAACATCCCAATCTGTGTCGTCCACTGCCGCTTTCTTATATCCCATGCGTTCCAGTAAGAGCAAAACATGTTGGAGATGGTTATCAGTGCCTGTGATATCAGGATACAGTTTGTATTTGAGACTTGGACAAGCTGACCCTTTAGTATTATCTATTGTTTCCACGTTCCAATAGACACCACTCAATATAATTTCCAAAATTACAGCAGCGCAGGTCGTAATAATAAATGGTATTAAAAGACCCATTGATATGGCTTTCTCCTCAAATCCTGCAGTCAAATTACCCAATAAACATTTTCTTCATTTTCAATTTGAGGTTCATTTGAGAAGTAACCCTATTGTCAAATATCAAACGTTTGTTATCAAATGCACCTCAAATTTCCCCTGATAGCGTTCTCAAACAAAAAGGCTCATTATTAGTATGGGATTTTGGGCTGATTCTCAATTTGATAAATTCCATTTTCTCAAACCCCTTTCAAAGGTGGTACGAAATGGAATGCAATCAATAGATGTATGTATGTATTACATATATGTAACCTAGAGTGCAGAAATATTGAGGGATAGTGAGATTGAGAGTTTGTGGTGTGAGCGCAGAAATGGAATGGAATAAATAGATGTACGTATGTATGTATTACATATTTGTACGCTTATGTGATGTTTTACATTTACCCGTGCGGGTGAATTTCGCCGGTGCCTTTTGTACAATTACATGAGTATATTAATATCTTTTTTAATATATGTATGCACATACACACCCCAGCAGTATTTATCAGCTGGAAAACAGCACATATTTCCTACTGAATATTCAATAGAGATGTAGTTCTAATATCTGAACTTTCCCTTTCGTTTTTATATAGAGGTGGCGTCGAAAATCAACTACCTAAAAACTGCCGAACGAGAAGGGAGAGTTTCTGTAGGAAAAAAGGCCTGAATACGCAGGGAGAAGTTCCATAGCATGTATTTCAGTACACCTGCACTGCGTTTCTGTAACTGAACTCTATCAATCTTTTCGCCTGAGTGACGTCATAATGACGTCAATCGATAGAGTCTCACCTGCTTTTTAGGTGGTGACAAAGTGTGGAACGTATTAATGTGACGTCATTTTGATCGAAAATTTTCGCGATTTTGTTACAGAAACTCACTACTGATGTCTTCACTGCGTGTTCAGTTATTTTTTCAGCAATGAATTTTGAACTTACTTTCAGGCTATTTTTTATAATGAATATTCTATTGAATATGCACCTCCTTACCTCAAATACTGCTGGGACATATCGGAAACCAACTACATATGTTTTTATTAAATTTTGTGTAACTTCACAAAAAGCCACAAACAAATAAAATAATAGTAAGAAATACAGAATCATTATTAAACACACAATCATTTTCAACCATCGTCATTTCAATCGTTAAGGGACTGCTCGAGTAGAACAACGAACGCTGACTGAAATTTGCAAACACACAAAATTTCTTCGTTCCTTCAAACCTTCATATGTTGAAATTCGTGAAATAGTACAATATACGAAACAAGTTTTTTTTTTCAAATGTGTTGTAAGTTAATCTAAAATTGATAAACAATGTTTGATGAACACTTGAAAATATGTTTATTTTCAAATGGTATATATGCTGATTCTCAACTTTAGAAACAATATTTTCTCAACGTTTGATAATTTATTTTTCAGTGTGTAATGGGTAGTGTCACAGTAAAACCAAGTTCAACAAGAACTATTCTTTTTCTAGCGTACCGGTGACAACTAATAATTCTGTCCGGCACGCTTGCAAATCTTTACTGAGTCAAAAAGACTCCGCAAAAACTTGTAACTTTCTCTGCAAATCAAATGTAAAAATACACTTTCTCCTTGCAAGTTTTGAACACGATTCGACAAAATTTCAGGAAAATTTGTACAAATTGTAAAAATTATCAGTTGCCGAACATAACTAACATAAGGCTACCTACACACTGTAGACTCAAGCTGACATTTTTGTATAAACAAACTTTTTAGTCAAGAAATCATTTACTAGATTGGTAGAAGTGTAAGACCAATGATATATATGTATGTAGATATATGAATAAACATATATCGCTAGCTTAGAGTGCAAACTGTGTAAGTCCATTTTTATGAAAAAGTGTATTTTTATGTAGAACGCTAGAAAAATCAAATACGCACCGCGCTAAACAAGTCTGTGACTCTTGTCATCTTTCCACTCGTTGTTATTCAGTGATACGCAAATTGTGTAAGTCCAAAAATCGAAGAAAATTGTGTAAGTCCAAAATATGTACATGAACGGAAATTTTTTTTTCATTTCGAAATTTTTTAATTTTTTGTTTTTCGTCTCTCCTACAAAGTTTCAAAAAAGGACTTACACAATTTGCACTCTAAGCTAGCGATATGTTTTAATGTTTCGTGGGTTTGTAAGGACTATGAACTTCCACAATGAAGCAATCTGCTAGGTTGAAAATTTCTTGACATGTTGCCCGTATAGACACCGAGTAAAAGCTGAGTTCCCGTGGCAGTGATCCAGATACGGATACGAATTTTGCAAGCAAATGCAACAACAATTGTGTGATCCTGATATTTATCTGGATCAAAAATATCTATTACAATCCATACGGTTCCGAAATTGATCCAGATAAATACAGGATCACAAAATTGTTGCATTTGCTTGCAAAATTCGTATCCCGATCTGGATCACTGCCACGGGAACTCACCTAAAGTTTCCAAAAGGAATGATTTGCAGTGTACACATACTGTAAGAGTGAGAATGAAGGTAGTTATGTATCGATTATGCGATATCATGAGGCATAGCGAATAGGGTGAGTTCCTATGTTCACAGAGCAAATTCGTAATTAACTTTTCACATTTAAATTTAATTTCGTAATTCTTTTTGGGTGATTTAAAGCCCGTCTCCACATAACTTGATTCGCCAGCGAAACATCTAGGGAAACATCTCGCTAAATAACCCGTCTCCACGTGGCTGATCGTTATGGCATTGACAGACGGCAGCGATAATCCCGATTACCGCAACACTTAATTCGATTAAAATTTTACCCTGACAGACGGCAAGTATTGCGGATTAACAAAAAGCTGAAGGAAGGTAGGCGCAGCGGCGAATTCAAAAACGTCTTTTTTTATTTCCAAATGTAGGGTAATGTCAAAATCGAAACGAAATCACATCATGGTCAATAGGAATGAGCGAGTCCCAAACGAGTTCAGATTTCAACCAAGGCGAAATATCATTTTGACATTACACTCTACCAACTACAATAACAAATTACATTCAATATTTTTGAATTCACTTATGCGCCTACCTTCCTAGATCTGCCTTGGGTTCTTCTTTTTCTTCCCTTTCATTCACAATAGAAATTTTTCACCAGGGATGTCATTACAAAATGCTCTAATCCGCTAAAATTTTGAGGACTATCAAGAGATATTCCGGATTACCTCCAGTTAATTCTGAAGTTAAGTCCGAATTAGCTAGATATTCCGAATTATCGCTGCAGTCTGTCAATGCTATTATTCAGTTTAACATTTCTCTTTCTTGTTCTTCTTAAATGTTTGTATGTTTGCTTATTTTTGCGTATTTGTTTTGGTCTGTGCGAGATTTCGATAGATTTTCGATACAAAATTAGAGAAGGCATCGGTATCATCGCGTTGGCAAGACGATTGAGAACGAAACAAGTGTTTCAATCTTCACTCGGTCTCAGAAATTTGTATGGAAATTGGTGAGTTTCGGCACTCGTTTTAAGGTCGAAACAAGATTGAGAGAACGAATGCAGAAAAAAATAGCGAAACACGTTATGTGGAGACATGGTATTAGTTGAAAATAATTAGGCGTTTTTCTTTACTTTTCTAGCAAAAACTAACTAACAAATCTTACTAGTCTCCTGCTACGAAATTTGTGAGAGTAATATCATATATTCTCTCAATGGGATCTTTTAGCAAAGAAAGTACTGATACACGAAATTAGCTAACTTTGTTGGTTTTCCATGTTTTGGCATACATTTCCTTACTGCCTCCATTTTTGCTTTTTTTATATACAAAATTTGATTCACTGTTTACTTTTTTATATGTACATATTTGCTTTGACATTTCTCCTTCTTGCTAGTAAGTTCCTAGTTGAAAATTGTCCAGTAAAGAAAGTTAGTGGAACTGACATTTTCATTCTCTCTATTTTCATTGAGTTCGCTCTCTCTTGCTGGAGATAAATCAAAGACACGAACTAGCTGTCAAATCTAAATAATTATTTAGAAATATTACCAATATTTCGTTGACAGAAAGACGACCATTTCGCTATTTTGCAATTTTCAATTCCTTTTTCTAAAATTTTTCCATATATATCTGTGTAACAAATGATTTATTTAATAAAAATACTTGATAATTTGTTTGTTATATTACCATATAACTTATTATTATTGCATTATATGTATACATGCTTATTCACAATGGATTATCAAAAATTAGTTTTAATGCGGTTAAAAAATTAACGATTAACTAAAAACTTATAAGTATGTAAAAACTAAATCGAATAGCACTCAGCTCGGTTTACGATTAAAATTCCTTACTACGACCTTAACATTTTCCGGTGTGTCACTTGTTTTATGTGCGGTTTTGATATTTGTTATGAAGCTGAAACAATTTAAAAGACAATTAGAGCAACGGCGCTGATTCATTATTTGTATTGCACAAGTAATCCAAAAAAATTTAATAAACATTTTGGGTTTTTTTGAATTCATAAACAAACTTCCTTTTGTTGGGGTAAGTGTCAGCGCGCGCACATGCTGCACAAGGCATAAAAAGGAAATCAGTTGGTCTATGACTAATTAACTAATTTCGTCGGCAATAGTAGTAGTATAATTGTGCAGTATTTGTACTAATTTATCTTAATTTGTAATTTTAACTTTAAATAGCATTGCATTTGAGTTTAAATTAATTGCATTGTCTGAATATTTACATTTTCTGTAACATAGTCTGCTACTGATTAAAAAAAGAGAAAAATAAATAAAAATATTTTTTTTTAAGATTTAGAGCCCTTGCTTACTCAGGCTTGAAATAAAGTAATAAGCTAACATTGTAAATTTTTTACTAAGCTGAAGCGCATACCTACATACTTACTTAACCTCTCAAATCTCGGTCATCTAAGATTATCTTAATTTTGAATACATACTACTATATAAGACGTACATATTAAAATACACTTGAATTTAGTAAACAATATGAAAATCTATAATTATATAATACATGTTTATATGACACAAACTTACATTTCAACAAGGTTCATATGTATATAAGAAATGAAATCTACATACTAATTTATTTTAAAGAAAACAAATTTTTTTTAGTAAATACTATCTTAGTGGATTAAAAGGCATATGCAAAATTTCTACGAATATTCTGTTGATTCGCCACCCGATGCAATTCTTTTTACACCGTTAACATCATCATATGCTATTGCAAATATACTCTTTTTATCCGCAATAGGATTGCGGCGACTAATGTTAGTAAGGAAGGACGTCATGGCTATGCCAGAATCGTGATCATCTTCTAAAGCAGATGCATTGAGCTGCATATTTTGATTGTGTGCTTTAGAATTTGTATTGCTTGCATCCACAGATTTAGATGTTTTTGAACTGTCCGCTCCAGTTGCATTTTCTCTAATTGGAGATGACTTTCTATTTTCTCCCCGCTTGCTATTTTGTCTTGTATCTTTTAATGATGAGGAAACGGGTGGTGTGTCTGGATATATATAATGTGGCAATTTTGTCGGTGGTAAAGGTACTCTAGCTGCGTTCCCACGTTCGAAACGATATTCGGAATGTTGCAATAACGGATGACTGGTTTCCGTCTCCTTTTTGGACTCGTACTTCTTATTCATTTTTATATCTTCTTTTAAAAGCCCACTAGATTTAACGGATGATTTTTTGCTTGAAGTTGTAGGTTCTAGTTTCGAATTTACATCAATTGCTATACTCTCAGGTTTAGCGACTTTGCGTGGTTTTGTTGATCGTTGTTCTATGATATCGTTTTTATCCCTAGGAATATTTGTGAAATTCTTTGACGTTTTTTGCTTGCCGCCAAAATACCATTCCATGTATCTCGGTGCCTTGTTTTTAGCAAGTTTTCCATCATGCTGATAATCATCTCTAGTACCTAAACCAGTCTCACTTTGATATTCGCGGACTTTTTCATGTGCAGTCGTTTCATAAGTATCGCTGTGCAAACTATTTAAGCTTTTCAAAGAAGATGATTTTTGCTCCTTTGCAACATAGTGAGCACTCAAATTGTTGTTAAGTGCTTCCTTAGAGCGTTTACTATGTTCTGTATTTTCTTTAATACGTGATTTATCTGATTTGGATTCAGGTAAACTTTCACTATCGGAGGAAGATCTCGATGAATTTTTGTTGTCAGATTCTCTGTCCACGCCTTCGCTGCTATGCAATCGATGGTGATGCATTTCATCTTTAAGTTCATTTTCTTCAGCTTCATCACTTCTAAACTGATTGGAACTTTCATCATCATTTTCATTTTCTTTATCGAAAACTGTTTGTTCCATTTTCTCCTCGAGTTGTTTCTTTTTTCCTCCTCCTGAAACCTTCTTTGATTCGATATTTCTTCGTACTGGCTTTGGTGGAGGAGAGTGTCCTTTGTGCGTAACCGTCTCAATTATTTCCTCCTCAATGGGCGTTCGTATATTTCTTTTAAACTCTTTCGTCATGATAACATGTCGATGTCTATTGTTACTTCGAACTTTGTTAGCTTTTCTCTGATTCGTTTGTTTTAGCAAGTAAACACCGTCTGGACTGTTGGAAGTACTTATGCGCACATATTCATATTCGCCCTCTGATATGGAATCGTCATTTTCACTGCGCGCTTTACGTTGCCTCAATTTATCTTTGGCTCTAAATGATGTAGACCCTGAATATTTCATATTTGAATCCGTTTGTGTACCCACGTCACAATCAGTTTGTGTTCCAATTGCTATTGAGAGGCCCGGAAGACTTTGCGTTTCCAATATCAGTTCGTGTTGACCGTGATGTCGGCTTTCCACCTCCTCTTTGCCCATTAAAATTTTACGGAGCAGCTCATTTTGTTGTTTTAACGACGTTTCCAGTTCGTGTGTTAATGATTGATTTGATGTAGTGGGCTGAAATTGTTTCTGCGTCTGAATTTGTATTGGTATAGGTATTGGTATTCTCTCATCCACTTGTTGAGTATGTATCACTTTAACTTCGGGTTCCGTATGTGAATACACTATGCTATTAGGTCCAGATTTTCCCAATGAAAAAGTATCACCCTTAAAATTTGAATGTTGTTGTGGTTGTTGTTGTTGAATTTCATTAGGCACTGATTGGGTATTAATGGCACCGGGTATAATGTGAAAATGTTCACGTATGACTTGCTTCCCATCGGGCTGCTCCTCAATGAATCGCCGCATTAGTATCTCTTTTCCGCTATTGTCAATCATTAGTAATTGTGGATTTATAATATCCGCTGCTGATTCAATTGGCACATTAGCATACAGATTGTTGTTATCACCCATTGCAGTAGCAATGCCGTCGCCAGTTCTTTCTCTCGTCATTAGCTTGAGTATTTCGATATTTCCATCTTTGATAAAAATTTCTTGTTTGTTATTCTTCAAATTGCCTCGACCAGTACTGTACTCAATACCTCCTATATCGCTGCGACGAATTGAGATATTGTCCATATCCTTTATTTCTTCATCATTGTTGAGCTTTCGATGCCTCCGGCCTTCGTGTTGTAAATTCTGTCTTGTGTGTTGAAAATGCGTTGCTGCTCTAGTATCGTTATAGGGAAGTTCATGCTCTTCTGCAATATCTTCAATGCTCACATCTGAGTTATTTATTAGATTAGTTCTAGAATTTTGAAATCCCGAATATTTGTTGGAGGCTCTGAAATTTGTAATTAAACATACAATTGTATTCTTTTAATTGAGAATTAAACTTACCTTATTTTTACACCATGATGCTCTTCTGCGGAATGAATGCGTGCTCTGCTCTTCTCTTTACTAAATGCTGCATGGGGCTCTACATATCCGTTATATTCCTTACACCCATTGTAGAATTCCCAGCGCGTTGGCTTCGTTCTTTCATCTGATGGCTTTTCGGCTGACCAGGCCTCACGTCGCCCAATCCATTCGGCGACCTGTAATAATAAATAGAAGAAAAATATATTTTTAATTCACTGCTTATCTTGGCAATTATTATATGCATGATAAGAATTTTTGGAAATTATTGTTTTGTGATACATATGTATATGTATGATATACTATACAAATGGTATTAAAATTTTTAAAGAGTTTAAATACTCAGAAATGCAGCGTGGAATTGCAATAGCAAATACGTTATGTAGCTGTGCGATGTGCAATGTGTCGGCGAATGGCATTTTTTGTACGTAAGTCAACATTTAAGGTGCATTGATTTATTTACTTTATAAGCGCTTTAAATACATACATTTACTTAATATATGTAGATATAAAGTGCAAGTTGTCAACGATTTGTGTAAACAAAACTCTGAACGCTAGGAATTGAAAGCTTTCTGATGTTATTTTCTATCCAATGGGAATCTGATTGTCGTCATAGAATTTCAAAAATGGAAAACTAAGGTGCATAAATAAGGCTTTCGTGCTTCTAATAATCGAGAAAATAACTATATACATACATATGTATATATGTAAATAAGTATAAATTAAATAAAATTTACAATCTACCTGAACAGATTTTGCTTGTTTTCCTTTTGCCAATTCCCTATGTACTAGATGAACACCGTCCTTATCTCTACTGACATTAATTATTTTTTTGCTATAATAGAAAAACGAAAGAATAAAAGGTGAAAAATTACTGGTTTGAAAAATTTGTTGTTAAATGAAAAACACTTGAGATATGTATTATAACAAAGGGGGTGGCGCATTGGGACTGTTCGTTTAAAAATTCTTAAATTTAACATAAAAAAGTCAACACGGATGCATAAGGTTTTATATAAAATAAGTATATGTATGATAATGCAATTAAATTTAATGCAAAATATATAATTCTATGTATTGAAAAAATTTCTACGTTATTAGCGAAGTTCACTAACAGCACTGTAACTAAAACGAATAATAACTCGTTGAAATCAGAAGTTTTATTTTTATATTCAGTAAATGGAAGATTTTCGACTCGAGGCAAATTATTATTATATACATACATATGTACATCGATACTCATTGTAAATGAAGGCATTATACTAGTAAATATGTTCATATTCAGATGGATAGAAAACATTAACTCGTTACCTTGCAGGTCCGTATAGAGGGCACCATGAGCAAATACAGCACAACAAGAGTATCAAAACCATTAAAGCAATCAGGGACGCTAGAATAACCAGCAACCAGAAAAGCAGCTTATTTTCAGCTTTATATAGAGTCTAGAAAAGAAAACAAAAAAGAAAATTTAACTTATGTATGTTTATAAATTAATGTAAGGATTAAAAAATATACATGCATATATATATGTACTTACATTACTTTCAGCAATATCACTGTCATTCATTATCGCATACGATCCGTTTGTATTTAATAAACGCTGCTGTATTTGTGATATATCAACAATGGAGGAACTATCGTATAGAACAGTAGCTGTTACAACACTACTTTCCAACATATCTACATGTTGTTTACCGGTATTCTCCGGTATGCCCGGTTCACCGGGCTGTAATGGTCTAATATTGTGTATGACTACTCGTCCACCCGTTATTGTGGAAAGTATCTCCTCTGTTTTCGCTTTATCCGGATTTGCTCCGGGCACAACGAAAGTCACCGTGCGCGTACGACTTTCCGGTGGATATATACGAATATTTGCAGTGCTCGACAGTATTGGCACGCCCAGATCGTAGGCACGCGCTGTCAACAAAAACATATTACCATCACGTTTACGCAATGACACTTGCCCTTGAATCGACAGTTCGCCAGTCATTTTATCCAAATGAAATTCATTGTCATAGTTGCCACTAATTAGTTCATAACGAATTTCATTATTTGGACTCGTCGCATCCTTATCTGTGGCATGTATACTTGCCATAGAAGTGAAACTTTTTAAATCTGCTGAAAGAATGAATTCGTAAACATTCTTGTCAAATGTGGGTGTCTCATCGTTGACATCTATTAGCTGAATAATTAGTGGAACTTGAGCTCGATTGCCATTACCGTTATCGTCGCGAGCCTCAACATACAAATGGTATTCGGGCATAACTTCACGATCGAAACCGTGATTGTTAGTTGCCACTGTAATCACACCCGTTTCAGCATCGAGATTTAATGAAGTATTTAAATAGCCCAAAATTGCGGTGTATCGAACAAGTCCACCTGTACCAGCGGTATCCACATCGTTGGCCTTAACTTGCACCACTTTTGTTCCGAGTGTCATGTTTTCTGGCAATTCCACTGTATAAACTGGCTGCTCAAATACGGGCGGATTGTCGTTTACATCGTTTATATACACAGTTACATTAACAGTTGTGGACAGATTTGTGGCTGGACCAATTTCTTGTGCCAAAATTTGCAATTGCACCGAGTGACGTTCTTCGTAATCCAATAGAATATTATCACGTACGCGCAATAGAAATGATGTGCTTCGTTCCACAACGTTTGGCGAAATCTCGAAAGTACCATTATTATTGATCAAAGTTAAATAGAAGACACCGCTTTTATCGGTATCATCATCATAAACACGCGGTATGTATGGATCAGCGAAGACAAGTGCAGTGCCTTGCGGTGAGTTTTCATCCACTCTCGTGATGTAGCTGAAAATTTTATGATTTTCAAATTTAAAATTAGGAACTACACGCCAAATTAGAGCAACAAAAACAAGTAAGGAAGCCTAAGTTCGAGTGGAATCGAACATTAGATACTCAGCTGTATGCTTTCATTGTTTGTTTGCGTTTGATGGAAACACGGTGTAGGTACTTTATATAAAGCAAGCAGTGGCGTAGTAACGGGGGGGTTTTGGGGACAAACCATCTTTGACTTTATTAGCATACATTTCTTTTTCAGGAAAAAATCAATGAGAATAGTAATTTTTCGAAATTGGTAATTCGAAATTTAGCGCTTTTTCACGAAGTATTACTTATAATTCTAGCGTTTGTTGAGCCGTAGGAAAGTGCAAGAACCGCAGGAATTTTACCACAATTTACATTCGTTGTACTTATATTCGCTCTTTTGTGGTAAAATTCCTACGGTTCCTGCACTTCCCTACGGCTCAACAAACGCTACAATTATTATACGGTATTGCTGTTATTAACATGCTAATAACAGAAAAGTAACGCCAATTATTTAAATTTCAAGTTTTCTTTCAATTACTTATCATCTTAATCAAATAATATTAGTATAAACTACAATGGGAATAAATATGCAATGTATAAGAGTATCTGAACTTGAAATTTTATTTAATGTCTGTCAAAATGGAATATTAAAAAACTAAATTATATAAGAAAATTATTATTTATAACCGTAGCACATAGGTAGAAATATTTTATTGTGTACATCTATTCAAAATTGCTGGTTTAATGCAAAATTTTAATAATTTGTGTTAAAAGTAGAGCTCTCGATTTTTTTTGAACATTTTCGAGTAGCCCGAACAGTTGTTGTTCAAATGCTCGAAGAGTTGTTTGTTTGTTTATTACCCGTATGTTTGTATGGGCATTTGAACAATTCGGGTATTTTGAAGTTTGTTTTTTTCTTTTGTTTATTATTTTTTTTTTCTTTATATGTAGTTTTTTTTATTTTTGTTTTTCCGATACACATTTTTTTGTTTGTAAGCTCGAATGCTCGAATGTTTGTACGGGCATTTGAACAACAAACGGGCTTCAAACAAAAACGATCAGATCGAATTGCTCGATACCCGGGTATCTAGGGCTCTAGTTAAAAGTCGATTTTATTGAAAAATATATACAGTGACTCAAAAAAAAAAAATCATACGCCAGAGTTTTTAAATTTATTTCAAACAATTCTGTCGAAAATTTGACTCTCTTATTTTCGTTTAAAAATGTAAACAATTTTTCAATAAAAATCGCCTTAAGCAGGATTTCTAAGCTTATGGAAAAATCCGAAAAATCGTAGAAATTTCTAAAAGTGGATTAAAAATTTCAAAGCGCGGCCAGAATTTATAGAAGATTTTGAGAAGATTTCTAAGTGTACTGTTATGTAGGCAACCAATTTTAGTGTAAAAAGTGCTATTCTCAATGCTGTAAAAATTTCCGTCGATTTTAGTAATTTTTTTCTGTAGGGTGTTTGCGTTATACTATGTACGTGAGACCGTTCCAATTAAAATTTCCGAAAAGCCAATGAAATTTTTCAAAAAGTTGAATGTTGCATATTATTATATTACAATTGAATGAGCTGCAAAATTGCATACTCAAAAATTTTCTAAAAAATGTAGCTTTATAATTCTTAGCCCCTTTTAATGATAAGTACTTCCTTAACTTTGAAAAATTGGAAATACTAAAAATACTGCCTAAATAGTTAACAATAATCGCTGCTAAATATCTGGGTTACTTTCGAGCATCACCTACATTAACCAAGATATGCGTTAGAAATATAAACATTAAAATTAAATATAAAGCACAAAAAGAAAATTATTGTAGGTACATATGAAAAACCCTGTATCTAGTAGTAAAGTGCGGCTTTGTGCGACGTAATTTTATGTCGGCTAACTACTAATTGTACTAGATATCATGTCCGAGGGTTAATTTGACTGAGTCTGACAGAGCAACATAACAAAACCAATTTTTAACATGAAAAAGAGTGATAATTTTTTTTTAAATATCCCAACTTTAAAAGCTTAAACCTATAAACTTAGAATTATTGGAAACCAAGGATATTATTGAAAAGTGTTAATAATTACTTGAACCTTTAGGACTCATCACGATTACTTAAATGAAATGCTTTAAATAATAAATATTCAAGTTGAAACTAGCACTTAAAAATATGTAAGAAAAAAACAAAAAAATTAACTTCAGATATGCTCAGTTACGACCATCTGGGGCAAGTGCAGAGTATGGGGTCGGGAAAAAAGTGATGAATTATTGTTCACCATTCTATTTCCAATATGTGGGTATATTTTTTTTTCTGCGGGTTTTTTCCTATGCGCGTAGATTTCCAGAAGAGAATATGAGACTTACTTTTGAAGTATAGTTAAAGGTCCTTGGCAACTGACAATCTGGCATGTCAAGCAGTGTGTATGTGTGAGTTTTTTTGTGTGTGTTAGTGCAATCGGCAGTCGTCGTGCTACACGTTCTTGTTCGGGCTCGCGTTGATGAGAATCAAATCTTTTAGATATTTGCGTCAATCACCCGACACTCACACATATGGATACACTTCTTAACATTCCAGATTTTAAGTGGAGTTTGATATATGTATTATAAGCGATATTTGTGTACTAAAATGTTAAATTATAGTCTGAAAAAATTACATTTCGCTAGCTTAGAGTGCAAACTGTTTAAGTCCACTTTTATGAAAAAGTGTATTTTTATGTAGAACGCTAGAAAAATCAAATACGCACCGCGCTAAACAAGTGTGAGATACTTGTCATATTTCTACTCGTTGTTATTCAGTGATACGCAAATTGTGTAAGTCCAAAAAGCGAAAAAATTGTGTAAGTCCAAAATATTTATATGAACAGAATTTTTTTTTTAATTCGAATTTTTTTTCTTTTTTGTTTTTTGTGTCTCCTACAAAGTTTTAAAAAAGGACTTACACAATTTGCATTCTAAGCTAGCGATTTTTATCATTTGTAAAAAAAATTTTAGTTTTTTTTTTGGTAATTTTAATTTTGGTAAATTTTTTACATTGGCTGTGACCCCCCCCCCCCCCCCCCCCCCGAAAAATTCTCTAGCTACGCCACTGAAAGCAAGTGCTGCATAAAGTGGGCGCAGCCGCGCCCATTTTCAAAATGTGTATCAGTCATCAAACTAAGCATATGAATATTATTCTTTGTGCAAAATTTCATTCCTTTATGACTTCTAGTTACAAAGATGTCACGTTACAAATTCCCAAAGGGTGTTCCAGAAATATCTTTGTTAAAAAGTAGGCGTGGTCATAAACCGATTTCAATAAATTTTTGCGTGTCTATTAACACAAGTTATAAACCAAGTTTCGTCATAATATCTCAATTATTTGTCGAGTTATAGGCTAAGAAATCTCGTATATTCCTTTGTCTAAAAAGAGGTGGTGCCACGCCCATTTTCCAAAATTTGTCTATTTTTTGTTTTCGGTCTATTGTGGAACTCTTGTCATAAAATTTCAATGAATTACACTGCTCTACAGCCAAAAAATACTCTGAACGCGACCATCCTATTTATATGTAAAATTGGTCGCTGATTCCGAAAATCGGGCTCATTTTTAATTCTATGGGAAGGTTTTTGAGATATCGGCAATTTACCGCTATTTGGCCAATGGCTCCACTTAATCCTGTATACCTCTTTAACGCAGTGAGCTATCTTCCTTGGAGTGACACTCAACGAAAGAAAATTAAATTTCCCTTTCATCGCTGCTACAACATTTTTCTGTAACTCTTATAGTTTCTGAAATATTGACGATTCAATTTGAATTTTTTCGTTTTTTTACGATTTTTTGAAGAAAAAATTGACTTTGTCAGGCAATATCTTTTAAACCAATGTCTTCACCTTCGGTTTTACTCCTTTACGTGAAGCTCCATTCTATTGGGAAAAAGATAAGCTATCAACGAAGAAAATCCATGGTAAAATAGAAAAGTTATAGGCGATCAAGTAAATACATCCAAGTCGCGCAATGCCTCTGCACGGGTATATTCTATGCATGTTATACCAATACCTACACATCTGCAGTAGCAGCACATTGGCAGCGCAGTAGATAAAAGCCCATTTACGGGTATAACATGCATAGAATATACCCGTGCAGAGGCATTGCGCGACTTGGATGTATTTACTTGATCGCCTATAACTTTTCCATTTTACCATGGATTTTCTTCGTTGATAGCTTATATTTTTCCCAATAGAATGGAGCTTCATGTAAAGGAGTAAAACCGAAGGTGAAGATATTGGTTTAAAAGATATTGCCTGACAAATTCAATTTTTTCTTCAAAAAATCGTAAAAAATCGAAAAAATTCAAATTGAATCGTCAATATTTCAGAAACTATAAGAGTTACAGAAAAATGTTATAGCAGCGATGAAAAGGAAATTTAATTTTCTTTCGTTGAGTGTCACTCCAAGGAAGATAGCTCACTGCGTTAAAAAGGTATACAGGATTAAGTGGAGCCAGTGGCCAAATAACGGTAAATTGCCGATATCTCAAAAACCTTCCCATAGAATTAAAAATGAGCCCGATTTTCGGAATCAGCGACCGATTTTACATATAGATAGGATGGTCACGTCCAAAGTACAGACAAAAAATTTCATTTTGTGATCCAGTGTTATCTTTATATTTGACAAAGATATCGCTTAAAATGTTTTTATTAGGCCACTTTATAATACCCATATATAAAGTGGGCGTGGTCGTCAAGCGATTTCGCTAAAATTTCCAACATGTATTACCACCAGCGTTGCCATTCTAGCTTTTTTCAAACTAGATTTAGCTTTTTTTTCTTGTCTTTTAGCTGGAAAAATTCTGATTTAGCTTTGGCTTTTTTTTCTAGCTTTTTTATTTGCTAAAACTCCCCAAAAAATGAGCGTTGCTTGCTGCTCATATACATACATACAGTCATCATAGTTACCATTATTTGAATGTAAAACATTTTTTTAACATTTCGTTATTTTTATTGACACTGAAGTGCAAATTTGCATATACATAGTATATGAAAATAAATAACTTATAGGCCCGTCACATAGCATACGTCAATCCGTCTACGTCGACGTATGTGACTGACAGCTCAGTAAACTGTGGGCATTTAAATGCACATCGGTACAAGTACGACGGATCCGTCGCCGCAACGTACCAAAGTTGGCCAACACTCAACTTTCGGCATACGTCAATCCGTCGCTATGTCAGCTGATTGCTTTTGATCCTTAACCTTTAGCTACTCTTGAATTTTACTTTTTTTGCAATTTGCTTTTCGAGTTTTTTCTCATTTGTAAAACATTCCTCCATAAAACCAAAATGGTCAATAATTATCAGGAGATGTGAAGTTACTGAAAACTGAATTTCAAGAGGGCAACTTAAAAGAGAAATTACAAAATATTCTAAAGAGTTAAATTTTTGCCACCACCTCTGTAGTTAAAGGTTAATCAAACAGCTGATTTATGTATATCCGTCAACGTTTCCTATGTGGCGACCTCTCCGTCAAGTACGTGAGCTGTCAGTCACATACGTCGACGTAGACGGATTGACGTATGCTATGTGTCGGGGCTATTATGCAGGCTCCACTAAACAGGTCGGTTCTTCAGATCGGCTGACTTCTTGTTCTTCTTCAACACCTATCCAATTTGTTTACTTCTGCATATTCTTTACATGCATTCGTGTTTACAATTCGTCAAATTCTTCATTCTCTGAGTTTATCCATCATTCGCCCGTGAGCTGAATGTCAAATTATTTCGTCTTCCTTATAGTTTTGACATCTCGGTCACGAGAGATCGACATTAAGGTCACGGCGTGTATGTGTGTATGTATCTTGAACCGACCTGTTAAATTGGCCTTGAATTTATGTGTGTTTTGAAAACACATTAGGCGAGTTCCCCTCCAGATCCGCATAAAAATTTTGCGTGCAAATTGAACAACAATTTTGTGATACTGATGTTTATCTAGATCCATTTCGGGTCCGTATAGATTGTAATAGATTTTTTGATCCAGATAAACATCAGGATTAAAAAATTGGTGTTGCAGTGGCTTGCAAATTTTTTGTCCGGATCACTGCCACGGGAAATCACCTATTAATAAAGCATTAAAATACGCAGTAGGACTTGGGATCATCGTTTTATTAATCCGGGAGTACTTGTCAATAGATACTTCATTACTCCCTAGACTTCGTGTATAAGCATACAATTTTTTATACTCGCTTTTAACATTGTAACTATGTACTAGGAAGAGAAGTAATAAACACAAACAAAACTGAAACAATTTTGATATTGCTCGGAAATGATATCAAATAGAGGACTCTTCTGCTCTCGCTTGGGGAGATCTCGCTCCAAGTTCTACTGGGTAATTTCGTATTTTTTTTAGCTTCTTTTTTTAGCTTTAAATGTTTTTTTTATGTGTGAAACAATTTTTTTTAGCCTTTTCTAGCTTTTTTTTTTGAGAATCTAGCTGGAACTCTGGAAAAGTTCTGGCAACACTGATTACCACAAATAATAAAAGTGTACACACCAAGTTTCGTCATTATATATCAATTATTTGTCGAGTTATGGGCTCAGAAATCTCGTATATTCCAGCTTCTAAAAAGAGGCGGTGCCACGCCCATTTTCCAAAATTTTTGTGTTTTTCGTTGTATGTCTGCAGGTGGACTCCTGCTATAAAATTTCAATGATATACCTTTATATTTGACAGAGATATCGCTTAAAATGTTTTTATTAGGTCACTTTATAATACCCATATATAAAAGTGGGCGTGGCCGTCAACCGATTTTGACAATTTTTCGTCCAAACATTTGCCTAAGTAAGTATATCACGCGTACCAAATTTCATCGATATATCTTCAACAGTTTCTGAGTTATGACTCATAAAGCTTTCAATGTTTGCTCCTTAATAAGTGGGCGTGGCACCGCCCATTTTCCAAAATTCCATCAAATTTCTTCTTAGGGGCCTGAGCTCAACACGTGGGTAAAATTTCATCACTCTAGCTATATTAGTGGCTGAGATACCAAATTTCCGATTTTTTCTATATAGGAAAAGTGGGCGTGGTCATGGTCCGATTTCGCCCATTTTCAATACCAACCGTCCCAGTGTCGATACCAACTTGCATTTCAAATTTCATCAAAATATCTCAATTTTTGCGCGAGTTAGAGTGTTTACAGACGGACGGACGGACAGACGGACAGACGGACAGACGGGCGGACATGGCTCAATCGATTTCTCTTTTCACCCTGATCATTTTGATATATATAAGTCTGTTACAATCCACCGTTATGTGATTAAAACTATAGGACTCTGTGTACTAGTACAGCTGAGTATAAAAAAAAAATGAATCACTTACTGATCGTTCTCAAAATAAGGCGCTGAGTTAATGCGTTCCGGCAAAAACAAAGCCAATTGTACGGTTGAAGCCATGGCTGGTGGCTCGTCCTGACTGACTCTAACCTCCTCCGCAACGACCGTAAGTAATACTGGATCTCCAACATTTGTAATTGCAGCGATATCATCCAGCGAACGCATTAGAAAGATTTCTCCTGAAATTAATATACGATATACAGACATGAATAAACTTCATTCTAAGCACAGAAAAACTTAAAAAAATGAAAAAGAAAGACTTTCGCTGGCAAGTAAAGCGTATTATGCTTACCACTCGTATCATTAATTTCGAAATAGGAAGTAAATGGATTTCCTTCCGAAACTAGGCCATATCGAATCTCTCGCGGATTTCCTTTGTCACCGTCCACAGCATGAACTTCCAGTATCTTAAAGGGAAGGGGAAGATTAATTAATTGTTAGAAAAATGCATACATATACATATGAGAGCATAAATATTACTGAATGTATTAAATTGGCTGGCTTTACCTTGTCCCCCGGCAGGATTCCAACTGGCAATCTTGTTACAGGTGCAGCAGACGTAAATACAGGCGGTTGATCTTGTACATCTTGCACAATGACTACAATATCAAGCTCCGCTATATTGCGACTATCTTGACCCGGCTCGGCGTATGCATCCTATGAAAAAAAGGGTAGGGTAGTAGGAATACTTATAAAAATAACGGTTATGCTCTCATATCATCGGTCTCCTGCCAGAAACACGAATGTGAACATTTTTAAAGTGGGATGTCTGCTCTTTAATGGCGCTATTATAACTGTGAGAGTTTTATGGCCGAGCTTCTCTCCCAATTCGAGGTGTGCTCCTTTTTGTTTTTCCTACTAATTGGGTGGACCTACAGTTTTATGCCGGCTCCGAACGGCGAATGCATTTTTTGTGAGAAGCTTTTTCATGGCAGAAATACACTCGGAGGGTATGCCGCCCACTGCCGAGAGGTGACCGCTGCTCTTAAAAAACCCAATAATTGGATTTTTATTAATTAGAAAAATTGTTTTGGTGTTTTGCTCGGGCCGTGGTTTGAACCCGAGACCTCTGGCACTGCAGGCGAGCACTCTACCCACTGCACCACAGAGGCCACATATTTTGATATAATAACAATTAATTCGTGTTTCTGACAGGAGGCCGACGATATTTTAAATCATGAAACCGCAATGAAATCACTCCCTGCTCAACTAAATAACTTAGAAAAATTTAATTTTTTTGTTTCTATTTCATTTATGTTTGCACTCACATTAGCTAATATAGTCAAATGGTACATAGCTTGCTTCTCAAAATCTAATGACCCCAACAAAAAAACTGTGCCTTCGGAAGTTTCTGCGGTAGCGATTTTCTGTCTTATGGCAAAAAGTGGTGAGCCCTGAAAGTAATTTAATTTGATATGTATTTAAATATTTATGTATGTAGTATACATATATCGTCGTACCATACGAAAACTAGCACTTTAAAAAATCTTCCATAGAATTTCTTTGTAAAAATTTTGAAAGTGCTATTTTTCGTGGACGATATGTACTAACATACATAAGTTAAATTAGTCTTTGTTCGTACTCTGTATAGATACTTACCCACAACTCAAAGTAAACGGGCTTTTGGTAGAGCGGATTTTTCCGCGCAATCACATAATCTAATTCCGTACCACGTTTCGCATCCTGAAAATAAAAAACAAATATGTTAAAAATATATACATATATACATATGTACGTATGTATGTTAATATCATCTTAAAAACACACATACTGACCTCAGGTATCTGTATAATACCCGGTTTATGTGGAAAAATCAAATCGTGTGGTGTGGTGAAATTCGTAGCAGTAATCGAACACAATTGCGTAACCATTTCGCCTTCAGTGTCTTTTGCCGATACCTCAAAGTCGTAGTAGCGACCAATTTCTAAACGCCGCTGCAGCACAACATTCGCTTGACAAACGGAATTGTATTTGGTGCACGGCAATGACACTATTCTAACGGTAGCTGATGCTGTATCGCCCACAAGTTCAAATGTCAATGGATAGTCAAACTCTTCATCGGTGGCTCGTAAACGATATATGATGGAGCCCACTTGTGCATCGGCCGGTATCAATACGAGGCGCATTTGCGTCGATGGATCAAATTTTGGATAGGCCGCCTCAATTTGACCCAATGAGCATGTTAAGCCAAGTACTAAAACGACTGTCCATGTTACATAGTTGGCATTGCCTTTATTGTTTCGCATGTTATCGGGTAGGCAGGAATTACTTGGGAATGGCTGAAAAAATAGTGCATAGATAAGCTAAATGGAACGCCTTTTTCTATTATATTGTTCCCAGCTGTTGAATTCATACCTGCTAGGCATAAGCTGATTCCATGGTTGTTGCTATTATTATAATTCTGACCATGATCTCACCATAAACGCAAAGTTAGTATCTGTAAAAGGATAGTGATATATGTAAATATTAAAATTAAGTTGGTCCTTAAAATAAAGTTAACGATTTTTTCTGTCTCATCCCCTAACTCCCCCTAAGGTTCAGCACCGTTTATAAACGTTAAAAGCGCGTTACACGGGGTTCAAATGCCAGATAAACCTATGAAGGGGCATCAATTCGATACACAAGATAATGCAATATTGAAGAATGCAGTTAACGGAACAAGCCATATTTACTCAACTGTACTAAGCATGGTGCTATGTTCGCGTTCTATTCATATCGGTTATAGATCATGCAACATGTCAGCAACATGATGCTAGCAACATTTTGGGTTTGGCTTAGTTTGGTTCAAAACGGCGGAGAGCCAAATTTGCAAAAAAAAATGTAGAAAACTAAGAACAATCAAAAACCATACGTGTAATTGAATTCAATGAATATGTATGTACATGAAATTCATAAAAAATTCTTATCACATTACAGTTGGCTGCGCAACGGATACATACAAGTCGTCTAGCATAATTAACATTAGACAAGCCCATAAGCACATAAGCAAATATACGCAATAAAATAAACGGCGTAGTTTGTATGTATTATTGTTGCACTGTACATACACATTTTTATGCACAGTCAGCTTGAGTTTAACAAATAAATATTAAATTAGCGAAATAAATTTAATTAAGATCAAATTAACTAAAACAAATTAAATGCGTAACAATATATTTAAAATGCACATACATGTAATGTGTACATATATGCAAATAGTTAGCGCCTGAAATTTAACGTACATATGTATGTATGTATGTACCCTTGGAACCGCCTTAACAGCATTTACCGTTGCAGAACCTTTTTGTATGCAACGATTAGATTACTATTTACATACCTAGTATGAATGTATGTATATATCAAGAGCTGGATCATACCCCTGAAAAACGCCTATTCTTGCCATAAACAAAACACAACGTCACATCGTGATGTTGGACTTCGTGGGAATACATAAGCTCAGGCGACTGCGTCGTCTGTAAAAGGGAAGTGGAGACGTTGGAGTAAACCGGTCCATGCCAAACAGGTATTGAGTTGAAACGACTATTGAAGCATACAAAATATTTTGGCTCTTTATCTAATAAAAAATAAGCTTCAATTATTGGCATCTCTTGTATCTCACCATTTCGATTGCATTCAATACATGTACATTTTGCACTCTTATATACGTACATACATATGTATATTTGATATTTATTCATACATATGCATGTATGTGTGTATTTATGTACGTACTACATAAGCAAGTACTTACATAAACAGTGCCTTGGAAGTGAGAGGTATGCATGTACTGTGGGACGAGAATTAAAAATATGCCTAAATAAAAGCGTCTAATAGTCGAGGCAATAAAATTTAAATCCAAGAGAAAGCCATGTCCGCCTTGAACATGTACAGTGATGTTTATATGCCTAGATGGCGAACTGTTAAAGTGGCTTGTTGGAAGCTTTGCAATGCCAAAAACTCGAATCTAAATTCAAAAGACTCAAGACACATACCTGCATATGTACTAGACCTCTGCACAATACCATTTGCCTCTTCTATATTTGCGAATACTCTATGCATTGTACAATTAGTCACAGCACAATTTCAATGCAGATACGAATATAACCCATACTTTTCATTTGGAATACAAATACTATTTCTATTTGCTCTGTTGGAGCGATTAGAGTACACTATTCGCCACGATAGAATATAACATAATAATAACCATGTTATGAAGTTTCACAAAACCTTGTTGCTTCTTTGGTTTGTTTGTTTATTTAATGTGCATATGGCATTAAGGTGGACCAAAAAATAAAAGCCCAACAAACAAATGTTCCATTTTTTAATGATAAGAAATGTTTTTCTTGTACATTAAGGACTTTGAAAAAAATTATGTATCATCACTGATATAAAAGGAGAAAGAAATTTGGAGGCATTTGACGACCTCTAAATTTTAATATATTAAGGCAAAATTTTAGGTATAGATTTCCGTATTATATTAGCATGAAAATCGGGTTGTTCCGCGAATTTCGGGAGAACTTTATATCCTTCATAAAACCACCTTAATATGCCCAATAAGTTTCCTAACTAATGCCGAAAAAATCAAAAGAATCGAAGTATTGGTTACCGAGTTATTTTCAAATATATAGAACAGTTGGAAATATGTAGATCGTAAAAAGCTCTGGTTCGAAATTTATTTTAGACATATGGTTTCTTGGGCAAAAAAGCTTGAAATTACCCAAATTTTTATAATTGCGATGTGTCCCTGTTAATTTTTTTTGGCCCCTACCAATCGACCCGCCCTAGTGTGTATGCATATGCACATACACACACACACTAGCAGCGTAATTTTGCTGAACACAACGTCTGGATGTGTGTTTATGAAAATATGTATGTACGTACATATATTTCGATTATATTCGAAGTATTCGCAAGTAGTGTACACTATTTGCAGAAACTTTTTAAGGTCATGTAATTGTCGCTACGAATAAGTAATTGTCTGGTTCTGTTTATGGTTGTGCTCTACTTGCGTTTATTCTAAAACGACAGAAACAAGTAGGTACTGTAATTGGACGGCCGCGAATATTTTGTTGGCCGTTTCGAATCCATTCGTGCAGCCTTCTAATATGTACATTATGTAGTACATACAAGATGATTTATAACAAAGTTAACATGGGATTCAATTGTCAAAAGATGACAAATTTATAAACAGCAAATGGTTGAATAAAATAATACACTGGCGTGAATAAATAATCTAACAAGGTTTTGGGCCGAGCTTCCAATTGGGTAGAGCTACAGTTTTATGCTGGCTTGGAACGTCGAACACATTTTTGTGTGAAATATATTCGGAATGTACGCCGCTCACTACCGGGGGATGACCCCTATTGTTTTTTTATTGAAAAAAACTATTAGAAAATTACTTAATTTTACACCATACCGGTACCGGATAAATAAAATAATTAACATTGATACACACCATTCCACAAGTTTCAGTTACGAATCATAAACAATTGGAATTAATATAGTATATGTATGAATGTACTTATAGATACATATGTATGTACAAACATACATACATACATATATACCTATGTATGTACACATAACCCTAACTGGTCTCCTATGAAACTGATTTATACCTAAATGACCACATTGCGTACTTTGGTCTCATTACATTTTTCGTTTAAAAAACAAAAATAAATAAACGTAATTTTTTGCTACGGAAAACATGGTTTACAGTTCCATACACAGTTACTTACTTAGTATTATGTATGTATGTATGTAAGGTCTTGGTACTGTCATAATGCCACACCAGATCGCAGCGTAAAGAGAGCAACACTAAGTAATGGAGATAAATTTGAAGGCAGCAACATTGGTACATGCATAGACATAGCAAAGTTCATAAAAACTACCAAAAAACAAAAATAAAAACATACACAGCAGCTGTGAAATAGAAGTATGGACTGGACTTACAAGATACTTATGGCATTTTTATACCAATTATGTATGTATGTACATATATGTATGCATATGTACATATGTATGTATGTAAAAGACTTAAAAGCAAATCAACTCGATTTAAATAAAAGTGGTACGAACGGCACTACTACTTTCGGCAAAAAAATGTTTTTTTTTTACTTCTGGTTGACCATTTTAAGTATATTTTGGTATGTATGTATGTATGTACATGATTGTTTGCACTTAAATAATAATATAATGTACATATGTATGTATGTATGTATATGCGCACGTACATATGTAGATATGGATGTATGTATGTATGTACCTGGTGAATTTAATATGATCGCCATCAAGATTATTGTCTGGTTATCTTATTGTTTTGCTGGTTATTATTTGTATAGGTAAACATATTTACATATTTTTGTATGTATGCACTTATGCTTTTAATTTATATGTACTATTTCTTTTTTGTATCTATCCTTTCGAAAACTGAAACATAACATTATTGTTTCTTTAACACAAAATGCACTAAACACTTTATTTTAGTTGACTCAATTAACATTTTAAATATAACATACATATAATATATGTATGTATCTACATATAGTATACAGATGTATGCATATATATTTATCTTATACATATGTATAGATGCATATGCATCGTGCACAGCAATTTTTTTAGCCACTCAACCTTTCGATTTACTTTGATTTACTATACAAATATGTATGTTTTGTATTTTTAATTTTTTTCTCATAAAATCATTAAAATATGCATGCATTTTCTACACATTGAATAGTTATATATCTGCATATGCACTGAGACTCACACACATTTCGATTTACAAATTAAAAAAAAAAAAACACTATTGCATATTCTATGTCGATACTACTTCACACAATTGAACATATGTATGCAAATGCGTATCAAAATACACTTAATATAACAATTTGATATTATTTATTATTTATTTACATGAAATTTAGTATTACAACATATGGGGGTCAATCGACCAGAAAATAGTTGTGAACGCAAACATAACCGCGCGTCATTTGGTTTTCCTCTCGATAGATTCGTGGCTATAAGGAACAAGGTAAGCTAAGCGATCAACGAACTCGTAATAAGCGAAAACGAGTGTTTTACAAATGTATGCCCATGGTTTTGGTATGTAGCATGTACATACACATAATAATATATCTACATAGATACGTAGGTAGATAGCTTTGCTTTACTGACCGGTTTTGGCTAGCAGTAGATATCTACTCTCCTTACGCCCTGCATCAATGAGGCGAAGTCCCAAACATCCTCCACAGCCAAAATGTTAACTACAAATAACATGTACCTACATACATACATAGGTACTTAGATATGTATGTATGTACATATGAAAGTACATTTCATAAAGGGTGTTTCAGAACATTCAATTCTTTCATGAGAAATCTTTCGTTCATTTTATAAAATTTCCAAGTGAAGGGAAAATACATTCACTTATCTACATACATATGTACATAGCTACATAAATGCATACATACATACATACATACTCTTTCCACTACTCAATTTTACTTTAGTTTTTTTCTTTTTGTTATGTATTATCCACTTCATTAAACAGTTTGTATGAGCACATTGTAATATGATATTTAATTGTTAAGACACATTGTTGCTGATCGCAATGCCTAAAATGTGAATGGTGAGAATGAGAGAAATGCAACATGTTGCCAGATGCATAAATATATTTACAGGCGTATGTTAAATCAGCGAATGTTAATATATAACATTATCTGGTGAAATTTATATTATTGGTTTTTACGCAGTTTATACATATCTATGGCATTTTATTAGTTAAAAAATGGTTTTTACAAATAAAAGTTTTTAATTTACTTTGATAGGTACATATTCAAATAATATATAAAAAAAAAACCAACTAACATAACACACATTTATACATATGCTGTTGGGCGTATGTATATATGTACGTACTATATATGTACTTGCATTTGTATTTAGCTTTAAAGTAAGCTTGAGCAACATTGGCCGTCCGGTCAAACGTGCCCACTTTACGGCCTTGCTGAGGGGGGTATCGCGGACTAAGTAAAAAGTTAAGTAAGAGCGCAACGAGATCTATCTACTAATACATAAAAATGAATGAGAGAATGTACATATATGTACATAAATATGCACATATGTATGAATGCATTTGCACGATGGCTGAAAATCAAGAAATTACCGAAAAATTGTACTATGTTTTTCAGTACACGCAGCAACAGTAAAATATGTATGTATGTATATGTACATACCTGTGTACATTATTAAAAATCTCTAAGTGTTATTAAGTTTCTCGATGAAGGAAATTTATAGAAAACCATACTACTTCTACATTCGACACGATGCTTAAAATGCCAATCAGAAGAAACTAAGCACAAGTATGTGTAAAAAATGTCATATTTTTATTTCGCATTTGTATGTAAACCGAATTCTATGGTCTTGAGCAGGGACCGTAACGATTATCATTTTTATAAAAAAAAATCATTTTTAATCGTTATAATTTGATTTTTAATTTTTCGATGAAATTTGATCGATATTTTATGATTTTTATTTTTTCCATCAAAAATAATTGTTATTACTGGATTTAAATTTTTCCGATGAAACTTGATCGATATTTTATGATTTTTATTTTTTCGATCAAAAATAATTTTTATTATTGGATTTAAATTTTTCCGATCATAATAAACTCTAAAAACTTGTTTTTTTTTTGCAAATTTTGTTCTCAAATAGAACTGCGCCAATGTTGGCACAATCGTCAACTTCAAGCCATCAAATATAGGATTCACTAACGTTTGAAAAAGTTTACTACGATCGGAGAAAAAATAAAAAAATACTGATTAAAGTTGATCGGAAAAATTTAAATCCAATTATAACAATTATTTTTGATCGAAAAAATAAAAATCATAAAATATCGATCAAGTTTCATCGGAAAAATTTAAATCCAATAATAAAAATTATTTTTGATCGAAAAAATAAAAATCGTAGATAATGGTTATTTAAAAATTTAAAAAATAAAAATCTTTAGAATAAAGATGATCTCATATTTGGATAGAATGTGCTAAAATCATTGTATCGGCATACTTGCATTTTATTGTTAACGAAGTTTTCATAATGATTTTTTCATCCGAAGAAATGAAAATAACGATTAAAATCGGTCCCTGGTCTTGAGAGCTCAATAATAAAGTAGTTATGAAAATAAAAACGACCAAAAACCAAAAAGCGAATTTTATTATGTTGGATACAAGTACATATGTACATTAGGCATATAACTTTTTGCAAATACGAAAAACGGCATACCATAGTCGAATAGAGCATAAAAAAGTATGAACCCCAGTATTTTTTTTTTGCGAAATTGCAAAAAAGTTTCCGCGCAAAACGAAATTACTTTTTATCAGAACTGCTGAAAAAAACAAAAAAAGTGTTGTACAGTGTACACGTTTTTCTTCATAATAAGGTCTATTAAAAGAAATGTGGAAATCATCACATACTTTAAACTTAAAACTTATTTCATATAACAATTGACAAAAATGTAAAAATAAAAATATTAAAAAAAAATTAAAAAAAAAATCTGACTTTTTTTAGAAATCCATTTTTGCGCGGAACGTTTTTGAACCGAAATCACATAAAAAAGTGATATTCATTACTTGTACAATATTTGCCACCACGTGGTGGTATGCCAAATTTTTCGTCAAAATTTTTTATATGCCTAATGTACATACATACATATATAGGTATTAAATACTACTTAAATTTAGAGTTAAATTCGTGACATAATATATTATATTTGAATGCAAAAAGTTAGATGTACTGAAAGCAAGAATTTTGTTAGCTTGTGAGCTTCATACAGTGTAAATATGTATATCAGCGGTCATAAATCAGATACAGAAGTGCGTAGAGGGGAAAAATCTATAACAATAAAAATAATACTAATATAATAAAAAAAAATAATAATGTGAACAACAAAAGCAAATTTTGGGCTAAGGCTATTATTTTTACTAATTAGATGGACCTACTCATGGCAGAAAACAATTGGGGTCAGCCTAGTTAGAAAAAAAATTGTAAAACTTTTTTTTTTTTTTGGTGAAAGTTCCGACTGCGAATTGAGCCTAGAACACGGTCACACGCCTTCATCTGTTGTCCATTGCACTCCAGTGGCGGCCACATCAAATCAATTACTATGTAAAATCCTCAAGATTATACATAAATATATGTATACATGTACATATTTACATTCATACATGTATAAAACTTATGTATATATAAATTAAGTTTATTTCATTGGAAGTTTAAGTAAGTTCATACATACATATGTACATACATAAGAAACAATCTTCAATTAACATTTGCATATCGTAACTAGGTTTAATTATTAAACTTTAATATCGCACCCTAAATCATAAAGGGGCACAACTCAAAATTCAAAAATTTTCAGGAGAGCCAAAAAACTTTTTTAATTACAAGCAATCGTATGGCAAAGGGCCAGGTATAATGGTTATTTTTCGGTCGAAAGAGACAGTTATTGAAAAGTTTTTTTTGGCAATCTCCAGAGATATGTTCCGTATACCCGTTTATGAAAAAAACTCGATTTCGAAAAATTTTGAGTAGTGCCCCTTTATGATTTAGGGTGCGATATATACACTAGTACATGCACACATACATCCATTCATATGTACATACCCTGCAAAAAATGCGTTTAATCCGGGACGTGTCCGGGATCAATCGGAAAGAAGTATGCAACTAATACAACTTTACATCCCTTTATATGGAGTGAATTGATCACATTTGTTCGAGCATGTCATATGAAGAGACTAATTGTTTGTATACCCGAAAGGGTGCAGATGTAGATTAAGCGCTTAAATCCCGAACAGGTACTATATTTTTATGAAAATCTCTAAAAAATGTACATTTTTATATAGGTTAAAAGAAAGTTTATTCGGTTAGTTTTCATTTTGTAGTGAAATCTCTTAAATAAATTTTTTATTTTTTTCCAAATATTTTAAGTCTTGAGTATGCATTATGCGTGTGTAAAAGGCATGTGAGAAATTTTCAAAGTTGCTAGCCAAGCCTATTTTTTATAACAGTCTTTAAAAATTATACATGTTTTTTTAAAAATGTATCAGTTTTTACTATGAATAATGCAAGTTTAAGATTTTTTCAAAGTATATTTTTCATAACATTTGTTAAAAGTATTATTCATCATTATTATTAAAAGAAGGGGTGGGATGTTCAATTAGTTTTACCTATTATATAAAATTTACATTGAATATTTTTTATTTTAATTTCTACATTTGTATCCGTCCGGGAACAATTAGGGTCTAATTATGGACGGATTGTTCCCGAAAGAGATCAATCCGGTACTAATATTTTTCGAGATTTGTCGCAGATTTGCTTTACAGGGTGTGTATGAAAGTACATATATAGCTAATGTGTTTTTCTATTTGCATGCGCTTTGCGTTCTAGTTCTAATCGAAAAGCAGCAACGCAGGCAACAAATCCTTACACATTTACAACAGTAAGTACTAAATGACCTTCTAACATCTAATAATATTGTGTGATTAATGATAAAATATATTCGGCAATGACGTTAGTATGCACAAATATGAAAGCTGTATATGTACATACAGTGCCGAACTAAAGTATTGGCACAGCAAGATGCTTCAACTTAAACACTGTTTTTTGGCCGCATATGAAGAGATTTCAAAAAAATAAAAAACATCCCTGGATAGAATGATAAATTGTTAACCATTCCCATTTTATTTCATTTAATTATCTCTTTTATTGAATTAACGGCAGCGATTCTAAGAAAAAAAGTACTGTTTTGGGCTGAACAAAAGTATTGGCACAGCTAAATATTACTGGCTATTTTGCGCTGATTTATCGGTCTAGCAACTTTTTTTAATTTGTCATGCTATGAGAACATGTGACTTACGTACGTTTCTCTTAAAATACGAGCCGCGGACGTCGCAGTGTTTTAAATAAGTAAATTTTCCATTAAAGTGAGTAGCAAAAAAGTGAAACCGCCGAATCTCGGCGAAAAATTATGTCGCATTTGCATGATTATGGAAAATCATTCTCTGGGATTGGTGAAATGATGGACAGAAACCGCCACACTATTCGGAGCATTTTTCAACGTTTCAAGAAGGCTTATCTTTGCAAAGTGTACAAAGAACGGATAGACCTACGGCTTTAAACGACCGTAAACGCAGTCAGATAGTAAGAAGAGTGAAAAAAAATCATAGAATATATTCCACCAACATTGCAGATTAGGTTAAGACAGAATTCGGAAGAGATATGCACGCCATAACGATCCGGGGAGCCTTACAGGAAAATAACTATAATTCCCGTATAACTAGATGCAAGCTATTATGGTTTCCCCACACAATTTGCCGGTCATCAAGTTGGAAAATACTAAATTTTTTTTCATCCGAGTAAAGAACATTGTTTCAGCAGTTGCTTGGTTTACTTAAGATTCTTTTACATGAGCTAAACGTTTATTTAGGCTTATTTTTGGAATAAGGGCCTTTCGGTTAGCTATACGAATACGCCACCTCTATATAAAAACGAAAGGGAAAGTTCAAATATTAGAACTACGTCTCTACTGAATATTCAGTAGGAAATATGTGCTGTTTTCCAGCTGATAAATACTGCTGGGTAATTCACCATATATGTATGTATGCACACTACATACATAGTATCAAGTACACATTTCACATTTGCATTTTGTTCCAAAAACTTTTTTATTTATTTCCGGTTTGACACAACATTCCACTATACACATATGTACACAAATAATAACTCAGTTTAGCGTCAGACCCGTCGTGTGCTAATCGACACCGACAACAATCGTTGCCTTAGTGAACTTAGTAATTACCTACATACATACACATTTGCCAATAGACGTTAGGCAAGCTTTGGCTTTAGCTTTAACAGAGCGAACGTGCGACCGCCGAGGACAAAGCGCTGACCACATCTGAAAGGCTATTTGCATGTGACAGCGTGTCGCTGAAACTTTAACGCCCTGGAAGGTCCTTTTGTTTTGGAAAAAAAAATTAAACATTTCGGTGGGATTTTTATGCCGATTGGAAGGCGAGTTATTTTTGGAATATGGAAATTGAGTCTAATACAAGGAATATATTTATGTATGTACGGACGCCTCATATATGTATGTATGTATGTACAGTTTGAAAATAATGGCAGGCAATTGAACTTAGGGTAGTTTCTGTTTCGCAAGTGCATAAGCTCTATAGCGCTGGTTATAATAGCCGGGACGGGACGGATGGAGCTGTCACTTTAATATATATTGTATGTGAAAGGCATGCGAATGATTATAATGAACGGTAGAAAACGGCGACAACCGTAAGCATCTGTTGATTTTAGATTTCTTCCGTATTCTTACGGCAATTTGACAGTTCTCTTTGCAGTGACAAAACAGAATACAGTTAGCAAAAAATTTTTTTTACATTTTATAATATAAAAATGAGCTAATTCGACGAAAGACTTAATAACGGCGTGCGTCGTCATGAAATCACCAACAAATTGAAAGTTTTCTGTTTTAAATTGGTAAATAAAGCAGAATATTTACAGCTGTGGCAAATGTCAAAGACGGCAGTTAACGCATTATTATAACTGCCTTAAGTTTGTCACCGTTCTATATCGGTACGGCTTCCGTCCCGTCCCGGCTATTATAACCAGCGAGTATGGCTGTGCTAAGTAATTCGTAGCCAAAGTGTGCAAGCGTACAAGTGTTATTAGAAATTCGCTAGTAAAATTATAACCTGTGACGGCAACATAAAACAATCGCGAAAATCGAAGTTGTTTTGAGGCGCACTTTTCACCAAATCTTTGCAAAAACGTCTGCCATCAACGAAATGCATTCGAAGCGATTGTCGAACAATATACATACGCATGTACATACATAATAAACCGATTACTGATTTATTTCGACGGGATAACAATTGTTAACATTTTGGTGTTTATTTCGCAAAAAATTATAGTGCAAAATCCACGATTATTAACATTTACCAAACATATTTAGTTTTTCTGCAAGAATATTTTCATTGTGTTCTAAATTCATAAGATAATTGGCAAGAAAAGATTTAAGATCGCTTGCTTGTTGAACATGAAAAGATGCGAGAGCTCGAACTAACGTTGAGCCAATGGGATGCTTAATTGCATTGAAAGTGTTCTCGATGCCTAGAGATTTACCTACCAAAATGAAAGTTCAATATATAAGAATAATGTTTGCGAGTTTTAAATATTTTATTCAAGTTATGCAAATGTGTATTACCTTGTGGCAACCAATCGTAGTCTTTAAAACAACAATCAACCTGATCTTCAGGGCCACATAGCTGAAAAATCGATTGCAGTTCCTTTTCGCAATTCTTAATCAGCGAAATCTCTTTGATAAATAATCCATACATTTCGCAAATATCCCTTTCACATTTTCTACTAATAGCCGGATCAGCGGATTTGATGGCTTGCAGTTTTAAATTATCGGTCAATCGCTCAAAAAACTGCCGAAATTTACGTTTTTCCGCATTCAAATTCAAAATGCACTGCCGCAAATTTTTCAAAATTTCTGCGCGCTTATTTTCCAATTCGGCGATTTTCTGCTGAAAACATTCATTTAATTCATTCACGGTGTTAACTCTTGAGGTAGTATATGGTGAACAGCTAGCGACTTTCTCAATTTCACATCCTGTGGCGTTATTTGCCTTGGTGGAACCAAATTTTATTCGTTTCATTTCCTCCTGAAATTGGTCATGTACTTTGCGCGTTTCGGCATCGATGAATTGCAAATCATTGCCATTACAAAAGAGTGAGCGAATGATGGCGCGTATACATTTCGTATGCGGATTAAGTGAGTCAACGGCAAGCATTTTCGAATATGTATGTATGTATTTGGAAAGTGAATAAGTCAAAAATATGTAAATTATATTGAAGCAAGATAAGTATGTATGTACATACATATATAATTTGAAATTAATCCTTCACCTACTGTGTAATTTTAAATGCAAAGTATTTAATATATGGGTCTATAATTTAATTCAAAGAGTAAACATATAAACAAAGTGTATCTCGAGTAAGCCCAAAGATCGGTTAACTTGTTTTTTGTTTTTTTTTAACTTCCGTTCCATGTCCTTTGCTAAATTATACGCCTTTCCACAAAAAAAGTGTGTAGTTTCTTTTGAAAAATATGAACATATACAATTTGGTCTAAAACATGGCAGGCGAACCTGCTTCGTAGTGGTTTTATTGATTTAACTATAACTAATTCATTCATTTATATCTGAATTTTCAACAACATAACTTATTTAATTGCTACAAATTATTATTCTAGTATATTTTATTACATTCCATATATCTATGCATCTATGAATGTATGTATGCATTTTCATTTTATTGCGATGGACGACAACGTCCAGCTGAGATGCCAGAAAAATCAATTTCCTTATTTTCAATAATTGGAATTCGGTCATCATATAGCGTAGGCGCTTGTAATATAATGCCAGCGGTTCCAGCTAAAACGGCCAATGTGAATATCCATAAGAAGAGGCGATCTAACACCATAGCAACATATTTCCAATCCTCTTTCACCTTTGATAAATATTTAGAGTATATATAAGAGTAAATTAAAATACAATAATATAATAATAATACAATAAGTTTAAATTAATAATAAAATAATAAATACAAATAAAATTTAAGTACATTTTAAGTAATTACATACCTTTGTGGAATTTTCAAGTAATTTCGTGTGCTCTGCTATAAAGCACACACAAAAACAACTGCGATGAACCCTGGCTGTGCATTTGGCGTGAATTAACTCTGGTGTAGTTATTAATTTATCTTTAATATCGGATGAAACCTCATTAAATGCTGGCACAGCGGTTATGTGGTCGGATCCAAGCTGTGATATAGGAACAGATCCATGAATTTGGCAACTTCCTCCAAATGGGCCGCTTCCATTGCTTTGAAAATGAATGACAAAAGTAATCAATAAATACAGGGATTAATGCATAAAATTATTAGAATGTTTACAGATTTTCGAGAAAAGATCATGATTTAGAAAAATATAAGCTCCCCATTTATTGACAATATGAACCAACAATTGCATGTCGAGCTGTATTAGACAGAGACGAGCAATCAGAATTAATTTCTAACGACGTCTGTCCCATAGTTTAACCATGCTTTGGTAGGGTGTAGGGTTATTTCTGTACATATGTATGTTTGTGTGTTTTCGCAACTGTATCCTAAGCAACAGTTGCATACGCTCAAAGGTACCTACCCATACTACATAATATGTACATATGTACATTAAATAAAAGTTAAACGCATAAAGAAAACTGAGAACTTTTAAAAGAATGTGCGCTCGTGACACTTCACATACCAACGGAACTTTTCCATGCCGTAAGCAATTGAAGACTGGACTTTCATACGAGGATAAGTACATAAAGTTAACACCACACACTTAAAGAAATCAAAGTTGTTGTTGGAAAAGAGCCAAATCACACCAACCACAAAACCGTGGATACCGTGGATTCCGTGGTAATGGTGGTGGTATTTGTTGTAGAGTACTGGCTGAGTATTTTGGATAGTTATGAATAAAATCGTGCACAAGACGAAAATATGTAAATTGGGGTTATTGGAAAATGTGTGATTGAGTATTGGAACAGAGGGGCTTGTAGTCAACATGGGGGCATATAAATATATATGTACATATGTATGTATTTATATTGACATACTAACAAAACCCGTGTCGGCATGTTGACATAGAAGGTGATCGAAAGGTAAACCAATACTTTACACGTGCATACCAATTGTGCACAACCACAAGAAGCAACGAACCGCATGGAAAGCTTAACCAAAGGCTAGCATTAAGAATTTTGGAACTCTTGAAGGTTCTCAATGAGCCCTAGGTACTGGGCTATGCGCTTTAATGTTTTTGTTTTTTGAGGCAGTACCTGATTTTTGGCTATTTTTCTGTAAACTAACGTTCTGTGGCTCTCGAAAATATGACCTTAAATGAATTACACTCAAGGCTATCATAGAAATTAAAGTACACAACAAATTAAAATAAAGCAAACCAAACAGACTTGGAAATCAATGTGTATATATGCAAATAACACCTTGCATGAAAAAGAGACGATATTAGTTGGGGTTGCGCATATTTTTCATAACAAAGCGTAAATCGTCAATACTTACATAACTTCGTAATTGTATTTTGGCCGTTTTATGAATAGAAACGGTGGAAGAAAATCCACAAAAACACTTTTCACCCACGGAGCCATGCGATGGGTTTGCGGTGAGCGGAAATGCACATTTAAAACTACGACGGTTACACAAATGCTGTAAATAAAAATTTATTTAATAGTTGATAATACTTACATACATATGTATGTAAGTATTATTTAAGTTTTTGTATTTACGTATTTTTACTTACCTAATTGACACTAATATCATTGCGAATATCAGATATTTACCCAAAAGGGGAACAACCAGTGATGTCGGTGGAATTATTTCAACTACCAGTAAAAAGAACACGTGCAAGCTAATGAGAATAGATATTGATAAAGTAACCTATAGAGAAAATAATGCAGATGTAAAGAAATTGATAACATCATTATATAGAAATTAATTTATGTATGTATGTATAAATACAAACCTTTTCGCCACTGTCCGATGGCAAGTAAAAGGTTAGTACCGTTAAAAATGAAATGCCCATGCATGGTATAATAATGTTGACAGTGTAAAATAAAGTCTTCCTTCTCATCGTTATATTAAATGTAATATCTAAGTAGGGCTCATCGCAGCAAGTGTAAAATTTTTCATTTCTGTGCAATAAGAGTTTAAAAATATAATTGTTATTTAAATTATAAATAGCCAAAAAAAAAAAAAACACAATGCATCAGCTACGTCACCTGACAGCGGGCACTTCTAAAATATCCCATTCAACAGACATATAGAACTCTGACAAATCCACGCCAACATCAACTCTATTATTGCCTTGCTGTTCATCCATATGACGTAGATCAACCTAGAGTTTACATAAAAATATGAAATAGCGAAATCGCTCAGCACCAACAGCTTTGAAGAACTCACCTTAAATCCGTCATATGTCCAACTGCCAAACTTCAGAACACAAGTTTGTTCATCGAAAGGAAAATATTCTACGTCTATTTCACAGGATGACTTATAAATAGCTGGTGGTTTCCATTCCACTAAACCTTCCGAGTAGATAGTAGCCTTTGTTGCTAACGTCACTTCAAAGTTGCCATCAGCACTAAATTCAGCAGCGATAACAGTAAATGAATGAAATAAAAGCAATGTGTAATAAATTGTCAAATTTATTGTTAAACAGAAATGTTAAGGTTGTAAAGCGAAGTAAAGCTAGTGGCTAAGAAATGTTTAAGGAAATATTATTAAAGCATATCTAAGTTATGGCATTTAAAAAAGATGAAGTAAATGTCGCTTGGAGGCTTGGTCTAGATGTGAATCATCAACATCATCTGAAGTATATAGCAGACTTTAGGATCTAACTATTTTAATGGACTTTTCATTTATAGCGTAGTACTAGCTAAAATTACTCTTGCTCCTACTGTCACACTGTCCTTTATAATTCATCGAGCTTTCTACCTTTATAGACTTTTAGTTGGGTAGACAAGGTGATGATGAAGAATATGCAAATTAAATGAGAATTGTAAAAAAATACATACATATATAAATAACTTACTTGTTATATAAAACAATATCAGGTCGCCAGATGTGATCTGATGGCACATGTAACATATGTACACCGCCATACTCTTTCGGTTCCCAACGCAATTTATAATCATACCAAGACTGAATGCGCATTGGTAAAGAAAAATAATTTGAATTATTTTTTATTACACTTGTTATGGAATAAAGAAGCCAATTATGTTACCTGTTCGACCCACAGATTCGTTGTCATTATTTGGTTTTTTAGGTTCTGTAAATTAAAAAGAAAACAAAAATATATTTAGTGCTTACCCCAAAAGAGGCGCGTGAAAATACTCACCACATCAATAAGCTGTGACAGCTTTAGTTTAATACAAACTTTTAGAACATCCGTAGTATTGACTACGGGTCGCACAAGCTTATTATAATTACTTAATAGATCGTCATAGAGTCTCTTCGCATCAGGATTCCCAGCGACAGCACTATGCACCATCAACGCTGACAAAAACAGCGCCTTTAATCTGTTGTCCTTATCGTGAGATCGCATTTTATATGCCTGTGAATATTGTTTGTAATAAAATTTATAAAAAAAAGGAGCATCACAAAATGTAGATTTAAAATTAATTAATTATTGCTGTTTACATTTTTTCGTTATACTATTTTTGTTTTATTTTTATTTATGTACATATGTACATATGATGCACGTAGGTATATAATCCATAGCAATGCATAATCACTTGTCACTCAGTGAGAGGAAGAGATACAAAAAAAGCATCATCGCTCGTAGAGCTTTATTTTGAACAATAAATGCATATGTATGTATGTACATATGTTTGTATAAATGTATTAACTTATAAATATAACATCAATAAATTTGACTTGATTACGTGTCTTCAAGATGTTTACTTCTTAAATCAACATTTTTCGTTGTTCATTAGTCGCGCGTCGTGCTCGTTCAACACGCCTAATTTCGCTTATCTATATAAAAAAAATACATACCTTTATGTATTTATATATTTAATATTAAAGTAATACAAAATGTTTGTCAGTGCTTTCAGCCGTTCAATCGATGTCCAAAAGCCGGTATCTTTGCCACCACCACCATCACCATTGGACTTTAAAAATAAAGTAATAATCATCACCTGCGCCAATTCAAGCATTGGTGCCGCTACCGCCATGGAATTTGCCAAATGGGGCGGTCTGCTAACCATTGTTGGCCGGAAAACAGAGAGTATGGATGAGTTGGCCGAACGGATCCTCGATGTGCATGACCATTCGCCACTAATTATACATGCCGATATGAAGAAAACGGTAGACCTACAACATATTATTGATAAAACGATGGCTACCTATGGGCATATTGATGTGCTGATCAACAATGCCCTCGCCATAGACATTGGCAGCATTGAAACAACTACAATTGATCAATACGATCGTATTATGGATATAAATATGCGTGCAGTTTTTCAACTAACTTCGCTAGCAGTGCCACATTTAATTGATGCGAAGGGCTGCATCGTCAATGTATCCAGTGTAAATGGCCTGCGAGCGGTGGCTGGCTTGTTGGTCTACAGCATATCACAGGCGGCATTGGATCAATTTACACGTTGTGTAGCATTGGAATTGGCGCCGAAAGGTGTGCGTTGCAATTCAGTTAATCCTGATTCTTTTGCTACGTATATACTGCATCGAACTGATGATAAGGACGATGACGCTGGGAATGATGATCATAGGATAATCGATGGCGCTAGTGATGTTAATCACAGTGATTTGGTGAATGAGGTTGCAGGCGTTATCGCCTTTTTGGCTAGTAATATGACAAGTTGTATTACTGGTGCGAATTTGCCGATTGGCGATGGAAGCCGCACGTAATTTTTGAAATATTTAAGCATGATAATAAAATACATATGTACATATGTATGTATGCATGTACATGTATGAATATGTTTTTGCTACTTTTTATAAATTATTATAATGAATTTAAGCTGTGACGTGATACAATAAAATTGTTGTTAATTTAAAATAATTGAAGTGTTATAAAATGAGAGATACGCGCTTTCGCTTGATAATCGTAAGCAAAAAATATATGTACGTATGTAAAAACATATCCAATCGGAAGCTGCAATTGAAAAATTGTGCAAATAAAATGTATCTAAAAAAACGTATAAATCGATTTATACATATATGAGAATATGTATGTATGTACATGTTAACATATGTATGTATGTATATTCTTCTGCAGTTTTAACAAAAAAAAAATACACAACATCAAGATGACCCTGCAAAAAAATGTGCGATTAATACCGAAAGATATTTGTCCCGGATTGATCTCTTTCGAGAACAATCGGTCCACAATTAGTCCCCGATTGTTCCGGTACGGGTATAAATATAGACTAATTGTAGACCAATTGTTCCCGAACGGGTATAAATGTAGATTAATCGCTTTCATTCCGAACGGGTACAAATCTAGATTCCTTAAATGTAGAAATTTTACAAAAATATGCAATGTATTTAAAAAAATTGTAGAACAACCGGTAAAACGAATTGAACACCCTTTTTTAATCATAATTTTAACAAAATGTTGCCTAAAATATCCTATGAAAAAATCCTTTACATTACGCTCACATAATGTATACTCAAAACTTACAATTTTTTAAATTTATTTATTGAGATTTTTTTACAAAAGTAAAACATTATATAATCTTTATTTCAATATGATTGATCTACATTTGTACCCGTTCGGGATGAAAGCGATTGATCTACATTCGTACCCGTTCGGGATGGAAGCGATTGATCTACATTCGTACCCGTTCGGGATGAAAGCGATTGATCTACATTTGTACCCGTTCGGTATGTTAGTGATTAATCTACATTGGTACCCGTTCGGGTATACAAGTTGAACAATTAGTCTCTTCATAGGACATGCTCGAACAAATGCGATCAATTCACTCCATATAAAGGGATGTAAAATTGTATTAGTCGCATGCTCCCTTCCCTGCAAAAAATGCGATTAATCCGGGACGTGTCCGGGATCAATCGCAAGGGAGCATGCGACTAATACAATTTTACATCCCTTTATATGGAGTGAATTGATCGCATTTGTCTGAGCATGTCCTATGAAGAGACTAATTGTTCAACTTGTATACCCGAACGGGTACCAATGTAGATTAATCACTAACATACCGAACTTGTTACGGATAATAATTACTCAAAGACTTTTTTCAAATTTGTCTCAATATAAAAGTCTTTGAAGATATAAAACAAAATTTCTCATATATAATAATTACAAAACGACTTAAAAAAATATCTCAGAAATAACTATTATGGAAAGACTTTTAAAATATGTTTCTTTCAATAATAATTATTGTTTGATTTTTATTTTTTCTCTTATAATAATTACAACTCTGGTTAAAATTATTATTCACCATTGTTATTAAAAGAAAGGGTGTTCAATTCGTTTTACCGGTCGTTCTACAATTTTTTAAATACATTGCATATTTTTGTAAAATTCCTACATTTAAGGAATCTAGATTTGTACCCGTTCGGAATGAAAGCGATTAATCTACATTTATACCCGTTCGGGATGAATGCGATTAATCTACATTTATACCCGTTCGGGAACAATTAGTCTACATTTATTCCCGTACGGGAACAATCGGGGACTAATTGTGGACCGATTGTTCTCGAAAGAGATCAATCAGGGACAAATATCTTTCGGTATTAATCGCACATTTTTTTCCAGGGTTGCGATTGATCCCGGACACGTCCCGGATTAATCGCATTTTTTGCAGGGGATTTATTAATGTCTATTCTATTAAACACACCCACTTCAATTTTAGGGTATATTGGATGCTGATTGCTTACATGTGTATGTACATATGTATGTACATACATCTGTATGAAAAAAAGCATCAATCAGCTGATTTGACTTGCTTAACTGAACATCCAAGAAAAAAATAAAATATTGAAGAAAATAAAACGCATTTAAATGAAATGCTTTTTCTTTTAATTTGTGCGAATACCGTTAATCTTATAGGCAAAGATGTGTACCTATCAAGAAAAATATTTATGTACATACATACATATGTACATAGTATATATGTATGAATGTATGTTGTAACGGGATGTGGTACCTATTGTGTAGGAGTAAAAATTGAGAATAAATACATACCTACTATATACTTGTACATATGGATATGTATATACATTTGTATGCATGTACTTACACACCTTAAGAAAAACTCAATAGCATACACTTATACATATATTTCTTTTTGTATGTAGGTAATACTAATTATCATGGCTTAGTTTGAGAATATAAAATTAATCGCTAAAACCACTGTAAACACAAATAAGCTTGCCAAAGCTATATATCCTTATTTTGTATGTGAATATCCATTTTGATTACATAAATAACGCTGTAATTCATACACAAGTTATATGCACACTATCATTTCGCAAAATCCAAAAATAAATGTATTTTTAAAATAAGTCATTGATTGTATAAAAAACTTGTGTTATGTTAACTACTCAACGTTACGTTTACAATGATAGGTATCTATATGACCGATTTATTATCCGATAGCTGTGCAAAACCGCTGGGTATTTCCAGGAATGTAGCTTGCGAAAATTCACTTTTTAAGGGGCGAGTTCAAAAAAGGACTAAAAACGCACTTATGTATGTGACAGTTCAAGGATTATGAATGTATCTACGCATGTATTTATGTAGTTATATCATATACAAATGGCGGAAATGACAGTTGACAAATAATGTTGCATATTTTCAGGCACATTTTTTCTAACGTGTATTCTTTTCATTTTCCGCATCCTTTTTAATTTTTCACTGATTGTATTAGATTTTATTTGTTCACATAAAACTAGCATGTAACATCCAAAAGGAGTCGAGTACAGCATCCAAAAATGAAATTGCTTGAGTCATTTGGTCGTCCGCAGGCATATTTACAGCTGGTGAGTGCAAAACTCAGAAGTGTATTTAAAGAGTGCCAAATGAATGACAATTGCGTCCACTTTTAATATAGGGAACATCGCAAAACGTCAAATATTTGATAATCAGAGCAATTAAGTTCAGTTCATATACTGGCTGCAAGATTCTATGCTTAAATTTCAGAAATTTCTCAAACCAAAACAACGGATATACAAGATGCATATGTACGTTTATGAAAATGGGCGTAGCATCAACCTTTTCACCAAGCGCATAAGACAGCTGATTTGATTCTTCTCACTAGAATAGTCAAACTTTGTGCATACACACATATGTATGTATATGTATAAGTACACAAAGACCCTTTATTTTTCTAAATATTTATTTTTATAACGTCTCCGCCTTTGCATTTGGAGAAAATATGTAATTGTCGAAACATCTTCTGTTGATACTCATTATTTGCATTAGGGTGCGTTTATGTCGGAGCAATAGAAGAAAGAAAGAAAGATAGCGAAGAAAATTGTAAACGGGAATTCTGTACTTCTGTTTATGTCGGAGCGTTACTCTAAAATTTTTATTTAAGTACCACAATACACTAAAGACAAATCTAGTACCATAGCTTCAATATACGCAGATAACAGCGCTATTCCACTCTTTGCTAGCTTAGCTCCGACATAAACACTCAATAGCGCTATATGCTTTGGTCGAACAGCGCTATTACCTCCGCTTATTGACCTCTTCGCTACTATTGCTCTTATCACTGCTCCGACATAAACACTCAATAGCGCTATTCCGATAAGCGTATATCACGCACAGCTATCTTTCTTTCTTCTATTGCTCCGACATAAACGCACCCTTAGGCAGAATAAATGTCGCTACATTGAAATTACAAAAATAATGGTTAAATAAAGTTTTGGGTTTAATTTTATTGTATTATACATGTACATAAATACATCGGGATAGATATACATAGTATGTACATTTTAATTATAACAATTTTTGTGTTTATTTTATAAAGTAAAATTAAAAGCGGACATATCAACGCGTACTTTGCCTTGATTTCTCACTTGTTGATGCCTTGTTATATGCCGCAAATATCCTTTGCTATTCACATAAAATGGTGGGAATTTCTTCTTTTCTAAAACTACTTTGTCACCCAAGACATATTGATTATAGTCTAAGGTTTCATTTTTCTCTATTTCTTCATTTGTTCTACAATTTTCTGGTGCTGCTTTAATTTTTGGCTTTAAGCCATTTTCATTTCGAAATTCTACAACAAGTAATTTCTTTTCATCTGCGATTATGTCATGTGTCTTTTGCTGCAATAGACCAGTACAAAATGCTTTTACTATGTGCTGCAAATTTGTAGAACCTTCTATGCGTGCATGCAAATTTCGAATTCCAATCACTTGACAAATTGTTTTGATTGCACGATGGCCAACAATGCCATAACCTTCTGGTTTTCTTTTAACAAATATCTTGGTTTTTCCAAATGCACACGCAAAATCGTGGTATACCGTGTGGCCGTCACAAAGCTCAATTTTCATTAACTTCTGTGCAGCACGATTTTTCGATTTTCTCAATGCAACTCGAACTTCTGAAGCTTTTGCGACCGAAAATCCTGCTAGACCTTGCCCGTTTCCAGTAATTGACATTACCGAATAGCGTCTCGTCCTGCCCATGTTTCCTTTCATTATAAAGACAATTTTATTTTCAAGCACTCTTGTATCGAAGCCTTCGAAATTATCTTCACCAACCGGATCCGGTGGTCCAATGCTACGTCCAGGCAATTTCGCCCCAGACCATCCACGATCTATTGGGTTTACTGATCTTGGACGAAAACGTCCAACCGAGTCACGAATTTCAGCAAGATTTTTGTTACTGCCATCCGCCAAACGTTCTTGCTGTACTAAAGTTTTTCCTCGAATGATTGGGGCATTTAGTCCAGGCCACAAGATGTTTTTCCGCCCAACACCGATTATCTGTCCCTTGTTTAGATCTTTCGCCAATTTTTTACCTGCTCCCTTACCTCTGCCCCTTTTCTTTCCGGCATTACTAACCGAAGTAACTCCTCGCCATATATCTTCAGCTGGCACTGAAAATATACAAAAAATATGAGAATGAAAAGGGAGCCATATTAAGGTGGATGTATTATGATGCAGTCAAGATGATGGCCGACGAATGGAATTATGTGTTCCATACTGCCTAAGGCCTTTGACGCTATGGCTATACAGCTAATTTATAATTTTATATTATAAATTTAGCTTTTAATAAATAAATAAATGTGTTCCATACACTTCCATACATATGTATGTATTTATGTACTTACATTTGTTGAAAAAACTCGTGTACCGCACGGCATTTTGGATAGGCGCGTTATTATAATTAGGTGGAGCAATGATCCTTCTGCACAATATATCTGCAGGTTGTTTTAGCAGCCGTAATAGCATCGTTATTTGTTGAAAATATTAATAAACAATATTTTAGCACAATAATACTACAGCTAGGGCTGCCGGAGACCTTTCGATAATTTGATAAATTTCCATTGCGAAAAATCCGGTGCTGTCGATTATTTATACTCGTTACTTATCATCTTCATCTATTGCATGCTAGGCCCATACCTGGGTAATACTGAGTAGTAATTGGACTATTACGTACTTAAATACTTTATATTTGTGCTAACCCGGCGTCTCCTCAAAACAGAATTCTGTCATCACAAGCACCATTATAACATAGATTTCAAATGGAGACCGCCTCTGTCTTCTGGTATAACAGAGATGCCAAGGTAATTGCTTTAACAAGATTGCCTTAACATGAGCTGTCAGTTTGGTGATTTGACAGCTAATTTTTCATTTCAACGAAAAATTCACAGTGGCAACATCTCCACATTGAACGTGAAATTTCGCACGGCGTCCATTTGGCTTGAGTGTTTGGGCTTAAAAAATAAATAAAAAGAACATTAAGTGCATATATACAGTTTGCGAGCATCATCGCCAATTTTAAACAATTTTTTTTAACTTTCTAAGTGCTTCTGCGTACACGGCATGCCAATTCGGCGCCATTTTGCAAATTATGTCTAACATAATGAAGTGCCCACGCATATGCAAACATGGATTTTAGACATGATTCTGGTAGACAAAATTAACATAATTTTTGTTTTGTGGAGTTTCGGCGTAAGGGGCCTATTATGAATTAATACGATACACGCTAAACGCTTGCAGTCGGGTACTTCGTATTACAAAATAATTTCTATCGTGTGAAACCCGATAGACTGTAATGGAAATAAAGTTAACGCATAACTAATTGAACCCTAAACAAATGTCATTCACGATAGTGCACCTAGCGGGCGTGTGGAATTCATAATATGGAAACTCATTTTATACGATACGCTTGCAAGCGGCCGATAGCTATCGTATGACAATCCATAATAAGGGGGTAAGATAAATATCAAATCTAGCATTTTCTTAAAAAAAAAATCGATATTTTTTTAAATTTCAATATAAAGTTTGTGTTATAGTGGAAAATTTATACTGAAACGTTATGTAGTGTTGCAACGCATACGATCAAAATCGAAATAAAATAAAGGACGTAAAACAAAAACTCTACTATTTTGGCGAACGAGCAATTCTTTGAGAAACTTTGTGTTGCCTTGTCTAACTACAACCTAATGACCATGTGTTCATACTGTTACGTATTTGTCGATAGCTCGATTATTTCTATCGGGTTCGTATCACTAAATTGTTAAATAAAAGTCTTTATTTACTTCTTAATTCATTTCACGACTAAAAAGTCTACACTTGTTTTACTTGACTTGATGTTAACACTTCTACGGTTAAATTACGACTGACTGCGGAGCGCCTGCTCGCCGCCTTATATAGTCTGTCAAACGCAATCTGGAAAATTCTGGCAACACTGGAAATTATCTGGTCTCTTCTTCTAGATCTGGCAGTTTCTTTAGAGATGTGTTCAGTCATTTAGTTATGTGAGAGTGGAACCGATTATATTCGCCACACTGCCCTCCACCTAAGGCACTCTGCACACGGAGCGTACTGCTTTAGACGCGTATTAGATACTACAGACGAAAGCTGTACGCTTTGATGTCGCGCACGTATATTTCAATTGAGGGCTGCACACGAGTCGTCAGCTTCAAGCATTCGTCAAAGTATGCTGGCTACATGTCGCTTGGCGTAAAGCAGTGCTGGTAGCTAGGCGTACTACGCTTAGAAAACAGGAAGAAGATGTTTGTTTACATTTTTCCACTTGGTGGAATTTATGAAAGCAGTAAAATTTGTGTAAAAAATCGGAAAAAATCAGTGTATAATGAAAGAAAATGGAAGATTCCGTAAAATTTTTCATCTTTTCTATTTAAAGCTTCGAAATTTAAAGCAAATACCGTATTATTAATTTGTTTGTTTGTTTTGTGCAGCGAAGTTTCATGTCGCTTCGTGTGCAGATCTTGAGGCGTAGAGAAATCGACGCTACATGAAATGTCTCGTACGCGTCTATGACGATACGCCTCGTGCGCAGAGTGCCTAAGTCTGATCGTCCCGATCTGACACATTACTCGTTCCAAATGCTGCTAGCCTTTCCAGATGAACCACCTTCATTTTATTCCTCGGTCTTCCAATCGTTTGTATGCGATACACAACATCGTTGAGCCGCTTAATCACTTTGTAGGGCCCTTCCCAAGTACACTGCAATTTCGGGGACAAACCTTTCTTTCGCTGCGGGTTGTATAGCAAAACTAAATCTCCCTCAAGAAAACCTTCTGAGTTCATCGCCTTGTCGTATCTGGCCTTCATTTTGTCACTCATGATCTTTGTTCGCTGTCTCACAAGTTCATGTATTTCTCTCATTTCCTCTTCCAGAACATTGTTAGATTGTCTGGCATTTATTCCCGCATCAGCACTTATCCCAAATTTCAAGTCAGCTGGCAGTCGAAGATCACTACCAAAGATTACTTTTGCAGGAGTCTGACCTGTTGTATCGTGTACGGCCGATCGATATGCCATCAGGAACAGAGGAATATGAGTGTCCCAATCTCTCTGAAACTTGTCCACCACCTTTCGTAAATGTTCCTCTAATGTTCTGTTAAATCTTTCTACCATGCCGTCTGATTGTGGATGCAACGCAGTTGTTCGGGTTTTCCTAATACCCAGTGTCTTGCACATCTCCTGAAACACTACTGATTCGAAGTTCCTACCTTGGTCAGAATGTAGCTCTATAGGTGCACCATATCTCGCCACCCAATTGTTGGTGAATACTTCGGCTATAGTTTCTGCTTCTTGATTTGGAATCGGGTACACTTCCGGCCATTTGCTGAAGTAATCCATGACCACCAGAACATATTTGTTTCCAAGTTTGCTAGTAGGAAATGGCCCAGCTACATCCATGGCAATTCTCTCAAATGGTGCTCCTGAATTGTATTGTTTCATCGACCCATGACTCCTGGATTTGGGACCCTTAGCCTTTATGCATACATCGCAGTTCGCAATCCACTCAACAACTGTCTGACGGCATCCGACCCAATAAAACCTCTTCTTGATTTTCTCTACCGTCTTTGTTACTCCAAGATGACCTCCACTTGGACCATTGTGTAGTTCATTTAGCACATCCGGTATTCTTTTCCTTGGAACAACTATCAATGTTTTAGAACTTTGGCCATCTTCACTCTCCCAAACACGATGTAGGCAACCATTTACCAATTGCAAACTATTCCACTGTGCCCAATATGATTTGGCAACAGGACTCTCTGCTGACATCTCTTCTTTTGATGGTCGTTCATTTTGCTCCAAACCGATCATTACACGTGCCAGATCTGGATCTTCTAGCTGACACTTCCTTAATTGTTCCGCATTCCATTCGTCTGTAGATGTTATTGTCATTAACCGAACATCTATGATGTCTTCCTTCTCCTCAGCTTTAGAGCAATGCTTGCATTCAAGATTACATGGTCGCCGCGACATTGCATCAGCTTTTCCATGGGTACTGCCTTTACGATGGTCTATAGAAAAGTCATAATTTTGTAGTCGCTCAATCCACCTTGCTAACTGACCCTCCGGATTTCGGAATTTCAAAAGCCATTTTAACGCTGCATGATCAGTCCTGACGTGGAATCGTTGACCATAGAGGTACTTATGGAAGTGTTTGATGCATTCTACCAATGCCAACAGTTCTCTTCGTGTTACACAGTAATTTCTTTCCGGTTTCCCAATTGATCGGCTGTAGTATGCGATAACCTTCTCCTGTCCGTCGATTTCTTGTGACAAAACACCTCCTATAGCATAACCACTCGCATCAGTATCCAAGATAAACCTCGCTCCTGGAACCGGGTATGCTAGCATTGGGGCAGTACAAAGCCGATCTTTTAACGTTTGGAAAGCCATTTCTTGTTCCTTCCTCCACTCAAAAGTCTTATTTTTCCTCATAAGCTCCGTGAGACTATTTGCTACGCTGGCAAAATTTGGTACAAATCGGCGATAGTAAGTGCACAGCCCAAGAAAGCTTCGCAATTCATGTAGATTCCGAGGTCTTGGCCAATCTTTTACTGCTTCTATTTTTTCGTTATCAGTGCAGATGCCCTTTGTAGTCACTTTATGTCCCAAGTATTTTACTTCTTTCTTGAATAATGCACATTTCTTAGGCCTTAACTTGAGACCAGCGCCAGCTATTCTTCGGAAAACTTCCTCCAAATTTTTGAGATGTTCATCAAAGCTTTTTCCCAATACAATGATATCGTCCAGGTACACAAGACATGTTTTCCAGTGTAATCCTTTCAGTACCTGATCCATAAGTCTCTCAAAGGTAGCTGGGGCATTACATAATCCAAATGGCATCACCGTAAATTGCCAAAGACCATCGCCAACACTGAAGGCTGTTTTCTCCTTGTCTTCCCCTTTTACTTCAACTTGCCAATAGCCGCTTTTCAAGTCCAGTGTTGAAAACCATTCCGTTCCAGATAGCGAGTGTCGTCAATTCTTGGCAATGGGTAACTATCCTTTTTCGTTACATCATTCAGTTTCCGGTAGTCAACGCAGAATCTCATCTTGCCATCTTTCTTTTTAACAAGTACTACCGGAGAACTCCATGGACTGACTGATGGTTCAATTACCCCACTGTCGCTCATTTCTTGTATAATCTGGCTCACCATTTGACGTTTAGCTAATGGAATGCTGCGAGGAGCCTGACGGATTGGCCTTGCATCACCGGTGTCAATCTGATGCTTCACAATATTTGTCCTGCCTGGTTTTGTACCATCCTTGTCAAAAATGCTGGAGTACTTGGCAAGTAATTCTTTCGCCTTCCTTTTGTGATTTTCCTGCAGTTCTTCTGCCCAAGCATTTATTTCATCTGAAAGATCTGTATTGCCAGTAGAAACTTCTCCTTGGGATTGTTCGCAATTCATGATGATGTCAACCTCTTCGCATTTTCCCAATATAGCACCTTTGGAGAGTTTGATTGGTGACTTGAACTCATTAAGTACTCTTACTGGTATTCGTCCATCTTCTTTTGTCATAGCCAGGGTTTTTCCAACAAGTACATCGGATTTAGTTTCTGTTTCTGCTTCGACAACCCACAATTTGTTTGTCCCACAATCTCCATCAATCTTTGCCCAAATAATTGCCTCGGACTTTGGCGGTATCTGCTGATTCTTTTCCACGAGCACTTTCTTACTGCTGTATCTCTTATCGTAGCCAAAATTTAGCGGCACCTCCAAGTTTTTGTAACTCATAACCTTGTTTTTCATGTCAATCTTAATGCCTTGGTCGATTAGGAAGTCCACACCAATTATGACTTCATCAACAATTTCCGCCACTATGAAGGTGTGTAATACGACAACATTTCCAATTACAACTTCGCATGTAACTTCCCCTAGGACTTGGGTATCCTCGCCTCTTGCCGTACGCAATTTAGCTCCATGCAATGGCCTTATTTCCTTCTTTACCAAGTCAGATCGAATGATGGAATGAGATGCTCCCGTATCCACAGTCAACATGCGCTCTATTCCGTCCACGAAACCACCAATAGTAACATTACTCGTGCTTTTTCCCAACTGAGAGACAGAGATTATGGGGCATTCCATTGTGGGGACCAGCCCACGCCCCTTTTGGCTGGCCCGCTTTAGTTTAACGACTGAGTTGATTTGGGCGCTTGTTCATACCCCTCTGCCTTGCGCTTGCGCCCATCTGCAGTGCTGAACTTACTGGAATTATTGCTGCAGTGACGTGCTATATGTCCTATTTTTCCACATCTGAAGCATTTCACAGCATTACTTTTCTTTTTCTGCATTTCATTCAACGCCTCCCATATTTTGCTTAGTAAGTCTGGCGTTTCCACTTCCACACGATGAGCTTTGTAGGTGGGCTTGCTCAATAGAGATGCTGTTTCCTGCGTCAAGGCATATGATACCGTTTCAGCAAAAGTTCCTTTTGGATTTGCATAGGTAGCCCGCTTCGTTTCAATATCTCGTATTCCATTGATGAAGCTTTGAATTTTCATCCTCTCTATGAATTCTTGAGGTGCTCCTGCGTTTGCCAAATGAGCTAGCCTCTCAATCTCAGAAGAAAATTCTTGTAACGTCTCATTTGGTTTCTGGAAGCGATTCTGCAACTCCATTTGATATATCTGCTTCCTGTGCTCGCTACCATAACGTCTTTCAACGGCACCCATAATTGCATAATTGCTGTTTCTTTCGCCCTCGCTAACAGTCTGTAATATTTCTGCTGCAAGTCCTTTCAATGCTACGAACAGGGCAGCGACTTTGTCCTCCGCACTCCAATTACTTACAACTGCCGTTTTCTCAAATTGTAGCTTGAATACTTGAAATGGACCACTTCCATCAAACGACGGAGGTTTTATCTTCTGTGTAGCAGTTGAAGCGACTGGACGACTTAGTTGAATATCCTGAAGACGGGCTTTCAATGCTTTTACATCGTCCTTTAATTTTTCTTGTCTTTCTTCAAGGACTTCCTTAACTTGTATAATTTTTGCATCCTGCGCCTTGAATTGTAAGGACATGCGTTCTTCTTGTGCCTCCAACTGAGCCGCAATGCCGGATACCTGTGATGAAAGTACTGACTGTTGCAATTCCATTTTGGACGTTATCTGTGCCTGTTGTTCTTCCATTTTTGCCGACATTTGTGTCAGTACAGCCAATATCGAGTTCATGTCTACGTTTGCAACTGACTGTGGAGCCTCTTCCTTCTGAGTTTCTTCCTTGTGGACCTCTTCTACATCATCGTTGAAATCAAACTCATCTACATCAATGTTATTGGCTTCCATAGCTTCTTGTAACCCTGCCTGTAGTTCAATTTTATTGCCGGTTGTGCTCAGTTTTCTCTTTTCTAACTCCCTTTTAAGCTCTTGGATTTTAAGTTCGTTTAGCTTTGCCATTATCCTTATTTCGTTATCCTTGCTTCGTTATCCTTGATCCTGGAATTTATTTAACAATTCCAATTCTGACACCAATTGTTACGTATTTGTCGATAGCTCGATTATTTCTATCGGGTTCGTATCACTAAATTGTTAAATAAAAGTCTTTATTTACTTCTTAATTCAAACCGCTTTATTTCACGACTAAAAAGTCTACACTTGTTTTACTTGACTTGATGTTAACACTTCTATGGCTAAATTACGACTGACTGCGGAGCGCCTGCTCGCCGCCTTAGAGCCCGTGCACAATTGACTTCTACCTCGCTTTGCTTCAGAGTTTTGCTTTGACAGTTCTGTTGAGCATGTGCTTTTCAAAGGGACATGTTCACAATTGAGGTGAAGCGAGTAAAGCAAGGCATAAAGTTCGCCATGTTTCAACTTTTTTACACTTTGACAAACATCTCCCTTTGTATGTGTGTATGTATGTTTGTATATGTACACTTATTTTAGCGATTTCGCGTGGAAATTGTCAAAGTGTTAATTGTAGCAAGCATCTGGAATTTCGCTTTGTTTTAAGGTTTTTTCTATCAAAGTTGGAGCAGACAAAGCCAAAATATAAATATATATTTGGAGAATTTGCTTTTTTCTGCTTATTCGAATGTTATTTTTTACTTTTCTCTGTTCACTACTCACGAAATTGCGCGAAATCGCAGTATACAAACATACACACACACAAGGGGAGCTGTTTGTCAAAGTGTAAAAAAGTTGATACATGGCTAACTTTATACTTTGCTTTACTCGCTTCACCTCAATTGTGAACATATCCCTTTGAAAAGCACATGCTGAACAGAACTGTCAAAGCAAAACTCTGAAGCAAAGCGAGGTAGAAGTCAATTGTGCACGGGCTCTTAGGCACTCTGCACACGAGGCGTATCGTCATAGACGCGTACGAGACATTTCATGTAGCGTCGATTTCTCTACGCCTCAAGATCTGCACACGAAGCGACATGAAACTTCGCTGCACAAAACAAACAAACAAATTAGAGTAAGTGCGGGTAATGTGGTATAGGCGGGTAATGTGGTACACCTGCTTTTCTCGTAAAATATGAACGTGAAAATAATGGGACCTATCCAAAGAGATCGGCGTTCGCAGAAAAATAGTAAAGCAGGATTGAACTTGTTCTTCGTACGCGATGCTGTGAGTCAGTTGTAATAAAAGTGCGCGGTATTGCGATTGACTTTTTTTTTTGCTCAGACAAACCGATTTTTTGCAGTAATACCAATAATTTTAAACTACATTTAATACTTGGAAATTAATAAGTGATTATTGTTTCTGTGAACTGCATTTTCAATATTTTGTGCACATTTGTGTATAATTAGTTATTTAAGAATAATGGGATAAAACTCCATGTCGGCTATTGTGGTATAGGTAAATGCGGGTAAAGTGGTATATATACCTGATAACTAGTTCAATTAAAAACATGCCGAAAAAAGGTGAAATACGAAAATGGAGAGCAGAGGTTATGAAAAACCTATACAAACAGTAAGGAGACGGGAAATGGGTATTCTATTGGCTTCCAAAAAAGTCTGTCTCCCTCGTACTACGCTGCAGCGTATGACAAGGAGTGAGAAACCCACCGTCAAACTATTAGAAACTAAACTGGGACGACCTCTAATTTTCAAAATACTTGAAAAAGAATACACAAAACATAATTTCTCACCAACTCATATTTGGAACGTGGACGAAACCAGAAATCAGTAGTGCCTTCGCAATAACCCCAAATATTCGCTAGAAAAGGAAAGACCAAATTGGAATAATGACTTCAGCTGAACGAGAATCTCTTGTAACCATTATCACTTGAACGAGCGCAGGAGGCAGATTTGTTCCTCCGGTTTTATATTTCCGCGTAATAACCACCATCCTCTTCTCATGAAGAACGCTCTACCTGACTCGGACTAGGCTTGTCATTTGTCAGTTGGTTCAGATTCCCATCTTCACATAATGGCTAAGCTATTTTTTAAGGGTTAGAAAACCATCTGCATCTGAACCTGTGCTGACGGACATTATAGCCATACTCGCAATATAGAAGCTATTGATCTGTGGTATACTATACCACATTACCCGACATGGTATACCACATTACCCGCCAATTTTTTCAATAGGTTGATTACGACTTTTAAGATATTTTCTTAAATATCTCTGAAACTCTCAGCTGTAAGACTACTGCTTTATGCTTCCTTTGTTCCTAATATTTCAAGTATCTTATTAGTAAATTTTCTTTGAAATTGCATGCAGATTCATGATTTTACAGAGGAAAATAAAATGGGTATTCCACATTACCCGCACTTACTCTAATAATACGGTATTTGCTTTAAATTTCGAAGCTTTAAATAGAAAAGATAAAAAATTTTACGGAATCTTCCATTTTCTTTAATTATACACTCATTTTTTCCGATTTTTTACACAAATTTTACTGCTTTCATAAATTCCACCAAGTGGAAAAATGTAAACAAACACCTTCTTCTTCCTCTTTTCTAAGCGTAGTACGCCTAGCTACCAGCACTGCTTTACGCCAAGCGACATGTAGCCAGCATACTTTGACGAATGCATGAAGCTGACGACTCATGTGCAGCCCTCAATTGAAATATACGTGCGCGACATCAAAGCGTACAGCTTTCGTCTGTAGTATCTAATACGCGTCTAAAGCAGTACGCTCCGTGTGCAGAGTGCCTTATATAGTCTGTCAAACGCAATCTGGAAAATTCTGGCAACACTGGAAATTATCTGGTCTCTTCTTCTAGTTCTGGCAGTTTCTTTAGAGATGTGTTCAGTCATTTAGTTATGTGAGAGTGGAACCGATTATATTCGCCACAACACATAAAAGATTAGTAGAAATACACCCAACAGACCAGGAAGTAAGCGAAATGTAATAGGACTTGAGAACAAGCTTATAACAATTGTCCATTGTAAGCTTATTGCAATACAGTTTTTATAAGCTTAACTGTAAGCTTATTAACAAGCATGATTGTAATAATTGAGGAACACAAGCTTGAAAACAATATTACAATAAGCTAACTTTACACTTGCAATGAAAGCTTAAAAAACTATTAATAATAAGATTGTTTTAAGCTTGCTGTAACATTTTTTTTAAATTTTGGTTTTACAATGATTCATATAATTCATTATTCCTCTTTCGGGAAAGGGAAGTATAAAAGCCTCAATAAAATTCAATATAGTGTTGAATGTCCTACTATATGATACCGTTCAGGTTGATGTCATTGTTCGAAACAGTAGGAGAATATAAAATAAAGAACATTGCAGTAAAGGTGAAGAAGGAAAGAAAATGAAAAGAAAAATGCAAATAAAAATTTATTTTTTTCTTTTTTCTACTATTTATACATACAATTGTATTTATAAGCTTACAACAATCCTTCACAAGTAATATTTTTCTACAATTACATTTGTAAGCTTATAAAAAGGGTGCCGTCTTGATTTTTCTACAATTGTTCTTAAGACTTTTTCAATACTTTACACAAGCTTTCCTCAAGCTTAACGCTTATATTTGTAAGCTTGTTATAATATTGTTCTCAAGCCCTTTGGTCTATTGGGCAATATCGATTATTGTTATCACTAATATCGTTTTCGATTCATTTACCAAAACGTTTTGTTTTTAGTGGTAGTTTTTTCCTACATTTAATAATAATAATGATTCGCAGGCAAGCTATGAAGAGGCGAGAATTTCTTGCTCAGAAAAATGCAAAGCAAACTCAGAAAAAAATTGATTTAAAAAAAAGCCTATTGGGCGCTGATATCTCTCAATACGGTGGTGCACTGCGGAAACATTTGGATTATATCGGTGAGTGTACTGAGTAGTGGAATATTAAAGTATGTACCTATTTACTGTAATGTTTCCTCTTTTACAGACACCGATGAATACAAATATGCCACCAGTAGTAGCCCAAAAATTATGATAACAACATCCCATGACCCCTCTTCAACGCTCAAGATGTTTGTTAAAGAACTAAGATTGGTTATACCAAATGCGCAACGAATGAACAGGGGTCAAGCCGATATTAAGCAATTGGTTAGAGTATGCTGTTCAAATGATGTAACTGACATGATAGTTGTCCATGAGCATCGTGGTATACCTGATAACATAGTTATCAGTCACTTGCCGAATGGGCCAACTGCATTTTTTAATATTTCTGGAGTTGTAATGCGTCATGATGTTCCTAATATAGGCAATGTTAGGGAACAGGCACCGCATTTAATTTTTCATAACTTCAAAACAAAATTGGGGGAACGCGCTGTACAAATATTAAAATATATATTTCCCACGCCGAAACCAGATTCAAAGAGAGTTATAACATTTGCTAATAATGATGATTACATATCTTTTCGGCATCATGTCTATAGATATGTTAATAAAGAATTAGAATTAACAGAGATAGGTCCTAGATTCCAACTTAGATTGTATGAAATCAAACTAGGAAAATTAGATGAAATTCGTGCTTCGGAAACGGAGTGGGTACTAAGGCCTTATATGAATTCAAGCATTAAAAAAAGAGCACTTTCAGATGAAAATGGTTGGGAGGAAGAGGATTAAATAATTTTTTTTTTTTTTTTTTTTTTTTTTTTCAAATTTGTCAAGTTATCTTCTATGTAAATTAGGTTGTAAGAAAGCCTTTATACTTAAATTAAGTAAATAAATACTAAAACAACCTAACAGCACACAATAACAATGACTTTCAATTTCGGTGGGGGTTTTAACAACTTGAACGAATTAAGCAAAACATTTAATTAGAGCAGCAAAAGAAAATAAATTTTCGTTGTTGGTATAAACAGTAAAAGGTGTTACAACAACAACAACATACATACATATGTTACACACTCTTCAATGAGAAAGCGTTCGAAAGGGAAACTAAAACTTGAATTATCATTTCTACGAAAATATTAGTGATAACCAGCAAGCAACTCCATGCTTATTATTACTGCAATGAAGACGTAAGCATATGTCATGATGACAAACAGATGAAGTTTGTGATAATAATTAACTAACCATGTATACGTACAAGTAGTAATATGTTTGAAAAAAAGAGCTCTATGTAGACTTTATATAATAACATACATTTAGCAAAAAAATTAATTATGTATGAGTAAAGCAATTACTTCATTTAAAAATGAAGGAAATATTAAACAATGCATAGAGGAAAAATATTATTTATTTTATTTTTGGGCAACGTTATTCTGTCGTATCATTCAACAGCAAGTGGCTTGATTGGAAATATAGATAATAACGCAAATGAAAGTTGGCAAAACTCCACAAACATTTCAAAGTCGTCGTCAAAGAGAAATGGAAAATTTCTCTTCGATGCCATTTTTCGAATTAGTGCAGGAATTTCTAATGCGTTTGGTTATGAAGGAGAAGAATATGCTGATTACAATGATGAAAGCATAAGTGTGAAAACATGTAAATGCGGTGAGTTTGTAATAAATACGTTTAAGTTTTAAAATAAAATAAAGAAATAAAAATACTTATGCATATGTATGTATGCATGTGCGTAAATATATTGGAGTCCATTACCCACTGTTTTTTCGAATACATCGGTATGTATGTTTGTACGTATAAAAAAACTTGCGAACCAGAGCACACAAATTTTCTTTTTGTATTGTATTAGAAAAAAAAAATAATACTATTAATAAAAATTTAGTTAAATGGTATGGTTTTTTGCAAAATTCCATTTTTTTATTAACTATCACTACATATGCATCTACATTCACACTCCTTTGTAGATTGTGGCAGTTCGAATGAGGAAAACAGAATTGTTGGTGGTCGACCTACTGGAGTCAATCAATACCCGTGGATGGCACGCATTGTATACGATGGCAAATTCCATTGCGGCGGATCTTTACTCACCAAAGATTATGTGCTCACAGCAGCGCATTGCGTAAAAAAACTTAGAAAATCAAAAATCCGAATCATTTTTGGTGATCACGACCAACATATAACTTCTGAATCAAAAGCTATACAGCGGGCCGTCACTACCATAGTAAAGCATAGAAGTTTCAATCCGGATAGCTACAACAACGACATAGCGTTATTGAAATTGCGAAAACCAGTGACATTTTCGAAAATAATAAGACCCGTATGCTTGCCGCGTTACAATTACGATCCAGCAGGTACATACAACAACAATGTGCATAATATGCATATTATTTATGATAAAATTTATATTCATACATACCTATTTAATCTGCAGGCATGTATGATTTAATTTTTTTTTGCCTTTTCAGGTCGCATAGGAACCGTAGTTGGTTGGGGTCGCACATCGGAGGGCGGTGATTTACCTGCAATCGTTAATCAAGTTAAGGTGCCGATTATGTCGATAACTGAATGTCGCAATCAAAAGTACAAAAGCACGCGAATAACGTCCAGCATGTTATGCGCCGGTAAGCCGAGCATGGATTCTTGCCAAGGCGACAGCGGTGGTCCACTTTTACTTTCGAATGGTGTCAAATACTTTATTGTTGGAATTGTTTCGTGGGGCGTTGGTTGCGGTCGTGATGGCTATCCAGGTGTTTATACAAGAGTTAGCAAATTCATACCATGGATTAAGTCAAATTTGCGCGACAGTTGTTTGTGTACATGATATTTAAGCTTGTATGCAGTATGTATGTATGTATATACAAAGCTTACGGACATATCAAGGATTTCAGCGAAATAATGTCCCGTAACCAAAATTGGTCGGTGAGACAGCGTTAGTGGTGGCTTAAGACCGTTTAGTTGCGGCAACATTTCTTAGTGAAGTCTATGCCAAATCGTATTTTTGAATTAATTTATAATAATAGTGTAATAATTTACTAGCACAAATTAAACAAATATATTAGAATTAAGCATAAATAAAAGTGTTTAAATTAAAAAGTTGTTGTTGCAAGTGTAAGGCCATAATCATACAAGCACCTACATACGTACATAGTTGACGACCCATATTTTAGAATAATATTTTATCATTTTCGAAAACGAAACTAAACCACGTTATTTCGTTTTATATTTAGTTTAATATGTATATGTAGGTAGGTAGGTAGATTGAGATTAATAATAATTGTATGTAATACAAAGAATTTTACATTTACTGTGTTTACATCACAAATACTTTTTCAACCTTTGGATTAGTAAACTTTGTATTGGTTATTGGACAAACAACAGCGCCGTCATCTGTGGTGATTTCTGGCACAGCCTGCAAAGATAATGGTGATTAAGAATATAGCTAATTTTTTTAAATAGCCAATATACCAATTGCCCAAATATTTGACCGTTTGGTAACATCATTGGCAAATTATGTTCGTTTAGCGGTAGACCAGTAATTCTAAACGAAATACGACAAATTACACAAGTTTATTAATCGGAAAATGGTTTTAAATAAGTAAAATGTAAGTTCGTTTCTTAGTTAAGGATTGTCTTTATAAAAAAAAAAAATTACCTGCAAATAAGCCGACTTTGTACACAATGTGAGTACGGCAAGTTCTTTGCAATTCGATTTAAATCTTCCTGACAAACAGGACAATGCATATTTTTACAACTTGCTGAATAGCATTGCGGAGTTTTCAATGATGATAAACCAGCCTATGAAAATAAATAGATTTATAAATTTGGTAAGATTGCTGTTTACTTCTATCTTACTTGTATGGCCATGCTGAGTAGAGATTGTGTCGATAAATGAAATAAGCGATAGTTTTCGTCACGGAAGCTCAACACAAGATCAATCCAACGCTGCTCACTAAAATAGCTTTTATATGGCTCGGTATCTGCAAGCAAGAATATATTAGTATAGAATTGAAAAGTGGTTAAAATCATCTCACCTGTGTTGGGTTGATAGGCAAGTAAAGCCATGCATTTGCAAATTTCTTTAAGTTGAGTTTTTTCAAATGCTGGAAAATATTTTCTAGCATGTTTTACTGCTTCGACCCGACTGTCGTTGCGCACAAGTTCTACAAACTCTTGAACGCGTAAGCTGAATTCTATCTTTGAGTTAATTTTTCTAAGCTTAGATTTGTTATCCATGCACCAAAGAACGCATTTTGTAGTTTTGTGTTTTACGAGATCGTCTTCAACTTCTCTTGAGGTATGGAAAATATCTGCAATAGTACGAAATTAAGTCATATATGTATGAATATATTATTATATTATATGAATTCATATGTAAGTTGTTATGTAATAATAAACATGTATTACCAAGATTAGTAAGACTTCGAATATCGGATTTCCTGGCAAGACATTCAGCTGTTTCATAATAACCCCTGCGAAGCATATGCTCAATTACGATACGATCCATTCGTATCTAAAAATGATTAAAAAATAAAATATTTTTTTTTTAAATCTATATATAAGAGTAAAATATGGTAATTGTACATTTGTATATCTATTATGTACATTAAGGCGGAAATAGTGAAATCAAAGCAAGCTTTAACCACACAAAACTGCACTTAAGATTTATTACGTCTTAGCCAAAACGAAATGCAATAATTGCATAAATATGTATGTATGTATGTAAATAAATATATGTATGTTTATGTATACACGTACTAATATAGAGGGGTGTGGTTGTCAATTAAATTTAAAGTACACTATATTATCATTTGTTAATAACAACTAAAATTAGCCGAACTCACCCTTTTCCATTGGTCAATGGAGGCTTGCCAAGCATCGTAGCCAACGGCTGAATCTGGAGGTGGAATTTCCCTCAAGTGTTGTATCCTACGTTTACAAACAATGCCGGCGTTCAATTCCTCCATAGAGCTTTCCTCTGATTTTCTTTTCAATATTTCCAGTTTCTCCGCTACGCTTCCAACAAGTTTTCCAACTTCGAAAACGGTAGGCGGAACTTGGTTCCTGCATATTAAATTTTCAATTTCCCTTGAAACGCTTTGTATTTGGTCCGCTTCACGATCAATACCCTTTTGTGCGATACGAAACTTTTTGTTTAGAACTTCGTATGGCACCTTAAGTGTAGAGTGTTCCAAGGACTTGATTTCCGCCATTGTTTTGTTAAAGTTAAAAAAAAAATTATAAATTCGCCAGTGTTTTTATTCTAAAATAAAGAATAATTAGTGATGCAACTTGTTAAAATAATCGATAACTTTCCTTAAGCGAATATAGACTAACATGCTTGTTTGAGCACTTGGTCGCATGAAATTATGTGTGCAAACGGTATACCGAATGGAAAATAAAAAGGCATCCTCAGAATTTTTACTCGTTTCATAGCAGAATACCTTGTTTTAAAAACAATGAAACCAACTGTTTTCCTGGTTAATATCATTATTTCTCCACCGCGGTTCTTAAAATCAGAGCCCAAACACGAAATTTTTTAGTTTATCGATGGTTTTTATAATTTTTTCCCCAAGTTCAACAATGTTGATGAAATTTTAAAAATCTTGCAGCTTCTAATAAGCCCTTAAAATGAGTTTTCCAACCTTTTCCAAACCTCAAAATACAGTTAATTTTTCGTACGTAACTAAGCAAAAAAACCCCAATGTACCATTAAGTCCCAACTAAGAAAGCATTCCGTTAGTATTCTATTTGCCGAAGTATTTTTAAATATATTTATACACATTCACACATTCACACACATATCCATATCCATATAGATAACATAATTATTGATAATTTGTTTGGTTAGTGCCACTGTCAAACCCGAATGGTTTTGATCCACCTTGCAGTGCGGTTGGGTCCTCAGTTGGTGGCGAGGGATTCCTAAACTGTTCTGCGGAAAGACGTGTGAACAATATACCGACGCCTTCAATTAAAGCCAGCAAAACCCCTCCAATTACGGCACTACCCGCCATCGCTGGTACTCCTAAATAAAAGCGTAGAATTTAATTAGAAATAAGCTATTTCCACAAACTATGCGTATTTTAATTACCATTTCTTGCAGCTAAAATTCCGCCAGTGCAAAATCCGCTAATAATCGAATTCCATGGATCCTCTTTTTCTCGAAAATGCACCAAAGCACAATCTATAGTACTAAACATACCACCCCACACCGCAAAATTGCCAGCAATTACAGGTGATCGTGTTTTAATTGCAGTTAAGCTTCCAATCTTTTGAAAAATAGAATAAGGAAGTTAGGTAGGTACTTCGAATATTTACATATTGTTAATTTATATGTATGATGGCCTTCTGCAAAGGCCACGGTTATGCATTTACAACAATTTATTTACAGAATAAAAAATCTTTAAATTTTCGAAAATAACATTAAAAAAAATCTAAAATATTTAGAAATGTTTTGAGAATGCACTTTTCAGTTCATTAAAATAAATATAAATTTTATAAATCCACGTGTTATTTGTATGCACAAGCGATAACGGTGAAACATATAGGCCATATACATAGTCAAGATCAAATCAATTCAAAAATCAGTATAAAGCTTTTTTGACACTTCTTGAATAGAAAATTATGTCAAAAAGCTGATACTAACTTTATAATTAACAATTTCACAAGTAACCCTTGTGATTCACATAGGGTTAAGGCTAATTGTCTAGCAAAGAGAAATATGCATATGGTAAAAATGAACAATCAGTGGGCTTTCCAATAATGTCACACGCTCCGAGAAAAACGACTTTTACTTGGTTGTAGGGGAGGAGGAGTTGGTTCTGAATCAGTTAAATTCAGGCGCCGGACGTATCTAGTTTTCTCGGAATTTGTTAAAGTTTTGAAATTTTTACCAATAACAACCCCAATTCCTCATTTACAAAACAAATTTCACTCTTTATTTTAGTCACAACACGTATATTACTAATATATTTAATAAATTTTACAATATTGCGTTAAAATCACTTTTATTAAAAATTTTGTTAATAGCGACTTCACAGGGTGTACTACGCAGGAGGACATCACCATGGCGGCAGCCACGGTTAGGGCACACGTCCGGACGGATGGCGTAGCCCAGGGTTATTTTTTATAAGCGCGGCCGAAGGCCGCCAACGCAGAAAAGTGTTCTGCGCAAAAGTTTTTTCTTTATCTATCGAATTTATATGGAGTTACTAAACTTTAACCATAAATTCCTCGAAAACGAGGTACGTCCGGTGCCTAAAATTTACGGATTCAGAACACCCTTCCCTTCCCCTACCACCCGGTAGAATTCGTTTTTTTTGGGGACGTGTGACATTATTGAAAAGTTTCCCCCAATCAGTTTTATAAATTAATTTTAACCATCTAACTTCGGTCGGGTCGGCTTTCCAATAATGCCGCACGCCCCCAAAAAAATGACTTTTACTGGAAGGTAGGGGAGGGGAAGTAGGTTCTGAATTTGTTAAATTTGGGCGCCGGACGTACCTGGTTTTCCCGGAATTTGTTAAAGTTGTTAAATTTTTACCTATTTTTACACACACACACACAACTGACATAGGTACAAGGTAAGTATTTGTACAATTTTGCGAGTTGAAATGGCCGCAAAAGTACTGTTGACCGGGCCATAGATATTACGCTGAAGGGTGTACTACGCAGAAGGACATCACCGTGGCGGTAGCCACGGTTAGGTTGTATATCCGGACTTTGGTGGCGTAGCCCAGGGTTATTTTAAATAAGCGCGGCCGAAGGCCGCCAACGCAGAAAAGTGTTCTGCGCAAAAGCACTGTTTTTTCTTTTTCTATCGAATTTATATGGAGTTACTAAACTTTAACCATAAATTCCTCGAAAACGAGGTACGTCCGGCGCCTAAATTTTACGGATTCAGAACACCCTTCCCCTCCCCTAACCATCGGTACAAATCGTTTTTTTGGGGGCGTGCGGCATTATTGGAAAATTTCCCCCTTCGGTCAGAAAGTCATTCTTATCCTGTATCATTACATAAATAAAAATTTACCAGTCGTCTGTTCACACCAGATGGAGCATTACGAAATCCCTTTATGGCTTGGAAAACTCCACCACCAATGCAGCCCATTGCGAAAGCGCCACCACAATCGTCTATAATCCTAAATGGACAGGGTTCCCTTGCATATTCTTCCATCTACAAAAAGGCACAATGTTATTTCTTTGTATAAATCAGATATTTTGGTTTACTTTAGGTTATAGAAAAATAAATACGAGAATTTTTGTGATACTCAAAGCAATCGTAAATGGAAATGTGCCGATTCGTTTTTTCCTATCATAGCCGATAAATTTTTCTAGTAATGTGTTGTCTTGTACTCGCAACTATTTCACAACTCGGGTACCGGGTACATAGTAAAAGAGCATAAAAGACAGCAGAATATTCTAGTAATAACAGGGTAACGTCTAATGTTATGACTCAAAAAAATATTTGCAAATTGTTTTTTACATTAATAAATCAACATACCACGAAATTTAAAGACCAAAAATTTCTAAAGTAAAGCGGTTATCGTTCCTCTGGTTCAAAAAGTACTCAATAATTTATCGAAGATAAATAATTATCGAGTATCGACGAGTACTCATACGTATATTCTTATCGGAAAACACTGGTTGTCATCGAATAACCACTACTGATTGTCAAACATGGCGGATACTGAGGTAAAGTGTGCTGCAAATAAAAATTTATTAATTTAACAATTTTTTTCACATATGTACATATTTTATTAGTTGTCAAAGGCATTGCGAGATTTACCAAATCGCGTTCTCTCTGTAAGCAGCGATGAAAGGGCTGCGCTGTTTCAAGATGTAACGTCGGTCTTAAACAATCCCGGTAATTTTTTGCTTATTTTTGTTCTATTTGAGTTGTAACAAATTTGTTTTAGGAATGAATCCGGCGATTGTAAAAGGACTTTGCAAAGTGATTGGTACCACCTTAACAAAGTATAAGGACTCAGCATCTCAACTGTTGGTTAGGGGTCTCATTGTGGACATTATGAAACTGCACCATGACGTGGCTGTGGAGGGTTTTACATCTGTGATTAAAACAATTTTAAGCAAAGAAATTTCTACGCTGCAACCACAAAAGTCGGCCAAATTTTCGTTAATTGCCTTGGGTTGGACAGAATTGATTCTCAAACATTCTGACTTGAATTCCACTACACTTCAGGCGCATTATTCGAGATTGCTGGAATTTCAAAGCGTTTTGTATGGGTATATTCTCCTGGCCTCCAATGAGCGTATCACGGAAATTGCGGAGAAAATATTTTTTGACACTTGGCGAGATTCCAATATTCACAAGTTCTGCTTCACTACAATTATAGCGAAAGAACCTGATTGTAACACTATAATAATTTTAATGTTACTAGCACGTTTCGCAAAATTGAACGAAAGCGAAAACGAGAACGGGTTAAATGAGCATAAGCCAAAACTAATAGAACATTTTGTTAAAGGATTATTAAGTAGCAAGACAAAGCCGGGTGATTGTTTTGTTGTTGCTTGTCAACCTTTATTACAAGAAATTTCACAAAGTGAATTCGAAGAGAAAATCTGTCCAGTTTTGCAAAAATCTATACTACGAAGTCCAGAGGTTGCCATAAGACATATGGGTTTAATTTTGCATGAATTGAAAATAGATTTGAGCAAATATGCTGCCACGTTTGGTAAAATTCTACTACAGCATTTGTATTGCAAAGATGACGTAGTGCGGCGTGAATCGTTGGAGTGTCTAAAGGAATTATCACAAAGGTGTGCTACGGTCGAATCAATTAAATTTTTGCTTAATGGAATTTTCGATATACTCAATGGTGCGAATGGAAAAATAACGGTGGCTGAATACAGAATGAACCTAATTCAGGTACTTAATAATAAAAGTGTCGTGTATGTTGGACAATGAATATTTTTAACTACGAAATTGATTGATATTTATTTATTTACTATTATTTAACTTTTTCTACAAATATGTATATCGATCTATTTTTCAGGGTGCTGGATATTTAAGTTACAACTCTATTTCAAACATTGAGAATTCCGATATTCTACCACGCGTTTTGGATTTGTTCTCGAAAGCATTGGTTACTGAAATTCAAGAGCGTGTTTTGTGTCATACCTTGGAAATGTTCAGCTTGTGGACGATGAAGCTTGTCGGCGAAATACCCAGCGCAGTTATAGATATATTTAACAATGGCTTAAGCTTGAAATCAACCACACAGTCCGTTCGGTTAGCGTATCTGCAGTGGCTGCTCTCTACACTACAATACGCGCCAGCACCAGCAGCAGGCCTAAATATAACGCCGCTTCTGCTTTCATTATTCGAAAAAGGTCAACAAAATCCAACACAAATTCCGCTCGTAAGCGAAGCACTTTGCTCCGCTTGTATATTGCTACAAACCGAAAAGCCATTCAATAATAATGCATTGGGAAATTTTTGGAGCATAATATTTGATCTGAATAAACAATTATTTTTCTCCGAGCGCTTTGTTGTCGCCGCAACACCCGAAACTTTATGCTATGTATCTTTGATGGCGGCAAACTTGTTGACACAGTATGCAGATAAGCTGAAAGGAGCTCGTCAGATGATATTTAAAGCTTTAGTTTATAATTTAACATCCAACTCTAAAAAGGTGCGATCATACAGCTTGGGCTTGATGCCAAGAATAATACATGCAACCGACGGCGTTCAGTACACAGAGGCAATTATGATTGAGTTAGAAAAACAATTGGATAATATTAAATTTAGCAATGACAATGATGGCGGCAATAATGAAGAAACTTTAGTTCCTAGCAGCGCGTTAGCGGGAATAATGCAACAAATTTTTGCTTTTGATGACATTTCAGTTAGTGATGCTAAAAAACTAGCCTTAAAATCGCTGCTTATTTGTCACCATCCGGCTGTGGTGTGTAGCGAGCCACATTTGTGGGAAAAGATTTTGAAGAGAAACTTTACGCTTGATGCTAATACATTCATTGCACACAATACAACTGATATTATAAATATTTTGATGAATAACTATGAGCAGAGTAAGCCATACCAAAATGCTATATCCGGCGTTGTGCGATTAAGTCCTGACGTCATACTACCGATTGTTATGCAACATATTATAGGCGATCTTAAGAGCATTGAATCGAATGCGCTTTCCGAAGAGGAGTATGTCATCTACTTGAATGCCGAAGCAAAAGTGATCGATGGAAAAGCCTTGCAGGGCAGTGATAACAACAAAGGGCGCATTGAAAAGATCGGCGAATACGAAAAGAAACATAAACTCCGCGAAAATTCAACGGAATTTTCAAAACATGAATCCACAAAGGGCTTAACCGAAAAGGAAAATAGCATAAGAGAACGTGTTGGTGTGTTAAATAAAAAAATTAGCAGTGCCATATCGCTGCTAGAAGCACTGTGCACCGGCAATCCCAAAGCAGTTTCTTTGCATTTCCATGAACTGCTAATTGAAATTTTAAATTTATTAAAAAATCCAATTGCGGCAAAACCATTTATGGAACTCTATTTTAAGATACGCGATGGTTGCTTCGAAGATTGCTTAGAATTGGGCAAAGATATAGCGATACAGACTATATGGCTGGAAAAACCACAATGCGTCTTGCCCCAAGAATGGACAACAAGCGATATGAATGATAAAGTTGTGAAAACTTTACACAATATACGTAAATACATAACAGGCGGACATGCGGATTCAGATTATCAAAACTTCAGCGCACCAACCTTTGCATACGTTTTCGAGTTTTTGAAACGTGCACTCGTAACAAGCGCAATAGCAAGAAACGAGGAATTACTTTTGATGGGCATTCAATTAATCGAAATTCATGCACAAATTAGAGGCTTTACAATTTCGGGCGATGTGACCGATTACAATCATCCCAAGTATATGCCGCGTTTGGCCATGTTCAAGTTGTTATTCTATTTCATAAATAATTGCTATGGCAAAGTGCAAACGCATGCCATCAATGCGCTGCTAGAAGTGGCAAATGCAAGTTCGGGTGAAGATTTTTGCGCTTCAACGACGCCAGCAGAACTTGAACTTTTGTTGCATTCCATGCAAAGCGGCAAAGAAGCCGTAAGGGAAGTTTCATTGCGCGCACTCACAATTATGAAGAATGCCATTTTCACTAAAAGCGACATGCATGCAGATTTGCTGGCACGTCTGCAACTACGTCTATGGATTGCCAAGCATGACATTTCAAATGATGTGCGCAATTTGGCTGCGCAGCTATGGGACGCAACTGAATTTCCAGCGCCGACTTTGGACGAAGTTCTGGGCGAAGTGACGCATAAAGAGTTGCACATACAAAAGGCAGTGGGCGCGGCTTTGGTGCCATTGCTGCAAATGGATCGCAAACCATTGAAGCACACCATCAAATCGCTGCTTGAAATTTACAAAGAAAAATTAGTGATGATTCCACCAAAATTGGATCAATATGATCGTGAAGTTACGCCAGCCATAGATCAGTGGGAGCCGCGTAGAGGTGTGGCTATAGCAATTTCTGCAGTGTGCTCTTTCTTTGATGTTGATGATGTAAATCAAGTTATTCAATTTATGGTTTCGACGGGTTTTGGTGATCGAGATGAATCCGTATACAGAGAAATGCTTGCAGCCGCACTCTGCATAGTCGATTTGCATGGCAAGGAGACTATAATTGATTTGCTGCCCGTCTTCGAAAGCTTTTTGGATAAAGCGCCAAAATCTCAAAGTTATGATAACAGCAGACAGGCGGTGGTGATCTTGATGGGCTCACTAGCTCGACATTTAGAAGCGGACGATGTGCGCATAGAACCGATAGTGCGCAGACTCATTACCGCGCTATCGACACCGTCGCAGCAAGTGCAGGAGGCAGTGGCCAAGTGTCTGCCACACTTAATACCCTCCGTGAAGGATAAGGCGCCCGAAATGGTAAAGAAGTTATTGCAATCGCTAGTCAAATCCGATAAATACGGTGAGCGCCGCGGCGCCGCATACGGCATTGCCGGCATTGTGAAGGGCTTGGGCATTTTGTCCTTGAAACAATTCGATATCATGTCCAAATTAACCACATACATACAAGAGAAGAAAAATTACAAATCTCGTGAGGGCGCGCTCTTCGCTTTCGAAGTGTTATGTACAACGCTCGGTCGCCTATTCGAGCCCTATATAGTGCATGTGCTGCCACATCTGCTGCAATGCTTCGGCGACTCATCGCAATACGTTCGGCAAGCCGCCGATGATACAGCCAAAGTGGTTATGGGTAAACTGTCGGCGCATGGCGTTAAGCTTGTGCTGCCCTCACTGCTGCACGCCTTGGACGAGGACTCGTGGCGCACAAAAACCGCCTCAGTTGAATTGCTCGGCGCTATGGCGTTTTGTGCACCAAAACAGCTGTCCTCCTGCTTGCCGAGCATTGTGCCGAAATTGATTGAGGTGCTGGGTGACTCACACACCAAAGTGCAAGAAGCTGGCGGTGAGGCGCTGAAAGTTATCGGCTCGGTCATTAAAAATCCAGAGATTCAAGCGATCGTGCCGATTTTGTTGAGCGCCTTAGAAGATCCCTCGAAAAATACGTCGATGTGCTTGCAAAGTTTACTCGAAACCAAATTCGTGCATTTCATCGATGCGCCATCGCTGGCGCTGATAATGCCCGTAGTGGAGCGCGCCTTCATGGACCGCTCGACGGAGACACGCAAAATGGCAGCGCAAATCATTGGCAACATGTACTCACTGACCGATCAAAAGGATTTAGTGCCATATTTGCCGAGCATCATACCCGGCCTAAAAATGTCGCTGCTCGATCCGGTGCCGGAGGTGCGCGCCATTTCCGCACGCGCTTTAGGCGCCATGGTGCGTGGCATTGGCGAGTCATCATTTGAGGATCTGCTGTCATGGCTGATGCAAACGCTAACATCCGAAACGAGCAGCGTGGATCGCAGTGGCGCGGCGCAGGGTCTCGCGGAAGTGGTGGGCGGTTTGGGTGTGGACAAGCTGCATCAATTGATGCCCGATATTATTGCCACAGCCGACAGAACCGATATATCGCCGCACGTCAAGGATGGCTACATAATGATGTTTATTTACATGCCAGGCGCATTTCCGCAGGAATTCACACCATACATTGGTCAAATAATTAATCCCATTTTGAAAGCGTTAGCCGATGAGAATGAGTACGTGCGCGATACGGCGCTGAAAGCTGGACAACGTATTGTCAATTTGTATGCGGAGTCTGCTGTCATGCTGCTGCTGCCTGAGCTGGAGCGTGGCCTGTTCGATGACAATTGGCGCATACGTTACAGTTCGGTGCAACTGCTAGGCGATTTGTTGTATAGAATATCGGGAGTTTCGGGCAAGATGACCACGGAAACAGCCAGTGAGGATGATAACTTCGGCACCGAACAGTCACACACAGCCATTATACGATTTTTGGGCGAAGAACGGAGGAATCGCGTACTTTCCGGTCTTTATATGGGTCGCAGCGATGTATCGCTGATGGTGCGGCAAGCGGCTTTGCATGTCTGGAAGGTTGTCGTAACAAACACGCCACGTACGCTCAAAGAAATACTACCCACACTATTTGGCTTGCTGTTGGGTTGCTTGGCTAGCACCAGCTACGATAAGCGGCAGGTTGCTGCGCGCACACTGGGCGATCTAGTGCGGAAATTGGGTGAGCGCGTACTGCCCGAAATTATACCGATACTGGAGAATGGCCTCAACTCCGAGCAGTCGGATCAGCGGCAGGGTGTATGTATTGGTTTATCGGAAATTATGGCATCCACTTCCAAGGAAATGGTCTTATCCTTTGTGAATAGTTTGGTGCCCACGGTGAGGAAAGCGTTATCCGATCCATTGCCAGAGGTGCGAGAAGCGGCCGCCAAAACATTTGAGTCCCTCCACTCTACGGTTGGCTCGCGTGCACTGGATGAAATATTGCCATCCATGCTGGAAGGTTTGCACGATCCCGACCCAGTTGTTGCAGAATCAACCTTGGATGGTTTGCGTCAAGTGATGACAATTAAATCAAGAGTGGTGCTGCCTTTCCTGGTGCCACAATTAACCACCGATCCTGTCAACACCAAGGCGCTCTCTATTTTGGTATCGGTTGCTGGTGATGCGCTCACCAAATACTTGCCGAAAATATTAAATGCTTTACTGTACGCACTTTCCGAGGCACAGGGCACGGCACACGAGCAGCGCGAATTCGAATATTGCCAGGCGGTTATACTGTCGGTGACCGATGAAGTGGGCATACGCACGATTGTGGATTCGCTGATCGAATCGGCGCGTTCGAATAGCATGAATACGCGTAAGGCGGCTGCCAGTTTACTATGTGCGTTCTGTACACACTCACCCGGCGACTATTCCCAATATGTACCACAGCTGCTGAGCTGCTTGCTACGTTTGATGGCCGATTCGAATCGCGACATTCTCCAAAGATCTTGGGATGCATTGAACTCGGTGGTGAAGAGTTTGGATTCCGCTCAACAAATTGCGCACGTTTCGGATGTGCGACAAGCCGTCCGCTTTGCCGCTAGTGATCTGAAGGCGGGTAGCGAACTACCCGGTTTTTGTCTGCCCAAAGGCATTACACCAATTTTGCCCATCTTCCGCGAGGCTATTCTGAATGGCATGCCCGATGTTAAGGAGAGCGGCGCTCAGGGCTTAGGCGAAATCATCTCGCTAACAGATGCGCAATCGCTACAACCGTCGGTTGTGCAAATCACTGGCCCACTCATTCGCATTTTGGGCGATCGATTTAATGCAGGCGTTAAGGCAGCTGTTCTGGAGTCACTGGCCATTTTGCTGCGCAAAGTGGGCGTGATGTTGAAACAATTTCTACCGCAACTGCAGACCACCTTCCTCAAGTCTTTGCACGATCCGAATCGTACGGTGCGCATCAAAGCCGGCCAGGCGGTTTCGGAGCTGGTAGCCATACACTCACGTCCAGATCCAATTCTTAATGAAATTATAACTGGCATCAAATCGAATGATGATTCAGCCATTAAAGAAACTATGCTAGCAGCCATGCGTTCGATTATTGGTCTGGCCGGCGATAAGATGACTGATATACTTAAGAAGCAAACATATTCAACTTTATTGCTGATGTTAGATCATTCCGACGAGATTATTAGGGTTGGAGCCGCCGGTTGTTTGGGTGCAGTATTGAAATATTTAACACCCCAGCAAGTGGATGATATATTAGAGCATCAGATATTGATTGATGCCAGCGATGATGGACTGCTAAAGCATGGACAACTAACTGCTCTATTTGTCGCATTGAAGGAGAGTCCTGCCACAGTTGTTACACAGAGTTTTGAAGAGAAAATACTAGAACAAATTACCACAAGCATATCATCGGAGAAAACGAATATTTCGGGTGTGGGTGTTCGCGCAATAACATGCTTATTATTATACTACCTGCAAAATAATAAAACGTATTCTCCTGCACTGGTCACATGCTTCACGCGTGCAATGAATCACAAAAGCAATGAAATCAAGCAACTGGTTGCAAAAAGCTGTAATTATTTAGCTAGAGAGTTGGACGTGAGTAAGATGACGCCAGAATTTTACAAATTCGTAGTTCCAATGCTTGTTAATGGCACCAAGGAGAAGAATGGTTATGTTAAGTCAAATTCAGAAATAGCTTTAATATCAATTTTGCATCTTCGTGACAATGATTCTACATTCAACAACGTGTGTCGCGCTTTGGACGTGGGTGCCAAAGATTCACTGAATGAAGTTGTAACCAAAGTTTTGCGCAAAGTTGCCCTTCAACCAACAGAAAAGATAGAAGAATTTGATAATACTATATTAAATTAAAGAAAGATAAAAACAAAATATTTAAGCTACATACTACATACATATTACATACAAACATGCATGCATCAGTGTATTCTTAAGTATGTTCAATTCAAACCCAAGTCATTGTCGAAACAAAAGAAAAAAGAAATAAACTGCTTGTCGTCACACAAAACTAACATACATAGATGTGCATTGAGTGTATGCTAAAACAAAGTTGAATGTTTTTTTGTCTAAATTGTATTTATGCTTTAGATTAGGGCGTCCATTATTTAAAAAAGAAACAACAATCTCAATGCTTTCTAATATCATGATGATAGAAGTTCTATCATTGAACTTCGTTGTTTCCCGAGAGCAGAAGTAGAACCCAGGAGCTGCCATAATTACAATAATACTCTGTTGTGAATATACCCTCAACGCTTTTGGATATTTGGACGCCTATAGATATTTGTGCGTTTCAGTTATATATGCCATATCATAAACCAACAAAAGTTTGCATTTTTTTCATATTCCTTGTTTTATTTTTTAAGCCGTTTATGAATTTACATTACCGCTGTTCCCTATAAGACAGTGATAGTCATTTGATAAATCATTTGAGTTGCACAATTGGTGGAAATTTCTGTCACAGACTGCCCACAAATTTCCATCATTTTTAGGTTTTCTTCCATAACACGTATATATACATTCTTTTTTTTATAAATATAAATATTTAAACTAAAGCTGCAATTGTTTTTCACATGTTTTGTACGCCACACCGACTCCGAAACCAGTTCCAACTAATAACGGCCATGCTCTTCGTTTAAATAGCACAAGGGATAGAACCGATCCAAGAAGAGCTCCAGTTGCTAAAACAAGAGAAAGGGATATGTTTAATATTTAAAAAATAGTCCTGCTTAAATAGTATTATGTATACAAAATAAGTATTGATATAGGCAGTGTGTTTTGACTTGACTACATGTGTGTAGAACATGTTTTTGCATTGGCGGCCTTTGGCCGCGATATAAAAAAATAACCCTCAGCCGGCAGAATTCTTTCTATGAAAAAATTACCAACAAATATCTCGTGAACTATAAGCCTCCGGCAAGTCTTGATTTCGGTTTTGAGATCTGTGAGAGGCCCTATACACCCCTGATAAAGTAATTTTTCTCGGACCGTGGTTCCTTAATTAAAAGCCGACCCTTTTTGTAGACAGGTGGAAATCTGAGCCGAACTTGGTGCCCTTATTTGCCTAATATTCCAATAAGAAATTTCACTTTATCCAACCCCCACAAAACAACTAAAAAATATCAGCTGTTGGATCTGCAGGGTTCTTATTCCAAATTATGATTGCGTGCATTACGTAAACGGTGCTACTTACATCCCTTGATAATGACATCTGTGAAACATTGATCCAAACGCTTTCCGAACTCAATTTCCGAGGTGGCACCTTTAGGAGCAGCCATTCCGAGATAATATACGCAAATTTAATTTTCTCACTTTCACACCACACAGCTCCACTAAAAATATTGATGACACTCTCACCGTTAGAAATGTGCTTTGATGATCGATTTTGCTTGTTGCATGGTTCTTTCCTTTCACATCCATGGATGCATTAAGGTTATCGCATTACGACAGACATACACGCTCCACGTGATTTGTGTAATTTTACGGATCTTATGTCAAAATCGGGTTGTCAAAATTCGGCTTTCAAAATCACGAGAGTGCGATTTTTTGAAGAAGAGAACATCTGTCGTCAAGACTTAAGCTTATTAATTACTTCATGATTAATAAGTAGCTTAAGTTTGCAGTAAAACAGCTGATTTAAAATTTGTTCATAAGAAGACGTTGTTCTGCTATTATAGAAATCCGGTGAGATATGCTGTTACTGCATAATAATTTTGATATTTATCGCCTAATTGTTTCACCTGTAACCTTTCGCATTCATTGGAGGTTTTGGCATTGTGTGGTGGAAGCATGATCACGGCGGTGTAGGGCCTCCCACTTGCATAAGGGTGTTCATATCTGAACCCTAACCCTTGCAAATTTCATAAAAGTTTGCAATAAAATTGGTATAATGTGATTAGTCCGAGAGAAAGTACTAGCATGTGGACTTTTTTAAGCCGCTAGTCATTATGCTGCGTACAAATTTGGCGGAGTTATGGGTGATACAACAGGGTGATACAACAGGCTGGAGGTGTAAAGTTGGAACTTGGGTTTTCATGATTTACTCGAATGAACCGAAAATTAGAAAATCAAAATTTCAATTTTCATCAATTTGCAGATTCCTTCTTTACTTTAGTACATACTTTCAGCTACATACGCACAAAATTTCTGCGTAAAATAATTAAGTATGGGTGAGGGTGTTCACGTCTGAATTCTTTTGCAATTTGATAAAATTTTGGCATACAACTATTTAAAGATAATTGTATTAACTTGATTTCAGCTACATACACGCGAATTTTCAGCGTAGTGTTGCAAAATAAACGAGTTATGGCGCATAGTACGGTTAAGGGTATTGAATTCTAACTTTTGCAAATTTCATAAAATTTTGCAATAATAGCGTTTAAAGTCTGTCTTAATAAGCGCTGTTTTAACATAGATGTCAAATGGAACCGCCTCTGTCTTCTGGTATAACATCGGTGTAAAACCAATTGGTTAACATCAATGGTTTAACATGAGCTGTCAGTTTGCTGATTTGACAGCTAATTTTTCATTAAAAAAAAAAAATCACAGTGGCAACATCTCCACATTGAATGTGAAATTTCGCACGGCGCTCATTTTGCTTGAGTGTTTCGGCTAAAAAAATAAATAAAAATAACATTAAAATCGATTTAGGGCCGTTTACTCAACCTCTGATTAACGCTAATCACGGTTAAAGCCCAGGTTAAACATCATTATCGACTTCACCAAACCATGCATTAACCACGCGGTCGATAATGCAGTCCTTAAATTAACCGATATTTCATCCTCCGGTTAGCATAAAGGACATGTTGCATTATCGACCATGTGTTAAATATGGGGTGGTGAAATCGATGATGTTCGTCCGTTTTTAACCATAGACAAAAAGGCGGAATTATCGACATTATCTTAAATGTTTGTTTTGATAGAGTCGATAATGATGTTTCACCGGACTTCAACCGTGGTTAGCGTTAATCAGAGAACCCCACCATGTGGTGTACTGCTATTGGCGTATCAAGAAATCGATACCCCGGCCCATTCAGCACGTACCTCCCTATGCACCAGCAGCTAATGTATAAACGCAACCAATCCCGAATCGACACCCAGCCTCGTCAGAGCACCAGTTATAGCCGATGGTGTAACGTTGTTAAATGCACCCTATATGTCCAGGAATGCAACTAAGAGACATCTCAATTTAAGTAGCAACAGCAAAAGACGCCAAACTGATCGGCCTGAAGTTCCCCGGAAGTTCCCTTAAAATGGCAAGCAACCAGGGACTACACAGCTCAATAGACTGTTGCAGCTGTACCGGTGCCAACCTATCGGGTGCCGGAGTTTATAGGGCTTAAAAGTCTCCACTGCCGCTAATACTATCACTATTGATGAACTCATCATTAAAAGACCGCGACTCAGACCGTTTTCGTACGTTTAGTGTATTGCCAGTTAGAGCTTGGAAAATGCGTTCTCTTGAGAAGATCCAGGGTACTCCCCCAGTATCCGTCCACGTCCTATCAGGCCTTATCAAGCACCCTGGGGCACTCTGTGCAAGGCTGGAGAGAATTTTCCTGTGCCTTGAGACATCCGACACCGACTCCAAGTCACGGGCCGTGTCTAAATCAAGGTTCCATCATGGTGGTTTAGTTTTGCCTCTCAGCTTCTTCAAGGCACAGGCCTTATCCAGCAACTCCCTGCTAGCCGGAGTATGGAAACTAAAAACCGAGGGTCACTTCCGAAACTCCTCTTTATAAAGATGCCAACTGGCGGTTCAAATGATTCTATGAGAGTCAGTTTTGACCGCCACCTTGCCCAGATCAAAGCGAACAAATCGATGATCAGAAAAGGAGTGCTCATCGAGCACCCTCTATTTCTATACCATGGTCTTCCCACCTACAAAGGCCAGGGTGACGTCCAAAACTTTCTTCGTAACAAATGTGGGTACCTAACGCCTATTGCATATTTTAATATTGTAATATAAAATGAAATCAAAAAGTAACTCATCCCTTTCGTTGGTGTCGCCACCTCCCCACGCATTAACATCACAATTGGTGTGGTGTCCTCATCACTTAGCCGGGGAAGAAAGTGAGCGTTCAAATTATATCTTGCCAAGATATAAGCTCTTGGATTCCCATTTGTAGACCCACTTACCAGTGGAAGCCCAGCCGCATTCAACCCACAGATTTTGTCCACCGCAGATCGCTACCACTACCGTAACGTTGCAAACGTCCTCATCAGACATCCTTTTCTCACTGGTATACCCACACGGCAGGTTAGACGCGAAGAGGTTGATGATGATGCACCCCCAGGCGTATACTACTACGAGCGGAGCAGACCTGTGGAAATTTGGGTAGATTGCTCTCGCCCAATCAATTTTAGCCTTAATATGCATCACATCACCGGGTAGCACCTTGGTGAACAGATCCAAGACATCGTGAAATCTCTTCAAGATTATAATGGCTACTCTCCTATCCCAGCTTCGAGCCTGGTATAAGGACAACCTATCTTTAAAGAGGGTAAACGCCGTGGGTGTAGCGGGAGATGTCCGAGAGGTCTGAGCTGCATACCGGGTACACCTCCACTAGCGGAAGCGGATCCCATTGTAGACCCCGCATCACTCTGGGTACGTTTAGAACTAGTATTTGACATGGCCCTGGTAGAGGGGCTCTGCATCGCACAAGCCCCCGAGTGAATGGGTGTTGACCCTTCCGGCTTTTTTCGAGTACCGGTCCCGTTTAAATTATTATGTAGTTTTATTTCCTTCCATACTTAAACCCACGAGTAGCGGAGAAGGGGTTGGTCCACCCTAGCAGAGATCCGCAGTACCCGGGGTAAGCCCAAGAATACCACTGTGTGCCGTCCGGTTCCCAGAGGGAACCATACGAGAATGTGCTATTTTGGGGCCCCCATCCTGACTTATCCTCGGCATGGTATGCATAACACCTTGGGCCTAATGCATAAAAATCGAGCTTTAGCTCCTACTCAGTTTTTGCGTAAAATGTGGAATTTGTATGCATAAAAATTATTAAAATTGCTTGATTTTAAAAACAAATTAGGTTTATCTCATAGAAAAATTAAAAAATTATAAAACCCCATCCAATAAATTTAAATTATTTGGTTATTTCTCGGGATTAAGTTTGAGTTGAGTCTCTTGAGAAAGAGCTCTTTTTTTATGCATAAGGGGCCTTGATCCAGCCCTACCCTGAAACAACGATCAAACGCATTTTTAATATACCCAAGCTATTGAAGATTTGGGAAACATTGCATTGATGCCTGATCTCAGCTGGACACCCCCTGACAACGCACGGGGCTTCTGTAGTGGCCAATACCAGTCAGCAACCCTCTCGGAGGGTTCAGTTCGGGATTTTTGCCAACCTTACCTAGCCATAGACTGAATAAAAATTCAGCGACTGTGCAGGCTAGGTCAAGTTATGGAAATGAGTGAAGATTTTGCGGGACAGAAAGTATTTCTACCGACTCCCACTAGTGACAAAAAAGAAGAGGTAGGCCTAAACTGCGTTAGAAATATAAGGTGGAGAATGACTTGACCTCAGTTGCGAGCAGAAGTGAAAGGGGGATGGATCAGGTAGAGAATTACTTGCAGTCCCTGGGTAATTCTAACTGCTGCCAGCTTTCACGGAGCCGATTTAATTTAACTCGACTAAAAACGTTCGGACGGTTGAAGGATAATTAAGGATATGAAGGATGGAAGGAAATTCCATCCAGATACATATATTTTCGAGTAAACGCGCAATGTAGAAGAATTTCGATAAAAAGTCCAACCCTTCTTTTTATATCTTCTTCTCTTCTTGATTGGCGCTTAACCGTCTAGACGATTCTGGCCGAGTCCAACAGCGCGCGCCAATTGCTTCTGTTTCGTGCGGCATGGCGCCACTTGGGAACACCTAGGGAGGCAGCATCGCTGTCCACCTGATTTTGCCAACGCAGTGGAGGTCTCCCTTTTCTTTTGCGTTCAGCGGGTTTCGATAGAAATGCTTTCTTGGCCGGAGCGCCTTCATCCATTCTCACGACATGACCTGCCCAACGCAGCCGCTGGATCTTTATTCGCTGAACAATGTCGATGTCTGTGTAAAGCTCGTACAGCTCATCGTTTAATCTCCGTCGATACTCGCCCACGCCAACGCGCAAAGGTCCATAAATCTTACGAAGAACTTCTCTCTCGAATACTCCAAGTGCCATCTCATCTGATTTTGAAATTGTTCATGCTTCTGCGCCGTACATGAGGACTGGAACGATGAGCGTCCTGTAGAGTGTGATTTTTGTTTGTCGAGGGAGGACTTTACTTTTCAGTTGCCTACTTAGTCCGAAGTAGCATTTATTGGCAAGCGTGATTCTTCGTTGGATCTCCGTGCTGACATCATTCTTGGTGTTAATGCTGGTTCCCAAATAGACGAAGTCCTTAACAGTTTCGAATTTGTAGCTATCAAGATTGACGTGGCTGCCAAGGCGTGCTGTTTCTTTGTGTGATGACAGGAGGTACTTCGTCTTGTCCTCGTTAACCGCCAAACCCATTTTCTTAGCCTCTTTATCCAGCTTGGAGAAGGCAGAACATACGGCGCGAGTGTTAGTGCCAATGATGTCGATATCATCGGCGTACGCCCGCAGTTGTACACTCTTGTGGTATAGAATGCTTCCTGTATGGTTAAGTTCTGCAGCTCGTATTATCTTTTCCAGCATCAAATTGAAGAAGTCACACGAAAGGGAATCACCTTGTCTGAAACCTCGTTTGGTCTCGAACGGTTCGGAGAGGTCCTTCCCGATTCTGACGGAGCTGGTGGTGTTAGTCAGCGTCATTTGGCATAGCCGTATAAGTTTTACGGGGAAACCAAATTCAGACATTGCGGCATATAGGCAATTCCTATTCGTGCTATCAAAAGCGGCTTTAAAATCGACAAAGAGATGGTGTGTGTCGGTTCTTTTTTCATGGGTTTTTTCCAGTATTTGGCGTATTGTGAAGATCTGGTCGATGGTAGATTTACCAGGTCTGAAGCCACACTGATAAGGTCCAATCAGCTTGTTGACGGTGGGCTTCAGTCTTTCGCACAATACACTTGCTAAGACCTTATATGCGATATTCAGGAGGCTTATCCCACGATAATTGGCGCGTACTGTGGAGTCTCCTTTTTTGTGGACTGGGCAGAGCACACTTAAGTTCCAATCGTCGGGCATGCGCTCGTCCGACCATATTCTGCATAGGAGTTGATGCATGCTCCTTATCAACTCTTCGCCACCATGTTTGAATAGCTCGGCTGGCAAACCGTCAGCGCCCGGGGCCTTGTTATTTTTAAGCCGAGACATTGCTATTCGCACTTCGTCATGATCGGGTGGTGGAACATGCCTACCATCATCTGCTATTGGGGATTCGGGTCGTACATCTTCTCCTTCAGCAATTTCACCGTTGCCATTATCTAGCAAGGAGAAGAAGTGATCCCTCCACAACTTAAGTATGCTCTGGACATCAGTTACCAGATCGCCGTTATCATTCCGGCAGGAATTTGCCCCGGTTTTGAAACCTTCAGTCATCCGCCTGATTTTTTGATAGAATTTTCGAGCATCGTTCCTACCCGCCAGCATCTCAAGCTCTTCACACTCGCGCCTTTCAGCCTCCCTTTTCTTCTTTCGAAAAAGGCGCCTCTCTTCCTTCCTCGCCGTTCGATAACGCTCCCATACGCTTCGCGTTGCGCCCGCACACAATGTAGCCCTGTAGGCGGCGTTCTTTCTTTCCGAGGCATCGCGACATTCCTTGTCGTACCAGGTGTTTTTGCGAGCTCGCTTGTATCCTATAGATTCCTCATCGGCGATACGAAGTGAACGAGCGATGTGTTCCCATTCCTCAGATACATCGTTTGGTGAAGCATTGCTCTCAGAGAGCAGGAGTGAGAGCCGAGTGGTGTATTCATTGGCTGTCTGCGTCATGTGCAGCCTTTCGACTTCAAACTTTCCTTGCTGTCCTGTTGGCACATTCTTTGCTGCACAGAGGCGGGTGCGTACCTTGGCTGCTACAAGATAGTGGTCGGAGTCGACATTGTGCCCACGGATTGTGCGCACATCTAGGATGCTGGAGCTGTGTCTGCCATCGATCATGACGTGATCAATTTGATTTCGCGTTTTTCGATCAGGGGACAGCCATGTGGCTTGGTGTATTTTTTTGTGCTGGAATCTGGTACTGCTAATGACCATGTTTCGTGACCCGGCGAAGTCGATCAGTCTCGTCCCATTGGGACTGGTTACGTCGTGGAGACTGAATTTTCCGACTGTGCTGCCAAAGATACCTTCCTTACCCACCCTGGCATTAAAATCGCCAAGCACAATCTTAATGTCGTGACGGGGGCAGCGGTCGTAGGCATGCTCTAACTGCTCATAAAAAGTGTCTTTGATCGCATCGTCCTTCTCTTCCGTCGGGGCGTGGGCGCAGATGAGAGATATGTTGAAAAATCTCGCTTTGATGCGGATCGTGGCTAGACGCTCGTTCACTGGCGTGAACGACAGTACTCGGCGGCTGAGTCTCTTTCCCACCACAAAACCAACACCAAATATACGCTCCTCTGCATGGCCACTGTAATATATAGCGCAAGGCCCGCATTTCTTCTTGCCTTGCCCCTTCCACCGCATCTCTTGTATGGCGGTGATGTCAGCTTTCACTCTTCCGAGGACATCAACCAGCTGGGCAGAGGCACCTTCCCAATTAAGGGTCCGGACGTTCCAGGTGCATACCCTCAAATCATAGTCCTTTAAACGTTTGCCATGGTCGTCAATAAAAAGAGGTGGTCTCATCCGAGGCATTGTTGGATTTTTCATTGGATAGGATTTTTTACGTGGTGGGTCCCAAGCCCGACGCACAACCCGCCCTGCGGGAGTTGTATATTGTTATACGTTTATATAGCGAGCCGCTTGCTCCAAGACAGACGCCCGCACGCAGCCGCACCTTCTGGTGAACAGACGCTGCAGTTATTCCCCTCAACAAGCCCTTAAACCGAATATGTCGGAGTGGCCTTGTCGAGTTGTCGCCTTCTCACTTTAGTTCACCACCAAACGGGTGTTCGGTGGCTATCCAGAGGACACTGCGCGGAAGTCGTGAGCTGCTTGCTCCGCATGCAGAAGAATCGCTCTGGCCACCCCCAGGTGGATGGCAGTCAGAAGCTTTCCCCACTTACGTGGACTTCTACACACGGAGCCATCCTCCTTCTTTTTATATAAAGTACAATAAAAATTTCCAGAACCTTAATTTCGTTTTGGTAATATGTTTAGGCTCTAATTTGGGGAATATACAATTGCCGATTCGTCAAGTGGAATATTTTGCAACTGTTTCATAGGCGGTTGCACAAAAGCCTTGGTCCAAATGCAGAATTTCGACCGCATTCTTCCCGACTTTGAAAACTTTAAGCGGATAGGTACATATCTTACTAACTGGGTAGAAATCTAAAGCAAATATGAGTAATTGATGAAGCGTTAAAAGGTTGATTAAATGTTCCATTTGTCGGCACTTTTGAAACAAAATCATATGCACATTCTGACGAAAAGAAATTGGTAAAAAGACGTACATAGATATAAAAGTTGTATATGTGATTACAGGTTTTCGCGCAGCAATTATCTAAAATCCTGTATACCGACAAATTTATGTTTGTACATACACACACATACACAGTGGCTCACCGCACATAAAATCATGCAACATTCAAATTTGGCGGCTTCTAAAAAATTTATTCAAATTCAGTGCCCTTCAATGGCCTACGTACATTACGTACATAATACTTCTTTAAAAATTTCATATTATGAAATTGGTTTTTAAGTTATCGAATTTTAACAAAAAAAATTTACATAACTTAAATTTACAATTTTTAAATTTGAAATTTTGCAAATTTTTTTCTAGAGATTTTTTTAGCATATAAAATTTTAATTTAACAATTTGCTGAAAGCATATATTAATTTTTAGAATATTTTTTCGATCTTATTCTATATAAACTGAGAACTTATAAATAAATAAATAACGCTTTTCATAGCGAATTTGGACTTTTACGCTATTGTTTAAAATGCAGTCGGCTACAAAACGGTGTACTCAAAAATTGCAAAACTCGCACTTATTAACTTAAAAAAAAAATTAGAAAAATAACTGCATTTAAAAACATTGAAAAAAAGTATAGAAAATATTACAACCTACATGAGTTCGAATGCGAACCACTGTATGTCTGCATGTATTTATGTTTGTATGTAAATGCTTTTGTGGTTGGAGCCAAACTAACAAACTGCTATAGTCTCACTTATTTCATTTATTATTGTTATGTAGTTACCGGTGAGCTAGCGGCATTATAAAAAATCAGGTTTTTGAGTAACAAAGTGTAAAAGAATGGAGATCCACATTAAGGTAATCCACATTGGGGTGGTTCACAGTTAAATCTAGCATTAAGGTGTTAAGTGTTTATTCGCTTGCTTTTTAAGTAAAGGCTATTGCTATATAAGAAATTAATTTCCTAAATAAAAATTAATTTTTGTTTCACTCATGTTTTGGTTTCAGTATTTTGATTTTAAATGTTATGCCGAAAGGAGGGAAAATGTTTTTAAATTTTGATTAGCAAAGCCATAATATAATATAATACACTAGCGCTATTATAACTCTGACGAGTTTTATGACCGAGTTTCTCTCCCAATTCGAGGTGGGCTCCTTTTGTTTTTTTTCTACTAATTGGGTGGACCTACAGTTTTATGCCGGCTCCGAACGGCGAATGAATTTTTTTCGAGAAGGTTTTTCATGGCAGAAATACACTCGGAGGGTATGTCGCCCACTGCCGAGAGGTGACCGCTATTTCTAAAAACCCAATATTTGGGTTTTAATTACATAATTAGAAATTTTTTTTTTTGCTGTTTGTCCGGACTGGGGTTAGAACTCGAGACCTCTGGTATAGCAGGCGAGCACTCTACCCACTGCATCACAGCGGCCACATACTCTATACCCCCAACTAAATGTGCACATAGTTTTGTTCACTAAAAATCTGCTCCGCATTAATATTCGAGAAGAAAAGGATTCTTTTTAGCAATTTAAATTTTTTTATTTAACTTATTTTGACATAACCGATCCACCTACTTCCAAGTTGGTAGTTATAGGAAATTTCATTTTCAAATTTAGTGTTCTTATGTATGTATGGATGCATGTATGTATATATGTATATATATATTTATGTATACATAAATATACCTATTTAAGAACTCTAAAGCCTCCTCATGCATACTGTCTGCACTCATCTCACCGTAGACACTACGGCGCGTGATGCATGTGCATATATATGTATGTAGATGGTGAGTTGGTGCATTTATTTTCATTTAAAAATTCTTCGAATTCGCTATCCTCATCACCAGCTGATAACATTGAAATGAAGAAGCTTCCCAAATCATTTTGATTCAGATCCATAATTATTACGTATTTCACGCCATTTTTTTTTAAATACAATTTTTGAAAAGGTAAAAATAATTCGGTGGCCGCTGTGGTGCAGTAGGTAAAGTGCTCGCCTGCTATGCCAGAGGTCTCGGGTTCAAACCACGGTCCGAGCAAAACACCAAAACAATTTTTCTAATTAGTAAAAATCCAATTATTGGGTTTTTTAAGAGTGTAGGTCCACCCAATTAGTAGGAAAAACAAAAAGGAGCACACCTCGAATTGGGAGAGAAGCTCGGCCATAAAACTCGTCAGAGTTATAATAGCGCCACTGTATTATTATTATTATAAAAATAATTCGGAATAAAATACCTCGATATTAACTTTGTCTTTTATAAACATTAAGGTGGAGTGAAACATTTTTTTTTTGGAAATTCAATTTGTTCCAAAGCCAGAACGGCACCTTTCTAGCCCAGTAATATGCCTGTAAAATTTTATTGACCTACTCGCCCCCAGCCCCACAAAGTTGAAAAAATAGCACGATCTGGTACAAATGTTAAATTTTTAAAATTATAAAATCAAAAAACGAAGTATGAGGATTGATAAAGATGGCTAAGCTGAGTATTAAAATGAATTTTTTTTTTTGGAAACAACAACAACACAAGTTTTTAAAGGTCAAAGTTTATATTGTGCATTTTTTAAATTGCAATTACTTAAAAACTACTGAACCGATTTCGAATATTTTTATACCATTCGATAGGTAATTTGATTCCGTTTAATTTGATATACATTTTATGTGGGTTCCATAATACCCCCTGCGGGGGTCAAACCCCCTTTAACCCCCCTTACTTTTCATATACAAAATGTATACCAAATTAAAGGGAATCAAAATACCTATCGAATGGTGACCTTTAATAACTTTTGTTGTTGTTGTTTCCAAAAAAAAAAATTTCACTTTAATACTCAGCTTAGCCATCTTTATCAATCCCCATACATCGTTTTTTGATTTTATAATTTTCAAAATTTCATATTTGTACCAGATCGTGCTTATTGCTTTCAACTTTGCGGGGCTGGGAGCAGTTCAAAACGTCATCCTATCGCCATAAAAAATCTCCATATGATTTCACTCCACCTTAATAAACATATTTACTTGTGGTTAATTTGTGAGGAAAGTGTAGTGGTCGTCAGCGTGTCACAGTTGCATGTGCCGAGGTACAAAGCCAGAGCCAAAGCGGCAATAGAGAAGACATGGTCCACATATGTATCTATATTTCATAGTTCCTCGCTCACTCCCTGCATGCTTAAGGACTTAAGGATAATTCTTAGCACCACAAGAACATACGAGAGTGCTTTGGTATTATGGAGATTCATCACTGTAAAGCTCGTAACTTCTTCTTCTTTTTAATTGGCGCGTAGCGGTCTAGACGATTTTGGGAGGACAAGTCACTCTCCACGTGATCTTCCCAACGCAGTGGAGGTGTCCCATTTCTTCTGCCTTTAGGAGGTTTCCATAGAAATACTTGCTGGGCCGGGGCATCTTGATCAATTCTCACGAAATTATCTGCTCAACGAAGCCGCTGGATTTTTATTCTCTGAACAATGTCGATGTCTGCGTAAAGCTCGTAGATCATTAAATCCCCATCGATATTCGCCTCGCTAACGTACAAAGGTCCAAAAATCTGCCGAAGAACTTTTCTCTAGAATACTCCAAGTGTCATCTCATCTGATTTTCACATCGTCCATGTTTCTATGTCGAACACGAGGACTAGAATGATGGGCGTCTTGTAGAGCGTGATTTAGGTTCGTCAGGAGAGGACTTTACATTTCTTTTGCCTGCTTAGTAGGATTTATTGACAGGAGTGATTCTTCGTTGGATTGCCGTGGTGACATTATTTTTGGTGTTTATGCTAGTTCCCAAATAGACGAAGTCTTTAACGGTTTCAAATTTTTAACTTACAGCCGTAACGTGGCTGCCAAGACGTGCTGACTCTATAGGCTAGTTCCCGTGACAGTGATCCAGATCCGGATAAGAATTTTGCATGCAAATGCAACAAGAATTTTCCGATCCTGGTGTTTATCTGTATCAATTTCGGATCTGTATAGATTGTAATAGATTTTTTTGATCCAGATAAATACCATGATCATAAAATTGTTATTGCATTTGCTTGCAAAATTTGTATCCGGATCTGGATCACTGCCACGGGAACTCACCTTATGTGTGATGCTGATAAAGCTCATACCACACACTGCTAAATCTTCTTCGATACTCCTCATCGCCAACACGCAAATAAATACTGAAGTTCTGCTCGTCGAAGAAGGACTTTACTTCGTGCAAGGTTGCAAGAGTGATTCTTCGTTGAATGTCATGGCTGACATTATGTTCGGTTCCCAAATTGGCAAAGTCCTTCACGGTTTCACAAAAAGATTACATAATAATGGTAGTTAGCGCACGTAAGTCAGTTCTTTCTTATCACAATATGCAACCCGGAATTCGGTCGGCGATAAAACACACGCTACTTCGAAATTATTTACATCCCGCATTTCGTTTGGAAAGTTGGCTAAAAACTCATTACAAATGAGTTCTCATTTATCTACATACATACATATTTATTCGGAAAAAGAGAAAACACAGACTTCACTAGGTACCAGGGTCCACTATACTTATTGAAATTCGTGCAATTTATGAATCGGCTCGAAAAGTTTCTTCAAAATGGCCGACAAGCGTTCACCGCTTGAAATAATGAAAAATAATTATATAATTATTAACACAGAAATCCCACAAAGTGTATAATAAAATAATAATAGCCGCAGAAAAACTAGTTGCATACGCGATTTCACTAATTTTCTCGGAAATATGTATAGAAGACATATAGCAAAACAATAATGGCTGAAAATTTGGCACATTTGTACATCAGCTGATTAATAAGGAAGAAGCATAACTTCATTTGCTTCCACCATATATAATTCCACCATGACTAGGTACATACCTTATAAATATTAAAATTACCTCCATCCAAGGCAGATCTATACCGGTAATATAAGCTCAGCAGCTGATTCATTTTCATTTTGGCTAAATTGTCAAATCGTATTGCTGTTATTTTGTTTACTTCCGTCTTGTTTACATTTTCGTACGTGCTTTTTGACGTTTTAGACGTGAGATTTTCAACATGGCCGCCGTGCTGTTACCTTTATAGATCTGCCTTGCCTCCATCGCTAATATTTTTTAATGCAAAAAAAATTATGACATTTTTTACAATTATTCCGTGACGGTTCTTCTTGTAGCTTTAAAAGCAAATTATTACCTAATGTGTACTTTTCGAAGGCAATATATAAATTATTAGTGCAATTTATCCGATTCTTCGATGGGGGTGAGTTTTTATTCCCATATAGCCGCTATTAATCAATTGAGCGCTTGCCCATTATTGACCCATAATGTTAACATAAATCTGCAAGTGTAACAAAATAAATGTAAAATGCGGTCACGTGTTGTTAATGTATAAATAGAAAGAGTGACTTTCAATATTTACGTACTTTATAAAGATGCATACAAATATCTTTATAGGTATGGCAGCATCGACGAGGAGATTTATTTTATATCAAATAAAGTAGAAAGAATTTTATCAAATGCGAAGTATGTAGGTACCTAAGTATTATATCATATATGTATAAATACTGGCGCGGATATAACCGTAACGAGTTTTAAGGCCGAGCTTCTCTCCCAATTCGAGGTAGTGATGGGCGAGTCCGAGATGTTTTATTCGATTCTCTCGATTGTTGAAACATCTCGAATGCTCTCGATGGTTTTCATTCGTATTCGAGTCAAGTCGTAAATGGCCGTCAGTCGAAACAATCGCTAAAACATCTCGGACTCGCCAATGATTCCTCTCGTTTTCAAAGCAACCCTACATTTCGGACTCGCTGCAAAAAATACATAACATTTGTTGTTGCCGCTTGAATATCAAAATTGCTTAAGAAAGTATACAGTGGTACAAATCTATTGCCGTTGTTACTGCTCGTTAAATTAATTTGTTTCGTAAGCGTCTCACTTCAGAAAATTTATTAATGTATTAATGTTTAAAAAATTAATTGTATTTATTAAGCACGACACTCTTTAATTGTGATTGCAAAAATGCAGCGTCTATATATAGCATATTTTTCAATTTGGTTCATTTATTTACATATGTATTTGCCTCACTTCCATTAACAATCCTACTTTCTTCATCAACAACACTCATTCAGTTTATTTTATCAACTAAAACAAATCATCAAAACAACAGCCGGCCCGCCGACTCGGAACAGTCGCAAAAACATCTCGGTTGTGTAGTCGAGATGTCATCGAAACAACCTCCGACTCGCTGACTCGGACAATCGCAAAAACATCTCGATTGGGTAGTCGAGGAGCGAGTCAACTTTTGACTCGATTGTGATTTTGCAACGATGGCGATTCTCTCGATTGTCTAAACATCTCGGTCTCGCCCATCACTAATTCGAGGTGTGCTCCTAACTTTGGAAGAGCGCGCTTTGTTGTACCTAAGTAGGTACATATGTACATACGAGTATGTAGGTATGTAGTATGTTCTTCTCTCCAGTTGACCAGCACTTGATTTCACGTTTTTGTTCCTTGTTGTTGTTCCTTACTTAAGTATTTCGCCTTTTGTCTTGTTAAATATTTTGTTGAGAGTGTGATGTGGTGGCATGTCTGCCATTGTTATACACTTTGTTTCGGATATTTGTTGCTGTAAACATCATTGCTCTCCGTATGGGGTAAATCAGCGAAAGCGCGTAAACAAACTTTATATTGTTACAGCGCTGTCAGTGTAAAATGTTGGAATTTGTTATTGACAGCAATCTTAGTAGAGAATGTTAAGGTTAAATTTGATGTGCATGCAATTACATACATACATATAGTTGCTGTACACAAAAATACACATATACATAGGTATGTATGTACATATGTATACTAAATGAAAACAAAAAACACTCGAAAAATTCGATAATGCTTATTTAACTATTCTTAGAGTTACTAGTAGAATAACTAGTATTTTAAGATGTAACATTTTCATAAAAAGTTAATATAAATTAAAAGTATTTGTCGAGATTCGTGATAGTTTTTCTACTAAGGTATATGTATTAGATACACTGAGAAAAAATCACTATCTACATATTTCCATCAATCAAAAAGAGGTTTGATAAATATGTATAACGATGTTGTTTTGAAAGAGTTTTTAGTGCTTAGCACGAAAATTTTTTATTTTAATTCAATTTTTAATTGTTGAGGTAAGTGGAAAAAAATTCAACAACTATTTACAGCGAAGGTTGAGTGTATAGCTATTTCACGAAAAACCATTTTCGATCATCAGCACTCTTTTCGGAAGTGGATGCACCGGGGATTGAACCCGAGTCTATTCCAACTTCAGCCGCAATGACCCAACGCATAAACACACTCGGCCATTGAGACTCTGTGCAAGCTGTTGGATTTTCCCCACTTTTGCCTTTTTCATTTTCAACATTAACGTTAGTGTGTATATGCTTTTGCATATATTCTCCACAAACGTGCTGAATTTTTGTTGTAGGCAGTTCGCAATGAACATTGTTGTTGGTATTTATTTTATCAGCACTATTCTGTGAAATTGACAAATTATTAATAAGTTGACAAATAGTCAAGATTTTTATCAAATTGACAATTTTTCCTATTCTGTGCGTAACTTGACAAATCTAAAAAGCTCTTACAAATGCGATTTTCCCAACACGTGGTGAAATAAATAATGTACACAGAAATCAGCTGTTTATACAATTTAATCGCAAAATAGAAACTGAAAAAATGTAAGTATTTTATATCTACATATGTTTGTATATACATATACAATATAAGGACCCAGATGGCTCCAAAATATTTTTAGCAATATTGGTATCAAATTAAAGGTATAAATCAGAGCTTCAATAGAGAGTTCATTCCATTCCAATTTTCCAGTCGGTTCTCCACATAGAGACCAAACCGTGGTCCCGGATGTGCTCCAAATATTTTTGCGCAATATTGGCATCAAATTAAGGGTGCGTCTCAGGGTTACCATATATGTTTAACGCTATACGGATATCTCAATCGGTTCCCGATATTGAGGCCCAAACATGAACCGGAATAGCTCGAGATATTTTTGAGCAATGTAGTAGTAATCAGGGTTCCAATATACAACTAACTTTTTTTACGATACCTAAATCGATTTATGTATATGATATAGACCGATATGTGGACCAGGATGGTCATGGAAAGTTGTTGATAAGGAACGGGAGAGGGAAAGAGAGAGAGAGTAGTATAGGGAGAGGTAGAGACAGAGGGAACGGGAAATGCAGAGTAGTAGGGAGACCGAAAGGAAAGGGAGAGTGTGTGCCCACACATTTTTGATAGGACCCGTTTGCCATAAAATTCAACACCGCCAAAATCCGGACAGTTAATGACAAAGACGTCTGTTGATCGTCATATGGTTGTAAATCATTAACCCTTTCGGATATTCTATGCCGTACGGCATAGTTGCACTTCAGTCGCAGATTTATGATATAAAACTTCAACAACCAATTTTTTTTTTAATTTTTTATTTTTCTTTGAAGAATTCTAAATAAGAAAGCATTGAAAAATTTTTGATTACTTCAACCAGTAACTCGCGATAATTACAAAATCAATCATCTCTTTTGAGTCTTGCTTTTTGCAAAAAAAAGTAACTTCATAAATTCAGTTATTTCACGGAAAAATAAATTTATTTGGCAAATTTTTTTACATATATTAGTAGAAAATTGTTGATTTTAACATCTCGAAAAAAATTAGGACCCTGGACTTTTTAATAAGGCTGTAGGATTTTTTTCATTTCCTACCATGCCATACCGCATATATTTCATTCAATGGAAATAAAAAAAAATGTATGGGATGAAATTAGTCGCAACGATTGCGTCTTTTTTTGAGAACAGAGGCCAACAAAATTGTCACTCGGAAACCAGTATATACTTTTCCAAAGGTCCAACTATCTCAATTCACTCCAGTTTTAGAGATATCCTGACCTAAAAGATTGGGGGTTTTCCCCTTTATTTGAGGTAATGTAGCATAAAATGTCTCTTTCAGTCAAGAAAATTAAGTTTATCTAAAGGTACGAGTTATCACCTTCCATATTCCGTTGAGCTTGCTAAAATATCATTTTCCACGCTGAGATATTGCATTTTTAAATGTGCATGTTTGCAAAGGATGCGAAGGATATTCGTGTTGCGCATTCTAAATGGCCCGAGGAACCGTTTCAGAGGATACCATAAAAGATAAAGTAAGTTATATTTGCTTCTAAGAGACATGTATATATATATATTTTATCTCATTTTTATCTTTTTTCTTCTTTGTTTCTGGACTGATACCGATGTGGATCCAGTAATTTACTAGAAGAAGAGCTGAAATTCTTTACATTATAATTCTAACGTTTTAAAGCGAATTTAAGCTCTTATCTTTAATGTTTTTTGTTTTATGAATGGTTTATGTCAATGTATTTTATTATACATGACTTCTACTTTTTAAAATAAATACATTATGCCTTTAAATCGAAATTGTATCTCGAATATCCTTTGCATCCTTTGCAAACATTCACATTTAAAAATACAATATCTCAGCGAGGAAAAATGATATTTTACAACGCCCAACGGAATTTAGAAGGAAAAAACTGATACTTTTAAATAACTTTAACTGTTTGTTAATTTAAAGAAAAAATTTGATGCTAAATGATCTCGAAAACTGACAAAAATGTAATTTTTACAGTTTTGGATAAGGATATCTCGAAACCTAAAGTAAATTGGAATATTTGGACTTTCGGGAAAGTATATTCTAGTTTATGGGCCACAATTTTGCTTGCTTTTGTTATCAAAAAACACGAATTCACTGCGGCTTGATTTCATTTTATACATATTTTTATTTCCGTTGAGTGAAATCTATGCCATGTGGCATAGTGCCAAAAAACCACTTTTAAAAAAATTTTTTTTTTAAAATTTATCATTGACTGAATCTTTTGAAACTCTTATACACAACTCAGCTCAAACCTATAACAGTCGTACGCAACTACACTGGACGGTGACTGACTGTCGCCGTTTCGTCAGCGTTAAGATCTATGCGAAATACAAAAAAATATGGCACGCGCCAAATAAAACATTTACATTCAATTTATGTAGTGAGTATTTTAGATCAGTGATGCTCAATTGCGAAAGACGCAATAAAATACCAAACACCAGTGATGTCATTTTCACTTCGATCGAAGTATTTCACTTCACTTTTATGCCCGTCACTTCGACACTTCCTCTTTCCCCAAATCACTTCGATTTTGATCAATCAGAATTAACTTACTCTTATAATTTATTCTTACAAATCGCTATCTTAGAGTGCAAATTGTGTAACTCCTTTTTTCAAACTTTGTAGGAGAGACAAAAAACAAAAAATAAAAAAATTTTGAAACGAAAAAAAAATTTCTGTTCATGTAAATGTTTTGGACCTACACAATTTTCTTCGCTTTTTGGACTTACACAATTTGCGTATGACTGAATAAAAACGAGTAGAAATATGACAAGTATCACAGACTTGTTTAGTGTGATGCGCAATTGATTTTTTTAGCGTTCTACATAAAAATACACTTTTTCATGAAAGTGGACTTACACAGTTTGCACTCTAAGCTAGCGAAATACTAATAAAAGTTGCATATGCAATTATGCAAGAGGTAAATGTTTATAGAATAATAAGATATGGCATCCCTCATTGAGATGAATAATCGATTTTTTAAAAGCTCCTCTTATCTCTAGGATTTTATCGCTTTATTTAAAAGTTTGACACAGGGCCCCGGAGCGGAGTTCGAAGCAAAAAAAAAACATTGACAAATAATAGCTCGTGCACAATTCATTTAAAGCAAAGTGAAATTCCAGATGCTTGCTGCAATTAACACTTTGACAATTTCCACTTACTTTTTTGCTTTGATTTATAACACTGATTTTGTGCAAAATATTCTGGGAATCGACTTTTTTCTGCTTATTTCAAATGATATTTTTTACTCTTTATTGTTCATTTTACGTAGTTGCGCGAAATCGCTAATATAAATGTAGATAAACAAAGAATACACACACACATATGAATTAATGTATATCATTTTATTTCTTTTGAATTTTCAAAATAGAAATAATGAATATGAAATGTTTTGTTTTTTTTTTTTAGAAAAAAAAAATAACCCTTAACAGCCAAAAATAGCATTCAAATGACTATTTGCTAATTTCTACCATTTTTCCGTTTCTTGATTTTCTGTTCGTTTTTCATTTTTTCTAAATGTTGTGCTAAACACACTGTAGTTCGATTCGAAAGAAAATTCCATATTCCATATAAACTATATTCTACAGTTTACGAATGTGCTTTCGAATTTAATTTCACTTTAGAATAGAACTACAGAGTGCGGGCCCAGGAATAAAAAGATCTCGTATTTATATACATGAAACAATATAAACAATTGAATATGCTGCATTCATATATACATATGTACATAATGTACGACCGCCGCGCTTCACTTCGATTTACTTCGAATCACTTCGATTTTTCAGCCGCTTCACTTCGCTTTAAAATTTGGCGATGACAACACTGCCAAACACTAGTGTTTGAGCGATAATTCTGCTACTGCGAAAAATATTACACAAACACGAAAGCGACTGAACACGCCCTGCAGGGAACTCAATAACTAGTGAGCAAAATTTCTAGTTCCGAACCAGCGCAAAGGTGTCAAAAGGGAACTAGATCAATTGTAGTTAGACCCTCACCAGTTCAGGAGGAGTGAATTGAGTGACCATTATAAGACACACTTTGATTTGTATGCAATTTCAAAGTGACAAAAATTCTATGAAAATTTTTCGTTCGTTCAATTTCCGTCGGCTTTGTATATTTTTGCAATTCTCAGATGTTTAGTGAAGCGTTTTATATAAAGAGTTTTCTATTTGCATCTTAACTTGTATGAATTGAAATGTTCCCCTAATTATGCTTTTCCGATCCCTCAGGCTTATTTTTAATTTTTTTTATTTTATTACTTTTTAAATATTATTGTAAATTTTTATTAAATAAATAAATAAAAAATATTAGTTAAAAAAAAATTATCATCCACCTTGACACCGATAGGATTCGAACCCGCGCCCCTCAGATTGAAAGGCACATGCGTTAGCCAGTCGACCATCGCGCCACTTGCATGAAGTGTGTCAAAGGCTGCACTTAAGCGGCAGATGTAAAACTGTAGAATTTGTAGGTAGTTGTAGCTCAGAACTATCGAAATTGTGCCAATAAACGAACTAGTGTAAACTGTAGAATTTAGCACTAGTTCGGAACTATCGAAAATGTAGTGCAGAGGGTGACAATTGACACCGCCTAGGACATCGCCGTGTTAAATTCGCCAGTTGATAACATGCAAAAGAGATTTAGCTCGCACTAGTAGTGTCGAAAAATGCACTAGAAGCGACCTAGGTCGGAACTAGAGATTTTCCCTACAGGGCGTACGCTAGGTCTAGACCAGACATAGGCAGCCCATACCACAATTGTGGGAAGTTTATATATTTTTTTACTTCAGCCCCCCCTGAAATGAAAAGCTGGCTACGGGCCTGGTTGGAATGGACTCGGGTTCAATCCCCGGTGCATCCACTTCCGAAAAGAGTGCTGATGATCGAAAATGGTTTTTCGTGAAATAGCTATACACTCAACCTTCGCTGTAAATAGTTGTTGAATTTTTTTCCACTTACCTCAACAATGTTGTTTTTTATTTGTTAAACAGAAAATTTGAAGTATTTAACAGAACCTACACATCAATTTCGATAAATTTTTGGCTGTTTTCTTTTTTATAAAAAAAATTATTTTAAACAAAACTCTTGTTGATTCCATTTCAAATGTGAAAACAGTGCTGATAACCAAATTTTGGTTGATTTTTTTTCCTCAGTGTATAACCTTCAATGTCGCCATTGCAAGCTTTGACAATACATACTTCATATTAAAAAAAATATGGTCATACATTTAACGGTTACCATAATCCTCTGTTCCTACTCTTGATATTCTACCAAAATTTCAACCAATCAGAACTCACTTCCCAACAATGTCATTGGCTGTTAACAAATCTCTTATCAAAAGCCTCAATCTCAACAAGCCTTGATGAATTTACATATGTATGTAGTTACGTTATTTTTGACAAATATTTGCTATCCCCATGCATGTATTTCATAAGGCAAACATATGTAACCGAAGTGTGAAATGATCTTCCAGATCACCTTCATTCATGCACATGTACAAACAAAAAAAAATAACATTAATAATGGTTGTTTCGACAAATTTCGGTTAATCGCACGGTTATCAATTGGTTGACAAAAATTAAGGCTTCCTAATGGTATATAAAGGTTATACTGCTAATCTTGATTGCAAACATGATACCAACTCAAATTATATTTATGTTTACATAATATGTTCCAATTTGTTACGCTCTTTATTTTACAGCAAATGGGTATGAAAACAATAAATAGCAGTAAAAACGCATAACAACCCATTTTTCTTGTCACATCGGAATAACAACAGACAGAAATATGAATGTGCGTACAGCGTTACTGTGACTGCGCTACTGAAATGCGTGCATAGAGATTTTTGCGGTGACAACCCCTAACCAACCATTCATTAAAAAGTAACAAAAGTATCAATGGTAGCGTTGGTTGATTTTATATACGTATCTAGTGAAATTTAAATTTAATTGTATAATAGCATAACAAATGCAGAATAAGCATGAAAAATAAAAGGAACGGTACATGAATCTGACAATAGGCATAAAACCAACCGTAACTTTGAATATTCGCATTTTTATACATACATACTATATATGTACATTTAGGACGCTGTAACTGTATACGCCTTAATGCACAGTACATATACATACGTATCTATTCCTATTAGATTCCCGTTGGGTGCGTTGAGATCGGTTCACCGCTATAATCAATTATTTCCATAAAAAATTAGCTATCAAAAAAAGTGTAATTACATGTGTTTTATGTAGGTAAGCCTTCCTCCTTCTGCTTTCCTTCGGGGCCGGATTCGGAGATAAGAAAATTTTGAGGACCAAAGGAGCAAAGAAAACGTTCGGGCGATTTCAATCAATAAAAACATTTGTATACATATATGCATGTATGTACCAGACCTGTAAAGTGCAAGTACCAGTACAAGAACCAGAACCAGTAACTCAGTACTTCGAAATTCCAGTACAAGTACAAGTCCTTCAGTACTATATATATGTATTTTTCGCTGTTTTTGATTATTTTCTAAACCTTCTCGAAGATTCGAAAATTATTTTCGATATAATATTTGATCTATCGTCGTTCCTGATTGGTTAGAAATTAATCATTCTATTGGTCCTATTAGTTCTCGATTAGAATGACCACTTTTTCCACTTACTTAGTTATTTCAATAAATTACCACATACACATTTTTCTTAATTCTCAATTTGAGATGCATTTGAGAACCAACCTTATTGTCAAACCTCAAACGTTTGTTATCAAATGCACCTCAAATTTCCCTTGATAGCGTTCTCAAACAAAAAGGCACATTTTTCTCAAACGTTGGTGAAGTTCTCCAGAAAATCTTTATTAGCAAATTGAGAATTAAGGTTTTCTCAAACGTTTGAGATTTTTTGGTCTGATGTTTTTGGAACTGATATTGTGCTCGTACTTAAAAATAAATTACAGCTATTCGTTTTAACATTTTTTATATTCAAGACTTGTTGTAGGGCCCAAAGTTCTAGCGCCAGTTGGCATGTTGTGAATGCGACCCTGTTGTTCGTGCGTAAACAAATTGTACTCTCTATTTTTATTGTTCCATTCTATGTATTGTTGCTCGTTTGCCATCAAATATGTATAATTTAATTTAACACTTTCCCAATGCTGAGGAACTCCTATGCAATTCGATTCGGAAAACAACATGATTCGAAGGGCGTTGTGTTTACAGTTTTTTGCAAAAAAGTTATTTTCCTCACATAACAATACTATGGAGAATCACTTGCTGGAATTTATAAACAAAAAACGTAATTCCTGCTTCGGAAAAGTTTTTAAATATTACCATTGTTTAACCGAAAAAAGTAAGATCCAGGTTTCATGGACTTACTTACATACTCCATCACTCTTTCTTGCACTTATAACATTCTTGTTTTGGGCCAAGGTTATAATACGGTTCTTAAGCTTAATTGTATCGACCAGTTGCATAATATTAGTAAAATGTGAAGAAAAAGTAATGAAACATACTACAATATAGTGCTTTGTCTGGAGCTTGGGATACAACCGTCCTTTAGACTTCCGGACTACTTCCGAGGTTCACGCTGCCTCAACGGCGGCATAACTTGCAGCTGAACTAACGCCCTCAAACTCTCGTGTAAACATTTTTATCAACAGCCAGGCGGCAATCAAAGCGACCACGGCAGCGACAACCACCAATAAGGGCCGTTTACTCAACCTCTGATTAACGCTAACCGGAGGATAAAGGTCCGGTTAACCTATGGACTGCGTTATCGATCACATGTTAATTGTATGGTTTGATGAAGTCGATAATGATGATTAGCGTTAATCAGTGGTTGCCCTAAGTGCGTGAACTAGTGTAGGGCCACGTTATGTACATTAAGGGCCGTTTACTCAACCTCTGATGAACGCTAACCGTAGGATAAAGGTGCGGTTAAGATATGAACTGCATTATCGATCTTATGTCAATTTTATTGCTTGATGAAGTCGATAATGATGTTTAACCGAACTTCAACCGTGGTGAAACACCATTACCGGCATCATAAAATCAAACATTTAACATGTGGTCGATAATGCAGTTCGAATCTTAGCCGCTCTCGTGTCCTCCGGTTAGCGTTAATCAGAGGTTGAGTAAACGGTCCTAACTCTGTGCGAATAGAGGCGTTAAAGCTCAAATAGACGCAAACTGCCTACTCACACTTCCCAGAGCAGACTGCAGACAGGCGGTGGGCATACTAACAGGGCACTGTCTCACACCATCCCGTGTGAGGGATCACTGGATCTCAGCCAACGGCTAAAAGATAGATGATGCTAACTGCTCATTACATCACCTCATCCAGGCCGAACTCCTCCAAGAAGTACCAGTACTATGATCACCCTCATAGTGCGTACTCTTAGGCTTCTCATTTGGACAGTATGTGATCTGCAGTGTCATCTGCCCCTGCTGCATGAATGAATACCAAGTTTGTGCATGTAATTTTTGAGTCTGCAGTGATCTTTGGTGAATCCAGTTAGGCTTTGTAGTGCTTTTTTATATCCTTATAACATTAATTTTTTCCTTACACAAACCGCAGATAATTGCTAGTGTTGTTTGTGTTCCTCCAGTCTGAGCTATTTTCTTATTATATGAAATACCGTAATTTTAATTTTATTCTACATACCTCCTGATGCATAGGCCGATTAAGCTCTTTGCACTCCAAGTTTAACTGTAACTTACTGCATTTATGTTCTCGCCGAAGTAGCCTCTAGGTATGTCTATCCCTATATCCTGACTGATGGCGCATTCTGCTGCTTGGAAAATGCTCGGAAACGTTCTAGGGATATTCTGGCCAAAAGCGCCAAGATCGGGAGCTTTTCCCTCAACTCATCCAAGTTTTTAATTTTTTTTAGCGGAGTTTTTTCGAGTAGCACTTGATAAAAAGAAGTATGCAAATAAGCTAGGTGTGGGTGTGCAAAGCAGTGTCAGCAACCGTACAATAATTATTGTACACGCACAATAATTTCATGACTTTTTCAATCCTCAATCCTACGCGTACAATATCGATAAAAGTACAATAATTTCAACGATATTCATTTTATAACAAAATATTATAAGATTCAAGTACTGTACCACAGAAATTAAGTATATTATTCACTCAATGTTTTGTTTACATATCACTGATTTAAAATTCTTGTAACTGGCAACTCTCCATATGTTTTTATTCTTGTGTGTTTGTTGCATTTTTCTCTTTTTGCTTTTTCTAAAAAATTTGAAATAATACAAATATGTACCTTTTATTTATTAAAACTGATATTAATATCAATGCCAAAAATTAAATTAAATATTTCATTTTGAAGTAAGAATTAGGAAACGCAAGACGCGTAGGTTATACTATGTTCATGCTGAGCCTGCATTTAGCATTTCGGAGACTTTTCGCATTTAGCCTAAAATACAAAATTAAATGTTACATTTATCCATACAAAATTCTCTACCGAAATGCAATTGCGACTTCAATTCTGCATTTTGAACGTAAATGCTAAACACAACCCTGCAATCTTTGAAAAAAATTTGCCATTCGAATGGAAAAGAGTGGCAACACTCTGGCAATACAAGAACGAAATAGCTACAAGATTACGCATATAGAGCAGCAATGGGCGCACGAGCTCCATGATGACGTCACTCTACATGTAAACGAAAGTAAGGAAAACAAAGAGATCAAAATTGATACCAAAGCGGTTGGTAAGTTTAGTTTGTAAAATTAGTCTATATATCATTATAAATTCTTGTTATATTTTTTTAATTAGACAAAACAAAAGAAAACAAACGTTTGTTTCGAACTTCTCAAATGCGTATTTACAAAATGCGGCAGCTTTTTGAAAAGCTATCTTCGAAAATGCAAAATGTTGCATTTCAAATCCAGCATGAACATATTATTAGGCCGCAGGCGTAATTTTGAAATGTACAATAATTTTGTTCAAAATTCAATAATTTGACGGCTCTGGTACAATAATTTTTCTTCTCCGAGTTGCTAACCCTGGTGCAAAGGCTCTCTAGTCTATCTACAACAGGAGTGCTACGTACAACCCCCCGCAGCGCTAAATAAGATACTCAACTTGTACTCCTCGGACCTTATGGTTAAAAGCAAAGCAGAAAAGAGCGCTAAGGTTTGGAACAACAGGATAATTTAGACAAAACCAACTTCAACAGGGGACAACGGGCAATAATAAAACAAGACGGATGGAAGAAGGTACTAAGATCCAGTCGCCATACGTTCAACTTATTTACAGATGCATTAAAGATGGACGGAAAGTTGGGAGCTTCTGTGTTTTGTCTGCAGAATCTTTCAGGCAGCGGAACTTGCAGCTGAACTAATGTCCTCAAATCTTAGGTAAACATTTTCATCGACAGCCATGTAATCAAAGCGACCACGGCAGCGACGGCATCTATGTGTGTGATCAGTAGCGTTACTATCTACTGGGTACCCGGACACCAGGGAATTGAGGGAATTGAGAGGGCGAACGTGTTACTTACAGCCGGGCATCACTTCTTCTTAATTGGCGCGTAACCGTCCAGACGATTCTGGTCTAGTCCAACTAAGTGCGCCAGTCGTTTATGTTTCGTGCTGCGTGGCGTCAATTGGAAATACCAAGAGAGGGCGAGTCAGTCTTCACCTGGTCTTTCCAACGAAGTGTGGGTCTTCTTTTTCTTCTGCTCTAGCGGGTTTCGATAGAAATACTTTCTAGGCCGGATCACCTTCATCAATTTCTATGACATACCTTGCCCAACGCAGCCGCTGGATAAAGTAGAACGAATATCAGTTATCTCCTGTCAAGTTTGATTTGGTTATAAACCGGTTTCGCCTGTGTGTCATCTTCAGTTTCTCGTTTCGTTCGAATGAATGGTGTTAATGCTGGTTCCCAAATCACTAGTGAATGTGAATGCGGAAAACATCTTCCCCTCCCTATCTTCTTCTTCTTCTTCTTAATTGGCGTTTAACCGTCTAGAGGATTCTGGACGAGTCCAACAGAGCGCGCCAGTTGCTTCTGTATCGTGCAGCATCGCTGTCCACTTGATTTCACCAACGCAGTGGAGGTCTGCTTTTTCTTTTGTGTTCAGCGAGTTTCGATAGAAATACTTCCTTGGCCGGAGCACCTTCATCCATTCTCACGAAATGACCTGCCCAACACAGCCGCTGGATATTTATTCGCTGAACAATGTTGATGTCTCCGTCGATACTCGCCCTCGCCAACACGCAAAGGTCCATAAATCTTTCGAAGAATTTTCCTCTCGAATACTCCAAGTTCCATCTCATCTGATTTTGACATCGTCCATGCTTCCGTGCCGTACATGAGGACTGGAACGATGAGCGTCCTGTAGAGTGTGATTTTCGTTCGTCGACAGAGGACTTTACTTTTCTGTTGCTTACTTAGTCAAAGTAACGTTTATTGGCAAGCATGATTCTGGATCTCCGTGCTGACAGCATTCTTAGTGTTAATGCTGGTTCCCAAATAGACGAAGTCCTTAACAGTTTCTGATATGTAGCTTTCTATAGTGATGTGGCTGTCGAGGCGTGCTGTTTCTTTGTGTGATGACAGGAGGTACTTCATTTTGTCGTCGTTGACCACCGTATTACACTCTTGTGGTATAAGATGCTTCCTGTATGGTTAAGTTCTGCAGCTCGTATTATCTTTACCAGCGTCAAATTAAAGAAGTGGGTTTACCACGTTATGCCCAAAATCAAAATCCCCAAAATCAAAATCCTTAAAATCAAAATCCCCAAACACAAAATCCCCATATTCTGTGTGAAATAAATTAAAATTAGGTTAGAAATCGCGGCGATTTCTAACCTAATTTTAATTTATTTCACACAGAATATGAGAATTCTACATTGGACATTATTTCTCAAACTGAAACTCAAAAGAAATTGTATACGTGATGATTTCACAAATATTTATTAATAAATTCATCTTGCTTAGTTTTTATTAATACGGCCCAATAACTTATGATTACATATTTACATAGGGTTGGGTACGAAATGTCGAAAAAAAATATCGAAATAATGTCAAATTAATGATGTGTAAAATGTGCGCGAGTAGAAAACTTTTTTGCATTGGCGGCCTTTGGCCGCGCTTTAAAAAAATAACCCTCAGCCGGCAGAATTCTCTTTCTGGAATAAAACGTATAGAGCAATCCACAGTACTTTTGAGTAGAAAACGTTTTTGCACTGGCGGCCTTCCGCCGCGCTTATAAAAAATAACCCTGGGCTACGCCATCCAAGTCCGGTCGTGTGCCATAACCGTGGCGGTGATGTCCTTATGCGTAGTACACACTTCAGCGCAAGCGGCCTTCGCCTTTATTTATTCATTTCATTTATTTAGATGAACATATTTTTTATAAAATATGGAATCTCTTAGATACCCCGTAGGTCGCATTATATCGAAGCCGACCCACCTACCGATAATAGAGAAAAAACACGCCAAGTATTTTTCCACATTTTCTACATTTTTCGACATTTTGCGACTTGTTTATTTCGGTAAATTAAAATTCGACATTTTTTTCGACATTATTAGCGAGAACTCCATGGATTAGCGAATGGAGTACTCCGAATTTTTGCAGGGATATATATGTATTTTATATGTATGTATACATATATGTTATTACGTATCGGAGCTCAGATAAAACGTTGTTTATTGAGTCATCTTTTGGGGATTTTGTGACACTATCCCCGAAAAAATGTGGGGATTTCGTGTTTGGGGATTTTGATTTTGGGGATTTTGATTTTGGGGATTTTTTTTTTTGGGGATTTTGTGCGTTGGGGATTTTGTTTTTTGGGGATTATGTGGCACTCCCGAATTTGCCTCTGTCTTCAAACCTTCAATCATCCGCCTGTCTTTTTGATATAATTTTCGAACATCATCCCTACCGGCCAGCACCTCAAGCTCTTCACACTCGCGCCTTTCGGCCTCCCTTTTATTTATTCGAAAAAGCCGCCTCTCATCCCTCTTAGCCGTTCGATAGCGCTCCCATACGCTACGCGTTGCGCCCGCACGCAATGTAGCCCTGTAGGCGGCGTTCTTTCTTTCCGAGGCATCGTGGTATTCCTTATCGTACCAGATGTTTTTTCGTACTCGCTTGTATCCAATAGATTCCTCGCCGGCGGCACGAAGTGAATAAGCGATGTGTTCCGAATCGATATTAGGATCACGAATTGTGCGCACATATAGGATGCTGGAGCTGAGTCTATCGTCGATCTTGACGTGTTCGATTTTATTTCGCGTTTTTCGATCAGGAGATAGCCATGTGGCTTGGTGTATTTTTTGTGGAATCTGGTATTGTTGATGACCATGTTTCATGACCCGGCGAAGTCGATCGCCCTCGTCCCAAGACAGCCGCACCTTCTAGTGAATAGACGCTGCAGTTATTCCCCTCAACAAGCTCTTAAACCGAATATGTCGGAGTAGCCTTGTTGAGTTGTCGCCTTTTCACTTTAGTTCACCACCAAACGGGTGTTGAGTGATTATCCAGAGGACACTGCGGGGAAGTCGTGAGATGATTGCTCTGCATGCAAAAGAATCGCTCTGGCCATCCCCAGGTGGATGGCAGTCAGGAACATTCCCTACTGCCGTGTACTTCTACACACGGAGCCATTCTCCATCCTTCCCCTCTCTATATTATCATAAATCTCAAATAGATCAGGGACTGATACGCACAGGCGATTCCCAGTGGAAGGTCCTATCATCTTTCAAGATCGACAAAACATTTTGAAAAGAATTAGTAAATTGGAAATAGTACCTGCTTTTATTAAAAACTCAGCATAAAATTTAAACGCTATTTGAATTATTGCCTTTTAGTATTTACTAAAATTGGATAGATATTTATGGAGGTGTATCGTCCATTTTCCAATATTTTTTCATAATTCCTTTGAGGAAGCCATTGAAATGACCATTCCCTCATTGAATTATAACGTTTTATTGTACATATTTGTTAAATTGAACAACAATGGACGTGGTTGTCATACACAAATAAAAAACACACATACCTACAGTTCATAAATTTAGCAATTTTTTTTTTTTTAAATATTGGCGTTTGCGCAGACGAAAGACTGGACACAGCATAATATACAGTTGTACATATAGTTACAGTTCCGATTACAAAAATAGCACCAGGATTAAAAAAGGTGTCAGCATTTTTCTTTATAAAAATCTTGAATGAAGTCAATACAAAAAATTTAGTTCGTTTCATTAGGTATGCGATAATTGTGAAAAAAGGCTCCCCCGACCAACGCTCTCGAGAACGTGTAAGTTTTCGAAATCTTAGCAATACTTTTGCGGGCAAAACTATCGTAAACGGGTCAGCAAAACCATCGGAAATGAATTACCTTTCACTCAGTTTGTGGCAGCAGATATCACTTTCTCGATTTCGTTTTCGATTCAGTGTAGGGCGTTTTTGAACCAAAATCTGGAATAGGAGGTTATTGAAACAATCTTTCAAATAGGGCGTTTTTGAAACAATTTTTGAAATAGGGTGATCTTTTACTCAGCCGTCGATTAGTCGTATTCTGAGCGTTACCGCAAAGCTACTTTACTGGTAATTTATCTTGCTGAAAATTTTTACCATCTTTTCAATTGATATTCTGGCACAAATGGTAACGCTGTCAAAGCCCTTCCATATGAACGGAATGGAATCGGGCTGAAAATGGTAACTAAAAGCCCGTCTCCACATAACTTGATTCACCAGAGAAACATGTAGCAAAACATCTCGCTCAATAACCCGTCTCGACGTGGCTAATCGTGATTCAATTTGACATTTCTCTTTCTTGTTCTTCTTAAATGTTTGTATGTTTGCTTATTTTTGCGTCTTTGTTTTGGTCTGTGTGAGATTTCGATAGATTTTCGATACAAAATTAGAGAAGACATCGATATCATCGAGGTTGGCAAGATGATTCAGAATGAAACAGTGTTTCAATCTTCACTCGCTCTCAGAAATTTGTATGGAAATTGGCGAGTTTCGGCACTGGTTTCCTTGTCGAAACAAGATTGAGAGAGAAAATGCAGAAAAAAAGAGCGAAACACGTTATGTGGAGACATGGTAAAAGTGTTAACACGTATTGAGGTGGTAACTTAATTTTTCCTGCTGCCAGAATACGAAAAGGATGTTTAAAGTACCAGATTCTTCATTTCACCGGTAAAGTAAATTATGTTACCACGCCGGAATAAGGCCGTATGAAGTCTTTAAATGTTGGTGCACATTTTCTGAACCAAACTGTATCTACATACCTACATAATTATGTACATATTTGTATGTATATTTGAAATTCTTTATGGCGTATCAAAAACCTTTCATCCCCATCATGAAATTTACCTTAGCCGTTTTTTATACTATCTAGGTACATATTTGTTTTATCAGTTTAGGGTCACTTCGAACCCCATCCCATGTTCGGACCTCACACGTCACAGACATGCGCTAAACGTAAATTTACAACAAAAAAAATCTCGAAATTGTGTTAAATTTTTCACTAACATAGTAGGAGCACTTACTTATTCAAATGGGGTGAGAAAATTTTCAAACTCAAACTTTGCTCATACGATTTCTTTTTTTTTTGTTCTTTTGGTTAGTTTTTTCATGTGTTCATGTTTATTGTTTAGGTGTAATTTTCCTTTTCAATTATTCGACGTCAATGTATGGAATATTCATTCCTAATGAAAATGATGAAGAGGGTTATTTCGCGCCCCCCAATAATTATTTTTAGATCCGGCCCTGCAAGGTATGCTCCGCCTTGAACTTCCGACTGCCAACCAATCAAAATTGCTGCTATGAATGGTGCACCCCTTGTTGCTTTTTTATACACAACTAACCAATGAGACTTATTTTATTTAACAATCACAACCCAGTAGTCAAATCAACCAGTTGAAAACTATGCATTTGGCTATACGTTTGATCCGTATGCGACTTGCCGTGATATTTTTTATTTGTATGTTGGTAACTATGCATAACTTCCGATAAGGCGGAAAGTGAGCATCTTAGCCAGCCCATGTATGTACATACATACATACATAGGTATTAGAATCATAACTGTGGATGATAATGTTCATTGTGCCTATCATCACCGCCTGTATTCATATTTCTTATTATGGGCAAAATTGTTTTCTTTACATAAACTGTGTAGGTATACATACTAGATACAATTTATATCCTTGCAGTGCCAGAGACACTGCATGAAAGTTTTCGCTTTATATTCTAGTTTCTGTTCTAGTAGTTTTGTAAACAGGCTTGCATTTTCACTATTGGGTTTTCCGAAATTCTAACACGCTACTGTTAGGCTATTTGGCGTTAATTTTACAGCTGTTGAGCTGCAATTTGTTTTATGGAAATACCTACAATGCGTTCCAACTGTCAATTGAAAAAACATTTTCTTCAATATTAAAATGCAAAAAAAAAAAAAAATAATACAATATTTTTACCGTCAATCTAAAAAAACGACAGTTGATTGCCAAGCAGTGTTTATCTACACATCTTGTGTAAATATGTTGAAGAGATGTTTGACATGCATGTGTAGGTATGCATAATCGCAACTGTTGACATGGCCATTGAAACCGTCAATAAATAGTTTCTTAAGTGAACAGTTGCAGAGCAGTTTTTACGATTGCAACGCACACGAGACGCATTCGCATGGCGCATGGTTATTTTTCTTGTTGTTGTTATTATTGTTTAAGGATTTCTTTACTCTTCTGTAACTACTTATCAACTACTCAGAGCACTCACTTTTTTCGCACAACAAAAGTCTGTCAAATATACCGTTACATACCTACTTGCACCTAGGTACCTACATTAAACAAAACGTAGTCTACACCATTATTTACATATGTAGGTACTACATTCCATAGCTTGATATCCGCCATTTTAATTTACAAATTTGACAATTTTTTATTGGTATTACATTAGGGAGGCGTCATCATACAGGGTAAAACTATTTGTTTAAAAGTTTCGACCTTTTCAATATCTTTTTTTTTTAGATCAGTGCAGAACACCTTCTGAAATTCAAGAAAGCTCCTGTTTAAGGCTGGTATCGACCTCTCAAGAAACAGCTCAAGAAATTTTTGGATTTATTTCTTGAGTAAAAAATAGTAGTAGGCAAGATATTTTGACGTTTAGTAATCCACCGTGAATACCAAGTGAAATGAAGCAGAGCATCAAAAACGTAAACAAAATAAACCTTTTTGTAAACATAAGCAATTAGTAAGTTCTTAAAAAATATTAAATAAAAGCTTTAAATATATGTTTCAATAGTTTTATTTTGTTGTTATTTTAGGAAATCATCGAAAGTGACGAGGATGACCTTATATTACTGGTAAACTGTGGTATATTGATGGCCGGAATGGAATAAAATATGAGAAATCGATGCCAACTATGCTCTTGCATCATTAGAAAAATTGTGCATTCTATTTTTCGTTTCTTTTTTGCCATTTTCACTAACGATTTCCACGATTTTTTTTTAACACGCAACAAACGTCAAAATTTCTTTAAGAAATAAATGCTCGATGATATATTTCTTGGCAAAACCTGTGTTGCTGTGTTCGCATAACGTTGAAAAATAGTATTAAAAAAGTGTACTAAATTTCTTGAGAGGTCGATACTCGCTCAAGAAAGTTTCACAAAAAAAATTTCTTGAGCATTTCTTGTACGTCATTTTATATGAAACTTTTGCGTTTCTTGAGAGGTCGATACTAAGCTTTATAGCAGAAAGTAGGCGTTTTTGTTGCTATTTTAAAATTTATAGACCCGCATTCACCAACCGTATTTAAGTTAGTCGAGTTTCCGTGATGAACTAACATTTCGGTTTCACCAGACAGTGCGAATAAATAATTTTCTATGCCAAATCGACGCCTGAGTAAAAGATCGCTCTATTTCAAAAGTTGTTTCAAAAACGCCCTATTTCAGAACTTCCTTCAATAACGCCCTATTTCAGAATTTGTTTCAATAACGTCCTATTTCAGAAAATTATTCAATAACGTCCTATGTCAGACAAATATATATTGAATTTTCTCTGAAATAGGGCGTTTTTGAAGCAAAATCTGAAATAGGACGTTATTTAAATAATTTTTGAAATAGGCCGTTTTTAAAACAATTTTTGAAATAGGGTGTTGTTATTTTGACAACTGTCCACCCCTAATGCAAGAAATTTTGCATTTTCTTTCTCCCATATATTGACGCTATAATCGTCTAAACGATTTTTTCCAAAGTTAAGCCAAGATAATTCGCGCTGCAGAACTTAGCCGCGCAGGAAGAATAACAAGACTGTGCGACTTCTCAAGTACGCCGATGATATTGATATCATGTCACCAATACCGGCGCTGCCTTCTCCAATTGGGAGAAAAGAAGTGAGAAAATACATTGGGCGGTTAGCGAAAATAAGACGAAGTACCTACTTCCTGCCACCACACAAATAAATAGCGCGTCTTGGCAGCCACGTCACTGTTGACAACTAGAAATTCGAAACCGTTAAGGACTTCGTCTATTTCGGAACCAGCATTAACACCAAAAATGATGCCAGCACGGAAATCCAACGAATAATCACTCTTGCCAATAAGTGCTACTTTGGACTAAGTAGGCAATTGAAAAATAAAGTCCTCTCTCGACGAACAAAAATTTCGCTCTAAAGTACGGTCAACGTGCGGCACAGAAGCATGGACGATGTCAAAATCAAATGAGATGGCACTTGGAGTATTCAAGAGAAAAGTTGTTCGGAAGATTTATGAACCTTTACGCGTTAGCGAGAGTGAGTATCGGCGGAGATTTAATGATGAGCTGTACGAGCTTTATGCAGACATCGACGGTGTTCAGCGAATAAAAATACAGCGGCTGCGTTGGGCAGGTCATGTCGTGAGAATGGACAAAGGTGCCCAGAAAGTATTTCCCTCGAAACGTGCGAAAGGCATGAGAAAAGGGAGACCTCCACTGCGTTGGGAAGATCCTGTGAAGACTGACTCGTCCTCGCTTGGTATTTCCAATTGGCGCCCAGCAGCACGAAAAGAACGCTTTATTGGACTCGGCCAAAATCGTCTAGACGGTGAAGCGTCAATTAAGAAGAAGAAGAAGAAACCAAGTACTTCTCCAGCTGGGGTTTCAACGTAGTGGGAGCCTACCTTTTACTATATATACTACAACTAGCGTGTTCCGAGTTTTATGCTGTCAGAGCTGGAGTATCAGTGTCCATTCGAACGACATGGCCTACGCTGGTTTGCCTCTCTATGTCTTTATCGTTTGAAAGCACAAACAGCTCAATGTGCCATTGTCGTCTGTATCCACCATTGAACACACAAAAAGGCCAGTAAATTTTTCGCAGATTTTTTCTTCAGACAACTAAGTCTCTTCATCTGATGTGTTCATTGTACATGTCTTTTTCAATTCCTAGTACAAAACAGAACATGTATATAGGTTTGAGGGATAATTAACCATAGGAAAACCTTTTCTAAAGATACCAGAAAACTTAAAAATATCTATATTGGCCTTTGCCATCTGAAGAACTTAACTGTCGAATAAGTCAAGAGCCATCCAAACTAATCTTAACTTGATTGGGATACACTTATTATAGAGCCTGACATTTCTTCGGCGTCGATAGATTCCCTCCACTTTCAAGGGGATAAATACCCAGCAAACCCTGAGATTAGATATCGATTTCAGAATGGCTCGAGAACTAAGCTTATTCCCAAATCTCTAACGTTAGAAGACGATACGAGAAACTGTGGAGAATCTCATACAAAATGGGACATGATTCTAAAATCGAGAAAATGATAATTATCGAATAGAAATCGATTGCAGTTCCCTACACTGAAAAAACAACTTACTCAGATTATGAAAAAGTGGGAATGATTCGGCGCTAAAGACATATTTCCATATTTTGATGTACGACTTTCTTCAAATCAAGGAATAAAACCCACGTTTTAAAGAAAATTGTACATCAAAATATGGAAATATGTCTTTAGCGCCGAATCATCCCCATTTTTCCATAATCTGAGTAATTTTTTTTTTGAGTGTATGAGAATTTGCAAATACTTTTTTTCGAATCAGTTTTCAACTGAATTCTAGTGTAGTTTTCTACCTTCGCTTTCGATTAGAGAATATGTAGTTAGAGTATTACATTAACTATCTAATGTAGTCTACACAAATTCTCAAACGTTAAAGACTGCGTTTGCTGGGTAGGTAATTACATACATACACTGAAAAAACAACTTACTCAGATTATGGAAAAGTGGGAATGATTCGGCGCTAAAGACATATTTCCATATTTTGATGTACGATTTTCTTCAAATCAAGGAATAGAAACCACGTTTTAAAGAAAATTGTACATCAAAATATGGAAATATGTCTTTAGCGCCGAATTCCCATTTTTCCATAATATGAGTAATTTTTTTTTTGAGTGTATGTAGGTATTTGAGCTACAATAGAATGTATGGCTGTTTGCTGTATATTTTATTTATAGGGTCTATACACGATGCGTCTGATTCAAGAATCATAAATATCCCAGTTACCCACCATTATAACATAGATTTCAAATGGAGACCGCCTCTGTCTTCTGGTATAACAGAGATGCCAAGGCAATTGCTTTGACAAGATTGCCTTAACATGAGCTGTCAGTTTGATGATTTGACAGCTAATTTTTCATTTCAATGAAAAATTCACAGTGGCAACATCTCCACATTGAACGTGAAATTTCGCACGGCGTCCATTTGGCTTGAGTGTTTGGGCTTAAAAAATAAATAAAAAGAACATTAAGTGCATATATACAGTTTGTGAGCATCAGCGCCAATTTTAAACAATTTTTTTAACTTTCTAAGTGCTTCTGCGTACACGGCATGCCAATTCGGCGCCATTTTGCAAATTATGTCTAACATAATGAAGTGCCCACGCATATGAAAACATGGATTTTAGACATGATAATGTTCGACAAAAGTAACAGAATTTATGTTTTGTGGAGTTTCGGCGTTACATAGACAATGCCAGATCGTTTGATTTTAAAACATTTTTACTTAGCTTTGAATTTACCCTTTGAATCCATCACGTTAATTCGTTTTTCATTTCCCTCGTTAATGTACATAAATATGTACATACATTTATCGTACACTCTCTGTAGTCATCTGGGATTGCTGTGCTGCGCTGTGCAGCAAAATAAAACGGTTGTTGTTGTTGTTGCGTTCGTGGCAACGCAAAAACCAATTTGCTTTCAGCGTTGCTCTTTTCTGTTTGTAGTTGGTCTTTTGCCGCTTTGCGTTAAGTCTATAAACATACGAAACAGTGAATCAAAAAAAATTAAACAAGAAATTAATGATGTCTGTTTATGTTTATGTATGTTCATAATAGACTAGAATAAGTGTTATTTTCAAGCTGGGTTAATATTTCAATTCCAGAAAAGTTTGAGATGCACTGTAGTTAACTATTACTTGTCCTATTTCTTTTAGCACTACTCGCGGTTCCTTCAGACCGACAGCGGTCCTGGCCAGTTCTTACAACTTTCTTCTCTTTCCACTGATAGAATGCGAACAGCGTAGCTTTTCCTTTCCGCGGCTGTCTCTAAGTCGAAAATATGTATGTTTATTTCTAAAGGCTGTTTTCACCCACTTAGCGTCATTATCGACTTAATCAAACCGATAAATTTAGGGCCGGTTTCATCCGTTAAAGTATCGACCACATGTTAATCGGGTTTGGTCGATAATACAGTTCTTATTTTAACCGCCATTGGTCCTCCGGTTAACATTAACCCGGTATCGTGAAACAGGCCCTTAAAATTTAGTCGATAACGCCGTCGCTATTTTACCCGACACTTGGCGCTAACCAGCGTTAGCGGCCCTTAGGGCCGTTTACTCAACCTCTGATTAACGCTAACCACGGTTAAAGCCCGGTTAAACAACATAACGAATAGGGCCGTTTACTCAACCTCTGATTAACGCTAATCGGAGAATAAAGGAAAGGTTAGGTCGTGAATTGCATTATCGACCACATTATAAATGTGTGGTTTGGTGAAGTCGATAATGATGTTTAACCGGACTTTAAGCGTGGTTCGCGTTAATCAGAGGTTGACTAGACGGCACTTAGGGCCGTTTACTCAACCTCTGATTAACGCTAACCGGAGGACAAAGGTCCGGTTAAGCTCTGGACTGCATTATCGATCACATGTTAAATGTATGGTTGGATGAAGTCGATAATGAGGTTTAACCGGACTTTAACCGTGGTTAGCGTTAATCAGAGGTTGAGTAAACGGCCCTTAATCAACTCATATATTTAACTGCTTTCGGTCGATAATGCAGTTAATGACTTAGGACTGTTTACTCAACCTCTGATTAACACTAACCGGAGGACAAAGGTCCCGTTAAGTTGTGGCCTGCATTATCGATCGCATGTTAATTATATAGTTTGGTGAAGTCGATAATGATGTTTAACCGAACTTTAACCGTGGTTAGCGTTAATCAGAGGTTGAGTAAACGGCCCTTAACCTCTCCTTTATCCTCCGATTAGCGTTAATAAAAGGTTGAGTAAACGGCCCGTAGATCCGTTAGGATAGCGTTAAACCTCGGTTAAACATCATTATCGACTACACCAAATCCATACATATAAGATTGAGTCGGTAATGTAGTCGCCAGTTTAATCGGACCTTTATCCTCCGGTTAGCATTAATCAGAGGTTGAGTAAAACAAGCTAAATTTAAGTCTAACGGTATTGAAGCAAGCCGAAAACGTCATGAAAGTCTATTAACCTTGGAAGTGGTAAATAAAGAATGTATTCTTAATTTAAGAATGATTTTTTTTATAAATATTAAATTAAGATTGTGCAGTTTTGAAACAAGCGTATGTAAATTTATTTCAAACACGACCCATGACTGATTCAAGCCTGTCCAATCTTATTTTAAGAATGCTTATACTTATATTGAGAATTTAATTCTTGAATCAAGAATCTTATTCTTAAATCTAATTTTTTCAGCTTTTTATCTTGTTTCAAGCTTGTGGAAACTTTAATTTATTTTTCTTTAATTTCTCTGATTCTTGAATCAAGTACGACAGAGCTTGAATTTAGTGCGAAATTTTTCTCTGAGTGTGGTCGCATCGATATACATATGAGTTTCATATAAATTTTTGCAGTATATTTATGTGTGAGTCTGGTGAACTTATCAACTGATCAGACTTACAAAACTTTATCAACCTCTATGAGTACCCCTATTAGTTTAGTATTTTCGATTACGTAAATAAAAAAAATCAAGAAAAAAGCAGATAAATGTAGTCTAAACCGCCACGTCCTCGACCCGCTCAGATCGGTTTCATACGCCATCTTAATTTTTAGAAAAAAAAAATGCTGGTGGCACATTTGTACCTCTTTTCTTCTTCTTAATTGGCGCGTAACCGTCTAGATGATTTGGACAGAGTTCAATAAAGCGCGCCAGTCGTTTATATTTCATGCTGCCTGGAGCCAATTGGAAATACCAAGGGAGGACGAGTAAGACTGCACCTAAGCTTCCCAACGCAGTGGAGGTCTCCCTTTTATTCTGCCTTTAGCGGGTCTCGTATCTACATCAGAAAGCCTCGAGTACAAGTATGGATCAACATGACTTAAAAATTCTATATCTATCTCAGTGCAGAAAAATAATATTTTAGCACGTTGCTTTAAAAAATAAAAATTATACTTTCATATAATACTCAGAGCTCTTTGACTGAGAGAAGAATTTTGATGCTACATTAACTCAAAAAGAGGAAAAAAACTTATATTTTGCACAGTTAGGTTAGGATATACATATGAAAGAGTTTCGGCGGCTCATTTCATTCGCCCTGTGTTATTTGTATAATTTTTTCCATTGAAGTTCATCATATCAACCGCCACACGAATTAGCCAAATATGAATCTGCATTTGTTTGCTTAGATACCTAATAATGGCCAAGGACTTGTTTTTCAAATATTTGTACGTATGTATATCAAACCAGGCACCAACAACCAACACCCTTTCTGTCGAGAGCGCAATCAATTCACAAGGTAAAACGGAATACTAATCTTGCTGTCTGCCTTTCAGAATACATACTAACCATTAAACAATTCATAACATTAGTGCTGTCTTGTTTTGCTTTTATATATGGACTTGCATTCATACATATCGCTAGCTTAGAGTGCAAAGTGGCTAGGTCCAATTTTATGAAAAATTATATTTTTATCTATGTAGAGCGCTAGAAAAATTAAATAAGCACCACGCTAAATAGGTCTGTGATACTTTATAAATCCAAAAGGCGAAGAAAATTGGTTAAGTGCAAAATATTTATGTACACAGTAAAAATTTTAGTTTAATTTTAATACCATTTTGGTATTTATATATAACAATGCCAAAAAGTATAAAATTAAAACCATTCTGGTTTAAAAAAAAGAAGAGAATCTGAGAGACACAAGTTATTCTTGGTGTCAAATTAATATTTTTTTGGAATTAAATCAAAACCAAATTTTGATTATTTTTAGAATATTTTTGGTATTAAAAATAGTTGAAATGGTATAAGATCAATCCGAAAATTGGAATAAATTTTATACTTTTTTGGATTTAAAAATAAACCCCCATAAAATTTCCAGTGGATATACCGCAAATAACCCTTTATCCCAAAGATTAATGAGAAATTGAATAACGTTAACATTGTTTATTTATGCACATAAAAATCCAAAACAAACATTTGTCCCTAAGTTTTCCCGAGCAGCAAACACTAAAGTACCTTATACATATATCGAGCCCCAATCCCTATAAATGTGTATCCAACAAAAACTAAATTCTACGGGACTCAGTTTTTTTTAATTTGTTTTGCATAAAGTTTGTATGTAGCCTTGAAAGTTACATACATATTTAGTCTCTTACTTCGAAACTGCATATTTCACAGCTATGAAATTTTTGGGGGTTGATGCATGTTATAATAAATTGTTGATTTCCATAAAAAAGCTGACATCGATCATTTTGTTGGGTACACTTTTATGGCAGTTAGGACTCGATATACATATATACAGTATATACATATTGTCAACTTTTACACCAATATTTTGAAGATGTCCATGGAAATTTCAGCACCGTCGCGGTTCTTGCAATGATACTGCAAGAGAGACCTTCAACTGCCTTATATCTGTAAAAATAAAGCAAAATTTACCCTCAACTATTTTATTAATTTCCTGCATTACATACTTACTTGATTCAATTATTTCATCAGGCGTGAAAAATTCGGGCCATTTATTTTACTAGATTTATTTACTCCTTCTCATTGCACTTTTAGAAACATTTTGTTTATTTATTTTGACTTTTTTTTGATAATTTCTTTTTAATACTTTTTTGGTTTTGATTTCAAACCAAAAATACTTTGATGGTAATATAATTGAGAAGGAGAAATTTTTTTGTACTTTTCCAGATTTGTTTTTAAACCATAAATGATTAAACTTCTTTAGAGAGAATGTTAATACTTTTCAAGGCTTTATTTTGAAACTATTTTGGAATAAATAAAATTGTAAAACTTCTCATAGTTTCAAAATAAGACTTTTTGGCATTAAAATTCAAATTTAATTCCAAGAATGATTAAACTAAGTACCAAATGATATTATAAATAAACTATAATTTTTTACTGTATACATGAACAGAATATGTTTTTTTTTTTCATATACATATCGCTAGCTTAGAGTGCAAACTGTGTAGGTTCACTTTTAGGAAAAAGTGTATTTTTATGTAGAACGCTAGAAAAATCAAATATGCATCAAATACGCTAAACAAGTTTGAGATAGGTACTTGTCATATTTCTACTCGTTGTTATGCAGTGATACGCAAATTGTGTAAGTCCAAAAAGCGAAGAAAATTGTGTAAGTCCAAAATATTTACATGAACAGAAATTTTTTTACATTTCGAAATTTTTTAAATTTTTGTTTTTTTGTCTCTCCTACATAGTTTGAAAAAAAAGGACTTACACCATTTGCACTCTAAGCTAGCGATATGCACATACAGCTACGGTCAAAATAATAGCAGTGCTAGAAACTAAAATCAGTAAACCAAAGATTTTAAATCTTTCTCCGACAAATTTTTACGAATAGATCTTTCAGAAATACACCTCATGGGATGCTCAATACTTTACCAAAACTTATACATAAATTAAATTCAGTTCAGTTTTTTTTTTTTTTTCAAATAACTCTAATATGAAACGGTCAAAACTATATTTTGGGTACGTTGAACTAACCCAGTCCAGCTCCAAGACTAAATTCTAAACTTTCTTCCACGAGATATTTCAAATAATTTAAGTTGAAAACCGTTCAAAGTTTGAAGTTCTTACGAGCTGAAAGAGCTAACAATTCCCGTAAGACGGCTATTATTTTGACCGCCTCATATTGGAACTATTTAAAAAAATCTGTAAATATTATTTGAAAACTGAAGTTAATTCATGTATAAGTTTTAGTAATTTATTCAGCATTCAATGGAGGTTATTTCAATAAGAAATACGTAATTGTAAAAATTTGTCGGAGAAACATTACTGCAAAGGACGCAAGTTCGATTCTTGGCCGAAGCAAAGTACATAATCTGTTGAAAATCCTACGTTTGCAGGTTATAGTTCCTAGCACTGCTCTTATTTTGACCGTAGTTGTACATATGTATGTACGTATAGCCAGTTTGCTTGTAGAAAGGGGTGGGTGTGAATAAGAAACTACCGAAAAACAAGTATTATCCCAACACTGCATTATATTGGGCTGTGTGCGTTTCTGGTTGGTTGCCGCATGAAATGCTTTACGTGCTTTTTGTTGTATAGCAACAGTGGATAGTGGATGGCAAGAAGGCAAACTGGCAGGCAGATATCATTACAAACATTTGTATGTGTGTGTACATTAGCGCGCTTGTTAGTGATGTGGCTGTCGTCAATGTGTCTGCTAGTTTTGTTTTCATGGACTCTTCGGTTTTATTTTAGCTAACAATATCCGTACAATCGCTTAGCAGATATCCGCGCGCAATCAATGCAAACGATAATATGTAATGAGAGCTGTTGAAGCGGCGTTGTTGTGCGGTGTTAATAAGATTTTCAATACAATTATTTGATGTGCCGCCGTCGGAACGATTAGTGTTTAATAAACAAAAAGAAAATAAATAAAAATAAACACATATAAATAAAACAGTTAATTGTATAATCCTTTGAATAAAAAAATGCAAATATTTAAATTAAATGTGTTTTGTTTACAAATAAAATTATGAAAATGAATTACTAGCAAATCATAAAACGAATAAGAGTAGGTACTTGTTGAAAAAAATAGATAAATATTGGTTAAAAGCTGATTAGCTGATTATGCCAAGGCCTTCGCGTGAATCATATGGTGATCAAAAGCCTCCATATTCATACATTTCCTTAACGGCTATGGCTATTTGGAGCTCACCGGAGAAAATGTTACCTCTTAGCGATATTTATAAATTTATTATGGATCGATTTCCTTACTATCGCAAAAATACACAACGTTGGCAAAATTCGCTGCGTCACAATCTCAGCTTTAATGATTGTTTCATCAAAGTTCCTCGCCGGCCAGATCGTCCCGGCAAAGGTGCATACTGGGCGCTACATCCGCAGGCGTTTGACATGTTCGAAAATGGTAGCTTGCTGCGGCGGCGAAAACGCTTCAAGTTACATAAACATGATAAGGACTATTTGCGAGAAGAATTAGCTACATTAGCACATATAAATCGTTATTTTCTAACCTCAAACACCACAAGCAGTATGATGCATAATGCAGCAGCCGCCGCCGCTGCTGCTGCTGCAGCTGATCTCTCACATCTCACCGACTATTCTTCAATATATTTAACGAATATACCGCAAACGGCAGCCGCGTTGGAGCACTGTAATGTGTTGATGCAGCAACCACAACAGCCAACTGCACCCGCGCCGCCAGCAAAGCCATCAGCCGCCTCATTTTCACTGAACTATTATCAAACGACGACGAGTACGTCGAGTGCGACGCATGTCACGTTTCCAAATTGGTCACCGCGTACGCAAACATTATCGCCACCGTTGGATGTGGAAACTGTTATAAGTAAATATCGGCCAAAACGGCCATTCACCATTGAAAGTCTTATAACACCGGATAGATTGGATTCTGGCTTGACGACAACTGTAACAAAAAGCCCAAATGCAAACATGAGCGATGATCAGGATGAAATGTGTCTGGACGTTTATGACAGCCAACATAGTATAGTTGTGGAAGAAAATCCTGCGAAATTGCCATCATTGCCACGACTGCGTCGCTGTTCCTCACCGACATCCGACGATAAGTGCAGTCGCCTTACGCTACCTCCATTACATCCAACAAGTATAGCCGCCGCCACTTCAAATGTGCCATTTCTCCAATATACCACACGAACAGCCGTAAATAACAGTATAAATATGAATTTTTGCAGAAATCCCACAAACATATACGATTTACCTGTGCATCCTGTTTTAATGATGAAATCATCACCACTTAACACCATCCAACCAATGTATTATACAAATATTGATCCGCCGTCAGCGGCGAACCAAATTGTCGGTGGCGAAAGTAGTGAACAGCAGCGGCTGAGCTCCAGCATACAAACTGCATGACGTAACTAAGTATGTAGATTTGTATGTAGTTATATTTGATAATGTTTATGCATATATTTGTGTAGGAACCCAAACCGCCGCAAATCAATCACGCCTATGGTAAATCACTCAGAAACTACCAATTTGTTTTTATGAACTTCTGCCGATTATAAAAATGAGATCTGGTCGTCCAAGTAGTAGATGGCGATATGGTTCGTCGAGGCAAACAAGCTGAGCTGAGTAAGCTCAAATTTAGTGCCCATGGCAGTCTACTCTTAATACCGGGACGAACCAAAATAATATATAATTTCTGCCACTCAATCTAACCCCATCAAAACTCTTCAAAAGCTCTGAGGATTGCCTTTTACCATTAAAATATAAAATAGTAAGTTCTGCATATGTGCATGTAGATGATATATGTATGAACATACCGGCGCGGATATACCTCTAACGAGATTAGGCAGAGTCGATGTACACCTGATCTTCTCAACGCGGAGGTGGTCTCTCTTTTCTTCTGCTTTTGTGTGATGACAGAAGGCACTTCGTCTTGTCGTGTCGGTTCCTTTTTTATGGGGTTTTTCAGGATTTGGCGTCTCGTGAAGATCTGGACGATGGTAGACTTACCAGGTCTGAAGTCACACTGATAAGGTTCAATCAGATTTTTGACGGTGGACTTTAATCTTTCGCACAATATACTTGCGAAGACCTTATATGCGATATTCAGGGGGCTTATACTACGATGTGGCGCTGTAGTGCAGTGGGTAGTGGGGTTTAAACCCCAGTCCGAGCTAACACCAAAAAAAAAATTGTCTAATTAGTATAAATCCAATTATTGGGTTTTTTTTAAGAGCAGCGGTCACCTCTCGGCAGTGGACGGCATACCCTCCGAGTGTATTTCTGCCATGAAAAAGCTTCTAACAAAAAATGCATTCTGTAGGTCCACCCAATTAGTAGGAGAAACAAAAGGAGCACACCTCGAATTGGGAGGGAAGCTCGGCCATAAAACTCGTCAGAGTTATAATAGCGCCATTGTATTATTATATTATCCGACGATAATTAGCGCGTACTGTTGAGTCTCCTTTTTTGTGGTCTAACACCAAATATTTAATTTAATTAATTTTCTAACTAATTAGGCCTCAATTATTGGGGTTTCAAAAAATAGCGTTCACCATCCGGCAGTGGGCGGCATACTCTCCGAGTGTATTTCTTCCAAGAAAAAGTTTGTCACAAAAAATGCGTACGCCGTTCGAAGCCGGTATAAAACTGTAGATCCACCCGATTAGTAGGAAAAACAAAGATTAAGGAGCACGCCTCGAATTAAGAGGGAAGCTCTGGCTTCAAACTCGTTAGAGTTGCGCCATTGATTTCGCACAAGCCTTGGTAGGCGGTTTTGAACGGCCTTCAACAGTCTTTAATTGTGACAGGAAATAACGTCAATTGACACAATTTCCCACACTGTTGGGAAATAAAGTTTTATAAGACGCAATATAGCCAATTGACTTTATTGTACGTACCTACATTTTTTAATATTCCGTTACAACACCGAGAAGTGTGATACACCAAGGTACCTACTGTTGTTCGGTTCATAGATATTATTCAGCAGGCTTTTTTTTATTTTATTTCGCAACAGTATGGGCAATAGGTCAATTGACGATATTTCCATTGATCTTACTGCACATCTTTAACACGCATCATCTATCTGTCTCTCTATTATTCGGCCTCTACGCGGATCGATTTTTGCCGACTGGGAAATCGACTAGGCAAAAGTTGAACGCAAGTCTACTTTGAGCTAGCCTAGTTTTTTCGACTGAGCTAATTAAGTACACGGGTCGTGTTTGGTTGAACGACAAAAATCGACTAGGAAATCGACCCGTGTAAAGGCCGCATTAGAGCTACATAACTCAGGCAGTCATTATTCTCAGTTCCTAATCGCTGTTAATTTCTAATAAAAAATTGTAACTATGTATATAATATATGTATGTACATATGTAAATATTAAGTAAAATAAGTGGCGAATATGAAAAGGTTTTTAATTTTAATAGAAATAGTACGGATTATAACTTTAATATGCCTCCTCATATGCATACATATTCGTATATATGACACTACGTCATCTATTTCGAACTAATTTTAAACGATGAAATCATTGAGAATTCCCTTTTTTTTGCTGCTATTTTTATAAACACAACTGTATATATTTACCTATGAATGATATTGTCACATTAAAATGGGTGTGGTTATTGCCCAATTTGTCTATGTAATTCACGGCACCAACACAATCATGCCACAGATAGAACGGAAGGTGTGAAATCTAACATGGAAGGTGTCATGCTTACTTTTACAAAATTGTACAATTCTAGAGATGCCACACATTTTTATGACACGATTTAACAATATGTACTACGTATGTATATATTTTTGTGATAATTTTGAAATGGTTGTTAACAAATTTCATTAACTTTTATCTTACATTCATAATACATCTTGTTAAACAAATGGAGTGTGGAAAGGTCGAATCCGAATTGATCTAAAAAGAATTTATTTCATTTAACTTGTACCTAACCTACAAATAGCCCATGCAGATACATATGTATGTATGTATGTACATTGGACAGCACAAGTAGAAACGCGTTTTGTTTAATTTTTTAATTTTTCGGTTCGACTTTGAATACGAATTCCCACAGAGTAGGAGGTAGACACCCTGCGGTGTATTTCAACTTCAAAGAGGGATTGATTTTTTCCCTACATAAATTTGTATGTGTGCAGGTACATATGCCGGCACAAATTATCATTGTCAGTAGACGTTTGACTGAGTTATTTAGTCAGTTAATGATTAAATCCTTTTATAATCACATTTGGATTATACATATGTACATATTTGCGTTTGTACACTGAGAAAAATATATATGGACGGGTCAAAGAAATAGCTTCCCTATATTGAGCACTATTTTCTTTGTTTTAAGTAAATTTTCCCTAAAACATGTTAAAGGGATTATAAAATAAAGTTGTTTACATCCATTACCATGGCTTCATATATTTGTTTTAAAGAAATTCATACATTAAAATACGGAAAAATTTCTTAAGCGCCACTCCATTCCCAACGGCCTTGTTTTGAATTCTTTAATTTTTATAAATTGAATTCCCATACAAATCACCATGGAAACGAATTTGTTCGAATGTTTTTTTCTAAATTTTTGAGAAAATTTACTCAAATAAAGAAAATTTTGTATGAGAACACCTGTTCTAAGTAAGGAAAAATATGTTTGACCGAGAGGTTTTTTATGAGTGTAGGTATATTTATGTACATACACATGCAATTATAAAAGAAGGCCGACGTTAACTCGATTTATTAATTTTGAGTTATGTAAATACATATATATGTATGTACATATATTACAAACAAATTAGTTCCAAATTGAGGCACTAACCAGCTTCAGCGACGTATTAACTCACATGCAAAAATAAGATGGATTGAAGTGGCTGACACGCTAACGGAACACTTAGACAAGAAACAGTGGTCCATTGTGATACCACAAAGTTATTGTTACTACCCCTCTAGAAAATACCTGGGACACAAATCGATATCTCTAAATACTATCGTCAAAAATCTCTAAATTTATAAAAGGTGCGCCCAACAATATGCCATATCTCGTAAAATTTCTGGAATACCTAACTGGCTGATCAACGCTGACAATATGCTTTAGCTTGACGATATCTATATATATAAAAATGATTTGGTATTTAATTGTAACGCTAAAACTTGAAAACGGCTGAACCAAATCAAATACTTCCTTAGGGGGGTTTGTTTGTTGTTACCCCGCGAAGGTTTAGACGAAAAAATTAAAAAATGTTAGGGGGGCGTGGCACCTCCCATACAACCTTAATTTTTAAAGCTGATTATCTCTAAAACAGTTTAAGGTAGGGAGCTGAAAATTGGTATAGAGGTAGGTGATATCAAAACCCTTCTCAATCAGAAAAGTGGGGGTTATCAGAAAAGGGGGCGTGGCACCTCCCATACAACCTTAATTTTTAAACCTGATTATCTCTAAAACAGTTTAAGGTAGGGAGCTGAAAATTGGTATAGAGGTAGGTAATATCAAAACCCTTCTCACTCAGAAAAGTGGGGGTTATCTGAAAAAGGGGCGTGGCACCTCCCATACAGCCTTAATTTTGAAAGCTGATTATCTCTAAAACAGTTCAAGGTAGGGAGCTGAAAATTGGTATATAGATAAATGATATCAAAACCATTCCTACGCAAATAAGTGGGGGTTATCGGAAAAAGAGGCGTGGCACCTCCCATACAAACTTAATTTTTCATGCTGAATATCTCTAAAATTGTTTACGCTAGGGGCTTGGAAATTGGTGTGGAGATAAACGATAACAATTCCATATTAACGCAAAATAATAGGAGTTATACGAAAAGGGGGCGTGGCTCCTCCCAACAACGCTTAATTTTTTTAGCTGAATATCTTTAAAAGGATTTAAGTCAGGGACCTAGAAATTGGTACAGAGCTATATGATATCAAAACAATTTTTGCACATAAAAGTGTAGGTTATCGGAAAAGGGGCCGTGTCACCTCCCATACAAACTTAATTTTTCAAGCTGAATATCTATAAAAGCGTTTAAGGTTGGGACCTGAAAATTGATCAGGAGATTAACGATATCAATAGCATGCTTATGAAAAAAACAATAGTTTTGGGAAAAGGGGGCGGGGCACCTCCCATGCGTTCTTAATTTTTAAGGCTAAATATCCCTAAAAGCGTTCATGGCATGTACATAGAAATCACTATGCAGATATACGACATCAATACCATGTTCACCCAAAAAAAGAAAAGATTTAGCGAAAAATGGGGCATTGCACCTCCCATACGTACTAAACTTTTGAGGCTGATATATCTAAAAGGGTTGGAGGAAGGGCCTGAAAACCATCATATATCAATCCTCTTACTTACTTAGTGCAAATAGCCAATACTCAGTGAAAATAAATATCCGGAACAGAAAACTAAAAATTTTTGTATCGTGCAGCCTTAAACTGAATACTAAAATTATATATTTTTGAAGTTGTATACACAATGAAGTAGTGAAAAATCGTTAATTTTCTATTAAAAACCATACCGGCGTAATAACAATTTTTGAAATGAAATTAATAAAAAAATCTATTTTGGGCAGAACGAAGTTTGCCGGGTCAGCTAGTAAATAAATAAAAGAGGTAGGTAGGTACATACGGTTAGACGCGTTTGGTATGAATTTATCGATGGAGATTCGTGATTTCTGGGATGACACACTGCCTCCAAACTAAGCCTTTAGACTCAAGCCATCTTCTTCTTCTTCCTAATTGGCGTATACCCGTCTACGCGATTCTGACCGAGTCCAATGAAGCGCGCCAGTTATTTCTGTTTCGTACTGCATGGCGGCAATTGGAAATACCAAGGGAACCAGCTTCGCTGTCCATCTGATCTTCCCAACTCAATGAAGGTCTCCCTTTTCTTCTGCCTTAAGAGGGCTTCGATAGAAATACTTTCTGGGCCGGGGCATTTTCATCAATTCTCACGACATGAACTGCTCAACGTAGCTGCTTGGTTTTAATTCGCTGAACAATGTGGATGTCAGTGTAAAGCCCGTACAGCTCATCATTCAAACTCCGTGGATAATCGCCTTCGCGAACGCGCAAGGCTCCATACGATTCCCGAAGAACTTTTCTCTTAAGTACTCATCTCATCTGATTTTGACATTGTCCAGGCTTCTATGCCGTACACTCAGAGAAAAAATGCATTGTAAAATCAAGTACGATCATACTTAATCTTACAATGCTAAATTTTTATTAAAACAATCTTGTTTTAACTATGAACAACTTAGAATTAAAATTGGCAATTTTGATTTAAAAACTCATTTTTAATTCAAGATTGTAGCCATCTTAAATTAAGGTTGAGCTATTTTGATTCAAAATTGCGATATCTTAGATCAAGTAGAACGTGCTTGTTTTAAAATTGCCATGCTTAAACGCGCTGTGTTTTGGATATTCTGTGCAATTTTCATTCACTAAAAAGCAAGCAAACCCTACGGAGTGAAATATTTTGATTATTTAATATTTTCATATCAAAATGATAGAAATACAATATATTGTGTACACAAGTGAATTAGTGGAAATGGACCCCGAAATTTTGGTAGCTGAATTCCGTGAAAAATTGTTTACTTGGAGGAAAACGGAGGTGGGTATTGATGATATGGATCATTAAGTATTACCCTAAAGATATTTTCTTTTTTTCTCAGTAACTATGGAATTGACGATGAAACTATGTCTTTGTCCGGTAAGGTAACCGAGTGGCTTACGCATAATTAATCTTTTTCATAAAAGAAAAGTGTTATAAATGTGTGTACACATGTAAATATTTAAAAGTTTATCAAATAAATTCGCAAGTTCATATGCAAGTAATAATAAGGATTTTTTTGGGTAGGTTTCGTGGTGAAAAATAAATTGGTTGTGGGGAATATGAAAAAGAAAATGGTTCAATGTTAAATTAAGAACATTCTACCTTAAATTAAGATTGGACGTTTTTATTTTAAGATTGCACGATTTTATTTTAAGATTGAACGATTTTATTTTAAGATTGCATACTTTTAAAATAAATACGAATCAATGTAAAATGAAGCATGAACCACGTTAAATTAAAAATGTTAAATGTTATAATTCCATTATAAAATCAACATTGTCCATACTTGGATTAAGAATTTTCCATCTTAACTGGAAATCATGACGGTTTATACTTGATTTAACATTGTTGATGCTTGATTTTAAAATGTTTTTCCCTGAGTGTACTTGAGAACTGGAACGATGATCGTCCTGTAGTGTGATTTTGTTCGTCGAGAGAGTACATTACTTTCCAATTGCCTACTTAGTCCAAAGTAGGACTCATTGGCAAGGGTGATTATTCGTGTTGCCATTATTTTTGGTGTTAATGCTGGTTCCCAAATAGACGAAGTCCTTAACAGTTTCGAATTTGTTGCTGTCAACAGTGACGTGGCTGCCAAGACGTGCTGTTTCTTTGTGTGACCGGAGGTACTTCGTCTTGTCCTCGTTAACCGCCAAACCCATTTTCCTAGCCTCTCTATCCAGCTTGGAGAAGGCAGAACATAAAACGCCAATGACCAATGATGTCAATATCATCGGCGTACGCCAGCAGTTGCGCACTCTTGTGTTACCAAATGCTTCCTGTGCGGTTAAGTTCTGAAGCTCGATCCATCGGAGCAAATAAAAACGATTGATGGAAGAGCGTAACACTTACATATATGAGTTCAGTTTGGTTCACAGGCGAGCACTTAATATCCAACAACTAACCTCAAATTAACGGAATGCAGTAATTAGCTGATAAGTTTTTTTTAACTCGCGTACTAGTGTGAAATTGAAATTTATTTGACCATAATTTAGCTGGTACATCTGAGTTAAAGTTTTTTATCACTGTAAAAAAACCGCTTAATTCGGGTGAGATAAAGCGAATTGCTGTCTTATAGTAATATCTTAAATATAAAAATGGGCAAGACTGCTACCACCATATTAAATGGAAGTACCGACATGCGTACATACATATGTACATACATATGTATGTTCTATAAACTACCATTGTTTTTTGTTTGATTCGAATTACAAATGTCGCCAGAATAACCTGTTCATAAAATGGGCGGTGCCATTTCCGTTTTTCAAGTGATATGCTTTCTCGGCATTTCGTATTGTGTTTGTCATTGGCGGATTGGGGAATTCTCTCCCCCAAAGAACACTTAAAATTATATATGGGCGAATCCGTGTAAAAAAAACAAACGAGGAGAAAATTAAATGCTAAAAATCATGAGGTATTTTTCAACATATGTTATTGATTGTTCAGATTATACATTTTTGTGTAACAAAACTTCATTTAAACAGCTAAGAACATGAAACTTTGTAGTATTTGGACTTAAGTTGATCTGGTGAAAATTGTCAAGATCGGACCACTAAACAAATAGCTGCCAAACAACCGATTGTTCAGACATAAGCTTTTTGGGGTATATAAAATAAAAATCAGACTGTGTTCACTATTCTTGTGTAAAAAAAAATAAAAATTATACATAATCATTATGCTTTGAGGGCAAAAATAAAAATCAAGAAATAATACATAGATATGCTTCAGTAAAAAATTAATATTATAGCGTAATACTTATTCTCGATCAAAAATATTCAAATAATACTTCAAAAGTAATAATTATTTTCAATCAGAAAAATATAGATCGAAGAATAGTGATTACATGCTGATTTAAATTTGGGCAATTCACAAGCTGTTGTAAAGTATTGTAATGTTGTATACTGGTAAAGGTTTACAATAGGTGTATCAGTAGGGTTGATTTTTCTCATACAAATTTCAATACAACCAATACAACTGGGCAGCCTATGTTTATTGAGTGTGCTATTTGATTTGTTTTTTATTCTGACAGTTTGTTAAAAAAAACAATTTAAACAAAAATATGGAAGCGGTGAGGCGAAAAAAAAAAACAAATTACTTGCATCGTGTGTATCATATATCAATTAGGACTTGAATCCGCCGCTAACAAATCTAATAACTGTTTTTCGCTTTCGCCTGGCATTTTTTTATTAAAATTTTTGTAAACAACAAACTGTAAACAATAACGAAATACAACAAAACACATACGAGAGTATGTTCACAGGTACTGCGTTCGTATGCACATTTTCCTTTACAACATACAACTTTACAATAGCCAGTGAATTGCCCAATTATTTCGTTTATAATGATTACAGCCCCTGAAAATTACAAAAAAGAAATGATCATGAAAAAGACTGAAAAATTACCCAAAAGAGATTCGAAAGAGACTCGAAATATTTGGGCAATTCACAAGCTGTTGTAAAGTATTGTAATGTTGTATACTGGTAAAGGTTTACAATAGGTGTATCAGTAGGGTTGATTTTTCTCATACAAATTTAAATACAACCAATACAACTGGGCAGCCTATGTTTATTGAGTGTGCTATTTGATTTAAGTTTTTTATTCTGACAGTTTGTTAAAAAAAAAATATAAACAAAAATATGGAAGCGGTGAGACGAAAAAAAAAATAAATTACTTGCATCGTGTGTATCATATATCAATTAGGACTTGAATCCGCCGCTAACAAATCTAATAACTGTTTTTCGCTTTCGCCTGGCATTTTTTTTATTCAAATTTTTGTAAACAACAAACTGTAAACAATAACGAAATACAACAAAACACATACGAGAGTCTGTTCACAGGTACTGCGTTCTTATGCACATTTTCCTTTACAACATACAACTTTACAATAGCCAGTGAATTGCCCAATTATCAGAAAAATGATTGAAAAATTACAAAAAGATTTAAAAACGATCAGAAAATGAATAAAAAGTTATCAAAAAAGATTCAAAACACGATTGAAAAATTATACAAAATATAATCGAAAGGGACTCGAAAATGATTAAAATATGATTGAAATAAGGCTCGAAAACGACTCCCCAAGAGGAGTCGCAAGCAGGGTACCATTTTCTACCGACAAACGACCTATTATGATCAGAAAATTAGAACATTATGATTGTCGAAAATGACTGGGATATGACAAACAATTTCATAAAATGCTGTGGGTTGAAGGCGTACGAACGTCACGTTCGCCCATATGTATGTATGTATATTAGGATGGGTAAATTTTTATGAGGTAAATTTTTATGAGGAAGTCATAGAAAGTTAAAACAACACAATAGCTCTTTCTTTGCTACTCTTGTGCTTTTGCGCTGCTATCGTGTTGAAATTTTTTTTCGTGGGGAAATTATTCTTGTTCTTCATATGTGTATGCAATGCAGTGATTTAATTAAATAATATGAATTTTAGACATGCGTTACATTACCAGAACACACACTCCATAAAAAATGAGGAAAAATACCTAGTGTCATATGTATGTAAGTATGCATGTATATGAGAAATTAATTATAATTATGAATGATTTGTCATAATTTATACAAGAATTTGTCTAGTCCATTAATAAAATATACATATAAAAAATGAAAATATATGTATGTATGTATGTATGTTTAAAGCATTTAAAAACGTGTATATAAGTAGTTATCTACATAAATATAAAAGACTAATAACAAAATAACAATAGGAAATAAGTTTAAACAACAGCAAATGTAATGTTAATCATAATAAAAAATATCAAATGTAAAAACAATAATGTGTTAATAGCAAAAATAGATGTGGCTACAATTGTAAATACATATATAACTTCGCCTCGAAAATAAATTTCCCCCCACTTGATTTGCTCAGAAAAAATTTTAAGATACATAAATGATAAAAAAATTTAAATTTTCTGTTATAGAATTTTTTTACATTCATTTCAGTTCAACGTAAACAAAAACGATTTGATTTGATAGCTAAAATAACAAAATTACTGAAATTTTTGTCACAAGGCTGCATAACGATATCAACAAAGAAATTTTGTTTTTTTTTTTGTTATCAAAAAAAATATCAAAATTATTTCGTTCGCTGTTAATAGTTTTCAGCTAATTTTCCACCTACCCAAGTCAATATTATTTCATTTTGTTGGTTATCAAAAAAATTTTTTTTTTTAATTTCGTTTCGTTGATCAAAAACAAGATATAAAACCAAATTTTTTTCGTGCTTATGTTAGAAACTAATCATATGTATTTCAGAAATTTTCCATACATTTCTCTTCGAAAATTTCTTAAATACTTTTTAATTTTTTTAAATATACTTGGAATCTTGTGAAATACTGCTGTAAATGGTGAATTTTTTTTTAAAGAAATTCTTTTCGATTTTTTTCCAATATTTTTTTTTGTTGATAACGAAATGAAATTGTTTTAGATTTTTTTTGATAACCATCAAAACAGTATTTTTTTTAGGTATGTTAGTGTCTAGCACGAAATTATTATTTTTAATTTTAATTTTTATACTTTGGAATAAGCGGAAAAATCCAATTAGCTCATACAGCGATGGTAGATGTGATAGCTATTTCGAAGAAAAACCACTTTCTTCATCATCAGACATCTTCTCGGGAGCACACCAGGCTTTGAACCTACGCTCCAACCATCAGTAGTCGAATATTAGCGAAACGCTAAGCACTGCGGCTACCGATGGTCCTGCTGTCTAATGTTAAATTATAAAATTGTGCTGTTGTACATACAACTACTGTACACAGCGCCCGCTGTCCGTCTGCTGCCAACCAGTATTCAACACTTGCATAGCAGATGTACGAAAATCGTACACTAAGTGAGGTTAGATTGAATAGAGTAATGGCATATATAAGTGAAAAATCCAACAGCTCAGCAGGACCATCGGTAGCCGCAGTGCTTAGCGTTTCGCTAATATTCGACTACTGATGGTTGGAGCGTAGGTTCAAAGCCTGGTGTGCTCCCGAGAAGATGTCTGATGATGAAGAAAGTGGTTTTTCTTCGAAATAGCTATCACATCTACCATCGCTGTATGAGCTAATTGGATTTTTCCGCTTATTCCAAATGTATTTTTTTTGTTAAGCATTTAACGTTATAATTTTTCAAAGTTGAATTGAAAACAAGAATTTTATTTTCGGTTATTGATAAAATTAACGGTAAAATGTCACAATTACATCATAGATAATAAGTATTCTAACGATAAAATATTAACAGTTGTACAAAAAAATTAAATTTAAATAATATGATAAAATATTCAGAATCATGTTGCATGAATAGTTCCAATTACATTAAGAATCTGTTATAGCCATACTTTTAGCACTTTGATAATGATTTTAATTGTATGAATTGTATGTATGTATTATGTTTTTTTCTAAAAAAAAGCGTAAGTTTAGTGTGATAAAAGAAATAAAAATGCACAAATAATTTGTGTACAATCTAAAACTATTGTATTTTTATTTTGCATAAATAACGTCATCGCGTCGGCTCTATTACAAAGTTTGCATTCCATCAAGCCTTCTTGCTAATGACTCTTACTTTCTTACCTACAGACATACATATTTACATATCATAAATATAGGGTTGCCAGATACCTTTCCCGAAAAAATCAGTACACTGCCTACCAAAAAAAAAAAAAACAATATATGCGGAGAAAATCGTCTTTATTACTGGCATTTTATTTTGGTTTCCGTATCGTTAACTGTCAATCATCTTTCTATGACTTTTAGCGTTCGCGTTGCTTCCTCCTTTCTAAGTGTTTCATGGTTATGCCGTGGTTATGCTGACGACCAAAACACCGATGAAATTCGGATACATTTTCGTCATCGGTGGGAGATGTTTACGCTTAAATCGATGATTAGAGCGCACATACACAACATAACACATTATTACCCCGAAACCTCGGCGTGATGGGTGCTTGTTTCACCCAGCAAATTTGATCGATGTGAGAGTCCGAAAATTCGCTCACTCGTCGGAATGCACAACAACAATTACACGTTGCTCGTCGAGTATTGTCGTAAGCATAACCATGGCATTACAAACGTCAAATGAAAACAGCTGGAAAATTAAAAACAGAGCAGGGTGATAAAAATCAATTTTTTTAGTGTCGGCTAAAAATCAGTACAAAATCCAAAAAATCAGTATTTCTTAAGGTTTTTAAAACCATCAGTACAGAACACGATAAATCAGTATTGTACTGATCAAATCAGTACGTCTGGCAACCCTACATAAATATGACGTAAGTAGTGTTTTGTAACTTTGCTCCCATCCACGGGAGTAGCACGAACAAGGGGACACAAGGTGTAAAAAATAATACTAAATATGTACCGGTTTTTGCAGCCAAATTCTGCATTTGTTATATTTACTAGAAACATTGGATCGAGATTTTTCGGTGGTTAGCAATTCAACTATGCAAGTCATACACCTACGAAGAAAAAAACTACCGGAGCCTGAAATTCGTATTTAAAATAAGACAAATTCGTGGGCCAGCGATGTTTCTGCAATAAAGCAATCCTTATATTTCAGCGCTGATGTTTCGAAACTGCCATATACCTGTAGGAAGTTTCCTTCCACTTTTTAGATGAAGTAAATACCGCCGAGTTTTACAACCCTGGAAGGCTTTCAATATGATGGAAATATTACTGCAATGGCGGCACGGCAAAACGTAAATATGTGTGTATGTACTTTAGGCCGGCCCTTATTTTATCCAATATTTTCCGATTTTAAACCGCCGGGCTTAGAAAGTTCCCTTTTTATCTAAATGCTTAATATATAAAATTTGGTGAAGATCAGATAAGATTTAATGGCCGCGCACAGCCAGTTTTTATTTAAAAAAACGCTAACTTTAGGCGTAATGCCGATGCCAGTTAAACCATTTTTTTTTTCACATTACGCAATGGGTTAAAGTATAAAAGTTGGGAAAAATCATCTAGTTTCTGAATATCATAAGCAAAATTGCCAAAATTAACGAGAACAACCGAAAAAAATAACAAATACCAAATATACCTCTCCATACAAAAACGGGTTAACGTATCATATATTATTAAGAAATTGCAGTAGGCAAAATTTCACATTATAATATAATATATAATTGATTAAAGTAGAATAACCTAGTAACGCCTACGTGGATTTTAAAAAGTTATATGTTGTTGAAACCATAATTAACAGGAGATTGTTTCGAAATAGCTTTTTTATACACTAGTTAAAAAATTATTTCAGAAAACTGTTATTAAAAATGAGAAAAATTAAAAAAAAAAAATTTAAATTTCCGATATTATTTTTACAGTTTCTCTGTCATATAAGAAGATACATTAACAATTCGTATACTGTTAAAAGCGACAAAATGTCGTCTTTTCACAGACATTGAACCCGTGTTGAAAGTTATGGGGAAACATATGCCTTAACCTATGGAAAAGGGGTTTTTTACCCCTTTTTGAGGGTGTATGGGTAATTTTGAGTATGCAGTTTTTGTATACTTAGTAAGGCCTACAACAATATGTAAACCTCGCAAAAGGTGCTCAAAAAAATTTTTGTTTGTCACGCAGTGTAATTATTGCTTATCTGTAGTAACTACGGTACTATAAACTTATGTATTTCTCCCGTAACTTTTGTAATTTCCATCTGATTTTAATATTTGATAGCGTTTTAGATATGGAATTTCAATGGAAATAGTAATAAACTAATTGGAAACATAGAATTGTATTTGATTAAGAGTAAAGCAAGCTATTAAATAACTATATTTTATGTACTTTTATTTACAATTCACCGGATGTGCGCGTCCACTAAATCTTATCCGATTTTCACAAAATTTTATATTCTAAGTATTTAGGTAAAAAGGAAATTTTCTAAGTCCGGCGGTTCAAAATTTATATTTAAGGGCCGGTCTAATGTACATATGTTCAAAGCACAAGCCGACCCAAAGCCGTAGGCCCATTAACTGCTCACTTAAAAATTGTAATGTAATTAAGAGTTATAAAATACCCACCAGCAGCAGCGACCATAAATTAAATAAATACTCTCGCATTTGTAAAGCTTAAATACCATTTTTAATTGCGTTTTTTGAATTGTTTACAAAATACAAATAAATTAAAAAGCATAAAAAGTATTTTCATTTAAAAACATGCGTATATGTAGGTATTTAGCAGATAAAAGATTTTTTTTTATATAAATATATTTGAATTACATGTAAATACATTTTATGGAAAATTCTTATAATAAAATCGCAGACATTTTTGTGCATGTTTTAAGGACGACATTAAATTAAAACAATAATAATAATATACATAATTACTTAATTCTATGAGGAATATTCTTCGATTTTTTAAGTACAAAACCTACTAAAAAATATTTAAAAAAAATTACTAAATGTTTTATAAAAAACAAACAAACAAAAAATGCTTAGCTATTTTTCCTTGCTTTGTATTACACAGCTTATAACATTTTTTAGGTACAACAACTTCTTTGGTTTAAGACCATGGTATAAAAAATACAGGTATGTGCATTGTCATTTTGACGCTGTCTTTTTGATTAAAAAGCAGATTTTTGAAGTTTAATCTTATGTCAGTTTTGGAGTATAGCGATGCCAGACTTTTATTTTTTGAATGCGTAGAATTTTGTTTGAAAGTTTGGGTATTTCAGGAATCAAAGGACAGAAAGAGAAAGGGCACTAGTGAGCAGATTTATGGAACTTCCGGTAGCTCCTCTTCGCTCACTCCACAAATCTTCATCCACTCTCCGCAAATAAAGGGTATCGTCGGAAATTGGAAAAATTTTATATCACCGTCTTTGAGCCATATTTGGTATTATTGCACCGCGGAAATAAGCAACTCATATTGTTAAAATCTAGGGTACATATTTTTTTGTAATTGGATTGGACATATGTACATACATACACAGGCGCGGATCCAGGATTTCGGCAAGGGGGGGGTTTTGAAAAATTTTTTTTTGGAAGATGTTTTCTAAGGGCAGACGCTGGTGAAAATATGGACTAATACCACCTACTATTATTATTCTATATACTAGTTGCACCATTTCCCGCACCTTAAAAACACCAAACTCAAAACCCTCCAAATTAACAATATGTATGTCATCACATAAAGTGCAGGAGATTTCAATTGAAGTTCTAAATAACATGTATAACGTACTTGTATTTAATAAATTCATAAATTAAAAAGCCGGCATATGCGGGTGTTACGCCTTCAGATGGATCTGAAGCTACTTTATTATAAACTTGACCACTGCGCGACACCTAGTGAAGGGTAGCAGTTATTATATGATATAATTTGAAGCGAGAGGTCGCTACTGCGTGTTCTAAATTTTCAAACGTGCAACCAAAGAACGTATATTGTATAAGAAGGGAAAATTCGGTATTTTGGACGAGTGAGGTGGAAATCGTTTAGTCAAAAAAAGATGATGACTTCGCGAGTTGCCTCCCATCATTCTTCAAGCTCGAATTCGTTTGTTTTTCGCGGCGAAAAATAAATTAATTTTGACATTTCTTTTGCTTGACGTTTAGTTATTATTTCTATTCATACTCTACCGCCACTGAAAAGATGCAAAGATGGTTGAAAATGAGCCGGGCTGCAAATTTTAGAATTTTATAAAAACCTTGATCTGATGAAAAGCTCTGTTGCCACTTTTTTATCCTTTGTTGAAACTTACTCGATACTTAAAACCACAAATCAATTTACTAAATATTGTGAACACCTTGTAATATGTAGATAGCTTAAACTTTGATTTATTTACCTAAGTATGGCATCATTTAATTTACTAAAAGATACATACATATTAATTTCGATAAAAACGTAGATTTGAACGAAGCGGTACTTTGCAAATTCAAAGCACTTCTTTCACCTCCATTTTGAGAAGAAAATTCGATGAAATCACACGAACAAGTAAGATTTCTTAATATCTTTCAATATACAAATTTATTGAATTTATTATACATAACTATTCTTAGATATTAAAACTTTGCGTATGGATTCAATAAACGCTTGTTAAAATATTAGCTGTGTTTTCGTCGAAAATGAGTTGCAGCAATTTCAATTTTATGAATGAATCGCTTGTATTATTTTAACTTCGTACTCGCTTTAATTCTTGTTTTTGGTGGTTGATTGGATTGTATAGTACGCGCTTATTGTATTAGATTTAATTCCTCTAAATTTCGGGTATTTTCTATTTAACTATAAGTTGTAATTGCATGTTATTATTGCCTACAAGGACAACTATTTTAATGAACTGATTCAATTGTACCTGTTTTACCTTGTGGATATGTGCATATAAAATATAATCTGAAAATAAATGTCGAGTTTTGCCTTTGGACAGCTAAACCCATCCAACCATTGCTTTTGGAATGATAGAGTTTTCCTTGATCAGTTTGGGAAATTTGGGCGCAGAATCTATAAAGGCATTAATTTGAGATCTATGATAAACCACAAGGGGGGGTTTGAACCCCCAAAACCCCCCCCCGTGGATCCGCCACTGTACATACATATATAGACTGAAATGCTCACTTGGTATGGTGGTGTACATACATATCGTCGTCTAAAGTGCAAAACCGCGTGACATTTTTGCCAAAAATGAGATTTCATCAAATATACATTCGTGGCGTCCGTCCCTATCCATTCATGCAACAATTTTGAGATTCACACAACGCAATTCCAAATAATGACACAGTTTCAAAACCGCTTTTTTTAAGGAAATTTTTCGAACCAATACCGCGAATAATAGGTGTTATTGCTTTATAACTATACTGTAATGTACTAAAGTTGATTATACTTTTATAAACACGAAATGGATTATAACTTTGCCTTATTGAAGAAAAGTTTTTACGTACGCCTGCAAAACCGCCTATACGTCACTATTGAACAAAATAAAAGACGCAAAACCGCTTATAAATACATAAGTAAGCCAATAACTGCACATTTAACTGTTTTTCGCCAAAATGATATTTGGATTAAGAATATAATCCAAAAATTTACCTTGGTTTGGATGTGGTTTTGCAAAATTCCGAACCGTTTTGAATTAAAACGAGTTTTACTGTCTCCTGTAAAATTTGGGTGGTAGCGGATATGCGGTATTGCACTTTATGCGACGATATGGAGTGATAATAGATCAATCTCCAAAACCTCCCCAAACTATATACCAGAGTGATCACAAAGCCTAAATTAAAAGTGATCGTAACTACTAAACTAAATTAAAAACTCACCGAGAATACCGGAAAGGGTTTACTTTGTAGTACGGCCAAACTGATATTCCGTGAAGTAAAAATCCGAAATGAATCTTTTATGAATCACTGATGAAATTCATCTATGACTGAGGAGGCATCAGTGAGTACTTTCAAATAAAGACTGCTGAATTTTTCATATAAATGGTTTGCTTTTTTCAAAAAAAAAAAAAAAAATAATAATAATAAAAATTGTACTCAGAAGAATCATCAATGATCATTCAGCAGTGAAACAAATTTACTGCAGGATGTGTAATTTTTTCAAATTGAAAAAATTTCTTTCAATTCAAATTGAAAAAAATCGTTACTATGAATACCATGGTTACAATTTATTTTTAAAACAAAGCAGTGAAAAATGCCATTAATGGAGGATTTTTATCATTGAGTATGGCAGCACGAAATGTCATAATCTGCTTAATTGTCAGGTGGTTAATATGGCGACGAAAACTTGACGTTTGTTTTACCTGGTATACTTATACCATGGTTTAAGACAAGGCTGCTCAACAAAATAAACAAAAAAAAAACTGTTTCAATAAACATATAAAAAAAATATCAAAAATTTATATTGCTTTGGTGCTTATCAAAACCAAAGTATTTCCGATTCCAAAATTATCAGTAAAATTGTATCACAATTAATTTTGCTAATTTAATATCAAAATAAAATAACAAAAAGGATTTCGTTTTGTTTATGTTTGTTTGTTTGTTGCTAAGATATACATACATATGTATGTACATATGTATGTATGAATTAGAGATGAGAGAAACTGCGATTTTTCGATATCTGTGATTTCGGTGATTGCTATTTTTAAATCACTGCGATTTTAAACTCCTATTGCGATTGCATAGACTGCTATAAAATCATCAGTTACCGGTAGAGATTAATTTTGCGTTTTCTGAGCGATATAACCTGTCTTCATTTTATGTTAACAAAATGATAGCAATAACAACGTATTCCGCAGTAATTTCGCTGTTTGTAAACATTTTTCAAAGCTAAATTGTAAATTCAATAATTATTTTTTTTTTATATTTCTATATACGTATGTGGTCTGCTCAAAAGTATAAACAAAAAGAAATTTATAATGCTTTTGCGATTGCGATTCACATAGGTGAACTGCTTACTTGGTACATCGATAGCAGTTCCCAATAAGTAGTGAACTGCTATTTTGAAAAAGTGATCGCAATTGCGATTTGCGATTTTTTATTCACAGTGAAAAAATCACCGTTTGCGATATATCGCTCATCACTAGTATGAATACATATTTATATGATAGGTTTTCAGTTTTTTTTTTTATAGGCACAGGAAACAAAATTATTTTGGTAATCAATTTTTTGTTTGCAGCTGAAACAATATTTTTAAACAAATTTTGTTTCGGCAATTATCGAAACGAAAAAAATTTTGATAATTTTTTTGATTTTTGTTGAAGCAGTCTGAATTTTTTTAAATTTTTTATGCTTTTAAAATGAAAAGTTTCAACATAAACAAAATTATTTTTTGTTTATCGTTAAAAATATCAATAAATTTCAGCCCTGGTTTAAGACTATGTGACCTACATATGTGCTAAATTGTTCACTTTTTAATAAATTTTTTTTACGAAGCTACCTAATTTTGAGTAAATCTCTTTTTTGTGTGTGTTTTAAGGCAGGAAGGGAAGCTACTCCGTTGTAGTTATTATGCAATCTCAATTTATGAAGAAAAAAATATATAATTAATAAAATATAACGTGATTTGTTTATACAAAATATTAAGAATATTGCAATTGATATTTGTAAATAATTATAAAACAAACTATTTTTGGCGAACTTGCGAAGAATAAGGTTCTTTATTTTTTAATGAAATTTGTAAACTTAGATTAAATTTGAGATTATTCGATTTTTTCGACATTCATTCAATAGCTAACACACTTATTACTTTATATGCTTTAAAATGAGGCAGTGCAATGATTCGCTAATTAAAATGAGCATTTGATATTAGTCTTAAGATTGCAGCGCAGCGGTACGCGCATTTTTTTAATACAAAATAAATTATTAACTAAATAACCATTAGGTATTTAACGGTTTAGAACCTGAATGACTCAAGATTTAAAATTTGTTTTCCTACGAGTATTGGTTTACAAAATATGTTTTATGAAAAAAAAAAAATGGTTTTCTTATAGAAATATTTCTTAAATTATATTTTCCGAAAAATAATCACAAAATTATAAAATGCGTATTAAAGCTAAGCTAGAAAAAATGTCGTTTTTGCACACTAGAATAAAGACAGTGACAGGCGGCAAGGCTAACTCCACTCAACTTCATGCTTCAATCTATAAAATTTGACATTTGGTCAATTCCATTGTGACGGGTGTGACCATGATACTCATAATTTTCGCTATAATTTTGAAATGGAAAGCTTGCATTTCAAAAAAAGGCCGTTATTCCCAGCAATGGGAAAGTTAAAAACGGTGGATAGCAGGTATATACTTGAAGGACACCATTTCCGACCAGAGTGGCCATTAGAAAGCTGGGACGGGTGTGACCATATATATTTGAGCTTTCAAAAAATCCCACTTTGCATATAAATTTTGTAAAACTTTTCACAGAACGCATATAAAAAATTTAGTCCAGCACGTTGTTCAAAGTCTTTTTGATTGTATAGCATACTTACTATTTTGAAATTCACGTTTTTCTTGCGAAAACCCTGTTTAAAAAATTGGACGGGTGTGACCTCTCTATGTGACGGGTGTGACCCAGTACCAAAATTCAAAATTTTTGATGAACTAAAAGTTTTTATTGACTTCATTTATAACTCGTAATATGAAAAAAAAGTAACATAACATTGTTTTCTCGCTATCATAAAACTCACATTATTCCAAAGGTGTATGTTTTAGGAAAATTTGTTTAAATTCAGATAAATATGAATCGCAAGCATACACAGAGGCCGCATCTGCTCTTTTAAAGTTGTGCATTTTTTGAATATTCGCGCACAACATCGTCTTTTGATGCGTAAAAAACGTCGATCTTATTAAGTTTCTTTGTTTCAACTAGATATTGGAAACAGTCAACGGGTGTTTTCATAAAATATTCTCTAGCCTTAATGCCCGTACTTAAGGTTCTTTTTACAGCTGCAGCTATTCCATCTACAGCGCCTTTACCATGGCCTGTAGCGAAAAAATTCCAAGTCATTTCTAATCCAAAATCCTCAGGAGCATGGCAAATGTTCAAAATATTGTATCGATTTTTAAACTGAGATGCGCAGTTTTATCTGTTATCATTTTTTTAGCATCCCTCCTTCTTTTATCTATTACTTTCTCTTTAGCTAGATGCAATTCATATTTTTCTTTGTTTTCTTTAAGCTTCTTCCTCTGTTCGCGCTTTCTGTTTTTCGAATCTATTAAAAAATATATGTATACTTCGCGTTGGTGTGACGGGTGTGACCAAATATTTTTTAGAACTGAATACTAAATTACTGCGATAAATTTTAAGAAAATGTCACTAAGTATTTATCGCGACTACTTTGTTATTATTGGAGAGTGTCAGGTGGTTAAAATGTAAAGTACCAATATAACTAAACTTTTTCAATTTTTTCTGTGACGGGTGTGACCGAAAATTTTAGTATATTAAACACGCCATAAAATTGTTACTATAAAACGTATAATATCGAAACTTCACAGAAATGTAAAACAATGACCTAGTCTCTTCAGAGGTAACGGTTTTTATTAATATTGAGAATGGAAGAGTATAAAAATGTTAAATAAAGAGACACCTTGCAGAGAATGTGAACTGAATATTCAGTATAGACAAAGTTCAAAGTGTTGCCAAACTTATAAAAATTTACGTGAATCCATTTTTTTTTATTCACCCATAAAAAGCATCCTCTTGTGCATATTAACAAATTAAATTTAATTAAAAATAACTGATTTCTAATTTTGCTGGATAGGGCCGTTTTAAGTGGAATTGACCATTTACAGATGACAACATTGCTAATTAACAGAACAACTGATGTAATTAGTTAAACTTTTTTGTATCAATGCGTAAGCATAAATAGGAGATAAGAGACTTGTCATTTTACATATGGGAATTCTTTCCATTGGTGTTTATTTGTTTATTCTCTCGTTTATTTTCTTCCCAAAAACAGATTTTTTCTCAGCAGTGTTGCCATAGAAAGTTTTCATAATTTGCCGAAGGTTTCGCAACAAACTCAATCGATCATATAAATTACCTCCAGTTAAATCTTAAGCTAATTTTGGGTTAACTAGCTTATTTTGATTAGCGTTGCCCTCTGTCAAATTTAAAAATACACTAAGGAACTGTAGTTAGCAGAAATCACTTAACATTCGATAACTCTAAAATATTGCCAGTTCATTGGACTGCTATTTTGATTGTATTCGTTTTTAGTTTCTTTGTTTAAAGCTTAATTTATGGTATATTTTAAAATTCTATATATTTACGGTATATTAAAATTTCATTTCATCAAACAGATGATTTACTGCATCTAAAAATGACACTTGTATTGCTATTAAGTATAGTTAATGATTGACTTTATAATAAATATGTATGCACATACATACATATGTATGTAAGCTTAAAATTTTAATATTCATTTATTAGATACTGCATAATTTTCAAAAATATGTAAGTATGTATTTAGACAAAAATGGAAACAGCATTCGTTATTATTCAAGCCACCAACGTTTACCTTAATTTTTAGCTATTAATTATAAAATATAGAGGCATTCGATTTCTAATAAAAAATTCGTTTTATTTTTTTATGTTTTTGTTTTGCATTTAACTTTTTAAGGCAGTCAAATTTTTTTCGTTGCTTCTGTAATATCCATCGCATCGATTCAGTTCTCTAGCTAACGAACCCGTAAGCACCATAGCGGGCAGAGTTTTCAGAAAGCCATGCAAACCGGAAGGTATGGGCGGCGTTTGAGGTACATTTAGTCCAAATCTGTTGTACAGGTACGGCATATTTCCGTACATATTCGTATAGTGCGCTAGCACCGCCTCCAAATCCGATTCCTGCGCTTGCGATAAGAAATTGTCGAATACACTTTTTGGTATCATGCCATAATGATCATAAGCATCCACATACGTGTCAGTTTGGCGATTATATTGCTCGAGAAAGTCGCCCAAGAGCTTCGACACCATAGCCGAGCGTGCCTTGCTATTAACACGAAAATTTTGCGTATCACGAAACACTGGCGTTTTGAATGCACCACCAACTCGATTCAAAAATTTCAAAATTATCTTCTCATGAAAATCGCGCGGTTCCTGTGTGAGACGTTGCAAAACGGTCTCTAAGTATAGTGAGAAAGTTTGTCTGGCTTGCAGTTGTGTTAATTCTGAACCGTTATCAATTAATTTCATGATTTGTTTGCGCAAACGCTTCCCCTCTTCAACACATTTCAACTTGAGGTTCGTCTCATTGTATAAAATTAAAGTACCGACTGGCAATGCGCGCTCATATTGCCACATTCTTTCTAAAAGTGAATTTGCTTTGATTTGGCCATTTTTCTGCCCATATAAGCTATTGAATAGAACTTGATTGTAATTATGTGTTAAAGTTGCTGACGGTGAAAATTGCCCTTGTATTGTGGGTGTTGATATTGGGATGCCAGTGGAGCTATGCAGAAAACTACCATAACGTTGCATGCTATCCACTGTGGGAAAAATTCGCACAAAACCACCGCGACGCGCATTTTGTAGTCGAGCATTTTTCACAATACGTTTCTCTTCAAGCGATAGTGATTGCTGTGCTGAACTATTAGCGCCCGCGCCGGCAGTACGTCGCGAGCCTTTGCCATTTTCGCACAACGAAATATCTGCCGAGGCCATGCGCCGAGCGCAATTTATATTACGAAATCGAGTCCAGGTGCTGTCGTACTGTGCGCGCATATCCAACGTGTAGGCTGGAATACCAATGCACGTAAGCAGGTCAGTAATTAAACATGCTTTCACCTTCGAATCCAATGGACTATCAATGCCCATAGATGGCGATAAATTAACCTCCAAAAGCCAAGGTTTAAGATTATCATCGATTAATATATCAAATCCGTAGAGTTCAAAGCAATTACTGCCGCTGGAAACAAACATCCGACACGCAGATATAATCGATTGCGCACAAGCGAAAATAGATTTGATGATCAAATCTTCAATACTCGCCATAAGCTGGAGCGTGTTGCAGCCTTGCGACTTGAGGTGACGCAGCAGCGCGGAAAGTGTCCACTTGTGACCAACATCCTCTACGTCACTGTCTCGTGATTTTATGTAATCAGAATGGTATTTGTTTATGCTATAGTTGCAGAGATGCATGCAGGGGTTCCAGAGATTTTCAAGTTCTCGATCATATTTGACTGTTGCCAATCTAACCAAACCTTCCTCATAGATATAAATGATTAAGGGATCAAAAGATGTTACAAGCACGTAAATACGCAAATCACACTTATGGCCATCGATGCATAACGGATCCAAAACATATTTGCATACCAAAACTTGCTCATCTGGTGGAATTTGATTTGGCTGTGAAAGAGTTTAAATACAAAAATGTGTACATGCATATTGTTGAAATGATGATTGCTTATACTATCGCCGAGAAATTAAAAAGCCAAGTAATTTTCTATATGCTCCCAGACCAACCCTGTATAAGTTTTTGAATGATGGCAACAATGTTTCTCTCGTTTTCACATTATTTTCAAAGCCACGCAACACGAAAACGTAGTAAAAGATGCGAAAATCGAATTTATGATGCGTTTGAACATACCCCAGATTTACATACATGTACATATAGGCAGTTTAGAACAGTACTTACACTATTTACAATAAAAATACCGCGCCCACGACTAGAAGCAGCCGGCTTCACAATCCACGGCCCGCGTGTTTTATTATGAGCCGACATTAGTTCCTTATACTCAATTGGCAGTAGAAAAGTTTGTGGCACAATATCGAAATTTTTAATGCCTCTCAGATGTTGCATTTTCTCAATATTTTTGTATAAACGATCTTTGCGTGTTAGTTCATAAGATCTGTAAAAGGTTTGCAAACTGTAAGCCAATTGTACATAAAGCAAATGCGTGTTCGCACCGAAACCCACTTGAAAAGTCCGATCCGGACGTACATACACAGGGCGTATGTATAGTAAATCTTACCTTGGAAAGTGGTTAACACGCTGATAAGGCGCAAGCTTTCTTAAAATATCCGGTTTTATGTGTACACCCGTCCACAGGATATTAAAATTTTCATCATCACTCGTCTCGGTCAAGCCATGTAGGGTGAAAATTTTTCTTAGGAGCTTTGTTTCAGTTTGCATAAATTTATATGTTATCTTAAGTTGAAGCGCTGGCATATGACCAGTATATGGCAAATCTTTATTATCATCCTCATCACAATTATTTCGACTTTCCTTACAATCTTCAACACAAAGATCGTTTTGCACCACAGCAGCTGCATGTGACGACTGTTGGCTGTCGTACATAGAGTTAAATTCATTATCACAAACATCTTTTTGTAGAAAATTTTGGTTATTGATCTTGGACTTGAACGCTGCATCATTTTTTAAATTTGTATTTATAGAAGGCAAAAGTTTGTTGTTATTACAATTCTTTGTTGTTTTATTTACTTTATGATTCACTGTTAGATTTTGATCTTTTTTCACAAGTAATTTGGCTGATTGTTGTGTTAAATTAAATGCGAAATCTTGTTCGGTTTCTACAGCTGGTTCTTGCATATTATCCGTTTTTTGTTGCCTTGGTATTTCATTTGCTTTGGATTCATCTTGCAAAAGGGTTGCTCGAAATACGAGTACAGCGTCCCGGGATCCCAGACTGCCACTGGTTATCCATTTGTCGTCCGCGCAGTTTTCATATAGTTTAGCCCTGTATTGCGAACATTGACAAATGAGATGCATGCATACATACATATGTTTTATGAATTGAGCAAATAAAAGACAAATGAATTTTAACACATTTAATTTATGCGGCTGGTGAGTAAAATTAATCAAGCTTTAAATAAAATGGTTACAAGTGCCAGGCACATACATACATAAAAACTCAAAGAATAAAATAATATTGCAATTGCAAAACTTGGAATAGTTCATATTGAAGTAGTTTGTTTTCATTGCTATACGTCACTTAAAGCAACTGTGTATCGCATGAAGTTTGTGCCACTTGACGCTCAACATGTATTTTCACTTTTACGATATAAGCATGAGCTCATGCATGAATTAACAAATAACCAGATTGTGTATTCAGCGGTCCCGCTAGGCGTTCATCCAAAATTTGACAGAATCAGCTGATTTAGTGACGTAGTAACATAAATTCTCTTTCACCCAGTTTCGTTTCCGGTTATCTATAAACTAACGATTGTGTGCGATAAATGTGAAATTTATATTAAAAAACTATATTAAATAAAGAAAAATGAAGTGCCGCATATTTATTTGTGTGAATAATAGTTCAATAAAGGTATTATTTGCCTGTTTGGAAATTTTCTTTCTCGTCGATAATGTAGTTGATGACGTACTAACCAAAATGAACCCAGTCTCACGGATGAATATTTTGCTGAATATCGCTGAGTGCACAATCTTCTTTATTTGAATCATGGCATACGTCAATCCGTCTACGTCGACGTATGTGACTGACAGCTCACGTACTTGACGGAGAGGTCGCCACATAGGAAACGTTGACGGATATACATAAATCAGCTGTTTGATTAACCTTTAACTACAGAGGTGGTGGCAAAAATGTAACTCTTTAGAACATTTGGTAATTTCTCTTTTAAGTTGCCCTCTTGAAATTCAGTTTTCAGTAAATTCACATCTCCTGATAATTATTGACCATTTTGGTTTTATGGAGGAATGTTTTACAAATGAGAAAAAACTCGAAAAGCAAATTGCAAAAAAAGTAAAATTCAAGAGTAGCCAAAGGTTAAGGATCAAAAGCAATCAGCTGACATAGCGACGGATTGGCGTATGCCGAAAGTTGAGTGTTGACCAACTTTGGTACGTTGCGGCGACGGATCCGTCGTACTTGTACCGATGTGCATTTAAATTCCCACAGTTTACTGAGCTGTCAGTCACATACGTCGACGTAGACGGATTGACGTATGCTATGTGACTGGCCTATAAGACTCCGCGCTCAGACTTAGCAAGTATGCCGCTGTCAAAAACCATGAATGAACAAATAAGAGAATGTGCACTTAGCGGTACCGCTATGCGTTCATCCAAAAATTGACAAAATCAGCTGATTTAGTGACGTACTAACATAAATTCTCTTTCACCCAGTTTCGTTTCCGGTTAAAGATTGTGTGCGATAAATGTGAAATTTTTATTAAAAAACTATTTTAAAAAAAGAAAAATGAAGTGCCGCGTATTTATTTGTGTGAATAATTGTTCAATAAAGGTATCTTTTGAATGTCAGAAAATTTTTTTTCTCGTCGATAACGTAGTTGATGACGTACTAACCAAAATGAACCCAGTCTCGCGGATGAATATTTTGCTGAATATGGCTGAGTGCACAATCTCATGATTCAAATAAAGAAGATTGTGCACTCAGCCATATTCAGCAAAATATTCATCCGTGAGACTGGGTTCATTTTGGTTAGTACGTCATCAACTACGTTATCGACGAGAAAGAAAATTTGTTAACACGCAAAAACTACCTTTATTGGACTATTATTCACACAAATAAATACGCGGCACTTCATTTTTCTTTATTTAAAATAGTATTTTAATATAAATTTCACATTTATCGCACACAATCTTTAGTTATTAGAAAACCGGAAACGAAACTGGGTGAAAGAGAATTTATGTCACTACGTCACTAAATCAGCTGATTCTGTCAAATTTTGGATGAACGCATAGCGGGACCGCTGAATACACAATCTTCTTTATTTGAATCATGGCACAATCTCTTATTTGTTCATTTATGGTCAAAAACAACTAAATAAAATAGCTGCACCATGGCTCATTAATAAGACTGTCTCTGTGAACAAATTGTCAGCAACGAAATCTATGCCAGAGTTGCTTTTCCGATTTGCATTAACCTATTGCGTAAGCCATGGGTTGTACCGATCATAATGTCAAGTTATGTGTATTCTTGATCAAAGAAAATAAGCATTGAGTTCGAGAAGCTAAACAAAAATCATAAGAGGAATAATAAATTGACAGAACATCTCTAAAATCACCTTATATTCTGGAAATTTTCTAAATTTGTTTCAAACTTTTTTTTATTTTTTTTTCTATTCCACACATTTTTTCAGGACTGTTTGTCCTATTGCCAAAATGTGACTACAAGGCAAAATTTTCTGTTTTTAACACAATTAAGGGCCGTTTACTCAACCTTTGATTAACGCTAACCGGAGGATAAAGGAATATATGCACTGCCTTATCGATCATATGTTAAATATACTTTGATGAAGTCAATAATGATGTCTTACCGGGCTTTAACAATCACCGGAGGTTGAGTAAACGGCCCAAAAGGGTTGTCGCTATTTTTGTTTCATTCATTACATGAAAATGCAATGCTTTCATTAATACAAAATCTGTTGTATTATGGATGTATTGTGGAAAATTTGTGTTTCGAAAATAAAATACTACAAACTGCGAAAAATTACTCAGTTGTGTAAGACAATTAGTAAAAAGCCAAATATTTTAAACAAAAAGCTCACAATAAAAGACGAAAATTACACCTATTAACTTAGCCATTAAAAATTACATACCTTGTTTTAGGGGGAATCACACAATCGTTCTTAGCAGTCATGTTAAATCTATAAAGATAAAAATTTTTACGTATGTATATATATTTTTTTATACTCCACGTAGAAATTAACCAAAACAATTAAAAATTTAGTATTAGAACACAAGAGGAACTTCAGCAGAAGTTCAAGTTAATTTTATTTCCAGGCTTAAATATTTATAAATAATGTCAAATCTTAATGTACATGGTGTGAAATCGACTCAATTTGTGGCACATATATATAAATACTAAAAAATAGCTTGTTCCACTATTTTTTAAAAATTGTATAATGGAAGCAATGCATAGTGTACAAAAAATGTCACCAAAATCTATTGGTTACACAACTTCTGCGCTAACTGCTTGCGACTGCGTTGCCAGCCAAACAAATCGAACAAACCGGAGCACAAATTGAATCAGAAATCTAATTATTGTTGTTGCAATTACATGCACATATTTTTCTCTTTACTTCAGCTGAATGTGCTGTGTATAGCATAAAAGCTTTTAATTTGACAGAATATTCATCAAAATGCTTCTAAGACGTAACTGTTGGCTAACAGTTGGAACGTAACTGTTGGCTAGCAGTTGAGCTGAACTGCTACGTATTAAAAGCTCCACCCATGTTAGTAAACGTACAAGAATTATCTAAAGAAGGATATCGCAGGAGATGAGCTGATTGGAATTGTGTATGTATACAAAAAAGTGCGAATGTCAGACAAAACCCATTGGGAAAAATTTTACCTTGAAATTCATTTCTCTCCCCTTTCACATTGACATTTTTAAACAAAACACACACATAAAAACGGAAGTAATATAACCTCTATTTGGATAAACCTTGTAGATGTAGCGAAAAATGTGGCATTCACACATAGTGACATGCAAGTTAAATCGCGTTGTGCTATTTTCCACTATTTACTGTATTTCTATCGATATTTCCCGAAATTAAATGTTCCCAATTTTTGGAAAATATAAATGTATATACAATTTTCACTTACCTTACATGGTTTTACGGAGCTAACGAGTTTTAGTTCCTCTGCTTTTCCTCCAATTTGTACATGATGCTGAACTTTGTTTTGTCACAAATTGGATGAACTGAAAGTTTTATGCCGACTCCAAACGGCATCCAAGCATACGGATTTTTGTGAGGAGAACTTTATCATGCAGAAAGTATACTTATAAGGGCATGCCAACCAATGTTGGTTTAAGCACATTAGAACCGGCAAAGCAGCATCTGTCGAACAGCTTTCATGACTTCAATTATCGTTGAATTAAACATCTCAAATATACATAAAGACGACGGCGATGAACATGGCCGCGTACTTAAACCGCACACATAGAGATGTTGCTGCCTGTATATGTGCATTGCCGCTTCTCAAATTGGGAATAGTTCTATATTGGCGACGACAAATGCTACAGAGATGCCATGATGTCGTGCTGCCGATAAAATATTTGCGTCCACAGGAACGTGTGCAATTTTATTTTGCCACGTTGCTGCTTGTCGTTTGCCGGTACGAATGTGCTTAAACCATTAAACAATGTAGAGCAAACATTTCTGCCCAATCCTCTCACAATTTTGTTGTCTGTTTAACATGCTCAAACATATATGTAGATATGTACATACATATGCAATTGGCTATACTCTGCAAAAGGCGGCCAGTGCAAAATTCCTTTTCAAAAATTCTTTCAGTGCGGTATTTCATTGTATTTGATGCAATGACAATAAAGTGCAAAGGCTCTCAAACTTTAGAGGTGAAATATAATCCGGTATGGGCAAAGAGAGCTCTTTGTACTGCGAGCGTAAAAATTTAGGTACGTTCGCGACGGCAATCAGAACCGCAGTGTTGCAAGTATCACGTTCTTCGCGTGTTTGTGGCAACACCTGCAAAAGTCAAACGTTCGTTTGAGACATCAACCGTGCAGTTTGTTTGAATAATCGGCAACAGAAAATTTGTGTCTGCAATTTTTGCTTTAAAAAAATGAAAAGAGAAGGGTAAGCATGATTGCTATATGTTTAATGGAATATGCAGTAATGTAATTTTAATAACACAAATTAATTGCAAATACTTTTAATAATGCTGTTATAGCAATATATCAGCTGAGTATCAGCAGGCAAGTGCAAAATAAGCAACGGGGTTGCTGTACTGCTGCAATTATAAATTTTCATGAACGTACCCTTGTTTGCGTACACTCGCCGATTGTCGCTACTACATACAAATAGAGCGTAGGCCGAGCGCTTACGATGGGACTGGGCGATCATCGCTTAGCAAAAATAATCAGTTTGCTTTCGACTGGCGTGAAAGCAAGTGGTTGATTAAACAACGCACGCTTGTCTCATTGCAGTGCGGCGTACGGCAGCATGACCCTATTAGCTCAACATTTGCAAGCAGACTTGTTATTTTTAGTCACAGTGCAGTAGGCGCACCAACACACAGTCAATGCATGAATGTGGTAGTGCACACCCTTGGATATTCTGCAAGAGTGCAAAACTGATTTGTTGATATATGAGCTTTTTTTAATAATTCTGAAAAAAGGGAATCTTTTGCTTTTTGCTCCTTTTAGAAATTCCAAGTCTTGAAAATCGCTCATATATTGCGGTAATTTTTGCTCGCTGCGGTATACATTACCAGCTTATCGCACCATCCGCAGTTGTTTTCGACTATTTCATAAATAGTGTCATTACATTTTGAAAACACCTTCATTATGTTAATTAAAAAATAAATGGTTGGATTATTAAACAAGTTTTATTCAAATTCGAATGTTGATCCAAAACAAAAAATGTTTCTCATTGCAAATATTAAATTTATGTACATGTTTATATTACGATAATTTTATATGAGAAATGATTCCGTGTTAAAATATAAATTATTAGTGCGCCCATTGGAAATTTAGTTTTCTTTTATCTGAGTTAAACGTTTGTCGGCTAAAATAAAAACTATATATCAAACGACCAATCTAGCAAGGTTGAGACTTGGTTAATGTGTTGTGTCAGCTGTTTTAAAACTTTTTATCATTGCAAAGAACTTCGTTGAAGTTCCGCAACAAATTACCGAACGCAAAGAGCTGTTTTTCCCACTACTGATTTTACTTTTGCGGCACTAGATGTCAAATTATCTACAGCAAAAAACAATCAATGCCGTGGTTCAAGTATCGAACTATTTAAAGACCAGCTGTTTGTTTAAGAATAAACAAACTTTTAGCTCTTAAATTAAATTAAACGTTTAATGATCAGATACATTAAAAAAAATTTTTGCAATGGGCGAGCATTAAATGTATTGTTGTACATATACAACTATGCCTAACGCTGCCAAGCAGGGCAGAAAATGTCAAATTCATTCAATTTAAAAGTTTTTGCAGTGGTTGCAAGCATTATCGCTTGCTTTTTGTTGTTGCAAAACGCTTGCTGAACAACCATTTCAAGTTTATTTCTATTTATTGTGATCATATTATTTAATGTTGGATAATATGTTGTTTTTCTTTTCCTCAATCATCATATACACCGATATGATTTTTTGCAATTGTGCTGGATCGATAACAGTTTTGCCTTGAGCGGCGAGCATGTTGGCTAATTTGAGAGATAACTCTTTCTTATCTACATTTGCTAAACTACTATTACGTTGTTGTTGTTGGTGGTTGCTGTTGCCGCTACTATACGCAGCCGAATAGGTGCTGTCGACCAGCTGGCTCATGCTATGCGACAAAATGCCTTCTAACCCTGCGCCGTAGTTTGCAGTTGTCGGCGCTGAATGCGATTCGCGGCGGGATGAGTGCGGGGCTCTTAATAATAACGCCTCTATACTCTGAATAGCTACACTTAAAGGGCCTATATCGCCTTGATCGATCATATCCGCAATAATTTGCCCTTTAAACTTTTCCATTGCCGTTTCCAAAAGAGCGCAATTTTTTCGATTTAGAATTGTCGCATCCAACTGATTTGGATTCTTTGACTCAAGAGATAGAGCTTCGCAAAAGAGTTCAAAGATTTTCGGACCCAAACTGCCCAAATACTTTGCGAAATTTGTAAGTGAACGAATGACCGCAACTGTTGGATGTTTAAATTTGGATTGATTTTTTTTATTACTGACATTTTTTGGCTGATTGGTTGGATTCTTATTGCTCAAATCATAGTCCACTGCGTCCGCGTTCACATGATATCTTTTATCTGTTAAATGTTCATTTGTTTTTGGCAGACCCAACATTTCACGCACTTGAATTTTAATCTTCTCTAAAGACTGAAAATACAACTCCTCGATGCGAAGGTTGAAAAATTTCACCCATTCCGGTTGGTAATCGTAAGTACGATGATCTACGCCAATTTCAAAGAGTTCGTTCTTACGACGCTTCCAAAATGCCTGCCATTCATCATTATACGCTGGATGTCTTTCGGGATCGGCACGATAATATTGAAATTCATTATTTAAATCCATAATCTTCTGATCTACAATTTGCTGATACTTTTGCCAAATGTCAACCCTCGGCATTGATGAAGGATGTGGTTGACGCCATGAATTGTTTGCATAGGATGTTTGATTAACTGCTGGCGGAATGTTGTATGTACGGTTCATAGGCATTCGATTGCCTGCCACATTATTCATCGATGCCGCCCGCGCAGCATTAATTGCTGGATACATGATTTGTCCGCTGCCGCTGTCGCCACCACCACCAGGGTTAGTAGCACGGGGATGCGCATATGAATTATAAATATTTTGATTTCGATTGAAAGGTAATGGACAATCGAATCCAGTTTTATTTAAACGCGCATCAAATGCAACGTGTTGTGGGAAATGGGGTTCGCGAAATTTCTCAATTTCTGCTATAAGCTGATCAACTTCCCTTGAGGTAACTATATGTGTAAAAGTTGGGCCGTATTGCTCTGAAGCATGTCGGCATGAAAATGCTCTCGAAAATATCTCATGGCGATTGGCATTAAATTCATCTGCTAGACATTCAAACGGCAAGTCTCTGCCGTGATGACTTTCAATCGCAAGTGCAAGTTTATGCAAAATGGGTGTCATTACCTTGTGCATATCAGCTGGTTTGACATTTCGTATATATTGTTTGTATTGTCGTATGGCTGTGGGAAAATGCTTTTCACAAAACCTCAGGCGATGACTATAACTAAGTATGTGGTTTTGCATGCCCAGACCATAATTAACGTCCTCGCATAGACTGCATTCGTATTTCGGATCGTTGTCGTTTCGTCCTCTCATAATTTTCACCACATATTCGACGCCTATTAGACCGAGAATGTCAGTATTGGTCGAGTTGAAGCCAATCCTTTTCGTGCTAAATACTTGGCCAGAGGCAGGTTTTGATTGCTCAGCAGGTTTTGATTTCTCAGCAGGTTTTAATTGGCGATTTATATTATCCTGACTTGCTACCTTATTTTTCGTGGGTGTTATTATGATATTAGTTGAATATCGGACTTTCTCGTCGTTCTGGCTTGGACTTTCAGTCGAAGTGTTTGCCGTTTTTCCCTTGACAATCGCCGCCGGATTTATCACCATTTTTGATTTTTTAGTTGGCGGTTGGTAATGTTCTTGAACTCTCCCGTTTTCGTCTGTTTCGTCATCCACACGAACTTTATTTTCAGTGTTTCTTTGTCTCGTTAATGCCTCATCAGAATTTTTAACATCCGTTGAGATATCTGTAGTTATTGAAGTATTTATATCATCAATATGAGTTTCATTTTTTTTTATTTTATCTGCATTTTTAACAATTTCAGGTGAAGCCTTTTCACCCACTTCAGTCGGTAAATTGTCTACGTCAATTACCGCGCACGCGGTTTCCTTGCAATCTGTATTTGCATTGCCGTTAGTAATTTGGGCACCATTGTCCTTTGTGTTTAGGTATTTTGGCTGATGGATCTGGTCTATCGATTGTACTTTAAGATTATGCTTCTTTCCGGCAAGATGAGCGAACATGTTTTTCTGCCCTGACTGGACAACATTGCATAGGCAGCATTGAAACAATCTTCTATTCTCATCTTTTGCCACTACTAAGGGATTCCACTTGGTCCCGATTCTATATTCGGTCAAAAGTGCATCCTCAATTGATAGATTTGGTATAAGACACAAAAATTCAGCTTTACTCATTCGTCTATTTGAGTTCATCTGCCGATTATTGGTTCCGATCATGATGCCGATTCAATCAATGGCTTATATGTTTGCATGCGCGTGAAGATCGGCAGTTTGGCCGAGAAACAGCTTTTACTGGAACTGTTGAACTTTAGTTTTCCAACTAAAATTGAATGGAAAAAAATAAAATATGTTTTCAAGTTCATTGAATTTTACAGGCAACATTACAATTCGTTCGTTAACGTGAAGGACGTTGTATATGTTAAAAACTAACAGTAACATGATATAATTTAGAAATTGTATCCAATAATTCGAGCAATTAAAATAAAGCTAAAGATACTTAATGGATAAGTAAAATTTCCATTTTCTTCCTTTCTCTGTGTGGCATCGCCAGTTCATTCCGGAAATCGAGTTACTGTTTTCTTGAGTACAAATTTTTGAGATATCGTCATTTTGCTGCTTCAACGCTAAAGAATGAGCGGCATATATCTCATTACATTTCTCTATGAAAAATAACTCGATTTTTGGAATGATTAGGAATTTATGTAGTCGGCCATTGGTAGGTGTCGGTTTAGCCTACAAGATATCTGCTAAACAGATGCCTTTCAGCCTATAAATCAATGGATCCCACCTATTTGTAAGAAAGAAATAAAAGTATCATATTCGGATACGCGCAGACAAACAAAGTATTTGATGTTTGTTTACTCGAGTTTGAATGCAGAAAATGCAAAAATGGAAAAATCAGATCTTACTCTGTTTGTTAATGCTGCTAGAGCGCATCCATCGAGCATGGCTGCGCTTGAGGCCCTTATACTCGCTCGATAATAATAAATAACACTCAAACGAAAACCAGCAACTTTTAGGCCGATTTTCTGCCCAAATTTATGACGTTCTCTTTAAATGTTTATTTTACAAATAAGTTGGAGCTAAAGTTTTAGTCCGACTGGAACGACACACGAAAAATCCAATAATTGAATTTTATGTAGCATTTTCAGGTAAACCTTTTTGGATATCGCTTCTGTTTACGAGCAGCTCTAATTTGCGTGAGTACTATTAATTTTTTCTTCAAAAAACTTGCTTTCCTCTACGCCGGTCACTTCCTAGAGAAGCAACAAGGTAATCTGTGCGCTTACCGATGTGCAAAAAATTTGCTTATATTTGCGAGTGAATAACCCATTTTTGAATAACAGGAGAGTTTATAGTAGAACATAATTCGTCCATGCCCACTGAGTGGCCTAAGCGAGATTAGCCATAAAAAATTTACCTGAACGGTGAAGCTTCAGATATGTTCTACAATCTAGCAGTCTATCTTTCAGATGATCACTGCCCGCAAACGGAGAGACTTCGCTAATGTCTTCTACCTGCGACAAGAATATGTATCCATATGCATTACTGTATACATAAGTATACAAATACATATGTACATGGTGAACAGACTGAACCTGACTTTAATATGGCATAGCGAGGTGGCACTCGCAAAGTTATCAACTCTTTTGAAGACCAAAATTAGTACGCCAATTTGAGAGGCCTTCATAAATGAGTTATGATAATTATCAGGCTGATAAATTTAACATGTGTGCAAAGATTTTATGAGCCTAGTGCGGCGATCGGCAGCCGGGCCATTTGGGGTCACTCGTTCCTCATGAGATCGTCTGTTCGCTGCTAAGCAAGATATCGCTGTGCTGACCGCGAACTAGTTTGCACTTGTACGTTGTCAGGTAAGCATGATATGCGGAGAAGTTCTTTTCCAGTGCTCCGCTTTTGCACGCGTACTACCACAAAAGTTTTGCCCGCGTGTTGGTTCCTCTGCCAGCGCTGCCGATCGATGGCCTAGTGTAAGCACTTAGGTCTTATAGCAATCTCTCCAAGATAATACAAGCTTCCACTTCTGAGTCTGGGGCAGACTATCAATGAAAATACATTTTAGAGATCTTGTTTATCGATAGACACTGTTAACTAATACTTATGTAGTCGTTTTATAAGACAGGATACAGATATGTATGCATAATCCTAGGGGCTGGAAAATGCGTTTAGACTTATTGTAGCCATTATACCCAGATCGCGTGTAGGCAAATTCGACGGAGTAACACCCACAATGTCAGCGCAAAACGTTGGAACTTAGATGAGTTATTGGCGCTTAGTATGGATAAGGGTGTTGAGGTCTGAAATTTGTGTAGCCTGCTTCAAACCACCCAGCACCCTTCGCAACAAATATGCAACTCTGTACATTATCACCAATGCACAGGAACCAAAGCTAGGGCTCTATGCAAATATTACAATTATAACAAGAGTGAATGAACTTTTTAATTGCAGTATTTACGGTCAATATCAGAAAGCTTACCTTTTGTTGTAGGCACGGATTTACAATTTTATGTCGATTCCGAATAGCAATCTGTAAAATTCAGATGGATTTTTTGGGTAAGAGGTTTCTTCTCCTCCTTCCTAGATAACGGCAACAGTGAAATTGCTGAAGGAGAAGATGTACGACCCGAATCCCCAATAGCAGTTGATGGTAGGCATGTTCTACCACCCGATCATGACGAAGTGCGAATAGCAATGGTTGAGTTTCTAAGACAAAGCTGCTCCGCAACTGTTGAGTGTCTTAGAAACGCACTGTTGAGTAGTTCCGTTCAGTTCAACAGTTGGCAACTTTTCGCCATTTTTTCCATCACAAATTTTATTGGCTACTTGAGCTGTTGATGTTGTGTAAAGCCAAACAGCTGGTAAATTGATCAAGCCGTTTCTAAGAAGTAGCTGTTTAACTCAACTGCTACCCAACTGTTGGCAACTGTTGAGCTCAACGGTTGCGGAGCTGCTTTGTCTTAGAAACTTACCCAATATCTGGGCTTAAGAATAACAAGGCACCGGACACTGACGGCTTGTCAGCCAAGCTATTCAAATATGGCGGCGAAGAGTTGATAACGAGCATGCATCAACTCCTATGCAGAATATGGTTGGCCGAGCGCATGCCTGACGATTGGAACTTAAGTGTGCTCTGCTCAATTCACAAAAAAGGAGACTCCAGAGTACACGCCAATTATCGTGGGAGAAGCCTCCTGAATATCGGATATAAGAGGTCTTAGCAAGTGTATTGTGCAAAAGATTCAAGCCCACCGTCAACAATCTGATTGGACCTTATCAGTGTGGATTCAGACCTTGTAAGTCTATCATCGCAATACACCAAATCCTGTAAAACCCCCATGAAAAAAGGAACCGACACACACCATCTTCTTTGTCGATTTTAAAGCCGCTTTTGATAGTACGAATAGGAATTGCTTATATCGCTAGCTTAGAGTGCAAACTGTGTAAGTCCATTTTTATGAAAAAGTGTTTTTAAGTGTAGAAAGTTGGAAAAATCAAATACGCACCACGCTAAACAAGTCTGTGATACTTGTCACATTTCTACTCGTTGTTATTCTGTGATACGCAAATTGTGTAAGTCCAAAAAGCGAAGAAAATTGTGTAAGTCCAAAATGTTTATATGAACAAAAAATTTTTTTTCAATTTGAAATTTTTTTATTTTTTGGTTTTTTGTCTCTCCTACAAAGTTTGAAAAAAGGACTTACACAATTTGCACTCTAAGCTAGCGATATGCCGCAATGTCCGAATTTCGTTTCCCTGCAAAACTTATACGGTTATGCAAATATGACGTTGACTAACACCACCAGCTCCGTCAGAATTAAGAAGGACCTCTCCGAACCGTTCGAGGTTTCAGACAAGGTGACCCTCTCGTGTGACTTCTTCAATTTGATGCTGGAAAAGATAATGCGAGCTGCAGAAGGCCACGGTGCGGGAAGCATCTTATACCACAAGGCCGTGAAACTGCTGGCGTACGCCGATGATATCGACATCATTGGCACTAACACACGCGCCGTATGTTCTGCATTCTCCAAGCTGGATAAAGATGCTAAGAAAATGGGTTTGGCGGTTAACGAAGACAAGACGAAGTATCCCCTTCATCACACAAAGAAACAGCACACCTTGGCAGCCACGTCACTGTTGACAGCTACATATCTGAAACTGTTAAGACTTAGTCTATTTGGGAACCAGCATTAACACCAGGAATGCTGTCAGCACGGAGATCCAACGAAAAATCACTCTTGCCAACAAATGCTACTTTGGACTTGGTAGGCAACTAAAAAGTAAACCTCTCTCTCAACAAACAAAAATCACACTACAGGACGCTCATCGTTGCAGTCCTCATGTACGGCGCAGAAGCATGGCCAATGTCAAATTAAGATGAGAAGATAGCACTTGGCGTATTCGAGAGGAAAGTTGTTCGAAAGACTTATGAACCTTTGCGTGTTAGCGAGGGCAAGTATCGACGGAGATTTAATGATGAGCTGTACGACCTTTACACAGGCATCGACATTGTTCAGCGAATAAAGATCCAGCGGCTGCGTCGGGCAAGTCATATCGTGAGAATGCATGAAGGCGCTCTGGCCAAGAAAGTATTTTTATCGAAATCCACTGAACGCATGACAAAAGGGAGACCTCGACTGCTTTGGGATGCGATGCTGACTCCCTACGTGTTTCCAAGTGGCGCCATGCTGCATTAAACAGAAGCAACTGGCGAGCTCTGTTGGACTCGGTCAGAATCGTCTAGACGGTTAAGCGCCAATTAAGAAGAAGAGTTTTCCTTGTGTGCTTATTCGTCAATGTAGTTTGTGGAATATGAATTGCGATGAAAGATCAATTATCAAATGGGTTCGTTATTTATGTATGTCTATAACTGGGATCTTATTATCTTTGTTCACGACTGTATTAAGGCCCTTGACAACTTCAAATCTGGATTGTCAAGCAGTGTATGTGCGTGAGTGCCTTTCTGTGTTAGTGCAATCGGCAGTCGTCGAAGTACACGTACTTGTCGGCTCGCGTTGACGAAAATCAAAAGTTTTAGATATTTTCATTTGAGATTTCGTCTAATTTATAGTGGCGCAAAGTGATTGACAAACATTAGTGTGTGAAACGTCATCTTTGGTGAGAACATACATGGATAAGTGCGCGGAAGAACACATTTTATGTTCCATGTTTACGTTCGAAAGCTACGAATTCTGTCAAGACACTGTCACCCGACACACACATATACACTGCTTTACAGTCCAGATCGTAAGTTACCAAGGGCCTTTAGGATCAATCAGAGTTAGGGCCGTTTACTCAACCTCTGATTAACGCTAACCGGAGAATAAGAGTCCGGTTAAGATATGGACTGCATTATCGACCACATGTTAAATGTATGATTTTATGGAGTCGATAATGATGTTTAACCGGACTTTAACCGTGATTAGCGTTAATCAGAGGTTGAGTAAACGGACCTTAGTATATAGTATATAATGCTATGAAAGAACAGGATTGCAATGTCAGACTACAAAATTACAGAGTTGCAATGTCAGACTATAAAATAACACAGTTGCAATATCTTTGGACTATGAAGCAACATGGTTGCATTATCAGACCATAAAATAACAGAGTTGCAATATCTGACCATCAAATTACAGGGTTGCAGTGTCAGACTATAAATTAAAATTTTTGCAATACCTGACAATCAAATAACAGGGTTGCAATATAAGACTATCAAATAACATCTTTGCAATATCAGACTGTCAAATTGCAGGCTTGCAATACTGGACTATCAAATAACAGCTTTGCAATACATTACTGAAATAACAGGGTTGCAATACAAGACTATCAGACAACAGCTTTGTAATATCAGGCTATCAAATAACTGAGTTGCAATATCTTTGCAATATAAGACTATCAAATAAAAGGTTTGCAATATCAGACTATCAAATAACAGGGTTGCAATATAAGACTATTAAATAACATCTTTGCAATTTCAAACTGTCAAATTGCATGCTTGCAATATCAAACTGTCAAATAACAGCTTTGCAATACCAGATTGTGAAATAACAGGGTTGCAATATAAGACTATCACACAACAGCTTTGTAATATCAGGCTATCAAATAACTGAGTTGCAATATTTTTGCAATATAAGACTATCAAATAAAAGGTTTGCAATATCAGACTATCAAATAACAGGGTTGCAATATAAGACTATTAAATAACATCTTTGCAATTTCAAACTGTCAAATTGCATGCTTGCAATATCAAACTGTCAAATAACAGCTTTGCACTACCAGACTGTGAAATAACAGGGTTGCAATATAAGACTATCAGACAACTGATTTGTAATATCAGACTATCAAATAGCTGAGTTGCAATATCTTTGCAATATATATAATAATATTATAATATAATAACATGGTTGTAATATAAAACTATCAAATAACACGGTTGCAACAAAATATTATCAAATAAAAGCTTTGCAATATCAGACTATCAAATATTAGGGTTGCAATATCAGACTATCAAATAACACGGTTTAAATATCTATCAAATTACAGAGTTGCAGTTTCAGACTGTCTACACTAACGCTTTAAAATGAGGGTTCAGCTCTACGTAATTGATGAAACCAAAAGAAAAGTAAAGCTTACTCCTCTAGCAACAAAGCCCCGTAATGCATTTTTGGCCTACATATCTGGCTCTATTTTTATTTACCTGTGCTTATTCCTTGCCTTTAAGGTGGCAGCAAAACCAATAACATTAAAAACAACAAAATCAACAACATTTATTATATAATATCTTTTTTGGTATCTGTTTGCTCATTCAAAGCCAAAAATCAACTAAAAATACGCCTGCAGAATTGAGCAGCAATAATGCCGCTCAGCATTGTGATTTATTAGCAACATTGTTTTTCTGCTGCATGCCATTGTACCACAGCGGAATTTTATGTAAGGATAAACATCATAAATGAGTTCCTTGACCAAAAAACAGTAATTTAACATACATCTTGTAAGAAATTCTTTCAATTTATCTAACTGATCGATTTTCCCTATACGTTGGTTACTAACTTTAAGTACAAATAAAAATTAAACCAGATCAATAGGCCAAAAATCCAGTTTTGATATGAGAGGGGCAAAGTTTTCCATTCCTTTGGTTTCATCAATTACGTAGAATCTTGTTGCACTGTGCAATTAACATTTTTGCACTATAATATCATGTTCAGACATAAAAATTAATTAAGTCAATTGGGGTTGATTGAACATCTTTAGATTTGGTGTTCAGACATATTTAATTTACTTGGCCCATTTAACAGGTCGGCTCAAGATACATACACACATACACGCCGTGAGCTGAATATCAAATAGCCCCGACACATAGCATACGTCAATCCGTCTACGTCGACGTATGTGACTGACAGCTCAGTAAAATGTCGGCATTTAAACGTACGTCGTCACACGTACGACGGATCCGGCGCCGCAACGTACCGAAGTTGCCCAAAAGTCAACTTTTGGTATACGTCAATCCGTCGCTATGTCAGCTGATTGCTTTTGATTGTTAACCTTTAGCTACTCTTGAATTTCACTTTTTTTGCAATTTGCTTTTCGAGTTTTTTCTCATTTGTATAACATTCCTCCATTAAACAAAATGGTCAAGAATTATCAGGAGATGTGAAGTTACTGAAAACTGAATTTCAATAGGGCAACTTAAAAGAGAAATTACAAAATATTCTAAAGAGTTAAATTTTTGCCACCACCTCTGTAGTTAAAGGTTAATCAAACAGCTGATTTGTGTATATCCGCCAACGTTTCCTATGTGGCGACCTCTCCGTCAAGTACGTGAGCTGTCAGTCACATACGTCGACGTAGACGGATTGACGTATGCTATGTGACGGGCCTAAAACTCTCGTGACCTAAATGTCAAAATTGCAAGGAGGACGAAATAATTTGACATTCATCTCACAATTTTTACCAATCATAAACACGAATGCATGTATAAAATAAGCAGAAATAAAAACAAATTTGATAGGTGATGAAGAAGAACAAGAATGCAGCTGATCCGACGAACCAACCTGTTTAGTGGACACTGACGCTAATCACATTTCTCTTTTCATGACATTTCATTGTACTTATGAAACAAGCCTTTTAACAGGGTTGCATGCAGAATTGTTCTTCATTAACAACTCATTAATTTCTAATGAAGCATTAACTTGGTCAATTTTTGTATGGTAAATTGAGAATCATTGGGCTTGAAAATTGAATGAAGGCTCTTAATGTTCAATTAAGGTTGTGTCTGAACATAACATAAGACTATCAAATTACAGATTTGCAATATCAAGGCTCTCAAATAACAGAATTGCATTATCGAAAAAAGAAAGCGTAACGAGTACTCATAAACGTTGATGTGTAAATAGTCATCCGTCTGCCGGTATGTCGATCGGCTGGTCTGTCGATGCTAGTATTATTTTAATACACTTTTATGTATGTATGTATATAAGTTGATGCATTCTTATACAAAATTATTGCTGACAATATATGTGCCTATGTATGTACATAAATCGCTGCTCTTGTTATTTTTTATTTTGTCTATTTGTCGTGTAGTTGCAGAAAACGCGAAACGCAGAACACGAAGTTGTTGTTGCTTATATCACTGGATCACAAAATCAAAATTTTTTTCTGTACTCTGGACGCCACTATCATATCCATATGTGAAATTGGTAGCTGATTCCGAAAATCGAGTTCATTTTTCTTTCTATGGGAAGGTTTTAAAGATAACGGCAATTTACCGTTATTCGGCCAATGGCTAGACTGAATTGCCTCTCTACGTTGGAGTGATACCAGACGAAAGCGGAATAAGCGGCCGATTTTACATATAGATAGGATAGTGGTGTTCAGAGTATTTTTGGCCGTAAACTAGTGTATTTTACTATAATATATAGCCAATTAGTAGGAAAAACAAAAAAGGAGCACACCTCGAATTGAAAGAGAAGCTCGGCCATAAAACTCGTCAGAGTTATAATAGCGCCATTGTATTATTATATTATATTATTATTATATAGCCATGTGAATGCATACATGTTCAACCATGCGAAAGTCTATGCGTGCAAGCATTTGTAGGTACATTCCTACCCACCACTGACAATATCAAGCGACTTACACAGACACAGCAGCAGCCTAATACAAAGGTTGGTGATAAAACTTTTTTCGAAAAAACTCGTCGCCCCATAAATAAAGATGTTTACACATCAATAGCAGCTTTTCAATATCAGACTACCAAATAACAACTTTGCAATATCAGACTGTCAAATAACATGGTTGCAATATAAGGCTATCAAATAACAGGGTTGCGTTATAGGGCTATGAAAAAACAGGGTTGCACCATCAGAATTTCAATTAACAGGGTTGCATCATCACACTATGAAATAACAGGGCTGAAATATCGCACTATCAAATAACACGATTGCATTATAGGACTATAAAATAACAGGGTTGCATTATAGGACTATGAAAAAACAGGGCTGCAATATCAGACTATCAATTAACAGGGTTGCATCATCAGACTATCAAATAACATGGCTGAAATATCAGACTATCAAATAACAGCTTTGCAATATCAGACTGCCAAATAATATGGTTGCAATATAAAACTATCAAATAACAGGGTTGCAATATCGGACCATCAAATAACATTATTGCATTATAGGACTATGCGTTAAAAGGGCTGCAATATCCGACCATCAAATTTCAGGCTTGCAATATCGGACTATCAAATAACAGCTTTGCAACATCAGATTGTCAAATAACATGGATGCAATATAAGATCATCAAATAACAGGGCTGCATTATCGGACTATGAAATAAAAGGGCTGCAATATCAGACTAACAAATAACATCCTTGCAATATCAGACTGTCAAATAACATGGGTGCAATATAAGGGCCGTTTACTCAACCTCTGATTAACGGTAACCACGGTTAAAGTCCGCTTAAACATCATTATCGTCTTCATCAAACTTCATATTCAACTTGTGGTCGATAATGCAGCCCACAGCTTAACGGTTTGCGTTAATCAGAGGTTGAGTAAACGGCCCTTAGGGCCGTTTACTCAACCTCTGATTAATGCTAACCGGAGGATAAAGGGCCGGTTAACTTATGGACTGCGTTATCGACCACACGATAAATCCATGTTTTGATGAAGTCGATAATGATGTTTAACCGGACTTTTACCGTGATTAGCGTTAATCAGAGGTTGAGTAAACGGCCCTTAGACTGCCAAATAACATCGTTGCATTATCAGACTATCAAATAACAGATTTGCAATATCAGACTGTCAAATAACGTCGTTGCATTATAGGACTATGCAATAAAAGGGCTGCAATATCCAACTATCAAATTGCAATATCGGACTGTCAAATAACAGGGTTGCAATATAAGACTATCAAATAACAGGGTTGCAATATCGGACTATCAAATAACAGCTTTGCAACATCAGACTGTCGAATAACATGGTTGCAATATAAGATTATCAAATAACAGGGTTGCAATATCAGACATCAAATAACAAATTTGCAATATCAGACTGTCAACTAACCATGCCTATTACGGTATCCGACGGATGCCACTCCCGCGAATGCCATCCGATTTGCACTCCCCTCGCCGGTCAAATTTCACGCTATTACCATAACCGTCGGATTACTGCTTTATCGATTCACCCTGCGTATCATGTCAAAAGCTTTTTTACATTTTACTACATTGTCAGTTGTGATTTATTTGAATTTTGAAAGAATATAATTGAATAAATTGAAGAAAAATTGATTTTTTTTTGCAAATGGAAGTACTCTTTGTTGTGTTTGCGGACTTGAAGCTGTTCCAATTTCTTACGAAGTATGTACTCGCTAAATTTTGTACTTCTGCATTTGGTCTCGAATTATTAACGGATGGTTCGCAATCAACGCTTATATTTTGATCATCGCGCTACATAGCCTACCAAAATGTCTTCCAGTGAACTTCTGCGTTTTGTCCTCCACCTGTAACTTGCATTTGGAAGCGGTTATTTGTTAGCTTGATCTTAATACAGGATTTGGATTCAGACCAAGTAATTTTGATGTTGGTCCCAAAGCATTCAAATCCGTGCTTAATGTTGTCCAAAACTCAGATCAACTTCTGGAGACTGCTTGCTCATGTTATTTTGCGATATTTTCGTTAAGCTTCTTCCGCTCAATCAAAAAAGAAAACTGCCCACGTTTTTCGTACGAATTCCATTTAAAAATAAAATTAACTCATATATGTATATTTACTTAAAATATATGTATGAATTATTTTGTTATTCGTTAAATTTCATTGTAATTTACTACGCAATGAAAATTAAATTTTTTAAATTTCTATTGAATCCGCACCAATTTTATGACGAATCGAAATCAAAAGAAATTACAGCTACTGCGTTTCGATTACGGTTATAGGAATGCGGTGAATCCTCGAACTGCTTTATCAACATGTTTTTTATTCCCGGACTGCATTGACGATCGGTTATGAGAATATCAAATTTTATCAAAACGATTCGCATTCCCTGCGAAAGGCATCCGCCGGATACCGTAATAGGCATAAACAGCTTTGCAACATCAGACTATCGAATAACATGGCTGCAATATAAGGCTATCAAATACCAGGGTTGCAATATCAGACTATCAAATACCAGGGTTGCAATATCAGAATATCAAATAACAGATTTGCAATATCAGACTGTCAAATAACATCGCTGCATTATAGGACATGCAATAAAAGGGCTGCAATATCCAACTATCAAATTGCAGGCTTGCAATATCGGACTATCAAATAACAGCTTTAAAACATCAGACTGTCAAATACCCGGGTTGCAATATCAGACTATCAAATACCAGGGTTGCAGTGTCAGACTATCAATTAAAATTTTTGCAATACCTGACAATCAAATAACAGGGTGGCAATATAAGACTATCAAATAACATCTTTGCAATATCGGACTATCAAATAACAGCTTTGCAACATCAGACTGTCAAATAACATGGTTGCAATATAAGACTATCAAATAACAGGGTTGCACTATTGGACTATCAAATAACAGGGTTGCAATTTCAGGCTATCAAATGCTAGGTTTGCAATATAAGACTATAAAAAACAGGTTGGACTAACAAAATACATAAAAAAAGAGATGTCTCTTCGAACTTGTCATAAAATCACCTTCCTGGTTGTTTTGCCCGCGAATATCAGGGTAAGTTGCAGTTCGGTATTGGATTTTGCACCTCGAGAAATCCCATATATTTTGCAGCCAGAGCAGGGTTCCAATATCAGACTATCAAGTAACAGCTTTGCAACATCAGACTGTCGAATAACATGGCTGCAATATAAGACTATCAGACAACAGCTTTGTAATATAATACTATCAAATAACATGGTTGCAATATAAAACTATCAAATAAGAAGATTATAAAGAAGATTATCCAAGTAACAGTTTTGCAATATCGGACTATCAGACAACAGGGTTGCAATGTTAGACTATCAAATAACAGGAGAGCACTTCGGTAATAGATGTTGCAAACAAGAGCATGCCCATATTTTTCCATTAGATTTTGCAGCCAGAGCAGGGTTGCAATGTCTATCAAATGACAAGGTTGCAATATCGGACTATCAAATAAGAGGGTTGCAATGTTAGACTACCAAATAACGGGATTTTGCAGCCAGCGTAGGGTTGCAATATGAGACTATTAACGAACAGGGTTGCATTGTTAAGACTATCAAATAACAGGACTGCGTTATCGGACTATCAAATAACAGCAATATAAGGGCGTTTTCATAAATCCTGATTAAAGTAATCCCCTGATAAACATCATTATCGACTCTGTCAAACTCGTATAATGAACATGTAGTCGGCAACGCAGTTCACACTCTGAGGGCCGTTTACTCAACCGCTGATTAACGCTAACCACGGTAAAAGTCCGGTTAAACATCATTATCGACTTCATCACATCACACATTTATCATATGGTCGATAATGCAGTCAACAACTTAACCGGACCTTTATCCTCCGGTTAGCGTTAATCAGAGGTTGAGTAAACGGCCCTTAACCGTGATTTTTTTGTCCGGTTACCGTTAATCGGGTTTTATGAAAACTGTCCCAAGGGCCATTTACTCAACCTCTGATTAATTAACGCTAACCGGAGGATAACGCGCCGGGAAGGCACACACTGCATTATCAACCATATTCTGAATGTATTGTTTGTGATGTCGATAATGATGTTTAACCGGGCTTTAACCGTGGTTAGCGTCAATCAGAGGTTGGATACACGTTTAATACAACACATTCAACATGAGGTCGATAAAGCAGTGTATTCCTTAACCGGCACTTTATCCTCTGGTTAGCGTTACTCAGAGGTTGAGTAAACGGCCCTAAGATTATCAAATAACAGGGTTGCACTATCGGACTATCAGATCACAGGGTTTCACTATCCGACTAGGAAATAACAGCTATAATATCAGACTGAAATAACAGGGTTGTAATATCTCGCTATCAAACAACAGGGTTGTATTATAGGACTATTAAATAACAGATTTGCAATATAAGACTATAAAAAACAGGTTGAACTAACAAAATACATAAAAAAAATTAATTTCTTTCGAACCTGTCACCTTTCTGAGGCTGGCTATTTTTCCCGCGAAGCCCTATGGGCTTTCCATTATATTTTCCAGCCAGAGCAGGGCTGTAATATGAGACTATCAAGTGACAGTTGCAATTTCGGACTATCAAATAACAGTTGCAATTTCGGACTATCAAATAACAGGGTTGCAATAAAAGACTATAAAGTAACAGGTGTGCAATATAAGACTCAACTAACAAAATACAGACAAAAACGCCTCTCGAACCAGTCATAAAATCGCCATCATGAGGCTGGTTGCTTTGCCCACAAATGACATCAGGATTAGTTGTACGTTGCAGTTCGTTATTAGGTTTTGCAACCCGAGCATGTCCATTGCTTGGTGCTTCATGTGGCGCAGAAACGGATGAACACACAGAGGCGGAATCTTCCTTGTCCTCCTGATTGATATTTCTCTCTTCTGCAACTGCAATCAGTTTATTAATTTTCCTAAACCATGTTCTCTTTGTGATCTTGCAAAACTTTTAAATATTCCTTGGAGGTAAGTCCAGCTTCTTGTGCGTTTTAGCAGATATTCCTTTTGATGTTCTAGTGACCAGCAACACAGATGGGCAAACCAGTCTAACCTTGTCTAGACCAGTAACATGTTTAAGCTCTCGCCTGCTGCTGCAAGAAGAAAATGTGTACAGCTACTGATGGTAGATTTGCAAGTAATTCGCAGATAGTAGTGCGATATATTTCCACACATAATTTCTCAGATCAATTATAATCAGCATCTATAAAAACTTACCCCTCCAGACGGAATTCGGTTACTTATAGAGTTGTCTTTTCTACGCAAAAATGTTGCCTTCATGATACCCCATAAAACAGCTTTTTTATTTTGTCAAATAAGATCAGCCATAACTGAAGGTAGCACTATCTTTTCTCGAACAGCCTAGACTACAAATATGCATAAGGGCAACATTTCTTCAACCTCTCTCCAATCGGCTATGAAGATAATGCCCCTTTAATCAGGTGATAAATGGCAATAACCATTAAAATCAGTATACAATCGGTGTTTTTCAATTTCTGTTATTTTGTAGTAAACGTTTGCATCGAATCTTTTAGCTGGACAGAAATTTCATAGGGTGAAGTGCAACTTTTAAAAACTTGTACAACTCAAAATGGCAACATATTTGTGTGGAAAAGAAACGCCTATGATACGTTTGTAGTATTTTATTTTTATTGAAGTATGTAATTAATTGATGAGATTATTTATTTGGAATGACAACAACATTAAATACTTGCAAGGGTTTCTCCCGGTGCTGGTAACGCATGCATTCCTTACTTTGAAGAAAAAGATTTTACAACATCCACTGCTTTTCAATTGTTCCTTCGATATACATATGTATGTATGTATGTTTCTATCAATGAGTTCAGATTTAGCTTTATTATTATACGTGTAGGCTTTAGTGTCGCCATCGAAACTTATTTCAAAGTATGCAGACTTCATCAAAACAGAAAAATTAAATATAGATAATATGTAGCGCTTTATGAAGTAATCCGCATCTGTTCGGCCACTGCCTACGTCGCGCCTCACAAAACCATATGAATCCATGCCTGAACTCTTCAAATAAATTGATTATAATCATCTTGATTATAACCGCCAGCGTAAGCACTCTGCGTGTAATTTTTCTGCGTAGATAGCAAGTCCATTAAGGTATCGGATAGTGACTTTTGCTGATTGGCTGAAAATTTATCCGCTCCTCCGTTGCTTTGTACAACAACATTAGCTATTTTTTGCAATGCTGTCTTACTTATGTTCGAGCTGGTATTCGATGGTGTTGGTAAGCTCCGCCAACCCATTTTATCTGCATATTTCAGCAAATCGGTAGTAAACTGTATGACACGATTGAATCCTTGCAGCTTAGATTTATCAAGTAATCCGGCAAATAATATGCCCTTCAACTTTTCCACTGCCGTTTCTAGAAGAGAGCAATTTTCGAACGACAACAGTTGCTGTTCCAATTCGTAATTATTGGAACAACTCTTCTCCAACATTAGTGCTTTAGAAAGTAAATCCATTATTTTGACTCCCAAACTGCCGAGGTAATCTTCCAAGGCGGTCAAAAGACGTAGTACATGTACAACATTAGATTTTCCATCGGCCATTTTATTATCACTATTGAAGTACTCCGGGCGTGCTCCTTGCGAATTAGCATTAGCTATTGGATACGATACTTGATTTTGTGGATACTGGTTCAGTTCAAAGCCCCTATTATTGGCTGATTTTGATTCAAAGCTCTTAGGGGTATCCAATGGTTTGCGTGTATTATAACCGCCTAAACGGTTTAGTACGTCCTGTTTGGCGTCGTTGATCTCCTTATTGAAAAGCTCTTCCAAACGATGACGGAAATATTCAACCCATTCCGGTTGGTAATTATAGGATCTGTGATCCATGCCTTGTGAAATTAGCTGATCCTTGCGTCGACGCCAGAAAGCATTCCATTCTTCATCATAGTGGGGATGACTTTCCGGATTCTTGCGATATTCTCTGTACATACGTTCGATTTCACAAGTTGCCACTGCTATTTCATCATTGAAGGGTACAGCCGCCTGCTGCTGACTGTTTTGTTGTTGTGGATTCCTCGACCTTTTCGGCGATCGCGATCGACGTCTTTCATGTCCTCTACTGCCATTCTTTGGCGGCGAGGGTGAGCGTTTTCTTTTACGTATATCAAAAAATTCGGCATTTCTCTTGCTCGGATCGTGAGCTCTTGAATTTAAATAAAATTTTTTCGGTTCCGGATTCTCCGCAAATCTAGCATAGCTGTTACTTTGCGCCATATAATCTATACCTTCAGTTATTATATTTTTTATTTCTTTATTAGTAATGACATTGGAGAATGACGGTCCATAATGTTGAGAAGCATTCGGATAGCCATATATGTGTGCTACCAAATCAGTGCGCATTTTACTAAATGCAGATGATAAAACGACATATGGCGTACTACGGCCATGATGCTGTTCGATTGCACTGGCCAGTCGCGACAAAACATGACTCATTGCATTAAAATAATCAATGTATTTAACATGACCAATCATGTTCTTGAATTTCTCGATAGTGTCCGGATAATGTAGTTCGCAATATTTGAGACGATGATTGAAACCCGTTATATGGCCCTGCATACGATTCTCATTGAGTATCTCTTCGCATAAACTACATTCGTAATTTGGAGTTTTGTCATAGGGCGTTTTCAATATTTTAAAAACGTATTCCACTCCTATGAGTCCCTCTACGTTTTTTCCATTTTTCCCCTTCGTTTGTAACTCCTCATTCGAAGGTCTTCTATTACGTTTATTATTATGTACGCTTTCCGTATTGGTTTCAAGTTTTTCGATGAGGTCGTTCCTTGCCTTTTGGACAACGTAATTCGAATCATTGCTGTAATTATACTTAGTGGGCTTTTTGGTGTGGATTAAAAATTTATCACCATGACAAAAGATACAGTTCTTGTTTACATTCTTGTAAGTTGGACTGCGTATGTCCAAGCATGATAACTGGGCCATCTTGTGGACTGAGCCTTTCAAATGATTGTCCACGGTTATAATGCCGAAACAAAACTTTTCGCATAAAGCACAGTAGAACTTGGTTTTTGCGGTTTTGTTCACAGTTAACAGCCGCATCCATTTTCCCTCTTCTTTACTAAACTCTAGATTTAGTAGTTCATCAATTGGTAATACGACCTCTACTACGAATTCCTCCGGCCTTGTAATTTTTTGAGCTAAAAGCTTCTGCCAAGCTTCATTAGTCAGGCTCATATTTTTTTAGTTACGCTTACGGTTTACGCGTATCTATATATTTCTATATGTATGTATAAGTATCAATTTCTTTTGACTTCTCTTTGTATTGTAGGGGTATTTACGTTCCGATCTCAATCTGGTCTGAAATGTATTCACATTCCCTTATATATTGTTAAACAAGGATGATAAAACTGTCCAACTTTTTCTGTTAGCGCGAGTGATATTGGCTATGTTAGAAAGTTTACTAAAATGGCAAAAAATAAAAACAAATTCCAATGTTAGACTTGTTGCCACATTCATATCTTGAATGAAATAGTACATAGTACAAGTGTATAAATAGAAAGAGGCAAGAATTTATTATTTATTACGATATTTTAGATATGGACATTAAGCCCTACTGAGTATTTGATTTTTATTTAGAAAAAATTCATACTGAAATAACTTTGGCAAATGAGTGTATCATGGCAGCACCATATTCAGTGGACTTACCAACCACTGTCGAAGTGCAAACACCATTAACATTTTTTTAAAATTAGAATGTTTTGTTTTTAAGGCCGCGAAGAGCGGACTTAAGGCTGAATGTACACACAGCCTATAATCAACATTGTCATATCAGTTGACCCTTATAAAATAATAAGCGTATTTGCTGTTTTCAGCTCCATTCATGTATGTACGCTAAAAACTAAGAACATTTTAAGAAAAATATTCAAATTGAGTTATTTTTCGATATTTAGGCCGTCGCTTGACAAAAATGTTTTAGAGTTCCTGCAATGTTGCTTTACTCAGATGCATTCCTGTTTTACCCAGACGTATTACTTTAACGAAGTGATTTTTCCCAAGTGCTCGTAACAAGTCCTCCATGAGCGACACACGTCTGCATTATTTGCAGCTCACTTTGTGTGCGTTAGAGTGCAAAAGGATTGGTGTTGCGTTCCTCAAGTGTTGGACAACAAATTCTTTATTCGGATGTTCTTTCAAAGAGCATACCCATGTGTTGAATGGGTCATATTTGTGTCTTTACTTTCGTTGTACCTTACAAAAACAAGTACAAACAATGTCTTATCAAGAAATTTTGAAAGTGATAGTTTTCGCAGGGTACGACGATTTGTGACCGCAGAGCACCAGTCCTGCCAGCCAGATTCAATCCAGGAAATGAATTATGAGTCAAGTCCGAGAATTTCTTAGTTTATTTTTTTTTTGTTTTCTTCACACTGCATATCGTCGTACCATACGAAAACTAGCACTTTCAAAATTTTAAAGGTGTTAGTTTTCGTATGGTACGACGATATACATAATACGATATTTGAGTGCAATTAAGCAATAAAGGAGAAAGTGAGGTTAGGTTTTTCATATCATGCTACTTCTATGTATAACATTACTGAAAAACCTCTAGGTTCATACTGTTAACTAATGTATTTTTTTTCTCCTTTAGCCCCACTATACATATATATAAATATGTAATATGTATAACATATACTACACTGTAACTTTAAAATAAGAATAAGGGACACCACGCCCTCTCCTCTTAACCCGGTATACACCAGAATCGTCAGCATTCTCCATCCATCACGATCATTATTCAACAATGACGTTTCCATTTTCCATACGAATTTTCGTCATCCCGTGGCAAATTTGGTTTAGGGAAAAACGCCGGCTTGAATGCCATTTCCGACATTTTTTTTGGCGTACATATGTATGAATACATACTTATGTATGTATATGCATGCATTTATTACGTATAGTTCCTCGGCTGATCTACATATTTTCACCAAAATTCTAACTCCAAAACACTCTTATGCAAAAGCCCAAATGTCAAGGGCTGCAGTGAAAGTTAAAATCACCCCTTCCTCGCGATTTATTTATGTTCTTCCAAAATGTGTAGATACATACATACATACAAATATACTTATTGATTTTTCACTTTACCAGTCAAACACTACTATACCTATGTATGTAGAAATATTTTTCGTGCAAAAATTATATTTATTGCACAAAATTAGTACAAGAAATGAATATACACACAATCTTTATTTTTGTTTTGTGTTTCATAAAAGGAAACACATGAATTTACAGGTTGAAAACTCTTGCAATTGCAATGCTTTTTTATATAGTATAGAACTGAACCGTACACTATACATGCATTCATATTAATTATATATGGATTTTAATTAATACATACCTGCGCGTACAGAATCCTGGAAAAATTAGACAAATTTTTAACAAACAGATTCAAACAAATTCTATGTCTTTGAAACATGCAAAACCTATAAATTTATGCGGCGAGAAAACACAAATTTAGAAATCCTTCTCAATTCGAGATGACGAATATTTATCGAACTTGCATTGAAGTCGATAACAATACAGAATGGCGTCGATAATGTAAAAAAGTTGCACATACACTGTACACTCGGTCTGACCGTTTCAATTAAGCCAAGGACAGAGATATGCCAAGTTTACAAACAACGTGATTAGCCATAAATCTCTTTTGAATAATGTACCCGTTTACATAAAACATGAAATCTAGATTTGCTGGAAGACGATTATCAACTGTCAATTTTCCTTACCTGCATGACCCCATAATATTATTGTCGTAGCAGTTAAAAGAGAATTGGCGAGTACCGTTCGACGGCCGTTTTCAGAAATGTAAATAGCAGATATTTTGTTTTTATTTCACTTGAATAACGCCAGCAAACGCACAAGCTATTGCACGATTAAGGGCCTTTTCACATTACTCGGTACGACATCGGATCGGCATTTTTTGCTCGGTATTTTCAGCTTACCGAAACGATTCCGCGTTGCTGTGTTTTTCACACTTGTGGGAATACTTTCGGTGCGGCAGAAAATAGGAAAACAAACATCGAAATTTGCAAAACAAAATTTTTAACTTCAACAAATCACTCAATAATAACAATAATGTCTTCTAGCGAAGACGAAGACATTATAACTTGCTACCTTTATAGCCGAAACGAGTTTTTTACTGACTTTGTTCTTCTTCTTTTATAACGCCGCAAAAATGTATGAAGTAATTCCTCAAATTTTACTGACCGGTCTTACCGCGTTGCGGTATACCGAAATCAATCCGCTCCGATTTCATGTATGCAACACTAATGTGAAAGTGCCAATTGAAATACATGTGGTCGGCAAGGTTTCGTTATACTTTCGGTAAAAACCAAAAATGTCGATCCGATTCCGCACCGAGTAATGTGAAAGCGCTCTAAGGCACTCTGCACACGAGGCGTATCGTCATAGACGCGTACGAGACATTTCATGTAGCGTCGATTTCCCTACGCCTCAATATCTGCACACGAAGCGACATGAAACTTCGCTGCACAAAACAAACAAACAAATTAATAATACGGCATTTGCTTTAAATTTCGAAGCTTTAAATAGAAAAGATGAAAAATTTTACGGAATCTTCAATTTTCTTTCATTATACACTCACTTTTTCCGATTTTTTACACAAATTTTACTGCTTTCATAAATTCCACCACGTGGAAAAATGTAAACAAACATCTTCTTCTTCCTGTTTTCTAAGCGTAGTACGCCTAGCTACCAGCACTGCATTACGCCAAGCGACATGTAGCTAGCATACTTTGACGAATGCATGAAGCTGACGACTCGTGTGCAGCCCTCAATTGAAATATACGTGCGCGACATCAAAGCGTACAGCTTTCGTCTGTAGTATCTAATACGCGTCTAAAGCGGTACGCTCCGTGTGCAGAGTGCCTTACACGTTAAAGTATGTAAAATTTAAACAAAAGCCGATAATTTCATAACCTATAAAACAGAAGAAGAGCGATTTACTTTTGCCTAGACTATTCTTATTGGGCCATGCTTACTGGCGCCCATTCTGTTTACTTTTCATTTTGACGTTTCTCCCAAATTCGCCAAAAAAAAATATCGATAACACGAAAAACAGATTTGTATGCAGAAAAGTATCGTAATAATCCGAGATTCATTTTAAGGGCATTTTCACATTACCCAGGATGACTTCGGATCGAAATTTTGTTGGTATTTTCGTCTTACCGAAACGAGTCTGCATTGCAATGTTTTTCATGCTTGTGAGAATAATTTCGGCAGAAAATTGGAAAATAAATATAGAAATTAAAAATATAAAATTTTAAAATTCAACAAATTCAACAAATCACTCAATAATAACAAAAATGTCTTCCAGCGAAGACGAAGGCTTTATAGCTTGCAAAATTTACAGTCGAAACGAGACTGACTTTATTCTTCTTCTTTCATTACGCCGTATAATGATTACGCAGCAAAAATACAAGTAAAATCCATACAGTTTTATAATGAGAATAGCCCTGCCACCACTTAGGCAATGAAAACAACGTTATTTCAACTATCAAATTCCGTTAAATATGTGACGGCTGGCAAATTTGAGAGTTTATGTTGTATGTCCATTCTGGATGCCGTTATCAGTCGTTCATATGGTTTGTGATTTCGTATATAAAATGCACTTTTTTGCTTTGCTTCTTCTTAATTTTATTGGTTAGTATGTACTCAATGTGCCCTTAAAGGAAAAATAACAATTTTTATCATAATGAAACGCATTCTCTACTCATTTTTAAATACTTATAAAATTCTTCATATGCGTATATATACATAACGCATTTTCCGTTGAACAAAAATTGTTATTAATTATTTTATACCCATTTTTGTTAAATAACAAGGAATAATTTTATTATATACAAAGTTAAAACACTTTAGAAAATAAAAACACAAAATATATAACAAAACGGCTATCTGTTGCTAAATGGAGTAAATACAAAAACGTAGTAAACCCACCTGCGTTGAGGAATAAAATCGCCTAAATGCTTTGAATTTTTACAGTAGAAAGAATGTTAAAAGCAGTTATGGGGTGTTGGTGATCCATATACTCGTACACTTTTATGTACGTCTACACAAGCAACACACTAAAACATATCACAACGATCTAGTTGATCTAAAATCCTTAGAGGACGTTACAAGTCTTTTGTTCACTTATCACTGAGCCGGGCGGGCATTTGAAGGATTCAGCGGCATTTCCACCTTGTGCGATCAACCAAACTAATCTGTAAATATAAAACAAATAGTGGTTTTATCAAAAAAGATACTAACTTTTATTTGTTGATAATGAACTAAGATAATCAGGGTTGCTTTTGTAAACTTACATCTGCTGGAAGTCCATTGCTTCTATATCCACACCAATGTGGTTTGACTCTTCACATACATCCTGGGCCGCCACCAGGAAAAATACTTGCGTCGGCGTTAAGTTTAAACCAGGTAAACGACTCATTCCTTTCATAGGTCCAGAAATGGAAAGCATTGAATGATATGCTATTTGCATACCACCTGAATGAATAAGTATGTCCATTTGACTACGATTCGAGAAAATTTTGACTGAATCAGGAACACAACGTATAGCCTTATCTTCAAAAGTTTTCGTTATGGACCTTAGAATTTCCTTCGCAATGTGTACCCCAACAGAAGCGTATTGCAGATATGGAGGAAGTTTTTCATTAAAATATGGCACCAGCATAACCGACAGCGGAACGACTAAAATGCAAAAAAGTTAAATACATGTATGTATATAGGTAAGTATATATATATATTGGTTTTAAGCATTTTGTTTTTGTTATAAATAGTAGTAATAATTTAAAAAAAGTGTCGAAATCATAGTGCTAAAAAAATATATCGTAAATATGGAGCACATAGCGTATGCAGGGTTGCAAATTCGATGTACTTACCTATAGAATGACTAAGTGCATCGTAAAATACTCTGGCGACAATCGGATAAGCCCAACTAAAAATTAAGTTCAAATTGATACAAAGTAACGGTTATTAAAGAATTACATTTTCCATAATCCTAACAAAAATATATGCACTCACGCATCATGCGAATTGATGTCTACGCTCACAGAATTTGGATCGATATTATTCCTTTTACATATGTTTAAAACATTTAAAAACCAGTTGTCGGCCGTAATGTTCATAGATTCCAATTGTTTTTCCGCAGCCGTAATATTTTTAAAGCCTTTCCACGGCTGTGCTTGGATGCGTAATGAGGATAATTTAACTAATGCAGCGCCTTTAAGTGACGGAGCACGCTTCAAATGAGCTTTAAGCGATTTGAAAATATGATCGGTCTAAAAGTAAGGAATAAAAAAAATTATATATAGGCATATTATGATTAAAATATTTATGCGCCAACCTTTCTAACGATGCCTGATAGATCGACATTGGAATAGTGTGTAACATATAGTGTGGACGTTATATCGGGCAGTGCCCACATTGTTGCCTGTGTACACACAGTAGGACTTGGGTTATCTGGTGGCAATATTCCTAGCGTAAATATTACAAGCATAGCGTTATGAGCAACGCGTGTCGAATATTTGACCAAGAGTTTTTGAACTGCTTTTAAATAATTCGGACTACGGATGACAATCGGCTTATCCCAGCTGTTCGGCACCAATTCCGTCCAATTAAGCTGAAAGTTGAAAAGAATTACACATATGTTTATTTTATCTTTTTGTTACTTTTTCCTAGAGCAGCTGTTGCACTTACGATTGGATATGTTTGCTGCAGAAGGGAAACATTATTAAAGACGGTGCTATTCCAAAAATCACGAAAAGAGTATTCTTCTCTGACCTAAAAATATACATATATAAATTAGAGTTAGTTAAAAGCCAATTGATTACTTTTTTTTTTAAACATATCGCCCGTTTTATGCAATAGGGATTTAACTCGAAATTTTCGATTTCTGGGATTTTGCCATATATTTCAATAACTGGTTAGTGCCTTTGAGTCTAGTCTTATAAAATACTCAAAAATATAAAAATGGCGGAAATAGAAGTGATTTTGTAGTTAGCCGTAGAAGGAAACTATTTGAAATTATAAAACTTTTTTTGCGTTTTCCCAAAAAATTTTTTTTTTTAGTTAAATCCCTATTGCATAAAACGTGCGATATTTACCTTATTCAATTCGTTAATAAAAGCTGATATTGCCTCTTCTTCCGAACTTCTTTGATCCAATGATAGTTCATTGGGTAGAAAATCATCGATGAATTCTTTGAATTGTTTATATTCGCCTTTTCTGTATTGATAAGGTGGAGCTTTCGGACCAAACCATCGTATGTTATCCTATTAATTTTGGTAATAATTATTTTAACTAAATCAATTAATTGTAAGTATAGAAATAAATTCTTACCTCTAATATTGGTCCTGCTGATCCAGGGCCGCTTATTATAAGCAAAATCTGTGGTCGACGACCGTAACTCAAGTCATAGTATATGTCGAAAAGTGGATTAAACCCCATTCTATAAATCTTAGAAATCAATAAGGAGATTGATATAGGGCCCACCGCACCCATCGGCAGATAACCACCCAATTGTTCCAATATAAGTTTTATTGTTGTAGAACTCGTTGTCTGTCGCAGACAACTGCTAAAAAGGCGGCCAAGTTTTCTGAATGGACCAGTCGTTGTATTGTGTTGCAGAAGACCTACAACATAAAAAATATATAAATAATTAAAAAATAGACAAAACTTTTTTAAAACATTTGTATATATATGATGTACTTATATATGCACTTACTTTGCATCTGAATATCAACATTCCCTTGAATACTCTGCAGCGGTACAACATTCGATTTTGTATTAAACGTGCAGCTGAAATTCTTAAATTGAAAACAAGGATCTAAATCCCAATCAATTTTGGCATGAATAATGCTGGAAACGGTTTTACAAATTTCTTCCGTGCATGTCTGTGGCTCCGCAGCCGCTGTCACACAATCTACGCCACTGGAAAAACATTCTCTCGGTAGCCGCGATGGGGCAGTACTTATCAAGAATAAAATCGGCGATGCTACCAACAATGATGTAACAATAACAGTAGCTGCAGTTATCGCAATTTTATGAACTGTAGAAGATGTATGTAACCAGATGCATGGGGCGCAGCAAATCCAGCCGAGTGATGCATGCTAAACAAAAAAAGAAAATTTGTAAAGTAGTTTTTAAACCTATAGTATACATATATGTGCACACACAGATATATGTCTCCGAACGGCGGAAATACAGTCGGCGGGTATGCCGACCACTGCAGAGAGGTGATCGCCTTTTCTCTTAAACATAATAATTAACTTTGATTGGAATCTCGGTTCCCCTTGTCAAGCTATCAGAAAATGCGCGGGGAGCAAAAAAATCAGCACTTTTGCATTTGTGGTCAGTCTAGTATACATGCATTCAAACATAGCAATAGCAACTTAATAACAATGCCATAAATATGCAATTTAGAGGCCATATCTGAATTAGAGGCCATATTTTGAATATATATGTACACATTTCATTTTATCTGGAATTAATTTCATCGAGTCAAATAGCTCTGCTGACTCTTATTCATTACAATATTCAATAAACATGTCTACACACACGCTTCAAAATACGCAATTTTCGAGGTATGTACATACATAAATATGTAGGTATGTTTTTTTAAATACATACTATATAGGCACTTTTTTAAATAGGTACCTTCCGTTTTGGTGAGTTGCTACTATTTAAGTTATTGCCATCAGCAACTTCAACAAATGGTGGTTTAAATATATGTCCACCGCTGCTTTGTTTTGGCTTTTGTGCCAATCCTGTGTGACTGTGACTGCCATTGTTCTGACTTCCCGTACTATTTGCCATGTATGTGAACAAACAAGCAAATTAACCAAAAACAACTCTCAAGTGGTTCTTTCGTAATGTTAACACATTAGAAAAATCAATAAACGCACAAATGCATAATGATAACTTTTCACATCTGATTATTCTTTAGCTTAATTATATGATTATAATAATTAATTAATAATACTTTAATTGTAATTATTTTTTTTTATTTTTCACAAATTTACACGCGATAATTTAATGTTACACATTTTGTTTATTTGCACACACACCGTAAGCCCGAAAGACCGTCTGCTGGTATGTTAATATGTATATTTGTACTTCAGTGATTCTATGCGTAAATTGACGGTTTTCGAAAGCTTTAAAGCTTTTAAGGGAATGTGCTTTTAGAAGTAAGAGACTAGTTACATGGACAAACTGTGTCATCAAATTTCGTGTAATTGGTTGTGTGCATGTTCTATGCCCAAATAGAAGAAATAATTTGCTGTTTTTATATAGAGTTTAGATATCGCTTTCTCAACTTTTTCCTATCTTCCTTCGGGAAAAAGTGTTCCCCGCCAACGTCACGCCCATAAAGAGTCATAAACGACACTTCAGAAAGTATCTTCCAAGTGTCGTTTGGAAGAGACAAAAACGTTACGTACAAGTAAACTAATACGACACTTCCGGAAGTAACTTCTTAGTGTCGTCTGGGAGACACAAAAGCGTCAATTAAAAATTGCTCCTACAATTTTCTCACTTTATATAAAACCTAAATAAAAGTGCAAATATGTATAGATATATATTTTCTTACTTTTTTATTTTTTATGACCATAGATATGTATACTATATGTATACGCAACACATAAAATAAAGTACATATGTATAACTGAAGTTCACCTAAGCTTTTTAGAAAATCCACACAGATCCATATGTACATATCGTAGTTTGAAGTGCGATACCGCGTATCGATCCGTCCACATCCATTAATATATACAAGAATTTTGACGCGCTGTCCGAATGTCGAAATTATTGTATGAATAGATGGGGACGAACTCCAGCAATGTGTTTTTGGGGAATTTTGTTTTTGGCAAAAATGCCACTTACACGATATGATACTTGGTCGATACACGGTTTTGCGCTTTAAATTACGATATGTATGTATATACGTGTATGTAAAGTTCAAATATTTTCCTTCAGGAACATATACTCGTAGTGCCATATATTTTACTTTCCTTTTCTTTTGAAGAGAGCCTAAAAAGGAGATAGAAACCAAACCTTTTAAGTTGTATAAAGTCCTAGAACATTTTTAGAAAGCTTACCAAAATTTTTAGCAAAAGAAAAAATGCAAAATGCCAGATTAAGTACTTATACGAGTATTATTTTTTAAAAACATTGTCTTCTTCAAGATTTCTTTGTTTTTTTTTTTTTAATTTCGCTTAATTTATAAATTTTATAATTGTTAAAAAAAATTGTTTTGATTATGTTTTGTTTGTCAATACACCAAGTATCTATGTATCTTCTCCATGCACACCAAGAAGTAAGATACGCGATAGCAATGAAATTTGTTTTTGTAAAATATCTGCTATCTGCCAAATAACACCTAGAAGTGCCCCAGACGTTACTTATTTCTGATAGAAGAGAAAACGCTCTTCCAAATGCTAGCAGGGTACATACATATCGCACGTTTTATGCAATAGGGATTTAACTCAAAAAAATTTTTTTTTGGGAAAACGCAAATAAAGTTTTATAATTTCAAATAGTTTCCTTCTACGGCTAACTACAAAATCACTTCTATTTCCGCCATTTTTATCTTTTTGAGTATTTTATAAGACTAGACTCAAAGGCACTAACCAGTTATTGAAATATATGGCAAAATCCCAGAAATCGAAAATTTCGACTTAAATCCCTATTGCATAAAACGGGCGATATGTGTATATTTCTCTCTTATGCTGTTTTCAGACATGCTCTTAATGGATTTTAAGAGCATTTCAGTAATTAAACCATATAATTGAGCTCCATTTACCATACAAAAAACTCAATTTATTAATATCGAAATTTCAATAGATTTATATAAAATTGAAGACAATTTTCAATGCAGCTCTGATAACGACCTGTGTTCAGTGAGCAAACGGGTTGTCATGAAAAGAAAATTAAATATAAGTGAAATGTCATTAAAATACCTACATGCCAAGTAACCAGAGTGGTCCATATTTTGGCATATTTTTAATTTTAAAAATTTTACCGATAGAAAATATTTCTTTGTTTTGGGAATAAAAATATTTATCATTTAAAAAATTTAATTAAGCATATTTCTGGGAAGTTTTTTCGGCCTCCTTTTTTTTTGGGAGTCGTTTTTTTTTCGCTCCTACTTTCGAGCGCACCGAAAATGCTTGACTACACCTTTTCCAGTTTAAGTTCAGTAAGTTACAATTGAAGTTCAGAAAATTAAAGTAGATGTTCAGAAAAATACAATTGAAGTTCAGAATTTCCAATTGAAGTTAAGAGAATTGCAATTGAAGTTCGGTAAATTAATACCATGTCTCCACATAACGTGTTTCGCTCTTTTTTTTCTCCATTTTCTCTCTCAATCTTGTTTCGACACGGAAACCAGTGCCGAAACTCGCCAATTTCCATACAAAATTTCTGAGAGCGAGTGAAGATTGAAACACTGTTTCATTCTGAATCATCTTGCCAACCTCGATGATATCGATGTCTTCTCTAATTTTGTATCGAAAATCTATCGAAATCTCACACAGACCAAAACAAAAACGCAAAAATAAGCAAACATACAAACATTTAAGAAGAGCAAGAAAGAGAAATGTTAAACTGAATCACGATCAGCCACGTGGAGACGGGTTATTGAGCGAGATGTTTTGCTACATGTTTCTTTGGTGAAACAAGTTATGTGGAGACGGGCTTTAAAATTGAACAACAATTTCTTTACAGTAATACAAAGTTTTTCTTTGCTTTGCTGACATAAACAAAATGCGCTTTGCTGCTGTTGCCATCTCGCCCAATGTGTCTAGCCCAAAAGTCGGTAACGATAAACTTTAAGCCATTTATCGTATTCGTGCTTGCTTGATTATCATCTCTCCCAACTCCAAAATGTATGTATGTAAATATTAACATGCATATGTAATTCATAGTAGTGTGACGACATTACGGGTTTTTTGCTTAAGTCTTTTATATTAAATTTAAATATGTGTATATAAAAACATATACGTACATAAAAGCCAAAAAATACTAACGTTCGTAATTGCAACTGCTTTTTTCAAGAGTGATTTAATAGAAATTTGGAATAAAAGAAGAAATTATGAAATATAATTCGACACTGAAATAATGGAAAACCCAAAATGATGTTAACTTCGTGCATAGCAATACACATGCAAACAAACATTTGTGTACTATTTCGCAAACTTTCCCATGTCGAAAATTTTTAACGAAGTCGTAAAAAACGCAATTTGTGTAAATAAAACATCAACATACGTATATAATATGTGTATATAATTTTTGGGGTTACTTATTTTAATTTTATTGGGTCTCTTAAAATATGCTTAGCGCTTTAAATATGTAGTTAGCGTGAGCATTTTTGGTACCATTTTGTGACGTCACTGCCACCAAAGCTACACATGTAAGTTACATACATACTACATATGTACACGTACATACATATTTTATATACATAGATATCTACATCCGCATTGTTGTTATTGCATATACATACATATCTCTTTATTATTATATTTTTATTCACAAAAAAACCTGCATATCTTTATTAATTTCAAGGCTATAGTTTTTAAAAATATCATGCTACATTTTTATACTCAGCTGTACTAGTACACAGAGTATTATAGTTTTAATCACATAACGGTGGATTGTAACAGAATGAAATAATCGAGATAGATATAGACTTATATATATCAAAATGATCAGGGTGAAAAGAGAAATCGATTGAGCCATGTCCGTCCGTCCGTCCGTCCGTCCGTCCGTCCGTCCGTCCGTCCGTCTGTCCGTCCGTCCGTCCGTCCGTCCGTCTGTAAACACTCTAACTCGCGCAAAAATTGAGATATTTTGATGAAATTTGGAACGCAAGTTGGTATCGAGACTGGGACGGTTGGTATTGAAAATGGGCGAAATCGGACCATGACCACGCCCACTTTTCCTATATAGAAAAAATCGGAAATTTGGTATCTCAGCCACTAATATAGCTAGAGTTTTAAAATTTTACCCACGTATTGAGCTCGGGCCCTTATGAAGAAATTTGATGAAGTTTTGGAAAATGGGCGGTGCCACGCCCACTTATTAAGGGTCAAACATTGAAAGTTTTATATGTCATAACTCAGAAACCGTTGAAGATATATCGATGAAATTTGGTACGCGTAATTTGCTTACATAGACAAATGTTTTGACGAAAAATTATCAAAATCGGTTTACGGCCACGCCCACTTTTATATATGTGTATTATAAAGTGACCTAATAAAACCATTTTAAGCGATATCTCTGTCAAATATAAAGATCTATCATTGAAATTTTGTCGCATGAGTCCAACTATGGACATAAAACAAAAAACACAAAAATTTTGGAATATGGGCGGTGCCACGCCCACTTATTAAGGGGCAGACATTGAAAGTTTTATGAGTCATAACTCAGAAACCGTTGAAGATATATCGATGAAATTCGGTACGCGTAATATAATTACTTAGTCAAATGTTTTGGCGAAAAATTATCAAAATCGGTTGACGGCCACGCCCACTTTTATATATAGGAAATATAAGGGGGCCTAATAAAAACATTTTAAGCGATATCTCTGTCAAATATAAAGATCAATCACTGAGATTTTGTGGCAGGAGTCCAACTATGGACATAAAACAAAAACTACAAAAATTTTGGAAAATGGGCGGTGCCACGCCCACTTATTAAGGAGCGAATATTGAAAGTTTAATAAGCCATAACTCAGAAACCGTTAAAGATATATCGATGAAATCTGGTACGCGTGATATATTTACTTAGCCAAATGTGTGGACGAAAAATTACCAAAATCGGTTGACGACCGCGCCCACTTTTATATATGTGTATTATAAAGTGACCTAATAAAACCATTTTAAGCGATATCTATGTGAAATATAAAGATAATTCATTGAAATTTTGTGACATGAGTTTTACAATAGACCGGAAACAAAAAATAAAAAAGTTTGGAAAATGGGCGTGGCACCGCCTCTTTTTAGACAAAGGGATATATGAGATTTCTTAGCCTTTAACTCGACAAATAATTGAGATATTATGACGAAACTTGGTTTATACACTTTTATAACATGTGTTAATAGACACGCAAAAATGTATTGAAATCGGTTTATGACCACGCCTACTTTTTAACAAAGATATTTCTGGAACACCCTTTTGGAATTTGTAACGTGAAGTCTTTGTAACTAAAAGTCATAGAGGGATGAAATTTTGCACTAACAATAATATTTGTATGCTTATTTGGATGATTGATATAAATTTTGAAAATGGGCGTGGCTGCGCCCTGTTTATGCAGCACTCGTTTCATATAAAATACACCCTATATCGAACAAACGCAAACAAACAATGAAAGCATACAGCTGAGTATCTAATGTTCGATTGCACTCGAACTTAGGCTTCCTTACTTGTTAAATATACTTTTATTTTTTTAATAAAAAGGGAGACATGGTTATTCAATCACTTTCACCCATTTTCTTTATGTACATATGTACATATAAATGTACACATATTTTATGATATGGACGAACCCTTCGCACAAAATATTTTATTTCGGCAGCTTACTAAAATTATGGTTTTATGTTTTGTCTACCAAAGTCTTGCGAACTGTCTGTTTTATTTTACTTGTACACAATATTTTTTGCATGTCCTAAAACAGTTTATTTATTTATTTTTCTAGATATTAAATAACGTTAAGTGCAGTTTCGAAATTGCGCAAAGATGACATTCTCACAAAGGAGAATTCCCTGCAATGTACGGATCATACAAATAATTGCAATATTTTGCTTTGCTGAGTTAAGTAAGTTTTAATAACAAAAACAACGACCTAACATTCTCACAATAAATGTGTAAAATACATAACTAAATTAATGATGCAATTTAACATTAAATTATTTTCTTATCCGATCACTTCTTTTTTTATACAGGTCTAGTCTGCGGCCAACATCTCACAGCAAATTCACCACCAATACTTTACGTGCCAGAAAGAAATTGGCGCATATTAGAGACTGAACAAGTGGGTCAGATAATAACACGAATACGTGCCGAAGATCCAGAACACGATGGACTAATTTTTGGTCTAGAACCACGCTTCCTATCCAACAAGGATCACAATAAAGAAACAAAATTACCATTTCGTATTGACGAAGAAACGGGTGTCGTTTATCTGAACGAAAGTGTACGAGGAAGAGTAAGTTATGAATCGAAACTCTGCGCACTTTTAACTCAAAAAGTGTTACGTCAACTTACACTTGCATACATATGTGATTTATATCTTTTTAGGCTGGCGAGAATTTCTTTCTTTACGTAACCGTGTCCGATGGTGATTTAACAGCCAAAAATGAAGTTTTTGTTAATATTATAGCAAAGGGACAGAATAGTAAACATTCAAATTTCCGCAACTCACCATCCTTCACGAATATTGTACAAAATATTTCCGGTTTCTTTCCGCCATTCGATGCATTGCCCGAGGTGAAAGCAGTTCGTAATAAATATCCACCAAATAAAGCGCAAATGATCCCTATGCCACCAAACCTCGACACAAATAATGCTATTTTCGCAAATAACCATAAAAATGCCGAGATGTCAGATGATGTTACTCGTCTGCCGTACATAGAAATTTTGAATGGTGCCGTGGCTGAGCAGAGCGACGAGAATACAACAACAAAAACAAATAGCGCTCAAACATCACAGCAGACAGGTCGCATTCGACTGAAGCCAATTAAAACTGTTAATAAAAATGAAGTACTAAATGGTGATATTATTGGTGATGCCATTTCAAACGGGCGCAATATTTCAATTTCAAATGCTGCTGATAGTAAGAATACTAAGCAAGTTTTAGTAAGCGACGCGGGCAAAGGCAATACAACAGAGCTAAAATTACCGCCGAACTATTCAGCCAATGCGGTTGTCATACCATTCATTGTAGTTTCATGCGGTTTTATTTTTGCTGTTGCCGCTTTCTTTGGTTTCATTTATCGAAAACATTTTTGTTTTGTTACGAAAAAGTTGCATAAGGATAGCGGTGAAGATATCAGAAAAAAATCAAATCAAATAAATCTAACAACGACAAGTTCAACTGATGACAGTCGTAATTCAGTTTTAATGCAGCAATGGAGTCGTCCCAGCGTCTACAGCAACCGTTACACGCCGTGGGAGGCAACCTCGCAGTTAAATACAAATGATCCTTTAAATAATAATGAGCCCAATCTGACGCTGAGTAATGGCGTTTTATTGAATAATAATGTGGCTGCTTCTAACGAAAAATGTCAATGGGAATTTCCGCGTCATCGTCTAAAATTTTTCAATATTTTGGGTGAGGGTGCTTTTGGTCAAGTGTGGCGTTGTGAGGCGACCAATTTGGATGGTGAGCAGTGTAGTTAGAAATGAAATAAAAATAATCAATGGAATATTGCATTCATTCACGTTTTTGCTATTTTTTTTTTTGCTAATTTGATCTTAACAGGAGTGGAGGGCATTACAACTGTAGCTGTGAAAACATTGAAGGAAAATGCAACAGCAGTTGAAAAGAAAGATTTGCTGAGCGAGTTAGAAGTAAGTAAAAAATGAGAAGAATAAGCGATAAAAAGTCTATGTTGGAGCAAACTTGGTATCTAAGATTGGCTCAAATCGGATCGTACTCGAAACTATTTAATATACTTTGATCTATATTTTTCTTAACTTTCAGGTTATGAAGTCACTTGGACCACATATGAATGTGGTGCAATTACTTGGTTGCTGCACCGACAGGGATCCGATATTGGTGATCATTGAATTTGTAAATAGGGGAAAATTGCAGACATACCTACGAAACTCACGAGCAGAAAGGTGAGAAAGAGGTTTATGAACAATAATCTTCAGCATTTCTTAGTCGTGCAATTAGAATGTGTATGTAATTAAGTTTCATTACGTTTCAGTCAGTCTTGATGAAATGAAGACCTCTGCTGCCGAACTTTGGCAGATCTGAACTGAAACTTAAATAAATAATACCTCTTATTTACAAATTACTTTTGTACATAAATATATATGTAAATTTTTAACTATTTTTTGCTTGCATTGTTCAAGGCTTTATCGCAATACTCATGGAAAATCCAATGTTTTGACGTCAAGCGATTTGACATCATTCATGTACCAGGTGGCTAAAGGTATGGATTACCTTACATCGCGTGGGGTGAGTATGATCGTATCATTTTCGTGCTTAACATTTAATTGTAATACATATTTTTTTTTGTTTATATGTATATGTATTTACTAGATCATTCATAGAGACTTGGCAGCACGGAATATACTGATCACTGAATGTCATACTTGTAAAATAGCGGACTTTGGCTTTGCGCGCGATGTTGTGACATCGAAAATTTATGAGCGCAAAAGTGAAGGCAAAATGCCGATAAGGTAAGCAATCATTCACACACGATTCGCATATATTATGTACATATGTGTGTATAAAAATCAATTATTTTTAATGTCTTTATAAAATTAGACACTAATTTCATATATCACATGTATGTATGTATGTAGGTGGATGGCCATTGAATCGCTTTATGATAATATCTTTTCAACAAAGTCAGATATATGGAGCTATGGTATTTTAATGTGGGAAATTGTCACTTTGGGCTCAACGCCATATCCTGGCATATCCGCATCAGATGTTATGCGTAAGGTAAGTAATAATATACGTGAAATTAAACTTTTCAAGAGCAAGCATGCATTAATTTCTAGCAAAGTTTATACATATAGAGAGCTATTGCTCTTTTCCTTTGTAATTTCTTGCCGTCTTTATTTTTAATAATTACTTCATTGCACTTCTTAATTTAACATTTCTATTACAAAATTTGTTTAGCATAATAATAATAAAAAATATGTATTTCATACATTTACTTTCATTCTTTATTTTTGTTATATTAAGGTACGTGATGGCTATCGCCTCGAAAAGCCAGAGCATTGTCGCCGTGAGCTATACAACATCATGTATTATTGCTGGGCAAGTGATCCGAATCAACGTCCCACTTTCGCCGAATTGGTGCAAATGTTCGGCAAATTACTACACACCGAAATGGATTATATACAATTGGACCGTTTTCCCGATCACAATTATTACAATATTATTAATTTAAGTGGTGAAAAATTATGAAACTAATTTATTTTATTTTATATTTATATTAATATATGTATATATGTATTTATGTACGAGTATTTCTTTTTGTTATCACTTTTTTTTTTAATTTTACTACATTAAAACTCCCATGATGGTAACCATTTTAGTCCATACATTGTAGAGTTTGGTTCAATAGCTAATGGGCCGGTCATGCCGTAGGCCAGTGGTGAAAAAAGTTTAAAACTATATGAAAGTGCGGATATCGTAACACCGAGCAAGACATGTTGCAGCCATTTCGGTAGATAGGTTAACAAATATTCAAAGATAACACCTGTGAAAAGGAATATATTGCCTTTTAGTAAGTCTTTTTTTCAGAAGGTGGAGGAGCTGACGGAACTTACCTGCTAGCATTGAGTTGAATATTAACGCTGGAAAGTAATGATGAAAGTACAAAACACGTCCCATCATCCAAAATGGTATATAATGCGTAGTCCAGCCAATAAAGAACCATAATGCAGCTTTTAATAGCATGCGCCGAGTTTCATTACGCTCTAAATTAAAGAAATATTAATTGAAATTATGTATGTATGTATGTAGCAAACTTGGTAAAATTTGACTAAGCTTCTCACCTTGTTTAATGTTCATGGCTGATTTGCGTTGATGGTCCAAACGACGTTGTCTTATTGCATTTATTATCATGACAATCAAATAGGCAATGAGGAAAATGATGTTGCACCACCAAATTATTGGATTACCTAGCAGATATATACGATAGGCGCTACCGGAAAAATATTGTCCCTGTAGAGAAACAAGTAGATAAACGAGATTTGAATTAGCAGATGAGTCTATTCTAAGAGCATGTACTATATTAAGTAGGAAAATGTTAAAAAGAGGTTCGCATATGGAGCTGCTTGAAAGACATTTGCCATTTGGCTCACACACAGTCCCATATTAAAACTTACCCGATAGTCAAGTGGCCATTGCCAAGGTTTGCTGGTTAATTCTCCCTCTTTTGGCTTCAGTCCAGCATTACCCTGAAACATGACTGCATGCGATTCCAAAAAGCGACTAAAAAATCCTGGTGCATACATATTGAGATTGACGCGCGGCACTAAAACCGGAAATTGATGCTTGTTTACATTTATGGCTTAAAAACTTAAATAAATAAAATACGATCTATGTATGTACATACGTTTCTTATTTTGATTCTCCTCGATGTTCCACATCGCATTCTTATCCCTTAAATTTGGATTACACGAAACTTCCTGCTGTTCAAAGCCCCATTTGGGCAATTGCTTACCGCTTGCGGTTAAAGCGCAGTTTTGCAAGTAATGTATTAACATAAATTTCGTTGTAACCGTTTTAACACTTTCGTTCTTTTTGCCTTCTACTAAAATAATGCGCCAAATGTCATTATAATCACCTTGACCTTCCTTTAATGAACATTAAAATAAGATTCAATTTAGTATTATTTCTACATAATTGAGCAACTTTTTTTATAGTGCATAAATTGTTTATTTATTACCTCACCATAACCGGTTACTTGTCGGTGTCGCTTAGTGATAGGCGCTTGCTCTGCGTGTGAGTGCAGATTTCGTTTGGTAGTTGAATGTTCCAATTTGATTAAATCACCATGAAATACGAATTTCACTTTAGTGGCAGTAAATTTGTCCTTATTATAAGGCTTAATAAGCCATTTATTGTTATCGTCCTTGTGTGTGTACGTGGTAATCTGTGAGAATGATAGATAAAGAATATTTAGCACGGAAAAAATAGTTTATTCAAAGTACTACAATGCAGAAGAATATATAAATATCGTATTTAAATATCTGAAACCATTTTTTTGCAAATACTCGTACCTGTTGCTGCCTTGCTCCCACACCTTTCGGATAAAGATGATAATGAGAATGTAGATAACCTCCACCCGTCTTATGATTTTTTATAGTTACAATCGAACCGTAAGCCACATCACGCGGCATATTGGCATTGTATAGTAAATTGCCTATAAGCCGTGATTGGAAGGCCGAACTATAGAAACCATCACCGTGTCCGCTGCGATTGAGTACGGATAAATGAATATAGAAGAAGGCCATATAGAGAAAAATTGGCCATATAATCAAAGAGACAGCACGGCATATTAGCTGCTTTATGGGTTCTTGCTGTAAGATTAAAAAGGTATGCAAATATACAACGGATGCTAAGTAGATACATATACGTAAGTAAATTTAGCTGTTTAAAAAAACTGCCTTACAATCGGTTTTTCCACATCTCCAAACAACGTCCATAGTTCGTGTATTGTGTAAAATCCAACCAATATTACAGTAAAGAGTCCAACGAACTTGACACTTGTTGTGCACGCTAACATGGTGCCGGTAAAAAATAACCAAAACCACCAAATGCCTGTGTAAGATGCGCCCCTTGTGGTCACAACCGATGCTTTCGTCATGCCCCACACCGTGGCGGTCATGAAAAAGAGTAAAATCGGATCGAGTAATATGTATTGATTTAGCGTTATAAGACCAACATCTTATGGAAATCATAAAACAAAAACCACGTTAGCATAAAAAGGGTGACTAACACTTTAAACATTTATGTTAATATTTACCAAATATTAAAAAAAGTGAGGAGATTAAGGCGGCTTGGCAGGAGTGCGACATTTCATAGACAGTATCGAAAGACATGGGTATTATAAGTGCGCCTAATGTTGCACAAAACTGAAATTTAATGAATAACAATATTTTTACATATACATATCGCCCGTTTTATGCAATAGGGATTTAACTCGAAATTTTCGATTTCTGGGATTTTGCCATATATTTCAATAACTGGTTAGTGCCTTTGAGTCTAGTCTTATAAAATACTCAAAAAGATAAAAATGGCGGAAATAGAAGTGACTTTGTATTTAGCCGTAGAAGAAAACTATTTGAAATTGTCAAACTTTATTTGCGTTTTCCCAAAAAAAAAATTTTTTTGAGTTAAATTCCTATTGCATAAAACGTGCGATATGTGCGAGTAAAATTAAATAACATGACAATCATTTAAAGATTACTTACGTAACGCATGCCCTCATATCGAGTACCGTTGTACTTGTCGCCCGGTTTTTCAAACGGATAGGCTCCACTATAACCGCTTAAATATCCTGATAGACCGATAAGCATCTGAAAAACCAATTTATTATATATAATAATATAATAACAATAACTTGCATATGTTAAGCATTAGTAAAATTAAGGACTGTTTTCACGAGCAGATAGGATATGTAGGAAGTATGAAAAACTGCTCCAAAAAGAATAAAGGTTATAAATATTTTTTGAAACTAAAATAAAATTAGAAGTTTAAAGGCCATAACATGCAAACTTTCCTTATAATTTTAGAATAAAAAGAAAAAAAAAACATACCTTTCCCAACGGTGGATGCACGTCGAAGAAAAAGGTTCGATTAATGTACCAGCTGCCCATCTTTCCAAAATGTGTTTCATCCCAGCTTTAATTAAAAAATAAATAAAAAAGAGCTTCAACTCAAAATGCTCAAATTATTTACTCACCAAACATGATCAGGTTCCGTAACTTTGTAATATCGCGTGCAAATAGTCAAAATAACGATAGCACTTAATGCTAGCCATTTGTTTCTAAGAATAGAATTATATGCTTTTTTATTTATGTATTTACTTTGTTATATTTATTCAGAAGTTTTACGAAATTTATATTTTCCCCTAAGATAATTAATTTAAAAAAATGAATACCTAATACCTAGTGCACTAATTTATCAACGTCTATGTAATGCGTTTCCGGGATCATAAAATGTTAATGATTAATTATATTAACATTTTCTGCCGGAACCTAATTTGATAGAGAAAATTAAGAAATGTATTTTCCTGATCCGTTTAACGGAAAATGTTACATATCTACACATTTTCCGTATGTATGTATGTACATAGTACCACATACATATATATATTGATCGACATTGAGTATAGTTTACTGCATAATGCTGTTTATAATGTTGGCACGCACAGAATGATAAACACAAAACAGCTGTTCTTATGTTTATTATAATCATTTAGCAGGAACATAGAAGCAAAAAAAGAAAAACAAAAAAAAAAAATGTCAAGTGCAACAGGTGAAAACTTGCATAAACAAAGCCATTGAACTGCCAACTTCAAATACCAATTACAACTTTTTCTGCTTTTGCTGTTATGTCAACATTTGCTTAACATATTAATGTAGTTTACAGTTTATGTTAACAGGCAATCACTTCTCGCTCTCGTTCATATATCAAACTTTTTTGTTTAATTTTAGCATAACACTTACACGTTACTTTCTTTTGTATTTTTCGAACGTGAAGTTCCAATTTCCTTTTCTATCATATGTAATTACTTTTATTTAATAAAATCAATAATAGTTTAATAAAATATTAAAGACGGGACGACAGCGTAAATGAACAATGTGCTGCTTGTTTCGCAATGAGTTATAAACTTTTATGAAATTGTTGTCCATTTTGTCTGCGCGTATTGTGAAAACTGGTTTGCAATATATTGTTTATATACATATGCGTAGGTATGTGTGTATTTATTAAGCAAGCTAACAGAAGAAAGTTCATGCAAAGAAGAATGGCTTAGTCCATAGCGTTCACTTTCCTTTTTTTTCAGCAGTAAGTAAAACTTAAGATTTATTTATGTATCTGACTTAAAGCTCAAACCAGCAGCTGCAAAATACATACATATGTATGTTGTACCTATGCATATGTATGTAGTTGCTTCGCGGCATAAGGGGTAAAAATCTGCATACAAATTTTAAAAGCTTGAGATTAAACTCGTATATGCTTTCCAAATTAGCCAATCAAATATACATATGTATGTTTGTAGGTATATGTGTGCAGCTTGATCTTCTGGCCTTAGTTAAAGAGCCAAATTGGCAAAATAAACTATCATAACTTACAGTTCTCAGTGCAATTCTGAGCTTAAAGAGTCTTAAGATGCAGTTAATCCCTACGTAAAAAGCCGACGTAATTTGAGGCTTTTAATTCTGCTTTCTGTGTAAAGAGTACCTAGACACTTCCGTTTTCGAGTACTTGGGCTCCGCTACGATTTGATTTATAAAAGAGATACCTATACTCAGGGCCGTGCGCAGGAATTAGCCTTGGGGGGGGTTTTAATTTTGGTTTGCATTCGCATACATTTTTCGCTAAGATAAACATATTTGCTGAAACAGATATCCAGACCCATACACCATAAATTTAAATGTTCCCTAACTTTTCTGAAACTCATTATGATTCATCAAAACCTAGTTAACCAGGTCCTGAATAGTACACGGAAAGAATTTTTTACTAGAATCAATGCCGAGACAAGAAAAATTAGACTTGATTTTGAACTTAGAAAATAATTTCTTAATATCAAGAAAATCCAAGAAAATTGGATTTTAAATAGAGTAAGTGCGGGTAATGTGGAATACCCATTTTATTTTCCTCTGTAAAATCATGAATCTGCATGCAATTTCAAAGAAAATTTTCTAATAAGATACTTGAAGTTTTACGAACAAAGGAAGCATAAAGCAGTAGTCTTACAGCTGAGAGTTTCAGAGATATTTAAGAAAATATCTTAAAAGTCATAAACAACCTATTGAAAAAATTGGCGGGTAATGTGGTATACCATGTCGGGTAATGTGGTATAGTATACCACGGATCAAAAGCTTCTATATTGCGGGTATGGCTATAATGTCCGTCTAATATAAGCAGCACAGGTTCACATGCAGATGGTTTTGTAACCCTTAAAAAATATCTTAACCATTCTGTGAAGATGGGAATCTGAACCAACTGACAAATGACAAGTCTAGTCCGAGCCAGGTAGAGCGTTCTTCATGAGAAGAGGATGGTGGTTATTACGCGGAAATATAAAACCGGAGGAACGAATCTGCCTCCTGCGCTCGTGCAAGTGATAATGGTTACAAGTGATTCTCGTTCAGCTGAAGTAATTATTCCAATTTGGTTTTTCCTTTTCTAGCGAATATTTGGGGTTATTGCGAAGGCACTACTGATTTCTGGTTCCGTCCACGTTCCAAATATGAGTTGGTGAGAAATTATATTTTATGTATTCTTTTTCAAGTATTTCGAAAATTATAGGTGGTCCCAGTTTAGTTTCTAATAGTTTGACGGTGGGTTTCTCACTCCTTGTCATACGCTGCAGCGTACGAGGGACACAGACTTTTTGAAAGCCAATAGAATACCCATTTCCCGTCTCCTTACTGTTTGTATAGGGTTTTCATATCCTCTGCTCTCCATTTTCGTGTTTTTAATTGAAAGAGTTATTTAGTATAGTTTTTCGGCATGTTTTTAATTGAAAGAGTTATTTAGTATACTATACCACTTTACCCGCATTTACCTATACCACAATAGCCGACATGGAGTTTTATCCCATTATTCTTAAATAACTAATTATACACAAATGTGCAGAAAATATTGAATATGCAGTTCACAGAAACAATAATCACTTATTACCTTACAAGTAATAAATGTAGTTTAAAATTATTGGTATTTCTGCAAAAAATCGGTTTGTCTGAACAAAAAAAAAAGTCAATAGCAATACCGCGCAGTTTTATTACAACTGACTCACAGTATCGCGTACAAAGAACAAGTTCAATCCTGCTTTACTATTTTTCTGCGAACGCCGATCTCTTTGGATAGGTCCCATTATTTTCACGTTCATACTTTCCGAGAAAAGGAGGTGTACCACATTAGCCGCCTATACCACATTACCCGCACTTACTCTAAATAAGTAAAAATTTTCTTGCTTCAAGTGAAATTGGATTTTAAATAAATAAGAAAATATTTTCTTGCTTCTAGTAAAATTGGATTTTAAATAAATAAGAAATAATTTACTTAGGGTAAGTGTTTTTTTTCTTGTTTTTTGAAATAAATAATTAAGAAATTATTTTTTGTTGCAAGTAAAACTTTTCTTATACGAGCTTAAGTAAGTAAGAAAATATTAAATATTAAATTAAGTAAATATTTTCTAAAAATATTAAAAACGTAAAAAATAAGGAAAATGAAAACTAATCATGAGGGAATAGAAAACCATAATTAGTCAACTAGTATTTTCCTAGGACTTGTTTAATGAAATGACATTTTATTTAATATAAATGAAGATGTAAATAGTGAACTCCTTATACCAAATGCTTCACTAACAATCTGAGAATTGCAAAAATATTCAGAAATATGCAAAGCGGATGGCAAGAAAAATTTTACTTCGCTCAAGAAACCGTTTTCTTATTTATTTTACATTTTTTTTGCCGTAGTTTGCTGATATGCTCAAAGAACTTTGGTGTTCAAATTGAGCAAGAAATATTTTACTTCGGTCAAGAAAACGTTTTCTTATTTATTTTCAATTTTTTTTTCGCTGTATTTTGTTGTTCCAATTCGTCGAAACACAATTTTCTTAAATTCTTCTTGATATTAGCAAAAAGATTTTCTTCATTTAAGTAAATTTAAGAAAAGATGTTCTTATTTATTTAAACATTTTTTTTCAACATTTTTTTTCTATAGATTTTGTTAGTGTTCTTGAATAAGAAAATAATTGTCTCATTTTTGGAAAACTCAATTTCTTATTTCCAGTAATAATTAAGTATATTTTTCTTATTTCCCTAAAAATTTTCTAAATGGAGTTCAAGCATTTTTCTTGATTCAAGTATACAAATTTCTTTCCGTGTACTGTTTACAGTACTTGTTAATTGAAACTGCTCACTGTTTTCACAAAATGAACATTTTTTGTTGTCAGTACAATTTTTTCAAAAATGCCAAACGAACATATGCTACACAACTTTGTAATTTCGGAAAGCTCCAAGTGCAATTCAAAGTGCCGAACTTATGTATTGGTCAATCTTATTTTTTGCAACTTTCACCAATTTCTTCTTCCGTAAAATTATTGTAACTAATTTTGTCAAAAATTATGAGTCAAGATTCAATGCAAAATTTATAAACTGTATTTTGAAAATGTTTGCAAAATCATTGCAACTTAGATTTGGTCATGGGGGGGTTTTAACCCCCAAAACCCCCCGTGCGCACGGCCCTGCCTATACTATGTATCATCACTGATATAAAAGGATAGGGAAATTTGAAGGCATTTGCACGACCTCTAATCTATAATATATTAAAGCAAAATTTTCGCTATAGATTTCCGTAGTAAGGATTTGGGAAGAACTTTATTTTCTTCGTGAAATTTTGAACCACGCAAATATTCCGCATGGGAAGAGGAAGAATGGCACTGACTTGGTATTGTTGGCGGATGAAATTCTACAACTAATATTTTTACCTAAAAATGCTAAAACTACGGATCTTAATAACGAATATGACATTAATCAGTCAAAAATATTTGGATTACGTATATGTACACACATATGTATTATAATGTATGTATGTATGTATATGCAATTTTCAAAGGATTGTTTTTTAAAGAATTCAGTATGATTTGTAGGCGTTCTACAATGTATGTATTATGGACTGTATAAATGTATGTACTATATGTATGTACACAAATTTATATATATTATATGAACAGGTAATATTCATTCAATGCATTTCCCAAAATAGATTCATAATTACAAAAAAAATTAATGTGCTTGTACATACATACATACATATGCACATGCATATATCTTTTGATGCCATAGAAATTTTTTACATTGAAATAAAATTTAAAAATACATAGTATAGGAATCTGAATAAAGAAAAAATATTATTCAAGATGCGTCTGCGGAGGTCAAGGTCGCAACAACGCAACATATGCGCATATGGATGTATGTATGTACATAAATATACCTATGTATTTTTACATACTCATCTCTACATATGTATGTATGTATATACTTTTTCCAATCTCTTGAAATTTAAAAAACAAAGATCTCCCGAGTGTCACAACAATGATTAGTTTTTGAATATCTTTCACTCGACTTGACTTTGCTGCTAATTTGAATTGATGTTTGTAATGTTTATATATATATGAGTCACGGTCTATGTATACAAGGTGAACTTATGTTTACCCTAGGATATACATATGTACATATCTATATATACATATTTGTTATTTACCCTAACAGAATTTACGTAGATATATATACATATATATGTATATATTTTTTTTTTTGATCTTTGTGTGGGTGTTTCTTATTGTTTACTTCGTATTTTGTATAATAAAATAGAAATCTGAAAAAAAAACTTTTTGATTTTTGACTCATTTATTTTTAATAGTTATACTAAATTATGAGTTTATACTAAAAAAAAATGTGTTTAAAAGTCAAACACTTTCAAATAATGAAAATTCAATGTATTTTTAGCACCTGTGGATTTGATTTCTGTTGAAAGTGTCTATATGTTTTCAAATTGGTTTTCTGAGCCCCGATCAGCTAAACAGATTAACTCGTCTTATTTGAAATGCATGCGTAATTTACATGAAGAGTATCTAAAAAAAAATAAAAATAAAAGTAAATAAATAAATAAAGCGCGTATGTAAAAATTTTACTTGTCTATCATAATAAATAAACAAATTTAACTAACTGCCTGTACAGAAAAAAATGTTCCAGTGCTTGTACGAACAAAATTCACTTCTTGCGTCACCTTGTTTAACCCTATACATATCTATTTGTTATTTATATATACAAATATACATATCTTATATATACAAATATACATATTTTATATATACAAATATACATATTTTATATACATGCACAAGCATATGTACATATTTTTGTACTAATGTAAGAACATTCATATGTACATATGTACATATATATGGAAAATGGGAACTTATTTATTTATTTTTCAAGGTTTTGCCTATGTATTAGTTGTGATTCCAAAAATAATTTCGGCAGCGAGAGAGAACAACGACGTCGACGCTTCATTTTTGCAATCAAAAATTTTCAAAATATAAACATGAAAATCATTTATTCGTAAAAGACAGAAATCAGAAGAATTCGAACGGGCGCCAAGTGAGCACACGACAACGAAACGAAACAGAACCACAAAAATTAAAAAAATATAATTTAACTAAAAATTAAATTTTCAAGTTTCATTTAAATATTCTTCTGGTTTAACAAAAATAAAAACTAAAAATGGTTTACGAAAGTGGATTTACTACACGCAGGGTCTACTCCTCTAGACCTGTGGTTACTTCTTACTCCGTTTCGGTAAGCGTTATGAATTAAAAAAGAAATATTAATAAGAGTTAAATTAATAATTTTTAAAATAAGAGTTATGAATATTTGTGCTGAAATATGTGTTTTTGAAATATGTAGCCAAACATGTATGTAAGTGTTTTCGAAAAAAAATAAAATAAAATTTCAAAACCTTGGAACTCGCGAGACGTGTGCACGACACCTACTAAAGCGATTAAGTGATGATACATGCAAATATATGTGTATATGTGAAAAATAAAATTTTCTACTTGTTGACGTGAATACATACATATTTTTAAGCACATATTTCGGTTTGTCCTTGGTATGAATTAGTTTGTAGATAATTTTTATATTTTTTACCTGCAAAAGTTTTAAAAATACTTATATATAATGCTAATAACATTTTCCTAATGCAAACAATATAATGCAATAGCTTAGCACTTTTAAGAATATGCATACATAAATCTTGAAATGGAAGGTGAAAAATTAATAATTAGAAAAATTAAAAATTAAAAAAAAAATTAGAAAAGAATTGAAACAAGTTTGAAAAGGATTTGGAATTTACTTCCATATGTTGGCACATTTATGTACATTTGTATGTGTAGTAGTAGAAATGAAGTCGCACAAAAAAGTGGTAACTGTTAACTTTTAAACAATTAATGAACACGCAATTGAAACGTGGTCAAAACTATACTTCATAATTTTCGAAAATGCGACTGGTCAATTTCTGCTGAAAAAGGTACCAGTCCTAATGGTTTGTTCACTGAGCAAAACAATTCACATACAGACAGACATTCGCATTATTGCATTGACGAATCTTTCTATTTTTACTTACATATTGTATATATAAACAAATTTTGTGAATTAGATATGTATTTACGTGGATGCATTTATGTGTATATTATGTGTGTATGTATGTACGTATGTATATGTATGTATTCTGATGTACACAAATTATATTTATTTATTTGCATGAACTAATTCAATAAGCAGAGAATGGATTATTTTTTTTTTTAAGAAAAAATATGGAGATTATTTTTGATTGTGAAATGAAATCGAATATAAAAGCTATGAAAAGCTGATTACTAATTACCGTGCTATAGCTTCCAGACTGCGAAAGAATGAATGCCAAATTGTAGCTAAATTCCTATACCTTATAATTTCTTGTTGTTGTTCGAGTACAAAAATAACTAATAACTCAAGAGAAAAAGAGCGTAAAATGACATATAATACTGCCAAATTCTTGGCTTCTGTTGGAAAATTTTTCCACAAAAAGTCCGAAAAATATATGATATACATATATATGCATACGTAGTATGTAGATAAATACATTCATATGTAAATCCAATGATTTTTTGTGTTGGTGTAGAAAACAAATAAAATGTGTTCAATCCGCAAATAATATGTAGAAGAGGTATATATGTATGGATATGTATGTACATAGATACATGGGTATTTATGTATGAATGTATATTTTTTTTTTAACGCTGATGTTAATGTTCAGAGTTTTTGACAGTTGAGTGTTCGTGCAATTTGCACTTTCTCTCATGAGAGGAGAAAAAGCTCGTTAACTCAATTAAAATTATCTATGAAGAATTTTCTTCGGAATTATTATTTTTTTGTAATCACTTTTATAACAGTATGAGCAATATTGTATTAAATACGTTGCTAAATTAACTTAATTAACAAACAAAATGTCCGTTAAGAAAGCAAAGATTGCAACATTACTTACGACAGCGAACTCTGCCGACGAAATTTCAAATATCATCTGTGTTGTGTGTTCGCGATAAATCGAAAAAATCAGTGTTGTGTTATTGCTAACATTACCAGAGAAAGAACCCTGCTTATAAACTGCAAGAAATTAATGAGGGAATTAAAGTCATATTATAATAAATAAGTGAAGTGTGCAGTATAATGGTATGTTGGTATGGCTGACGCTTAATGTGATATATGTACATACATATGTATGTATGTGCATACAATGGGTGAGTTTCTAAGAAAAAGCTGCTCCGCAACTGTTGAGCTGAACAGTTGCCAACAGTTGTGTAGCAGTTGAGTTAAACAGCTACGTCTTAGAAACGGTTTGATGAATTTATCAGCTGTTTGGCTTTACACAACATGTTGAGCTCAAGTAGCGAAGAAAATTTGTGATGCAAAAAATAGCGAAAAGTTGCCAACTGTTGAGCTGAGCGGAATTACTCAACAGTGCGTTTCTAAGGGCCTTTTCACATTACTCGGTACGACATCGGATCGACATTTTTTGCTCGGTATTTTCAGCTTACCGAAACGATTCCGCGTTGCTGTGTTTTTCACACTTGTGGGAATACTTTCGGTGCGTAATCGGCAGAAAATAGGAAAACAAACATCGAAATTTGCAAAACAAAATTTTGAACTTCAACAAAGCACTCAATAATAACAATAATGTCTTCTAGCGAAGATGAAGACATTATAACTTGCTACATTTATAGCCGAAACGAGTTTTTTACTGACTTTGTTGTTCTTCTTTTATTACGCCGCAAAAATGTATGCAGTAATTCCTCAAATTTTACTGACCGGTCTTACCGCGTTGCGGTATACCGAAATTAATCCGCTCCGCTTTCATGTATGCAACACTAATGTGAAAGTGCCAATTGAAATACATGTGGTCGGTAAGGTTTCGGTATACTTTCGGTAAAAACCAAAAATGTCGATCCGATACCGCACCGAGTAATGTGAAAGCGCTCTAAGACAAAGGCACTCTGCACACGAGGCGTATCGTCATAGACGCGTATGAGACATTTCATGTAGCGTCGATTTCTCTACGCCTCAAGATCTGCACACGAAGCGATATTAAACTTCGCTGCACAAAACAAACAAACAAATTAATAATACGGTATTTGCTTTAAATTTCGAAATTTTAAATAGAAAAGATGAAAAATTTTAAGGAATCTTCCATTTTCTTTAATTATACACTCATTTTTCCCGATTTTTTACACAAATTTTACTGCTTTCATAAATTCCACCAGGTGGAAAAATTTAAACAAACATCTTCTTCTTCCTCTTTTCTAAGCGTAGTACGCCTAGCTACCAGCACTGCTTTACGCCAAGCGATATGTAGCCAGCAGACTTTGACGAATGCATGAAGCTGACAACTCGTGTGTAGCTCTCAATTGAAATATACGTGCGCGACATCAAAGCGTACAGCTTTCGTCTGTAGTATCTAATACGCGTCTAAAGCAGTACGCTCCGTGTGCAGAGTGCCAAACACTCAACAGTTGCACAACAGCTCAGTCTTAGAAACTCACCCAATAGTAGCACAATTCTTTTAAGTAACGTCAAACGTTCATTTAAGCTGATTCCACATAAAACTTTCTCCGCTTTGCGTTACGCCGCTTTCTATGTCAAACAACGCAAAACTGAAAAACTATGCCACAATGAACGCTGCAACATCACTCAAAAAATATTTATTTTCTGAAAAATCTTTCATTCTCCGTTTTATTTGCAAAAAAGTAAATAAGAAAATTAAAATCTATTAAATTATTTTTCAATTGTGTGAAATTTAAATTTGTTTATTTACATTTGAATTAAAGTGAAACTGAAAAAAAATTTCAACGCCCCCAAAAGTTGAGATTTGGGCAACTTTGTGCTTTACGTAACTTCGGCGTTGCGTTACTTTTTGTTATGTGAGAAACCTCATATAGATACATGTACTTTAATCTCAGCTGTCACGCAGAAAGTGTCACGTAGCGCAACACAAAGTTCTATGTGGAATCAGCTTAAGAGTTGCCTTGACAGATGCCATTCCAAGTCGTAGCACTCTAGAATTTAGGCCATAGTGACATCTAGACTTAAGCAGGTTGTCTAACGGTTTTTTTTAACTATATTTTTCGCAAATATGTATGTATGTATATAATTAGAGTTAATACGTAATTGATTTCGCTGATTTTTGTAAATACGTTCGCTTTTCCATAAGCTTCTTTTCCTGTGCTTTGTTTGAGTTTTACATTCACATATTCTTTTGTAAGAAAATCATATCACAACTCCTACTACATCATCATGTGTATATATTTATTTTCGGATTTAACAATACATTTTGGACATTAATCATTGTGGGAAAATGCAGAGCAAAAAGCCAATTGATTGGGAAAAATGCCCATATGTACCACGTCCAACTCTCGTGGCTGATCCCGTTACAGCTTTCGGATCATCTCGCACAATTCGCGAGCAACGCAAATCCTCCATACTTGATCCGGCTAATCGTGCAAATATTAAGCCTGATTATCGTATATTAAATGCACCCATCATGCCATATATCTCTGCTAGAGATCAGAATAGAGAACGAGTTTTAAATATGGTACGTGAGCATACCGACACCATCGAAGCTGGAGGCAATACAGCTGGTCGCACTGCTCGTGACAGTCTTGATGCAGTACTGCCACGCTTACATCGGGCCGCTTCGGAAAGTTTGCCCCTTCGCCGTTCATATCGGGCCGTTTCGGAGAGTTTTCCCGTTCGACGGGAAACATATCGTAATGAACGTTCTGGGGCTGTTGTTACCAAATATAGTTATTAAAGCGAATATGTAAATGCATATGCTGATTTTCGGCCTGTTATAGCTTACATGCATACATACTACATTTACAAAATGCTTACTAACTCTTAGCCCTAAATTGGAACGCAGAGCGTCAAGACCTGTCTAATATGCTTCTAACTACATAAACCAACATCCATTGGATAATATGATTCCGAATAGAGCTTAAGTTTAATGATGTTTGAATAAAATCCAAAAGCTATAAAATTGAATTCAATAAAAAAAAATATACTATACCTATAGAAAAAAATGTAAAGCAAGTAAACATTTTTGTTTAACTTAATTAAGGCTTCATTTTATGAGTGTGAAAGTTGATGTAAGGAGTGAAGCAGTTGCTGAATTAGAATTTTTCGCCTCACATCGTGTATGTAGTTCCTTTAAAACAAATACATAGTTCATAAATTGAGCGGATTATTTTTGCTTTAAGCATTGTACATATGTGTCGCATTGTACTAGAGAGCTGTCACAAACAGTTGTAAAAAACTATTGCTTGAATTGTCGAGAATGTATGTATGTATATGTTTGTTTGATGTAAAAAAAAAATAAATAAAATAAAATAGTAAAACTGTTTGAAAATAACACTAAATGTATTTATGTACCAGTTTGAGGTAATAACTCTTAATCAACCACACGCTTTTTAAATTTCATACCAATACGTACAACATATTTCCTCTTTCAAACATGTTTCAATTAATGTTTCTAGTGAACAGAGATGTTAAGTAATGCAGTACTTTGTGACTGCGCAGTCTTTTGATTGGGGTCAAAATGACTGCTATTCATTTTTTGCCAGTCATGACTGGGAATTAAGAAAAGAAGCCTTCATTCTGACTGGTAGTGAATTACTTAGGACTATAGAATGCTTAGTGCATTACTAAAGTTAGTGAAAAGTATTAAACAAGCGCTAGTTTTTAGAGATAGACAAAATCTATTATCTTATAACCCACATACATAAATGCCCTTACTAATGCTCTAAGGCTGTTTCTGTTCTCAAGAAAATTTTTAACATTTGATAGATATACATACGTATCTATGAAAATTTATGATTAGAAAAATTTCAGTTCAGTTCAGTTTTAAAAAGGCACAATCAGAAATGCAATAGAGAGAGAGAGAGTGTGTTTTGAAGCGTAATAAAAAATAACAAAGTCAGCTTTCTTAAAAAGATCCAAGTTATTTACTCCATATATGCAAATATAGTACATAATAAGTTTATCTTAATATTATTTATTTACATACATACATATGTAAAAGTCAGCCCTATTTTGATTGTTGATACGCTAGTCGTTCACATTGTTAAGTCTACTTATTATAAAAAAAAATAAAATAATGAAAAAAGTGAAAAACAAAACAAAAACACCGACTACATACTGCCAATCAGAATAAGACTGATTCATTTGAAAAGTAGCTAGCGCATTTTAACAAGTTTGAATTATGATATCACAACCAATTCACAGACACCACGTTTGGACTTGAGTAGTGACCGTCCAGGCTCTCACCGCCAGCATGGTTCTAGCGACTATTCATACACTTATAAGTCGAATGTTGAAAACAGCAGCTATGACAGCAGCAATCCCTACGCAAGGCCAGAACGCTCGTCATACTCTTCGACGGTTGAGAAATCATCTCGTTCCGGCCCTGGCGGATATAATTACAGTACCGAAAGGACTAGCACCACCGGTGGTGGACCAGGTGGTTACAGCTATTCGTCAACAACTTCTGGTGTTTTGCCTGGTGGCACTAGATACCGTCATTATTCATACAAAATTTAAAAAGGAATTTGAAAAGCTTGACTTAAGTAAAATATTTACATAAATGGATGATGTACAAAAGCTAACGTATTCGATGATATACAAATGTAGTAATTTCTAACATAATATGAAAATAACCAGATAGATATATGTATTATATAAATATCTAAAAACCAAATCTACTACTAATATTATGAACATATACATACATACATATACTCTCCTTAAAAAAAAAAAAAACAAGAAAAAAAAAACTAAACATATAAATGTTAACGTAATGTACATATTTGTGCTACTCCGTTTCTAACTATTTAAAATGAAAAACTTTGAAACGACTTCTTTTGACACTTAACGAATGTGTGATAAAAAAAATATTATAATAAAGCAAAGCAAAAAAATGTAACGCAACAGCAAGAGTAATATTTATCCTTTCATTTCAAGCAGAAGTACATATAAAACTGAAAAAGGTTATTAAATTATTAAACACAGGTAAGAGAGATATCAATATATTAGTAATTTATCTAGGATAATGTATAAGAAGACTACAAATTTAACAAGATTTCCATAAAAACTACAGAATTGAAATTTAGCATGTAAATTACATATTAAGGGGATTCACAAAGTATCATAAAGACATATGTCATATTAAAATATTGTACTTACATATAAGAAGCAGTGTGGCCAGGTTAGCCTTTTCGAGGCTAGATTTGGCCTTTCTTTTTGTCCTTTAGCCTCATAATTTTCGTTTTAGCTTCGTGGCTTTTTTCTAGCATTTTTTACTCAAATGTTAATTTTACTAATTTGTACAACGAGAACTTGCTCTAATTCATATGAACGTTTTGTACATATGCAACACCATGAATATGTTCTAAATGTAAAGTAATTGTAGCCATGAATGTGTTCTGACCGTAAGCTATTTCTAGCAACCTTGTGAAAATAGGCGTGTTTTAATTATTACACCAAGCTCTGGATCAAGCTAAACTGACTGAAACAATCGGGATCATTGTTATGTAAATGTCAGCAACACATGCACAATGTGTGAACGTGTTAGGTGCTATACATCAAAAAAGCTCTGGTAGCACGGAAGAAACAAATCGAAAAACCGGATCATAAAATTAACAAGAAATGAATGTGGTTCTATCGGGCTCAAGTCGCTGTTGTTGAATTTATATGAACAATTTTTTATGTGGCTCAGGATCAGCGTAATTGAAACACGCTTAATGTTTTGCCCCAGAGCGCACCAGAGTAAAGAAGCTAAACCCTCTTCCCGGAGCGGAGCTGGAGCAAAAAATCACTAGCTCCCAGCTCCTTAATACCTACATATAAATATAATGCGCAAGTCAACTCGAAAAACCCCTATAAAACGAACCCGAAAGCAGAAATTAATATTTGCCATCGGATTATTATTATTATTATATTATATTATATTAAAGTATATACTTACTTCCTATGTCAATTTGGTAAGAAAAGCCGGCAAACGGCATCCCTAATCAGTGATAAACACAACAACCAAAAATAGGAGCATTTATTTAAAAAAAAGTCAATACTAGTCGAGAAAATGTGCCTGATATGTGTTCAAACATGAATAGTTCCTTTAAGTAATGTTTATAGTTTTTATATGCAAATGAACAAAACTTAAATAAATAAAATTTGAATGAATTTCTTAAAAAAAAATGCTGACTTCTTTTTAGCTTCTTTTTTTTTTAGTTTCAGCCTTTTCTAACTTTTTTTTTTGCCAATCTAGCCTCGTTTTTCTTCATGACCTGGCAACACTGATAAGAAGTGTTTGCACCGAAGCTCTCTGAAGAAGTAAACAAAAACAGCTGATCCAAATACCACCACCCAAAAACATATCGTGCAGAGTAGCATTTATTTAGTACACATACAGCATAGAATGCAACAACAAAATATATATGATTATCATAAAACCTATGAGAATATGACAGGTTGTGAATCCTCTAATTATGTAAAAAATATACATATACATATGAAACTGAAAGTATACGTGTGCCACTTGCCTTAAAGCACAGACAAAAAATGTAATTACTCGCGAGAGATTGCATACAGATAAGACATTATTCGCTGCCAACATGCACTTTTCTAAATATAAATAATATTTGCACATAAAACAACAACAAACCGATCCAATTTAAGCAAATACAACCCTGTCAACGACTTGCTGATCGCATTGGTTCTGCAGATAAGATAAAGTCTGCTGTACACATATATGAACCTATTGGACCAGGTTAAATAGTTAAAAAAGAAAGAAAAAAAAACAATATTTCTGTTTTATATAGGAATTCTACAGATGATTTCCAGATTGTATCGACGAGCAGAAGAGTAAGCGTAAGTAGAAAAAAGGACTTCTCACGTCCACCTTTTAATTTATTCGATATATGCAGTGGAATTTAGTAGCAAGTAGTAAACTGGAGTGTAGTTTTCCACATTTGACGATATTTATGGTAGGAGCTGCTCTTAGAACTTTTAAAAATACAAAAGACACCAATGTATTTGCGGATAGAGTCGTAAAATATACTGTGACATGCATACATACTACGGTAAGGTGTTTCGTGGTATGACAACAATCAAGGAACAGAACAATAAGAGACAGAGCTGCCTATCCAATGATACTAGAATTTATATAGTAGGTACCTACATATACATACATATGTACGTATGTGTCCAAAGATTATTATAAATAAGTAAGAAAATTAAAAAAAGAGAATACTATATGACAATAAGACAGAGTAGCTTATGTCGATATCAGCGATTTCCATATTTTTAATGAGTATTCATTATGACTTTCAGTTCTACATTTCTGTCTTACGCCCCTTTAACAGAATATATGTTTGAAATAATAATAGAAATTTTAAAGTAAATTTTTCTCGCAATAACTTTTTTCGACATAAGCTACTTTGTCCTATAGCCACAGAAGTACTCACATGCAAACTAAAACCACATAAATTATGCTATAATTCATTGTTTTTTTTTTTGTTTGTTTTTCTTTTTATAGAGTTATCCCATTTATTCGTATTCGTACACTATACCGAAACGGGTATATTCTCGTGTGATTACTTCGCCGATTCGCAGTAGCTATAGTTATAGCTATTCTTCACCAATTCGTTCATCATACTACTACAGCTCACCGTATACGTATTCATCGTACTTGCCATTATCGTATTACGACTATTATAGGCCGTACTCGTACTCCTCTTACTACACACCATCTTATTACTCTTATTCACCACGCTTATACACGAGCTCTGTAACTACTATACCCCGTTATGTAAGAAGTTCTTCGGTGCCACGTTCATATTATTACTCCACAACGAAGAGCTTGTTGGATACTTATTCTCCAGTCAGTCATTATGAGTACACCGAACCCTTTGAGGTAATTAAGATTTTTTTTTAATATTTGAGAAAAATTACAACAACCACTACTTATTAGTGACAGCTTCTTCGACAAACTCTCTCCCTTCTCAGCTTCTACTAAAAAAAAACCTCCGCATGAATTCCGCTGCTTTTACCTAATAAGATGTTGTGCAGTTGTTGTAATTTTACGCAATGTTTCTTTTGATTAAACACTCATAAACAAAACGAACGAATAATATATATGCCCTTTTTTGCTTTGCAGACATTTTCTTATGAAAAGGAGCGCATTCGCAACCGGGCACAATCTTTGATGCGCGATATCCACTCGCCGGTGTATCGTCGTGCGCGCAGTTGCACGCCATTCCCAGTTAGTGGGTAAGTAAAGAGTTATAAATATATACCTACGTAAATAGTCGGTAACCCCACCTAAAAATTCAGAATGCCCTTCTATTGATAGATACGCTTACGGACCTACTTCCCAGCTTGCTCTTGATGCATACGTCGAAAGGGTAACAAACCCTGCTCGTCATGTCGCTAGGGAAGCTCATCGAATCTACAAATACCCTCAGCCAACTAAGAGATATACAGGTATGAAAAATCGCTCTTTCATAGACAGATGTTAAATCTTAAATACATAAGCTATATTAACTTGCATTACAATTAACGTTATTTTCTTTGAGGGCAATTCTGGCCGAGGAAAAACGAAAACACTCCAAATTTCATGACTTAAGCCCACTTTTTCGGTTATAGTTTTAACGCAGTTCAAATCATGCTAAACTAAACTCGATTTTAATTTGAAGTAAGTTTAAACGTATTTGACGTTAATATTTGATCAAAATTAAATAAATTAATAAAGCAGTGGTGCCAGATTGAGGGCAATTTCCCTTTTTGAGGGATATTTCACTGCAAAATTTTTAAAGAGGGAAAAAAGGGACATTTGACGTCCATATAAAAAAAGGGATTTTTTGGTTGCAGAACTGTTTACATACCTATATATGTATAATTTATAGTATTACTTAAAATAACCACATCTCACACTGAAAGACTCCCATTCAGTGTATGAATACACACGTTTTCGCGTTAACTTATGCAATGCAAAAAGGAGTCGGTTACATACATGCGTACAAGTAAACATACAATGAACTACACTGCGTATACGTAACTTATAGGACGTTTTTGAAGCAAAATCTGAAATAGGACGTTATTGAAAAAAATTTTGAAATAGGGCGTTCTTGAAACAATTTTTGAAATAGGGCGATCTTATACTCAGCTGTCGATATTTACTTGACGTGCATAACGTTTACGTTGGTTATGAATGCGAAGATATTTTGTCAAATTTAAATTTGGAGGAAAAGATTGTATTAAAAAAAAAGTGTTTGCGCTTTTATGGAGCTTCTATTTTTCAGATAATATCACGTTTTCCATTTGACGGTGTTTTTGAAGAATTGCAGTTTTTAGATCCCGATATTGTTTTTGATTTCTCTAAAAACAATCGTGTATCACTTCTTGCTCTAATTAAAAAATTAAAGCTTAATCCCGATCTCACAGAATCGGAATTAAAAAATATTTGTATAGTTTTAACCGAAACACAAAAAGACGATTTAAAAGAATTACTTGTTGATGCAATGTGGAGTAAAATAACAAACTTTAAAAACTATAATGAAAATTTTTTGTTTCATAATCTTAATCAATTGGTTGAAATTGTACTCACGTTACCCCATTCAAACGCTGATTCAGAAAGAATATTTTCAATTGTAACGGATGTTAAATGTAAAAAGCGAAACAAACTATCTTGTGATATGTTAAATAGTATTACTTAGTAAAGTAAGAGTTGCAGTTCAATCCAAAAATATCAATTGCTTCAACTTTAAAATCAACAAAAATCATACCTTCTTGCACAATGTAAATAATTTGTACAACTGATACTTTTAGCTATTAAAAAAGACTGTATTTACCTGTGATATATTCTTAGATTACTAAAATAAATGCTTTAAATTCGGTGGGAATTTTGTGGGAATTTTTTTATTTAAAATGTGGGAAATTAGGGATTTTTTTCCAATTTCTGTGGGAATTTTAGCGGAGATTATCTGGCATCACTGTAATAAAGCTGTGTGATTAAACTGAAAAATTGGGGCTTAGAAAATCGGCGCCATAGTCGTTAAAGTCATTTTGAGACTCAGTTTATGTTGATACAGAACTGTCGGCCGCCCTTGCATTAAAAAGTACAACTCTACACTCACATAAAGACTGCCTAGAGCCTTACACTTTCTTTAAACCATTTTGAAGATTTAATCCTATCGGATCTCTTTTCCCCTTTCTTAAATGTTTTCTTTTTTTTAATAATTTATCTATTTCCGTTTAATATTTAAGCAAATGAGGAACCTATTTTATTACTTTTTTACTTAATAACTACTCTAACCTTTTCACTTTGTGTTTCAAATGAAATAACTAATTTATTTGAGTTTCAAAACTGTGTACATATATTTCTAAAAAAATATGTAAAATATTTATTTTTATTAACGTATTAAACTTTCGGTTTGTTCTTAGGTCCTTGGAGATCTTTTCATATATCTATTAAAGTAGATATTTAAATTTTTGCTCAAGTTATCGCTTGAGCAGAGTAATAGACGGACGCGCGGACTGTCTCAATCAAGTTTAATTCCTTTAGAGTGTTACGCAAAGCTTTATTATGTGGTTAAAAATATACAAAATTACAAAAACAAGGGATTCCCAAATAAAGCCCCTTAGAATAAGTATAAGTAATAATAAAATTCATCAAATAGATTAATGTGGTTTGCTAAGTAATTACATATTAGTAAAAAAAAATCGTATATTGGTGATATGTAGAAATGCCAGACTTGCGATAAAAAAGCGTGTAAAATGAAGATTGCGGTAAGTTCTTAGTTTTCAGTTTAATTCTTCTTTATAAATAATGTATTATAAATAGATATATTGTAGCATACTAATTTCTATAAAATGTTCCGGTTTCGCCATCCCTGTATAGCGTGAGTTATGCAGCGCTTTCAAAACTGTTGACCCAACAACTCCAAATGTAGTGTCACTGAGTTTCTGCAGCAGAAAATGTGTAGGTATAACCCAAATTTAGTGTATATTCTTTTTTCTCTTTGCCAGAATTGTCAACTGACTTTATTTCATTTATTTAGTAGAGATGTATGTAGCCTCTTGCTTGCCGATTATGACGTTACGTTATCGCGAAGGTTGCTCCTTTACCTTTCATAACCTCAAAATTCCTAGAAAGCGTTTGTTCAGAAAAGAAAAAAATTGAACCATTCCTTCACATAAGCAAACCATAAAGCTATTTATAATCTTGTAGACGCAATAAAGAAGACGGAAGAAAATAACAGTCAAATTGTTTAGTTTATAGGAAATATTAACAGTAAATCAGAAATATTATTTATTTGAACATTAAGGTCCAAGTCATCTTGCATCAGTAAGGATTTGTGGAGATAAGGTTTATGATATAAGAACACCAATGTATGACTCGGAAAAGTTCCGTGATGATATTAATACATTATCGTGGTACATAAATCGAAGCAAGGGTGATGAAACAAAGAAGGAAAATAAGGAAGATAATGATGGTAAGTATGCCAAGTTTTTTTTTAATGCATATGACTGCGCATAACGTGATTAACGCATTTTCTCGCGCTGATGCGATGGCTTTTGTTGTTGTGTACCATTCATCGCTGAACCATATTCGAATCTAAAGGGCAACAGTAACAACTGGGTGCGATTTTTTGAAAGAATTATTCTCATTAATGTTGTGCGTAACACTTTAAAGGAATCAAAATATAAGTAAACGTTTTTCCAGCAGATATTAATGTCGTTTTCTTTTCTGAAAACAATGTTTAGCCATTTGGTTTTATTAACCATCTTGTAGGTTTGTGTGGTCAATAACGTAAGAGGGCACCATTATTTGCAAATACAGCCATTTTATAGAAAATCCGTTTACGTAATTCGATAATTAGGATATAGAAGTGCAACATTCTTCTCAGAAAAGAAAAGAAATAAATATTTTACAGAAGTATACGATTTCGATTTCGAAAAGCAAACTTACTCTCACTCAAAAAGTAATCTCAAAACTTTTTCTCTTCATAAATAAATACATACATACATATTTCAATCACACTAAAATAACACCTTAGCACATTTAGATATGTACATATTAATTTCAGTAATATTTCGGTTTCAATTCCAGATCCAGAAATTGATCCCCACCGCCCTTCGCGTAGATTTACTGCTCCTGGTTCTGCGGAAAATAAGGAAAAGGAAACTGAGAACGCTAAAAAAGAACCCTTATCCGATATTAACGAGGAATCAGCAGAAAAGGCAGAGGTAACACTAAACGGGAACTATTCAGTGGAAGAACCTAATGAAGAGTAAGAAAACTGAGTAACGCCATTTAACTAAATTTACTCTAGATATATAGTATATCTCCTGCCGTACTATACTTAGTGTCATTTAACATAATTTTTTTATTAGCAGAACCGATGAAAGCCACCCTGCTTTTATGAAAAAATGCGTGGCTTATTAAGTCAGAGTAGTTATCTTTTACGTTTTGTAACTAATTTTTATTATGAAGAATGATACTGACAAAAAAATTCTTTAATGTTAATATCTCTTTCAAAAGCAGTGAGTGTTATTATTATACTGGTATACATTTTTTTTTGTTAAATATTTTCTTTTTTATTTATTTTGAATTGTATTATTTTTTTTAACTTTTTAATTTGTGATATTACTATGTAATTAATAAATTGTTTTTGTTGTTGTTTTTAAACATATGCGCCATCGAAGATGCTAGAAAGTAAATTGTCTTACTTGCACTAAACAAACAAATTGGTCTATAAAATATCTCAAAAAATTTATAAAAAATTAAAAATATATAAATATATATATATATATATATATATCGATAAATCATTGGAACAATGATAACGAATAAAATCAGGATAATTGTACAGTAATATTACTTAATGTATGGGCTGAGATGTATTGATGATTGATGCGATGTGACGTCAACAACACACTGTCAAACAGCTAATGTCAAAATAAAAACAAATGTCAAGAGCAAGAAGTAGAAGAATGTAAGCAAATATGAATGTAATAGTAAAATGAATTCAGCCAAATAAACATCGTTGGGGTTTTTACATCCATCTTTCCTAACGTAAAAAAAGTTATACGTGTTTTATTTGGAATATGTAGTTCCATTTAGAAGAAACATGTGATTTGCATCAAGTCCCATTTGAGATCGGATACGATCATTGAAAGGATAAGACTCTCTATTTTTATTTTCATGCATGCAAAAGTGAAAATGTGAAAGAGCGAAAGAGCGAAAGATAGTATTTGTTTGGTTGAAGGTGATGGGAAGAGAGAGGATGAGAATTACTGCCATAGAAAATTACACTGCTTAAAAGGGGCAGTTGATAAAGAGAGTTTAAAAAGAGTTACATATGTGAAAAAAGAGGAAATAATAGATGGTCCAGTTTGTGAAATGTTTATGGCTTCAGCGCGGAGGTTCACATGCGAGGGCATCCGCCTTTCTGATGTGATGATGATCGATGATGATGATGATGATGATGATGATGATGAAGATGAAGATGAAGATGATAAGGTCAGATATTATAATGGAAACTTTATTTCTTACAGGACATATTTAACACAAGGGAATATACATAAATTCTTAAATAAAATCCGATTCGAAACTTGTTAGATTATATTGACTTAAGCTTTTATTATAAAGAAGCTTTTGTTAATAACACAGCATACATATGTGTACTTATATTTATTTAGCAGTCATGGCTTTTCTATACATATATGCATGAATTTTAACGCTCTCAGTTTGCAATAATTGCTATATTCACTTTGGCTTTTCAAAACTTTGGCTTGATAAAACAACAATGTTCTTATAGAACATACAAATATACAACTATTTATGTTATACTATGAAACGCATAAAGCGGTAAATGAATATTGAAGAGACGAATTGGGAAAGATTCCAACAACTATGCAGAGTATCAGTAAAGCTGATGATAACAGTGCAATTTACGCGCCTTTAATAAGTCATTACTACTACCTACTGTTTGATTTTTGTTGTAATTTTTCCCAATATTGAAGAAGATGTAAAGTAATTGCTATATCTTTATTTATTTAAAAATATTTAATTATTCAGAATTACAGGCGAAAGCGAGGTAGCTCCAGAAGGCAAGAAACGTAGCTCCCAAAAGAAAGTCAGTCGTAAGGCCAGTGTGGAACAGTTAGCTCCAAAACAAAGCAAAGAAGAGCCATTATATATTGAAGAAGCTTCCTCTACCAATAAAGAGCCACACTATGCTGAAGAAATAAAACAATCCGAGGAAAGCGGCGTTGATGAGGTTGATGAAGCTCCGTTGATTGAGGATCAGCAGGTTGCTGAAGAAATTAACTTGCCCGAAGAAACTCAACTGGAACAAAAGACGAGTGTAGACAATGAAAGTGCACCTGAAGAAGCATCGCAGAAAGCAGAGGAAGACCACTTGGAAACAAAACAACCACAAGACGAAGATGAGCCAGAAAAGGAGAACCCAGCCGCAGAAGAACAAGAAGACGAAGAATACGAAGAGCAATCGTTGGTGGAAGACAACGCCCAGGAAGCAAAAGATAATCATTTGGTAGTCGAACAACCGCAAGAAGAAGAAATAAGCGCCGCTGTCGAAGAAGAGATCCACGCCGCGGATGAACAGAAAGATGAACATGAAGAAGCATCTTTGATGGAAGACACTGCCCCAAAAGTAGAAGAAGAGCATTACGAAACAGAATCACAACCACAAGAAGAAGAAATCAACTTCGCTGCCTACAGAGAAAATCACGCCGCCGAGGAGCAGGAAGAGGAAAACGAAGAAGACACCACTACCCAGAAAGCAAAAGAATACGTCTTCGAAGCAGAACAAGCACAAGAAGAAGAATTTGGTATTTCGGCGGATAAGGAATCCATTGCCGCGGAAGAACAGGAAAAACAATACGATGGTGGCGATGAGAGCGAGCCTGTCGAAACAGCATTTCAAGACGATGAAATTGTCACGCAAGATTTATGTGAAATACAACAACTAAGCACTTCGTCATTCGACGAGCAAAAGCAAGCACCAACTTTAGAATTGTTCTCTTATAGCAGTGAAATTACATCGAGCAGCACAATCGAATACGGAGTGGAATATGGAGAGGAGGATGAAGAGAGCGAGTGAAGGGCGTTGTTAAATCTTGAAAAATTAAGGCGTTATCTACAGCGTCTTATTTTATGTTAATCACAATTGTATGTACGTATGTATATATAATTTTTAGTGGGCAGCTTTTAGCTCATGAAAATAGTTTAACTTTAGAACTATGTATATACATATTTATTTATGTATTAACTCTAACTCTGCCTTAAACACAAATTATAAATAACATAGCTTCGAGTATTATTTTTTTTTTAATGAGAAGTGCTATGTTAAAGAATAAAATTATTTCGCATCTCGTTCAACGCAGAACAGAAGATTTTAAGCAACCGTTTTCTTAAAAAAAGTTTTGTTTGTTTTGCTTCAGGGCGAAGCCAACATAAGAAAATCAAAAATTAAAATTTATTTTAATTCTTTGCGATTTTCAAAAAAATATAAGAAAAAAACAAAAAATAACAAAACAATTGTTTAAGTTTTTGCTATTTTTTTAATGTAAGTACTCTATGTTTCCGGTATTTGATCTAGAAGAGAACATGTAAATAAGATGGAGGTTATTTTTCCCGAAATGCCTCAACTTATAACATGCGAGTGGTCTGTTTTTTATATGTAAGTATTAATCTTAACTTCATTTAATATAATATACTGGCATACATATATGTACATATATAACTCTAACGAGCCTGAAGTAAAGGTATTTCACTGCGGAATGATCGTTGATGATTCTTCGTTCAATATTCATCACTGTCCTAACTACATAAGTAAATTGTTTTTTGTATTTTTTTTTTTTTTGTATTCTTTATATAAAAAATTCAGTAGTGTTTATATCAAAGTATTCACTCTTCAGTATTAGGGGAATTTTACCATTGATTCATAGAGGATTCACTTCGGATTTTTACTGCTTGGGAGTTTTAAACCGAGCTTCGAAGCGTTCTCCTTAATTTTTTTTTTGCTGATAATTTGGTGGACCTACAGTGTTATTTCGGCTTTGCAACGGGAATGTGTTCTTTAAGAAGCTATTTCTTTGCAGAAATACAAAATTGATGAATGAAAATCTAAGTTGCACAATATATATGTAGGCTATATATGTAGACTATTCAATATATATTGAGAATATACGGCATACATAATATGTATTATTATTATTATAATACATATTATGTATTCGAAAGTATAAAATTGAACATGATCATATTTCGGTATATCGATTTTACCCATTCAGCGCACTGACATATTTCCTTTAATAAACATTCATTTTGAATGGCATTCATATTTTATAATTATTATTAAAAGAAAATAAAGTCGACGCCCCAAGAGTATGAAATTCATAACAGGCGTGTTTTTTATTATATTTTCACTATCAAATGATATTTCGATTACAAATATTGGCATTGGATTATCTCAACTTATCACAACCGCTGCACAAGCCAAGTTAGCAGCTCCCTTTATTGGCGCCGTACTACTTCAATGCCCCGCCAGAAAGCCACGCAAGGAAATTAACCACGAGCAAGGAGCAAAACTTGGCGGCATTAAGCAACATTTAATTGTGAATATTCGAGTAAATCCGAGTTTTCATGTCGACAGATTGGAAAGATTTATTATGCTCGATGAAATCTATGATGTAAAAACACGAAGCAAAGCAAAAATATTGTCACCTTATTTAATTGAAATTAGCAGAGGTGAGCCCGTCTTTTTGTATCCTTTGGAGTACACTGAGGGTGAGGTAAAATGATGTCATTCCTTGCTTAGTAGCTTGCTAGTATTCTTAAAACTGGCTACATTTTAGGCTTTTCGGCCGATTGAGAAAAACTACTCTCACACCTCTTCTGCGAATGGTGAACATGGGCATAAGAATTGTACAACCAAAACAGGTACCTACATATGCACATGCATTCAAAATTTCACTTTTCCACGATAAGGGTTATTTTTATAATTTTACAGTCGCATCGAGTACAGATATTAAAAGTGAATATGAAGATTCTAAAAAAGATACAAAAAGTACGATATTACATTTACAAAGCGGTAAATCCTCATTATTAGAACACACAAATTTAGCAGAAACGAATAGAAAACTAGGCAACGACAAATTGCTACCGGAAGCCGACACTAATTGGGACTCAACGAAAAATCTGTATGAAAACATTATTGAAATGAACAGACAATTCGATTTAAGAAGGCGATCTCGTGATAAATTTGAACCGCAAATGGTTGTTGTGAGCGAACCACCAGTTCGAAAACTATATGATGCATTTGCTGGTGAAGCAGATAACTCCAAATATAAGCATAGAACATCGCTAGCGCAGTTTTTAAACTTAAATCGGTGCCGTAAAAGTAATAAACGTATGAAGAGATTTTCGGAGCATCATCGACGCGCACTGAGAAAAGCGAGAAAAATCGATCGGTATGTATGAATGTACATATACATTGTATGAAAGGTATATACTTCAAATTATGTACATATGTACGTATTTATATCCGCGTGCCGACCGTCCTGTGCTAATAAAGCCTTATGCAGTAACAACCGCACCTCTTCCCTTTTAGAAATTTAGGTATTCAAGAAAAGTCTAAGCGCAAGCGAAGTTCAATTTCCCACGACCTTCTACTTTTGCAATATTTACTTGAGCACACAAAGAAAGCAACGAAGAGAAAGGCCAGACCAATAGGACGACGAAATATTGATGAGGACATCAAATCGTGTAATTCGTGCGGGAAGCATAAAAAACCGCAGGGTAAAACTGACAGTAGTAATGTTTTGTCTAGAGAATGCGGTGTATGCAGCGAATGCGAATGTGCACCAGTTGGCAACATTGCTTGCATGTGCGCTGCGCATAAAAGAGCGCGCTCTGCTGTTACCGTTAAACGGTAAGCGATGTATACCCACAAAACGTCATAATATAAGCTTCATTCAAAGTCACTTCATATGCATGAATATATGTATGTATGTACATATTTTTGTAGAAATTCAGTTTTAAATACGAGCGTGCCATTGCCTTTTCTCATGACGCAACTGCGAGTTTTTCGCAAGCGCAGAAACACATGGTACAAAATAACACCGTTAATAACGTAAGTAAGAAAATTTTTTCCACCAAAAATTGAGCGTCACTTCGTATTTTCTACTTCCATATGCAATAGCCTATCAAGCTTGTCACAAACATTTGCCAATGCGAATTTCTCGGCTTTATTCTCCTCTCATGTGGATATAATTCAATTGGAGAAATCTCTGCATCCGCAATATAACCAAGTATTCGTGCCAAAAAATGAATCTATTATGAATAGTGGAAATTTGGTAGAACAGCTTGAAGATTCTTTGAGTGACAATGATTGCGTTGGCAATGGGCAGAAGTCCGTTATATCAAAACCTCAAACAGATGCAGCCATTTTACAAGCCCATAGCATTACTATTTCTGCGTTGCCTAATGCTGATCCAACTCAGGTAAAGAGGAAACTCGATGGGAGGTCTGTAACAAATGATAAACGGCCTGTACGTTCAAAGCTAGATCAGAATTCATTTCCTTCGTCCTTGGATGTGATGGCTAACAAAGTTCCAGGTAAGACAAATTTTATTAATATGGTTGGGTATTTTCACGTATTTAGATGCTTCTTTTGGCTAATTGTTTCATTTCTGAAGCATTTTTCGTCACTACATTGAGCACTCCTACCTTTTGATACAGTCTCATGCATACCTATTACAACTATATATCTTTCCTATCTTCACAGCTTACAGCATTAAAATAAATATGCCTTTTGAGGAGAATGATATTATCTATATGAATTACTTTAATGTTAAAATCGCTAGAGTCATCACGGATGCCACTACCAAAAATGTTCTACAAATTTCCATAGACGTTATTAATGAAAGTGCAGCGGACAAAAAATTTTTCATATCTGTCAGCCATTGCGGAGTACCATATGCTGCAGCTAAATCCAACATAGAAAAGCTTTTAATGCCATTTATTGGTGAATCCGTTACTTTTTTGCTGCCTTTAGTTACCGATACCAATCAAAAGCATACGAAATTCCATTGTGATGGTACAAAGATTTGAAAATTGTTCACATAAAAAGTAATATAGCTGTCTTTAATTTCAGTTTTAGTAAAGGTCAAGCAAACCGCAAACAATATGGAAAGTTCCATGAAAAGTAAATCCAAAAAAACTGAATACAAACTCAAGCCGAAACGAGCCAGCGATGAAAATATTGCAACAATTTCTTCGCGAACCGTTCTCGTTGAAACAGAGAATCGTTGTTTTTGCATATGGGAATGCACATGTCATTGCATGGGGAAACTGGAAACTCATGTAAATATGAATATATGTAAAGAAATGGCATACCGCGAAGAAGAGAAAGCAGGTGTACTTTCAAACAATTTGGCGAAAAAAAAACTGTTGGACAAATCTTCTAATGCAGATGATAACAGTACAAGTATTTTACAGAAATTTCCACAAGCAAATTCTTTAATGATAAACGCTTGCTACTTGTGGCTTGTTATGATTTTATTAGGTATGTATTCTTGTTATTAATAGGTGCATAAATATTAGTCGTATTTTTAATTAAGCGCATATGCATCTGCGTTTGAGATTAAAAAATGCACATCGGCACTTGTGTAAACAGCTGTCTGGTTTACCGTTTTCTTCTAACTGAATCTTGGCAGCACTGATTTTATCCACAAGTATTTCATAAGCGCAGATAAAATTGTGCGCTTAGCTGTCAATACAAAGTTTGAGCGCAGATGTATATGCGCCAAAATAAAAATACCGCTATTATTGGGCTGAGTCCAGTCCTAAGAAATATAAATCAATGCATCTGCTGTCGACGTCGGCATAGAGGTCTCACCTAGGTTATCAGTAACAGTATTTACGTAACTTCTTTTTATAACCTTTTATTACAGGACTGCTTAAGGCGGTAATTGGCAGAATTTGTTCGTCCGCTGTTGATCGTTGTGGATACGATTACGTGCAACCTGGAAAGCCTTATGATGACTCATCACGTTGTCGTCACTTCATAATAAATCTAGTTTTCTTCTTAATTTTCCCCTTTTGCTTCTGTTGTAAATGCTTTACACGTTCCAGCTTAAATCGGCGAGTAGCAAGCACAGAATGGCAGTGTGCAAATGATATAGACGATAAAAGTCGGAACGAAGTAATACGCCTATGTACGCCAACAAACTCGGAGGACACTCTGTTTCAGGTTTGTTAGTTATTGCATATGTACCTACATATGTATGAAGCGAAGCTCCTGATTTACTAACAACAAACTTTTCTTTAAAGGTGGATAATAGTCGCCTACCGGCTGGTGCAAGTTCCATTGCTTCTAAAAATTATCTTCATTACGTCAGCAGCGCAATGCAAGATTCATTTTTAGATGGAGATGGATATAATGAGACTGATGACGAAGATAATACAATATATATTTTAAAAACTTTGGTTGAAAATAGAGAATCCTTGAAGAAAATGGTAAGCGCAGCATAAAACGCACATGAGAATGAAAACGTGCACAACTTACTCGCGCCTGAAAGTGCGACAACTGCTATGCAACTAGTAAGTGTATTTTTTTTTTTTAATTGCAGTCTCAAACGTATAACCGATTAAGAGTTCTTGACGAAACTGATCCAAAGATGCAGGAAGCTGCAGAAATGATTAAAGCATTAAGCAATGCAAAGATTGTCTACAGAACATTCGAGCATCCAGTTGGCAATGTTCAGCAGATACCTTATGGTATTACCTACTGTGTACAAGGCTATTTTCTGCCATCTGCAGATGGAAAATATGAATTTGTTAATTATGATCCCATGATGCAATATTATGGTGTATCCGTGGACGTAAGTAGAAGCTGGGGTATACATGTACATACGTTCGCCGTTAAGTGTTTAGTTTCTATGTTTATATCTAGGGGTCCAACATTGAAATTTTACGTAAACCGATTTTATTATTTGCACGGGACTTCTCTCGGATTTATAACAATCCGTCGGACGTATTGTCTGCCAAAGATTTATTTATAAATCCGCCCGCTTCAGTGCCTTGCATTAACGTGCACTCGGCTGAATACGCGGCGCTTACTTTTGCTAAGCAGCAACACCGATATTTGCAGCACTTAGAGTCATCATAAAAAGAAAAAGTATATACATAACTAGCAGGGAGGAAGGACGTGTTTGAATTTTATAGAAATGTATGTATCTACACATATAATTTTGTTATATTTTATTGGGTTTATTTGTGATAATAAATGCTATTTACATATGCATATTTATGAACTAAACTGAATGACGCCCTTAGAGCCGCTTCAGCGCAAAGGAAGAGGCCACACGATTGTTGCGTGTAAATCCCGCTACGTATTTTTCCACGGCGTTTTTTATTTTTAAAAAAATCTGTTGCGCATTTAATAGCACTGTCCCTCAAGCAACTGCACTGTAACGGGACGTTTTTCATTGAATTCCTGCACTTGCGGATCACACACGCCGCCCCGAATAATATCATTGACACCAAAACGCAGTATGCGGAAATTTATTTCATTGTAATTCAGCTGACCATATAGATAAATTGGCAATTTATTGCTCATGACCCATACGCTCTGATCGGGAGCCTGATCGACTTTCATATCATTGGGAAATTGCACCAAACCGGATCGTTCGTTCAACAGCAAAGCCAAATTAGCACGTACGTAAGGTTTGGCTGTGTTCCAACAGCCAATATTATCGCGATGTACTTGAGTATAAAACATAACGCCATTACGTGCGATATAGGAGGCCGAAGATTGACCAAAGAAGCCACGATCGCCAACTTCAATGAAATACTTGGACACATCTTGGGCGCTAGCAGGCCATAGGCTTTCATCGCGTAATAGTTTGGTGGAAACTGCAAATTCCTGCAAATGTGAAATTAATCAGACCAGAGCAGTTTTAGTTTTTAAAGTCAATTTTTTTATATACATATGTACCTTAAAACTGGCCATTGGATGAAAATAGAGCACACGATCCTCATCAACGCTCTTGCGTCTTTGTTGATCATCTACCGACAAGCTCATGCCGAACACGCCATCCAACCACTGGAAATTAAGCCCATAAACATTGAAGTCTGACGCAATTGGATTAGGATTGAAATTATAATTCGTAACGCGCCAACTACGATTCTTTGCCAAACTGTAAACGACAATACCAAAACGCCAAACATCCGTTACATAGACATGAGCATCGTTACACTGATCGTTACGAACGTCCACTAATATATTTGAGTGTAAAGAATCTTGCTTGACCTGGTCTGCCGGTAGAATATAACTGACTACAACTTTATCGGTATTCAAATCGAAAGCAACAATTTTCGGCGGACAGATTTGATTTAGGTTAATGGTGGCATTCACAATACCCGAATCTATAGTCCATAAACGGCCGCAGCTGTCAATTGAAGTTCGGTAGACGGATATGAGTTTGGAGCATTCGGGTTGTTGCACATCGCTGTGGAAATTCCAATCAGGATATGGCCGAATGGCTGGGCTGCGTTCTTTTGGGGGGTATGGTAAATATCCCAGACTTGCTGGTACACCATCCTTCCAACGGGGCGTAGTAACAAATATACGTGACCCATAAGCATCTATACCAAGGGGCAAGTTATTTTCTGGTATGAAATCGCTAGAATAAAATAACATTTATCGTTTATTGATTACTTTTTTTTTAACATGGCATCACGTTACTAAAATCAGCTGACTGTCAGTGAAATAAAACGTAGGTCTAAAGATTAAAAGAAAAGGTAGAGAAAAAGGAAAAAGGAAGAAGAATTGGAAGTGGAAGCAACAGAGGAAGACAGGGTTAAAGGGAGATGGAGAGGAGGGTGAAAACGAAGACGATGAGGAAGAAAACGGAAAAGAGAAAGAAAAAGAAAAAGAGAAGGAAAAGAAAAAGAAGAAGAAAAAGAAAAGATAAAGAAAAAGAAGAAAAAAATAAAAATGAAAAGGTAAAGGTAAAGAAAGTAAAAAATGAAAAATGAAAAAGAAAAATAAAAAGAAAAAGAAAAGGAAAAAGAACAAAAAGAAAAAGTGGAAAGGCATGAAGAGGAAAAACAATAAGAGGACGAAAAGGGAAGATGAAGAATAAAAGGCAAACAAGGAGGAAGTGCAAGATCACCTGGAAGAGGAAATGAAGGAGAAAGTTTTAGAGGAAAATGAATATTAAATTATGGAAGAAAATACAAAATTATTCTTCGAAGAGTAATGGGACCCTCGTGTAAATCAAAATGTAATAGTAAATAAAAATAAAAAAAAACTTTAGATAAACATTTAAATATTGTACTCATCTCATTAAGAAATATTAAACGTATACTTAATTAAAAGAAAAAGGGAAATAATTAAGAGTTTACTGTCTCCATTATTGGCGGTTTTATTGTGGGTCAGGGTGAGCAAATCTTGAATACCAAATTGACTACCCAAACTCAATTAAGTAATAAAAGTATGTACTTTTGCACTTACATATGCATATTTATTTTTAAATTTGTATTTATACTTTTGGGTACCTTTATAAAAGGCATATATGTATATACCCTAATTAAAACCACACAAGTTTTTTTACTTAATAGATAATGTGTACTTAACGTTTTCCAGTTTGGGTGTCTACACCCCAAAAACCTGTAAAACATACGCCAACATACATACATACATAATACATACATACATACGTATTTACATACATACATACATACGCGTATGAAAGAAACTCACCCATTAGCAATGGCTCGTTGGCGAAATGTATAACTTGGATATTCGAAATCCAAATATCTCCACTCATTAACTATTTGAAATATATCATTTGGATCTTGGTGCGCCGTCGATGATTGATCAATCCTCTCATTTGGATTAAAAACATTATTCAAGAGAATATTTCCATAATTCGGAGACGTGTCGTTGGCCAAAATCGAAGGTACCGTATATTCATAACCGTTAGCCAATAGCGTCGATCCCGTTAGTATAGTCGGAAAATTCTCTAAATTCCTGTCAATATTGCCAGAATATTGCCGGATGGCGGCATTTTTTTGCGACAATGTGCGATATGAATTTCCAAAAGCAGCAAATATTACAATAAAATTGGCACTAAACGATAGCCAAAAAAGTTTTTCACGGGCTATCATTTGTTAAACTAAATTTGTATGTACCTATGTATAAATGAAATAGAAACTTTTTTTGTGAAGGCGACCCAATAGCTTGCGAACGTCTTAAGCTACAGTTTAGCAATGATCTGTATTCGAAAAGCTTATTATAAACGAATTATTATTTGCTTTATTTATGGCCATATGTATGTATGAATGTATGTAGGTATGTAAGCGTGTACTTGCGTACATAGTGGAAGTGGTTTCTATCAAACTCTATGCGAACCGAAAAATTAGCCTAATGAGCTTTATGTACGCAGGTACGACCACGCATATGGACGTATGTATGTACGTCTGTGTACAAATTGAAATCAAAAAACTAGTCTGATCGTGAGCAAACGGTAACGTACTTAAAAACATACAATTGCATTGACCAGAAAAGTAGTTTGGTTTGGCTTTGCTTTTACAGTGGTGATTAAAAATAAAGCAGTAACAATTTTTATTTTATTTTTCATGAAAGCATACGTGTTCGTCCGACGATTGGAACTTAAGTGTGCTCTGCCCAATCCACAAAAAAGGAGACTCCACAGTACGCGCCAATTATCGTGGGATAAGCCTCCTGAATATCGCATATAAGGTCTTAGCAAGTGTATTGTGCGAAAGACTGAAGCCTATCGTCAACAATCTGATTGGACCTTATCAGTGTGGCTTCAGACCTGGTAAATCTACCATCGACCAGATCTTCACAATACGACAAATACTGAAAAAACCCCATGAAAAAGGAACCGACACACACCATCTCTTTGTCGATTTTAAAGCCGCTTTTGATAGCACGAATAGGAATTACCTGTATGCCGCAATGTCTGAATTTGGTTTCCCTGCTAAACTTATACGGCTATGCCAAATGACGTTGACTAACACCACCAGCTCCGTCGGAATTGGGAAGGACCTCTCCGAGCCGTTCGAGACCAAACGAGGTTTCAGACAAGGTGACTCTCTTTCGTGCGACTTCTTCAATTTGATGGTGGAAAAGATAATACGAGCTGCAGAACTTAACCATACAGGAAGCATTTTATACCACAAGAGTGTACAACTGCTGGCGTACGTCGATGATATCGACATCATTGGCACTAACACTCGCGCCGTATGTTCTGCCTTCTCCAAGCTGGATAAAGAGGCTAAGAAAATGGGTTTGGCGGTCAACGAGGACAAGACGAAGTACCTCCTGTCATCACACAAAGAAACAGCACGCCTTGGCAGCCACGTCAATGTTGATAGCTACAAATTCGAAACTGTTAAGGACTTCGTCTATCTGGGAACCAGCATTAACACCAAGAATGATGTCAGCACGGAGATCCAACGAAGAATCACGCTTTCCAATAAATGCTACTTCGGACTAAGTAGGCAACTGAAAAGTAAAGTCCTCTCTCGACAAACAAAAGTCACACTCTACAGGACGCTCATCGTCCCAGTCCTCATGTACAGCGCAGAAGCATGGACAATTTCAAAATCAGATGAGATGGCACTTGGAGTATTCGAGAGAAAAGTTCTTCGTAAGATTTATGGACCTTTGCGCGTTGGCGTGGGCGAGTATCGACGGAGATTTAACTATGAGCTGTACGAGCTTTACACAGACATCGACATTGTTCAGCAAATAAAGATACAGCGGCTGCGTTGGGCAGGTCATGTCGTGAGAATGGACGAAGGCGCTCCGGCCAAGAAAACATTTCTATCGAAACCCGCTGAACGCAAAAGAAAAGGGAGACCTCCACTGCGTTGGGAAAATCAGGTGGACAGCGATGCTGCCTCCCTAGGTGTTCCCAAGTGGCGCCATGCTGCGCGAAACAGAAGCAATTGACGCGCTCTGTTGGACTCGGCCAGAATCGTCTAGACGGTTAAGCGCCAATCAAGAAGAAGATACGTGTTCGTCCAATTGTCACGTCGAACGTCGCCAAATTGTTTTGAAGAATAATCGTTATTTTTCAAATAAAAATTGCAATTTCAGCGTAAAAATTTTAAATTTTTGTTTCTTTTTTATTTTTACTAAAAATACTTTAAAAACAAACAAAATCGTTATTTGTCAGCAAAAGTCGTCAAATCATCATTGCTTTTCAAAATCGTCACAATGACGATAGAATTGTCAACGTTCGCCTCGTCCTCATTGTCCAGAGGTAAAAGCACAAAAATTGTACACGTTTTTTTGAGTTATGCCATTATTGCATAAAACAATTTGAAATATATGTACATATATACGATTTGCTGTATTCTGTTTGAGTTTCAATATTTAGGCTGGTATCGACCTCTCAAGAAACAGCTCAAGAAATTTTTGGATTTATTTCTTGAGGAAAAAATAGTAGTAGGCAAGAAATTTTGACGTTTAGTAATCCACCGTGAATACCAGGTGAAATGAAGAAGAGCATCAAAAACGTAAACAAAATAAACCTTTTTGTAAACATAAGCAATTAGTAAGTTCTTAAAAAATATTAAATAAAAGCTTTAAATATATGTTTTGAATAGTTTTATTTTGCTGTTATTTTAGGAAATCATCGAAAGCGACGAGGATGACCTTATATTACTGGTAAACTGTGCTATATTGATGGCCGGAATGGAATAATATATGAGAAATCGATGCCAACTATGCCCTTGCATCATTAGAAAAATTGTGCATTCTATTTTTCGTTTCTTTTTTGTCATTTTCACTAACGATTTCCACGATTTTTTTTCAACACGCAACAAACGTCAAAATTTCTTTAAGAAATAAATGCTCGATGATATATTTCTTGGCAAAACCTGTGTTGCTGTGTTCGCATAACGTTGAAAAATAGTATTAAAAAAGTGTAGTAAATTTCTTGAGAGGTCGATACTCGCTCAAGAAAGTTTCACAAGAAAAATTTCTTGAGCATTTCTTGCACGTCATTTTATATGAAACTTTTGCGTTTCTTGAGAGGTCGATACTAAGCTTTTTTATAATCCAATACAAAAACTCAAGGCTGAACAAAAGGTTGTCTTACTAAAAACAGCTGATTTTTTTCATTATCTAAATTGTTATCTAAAGTGTTATGTATGTATGTGTTGATTTTCTTGTATGTATGTGTTGCTTGGCCAATTTGGTCGTTTTACAATTCAGATAGTAAAATGGGCAACAAGAAAATGTGTGGCAGGTTTGCTTTTCCGTGCTGCCAAGATTCATTGAAATGGTTGTAGCAAGTCATCAGATGATTTTTTGTTTTCTTCGCTGCGATTGGCTGCAAGCATGTACCACATCACATAATTGTCAAATTGAGATGAATTTTATAACCGATTTCCAACCGCGACAATCTTAGGGTGAAAACAGAATCGAAGCGTAATGACAGTCTGTCAAAATTAAAAGCCATGCGTTCTTATGGAAGCAATTATTTTAAAGACGACGCGGCACGACGTCGTCCACCGATAAAATCGCGTTGTTGTCAACATAGACCGATTTCTGAATTTGGTGACGACGACGAGTTGCCACTGCATTATGAAATATGAAAATTTTGACAACTCAATAAATCTAGCGAAACTTTACCAAAAAAAATCAGAAGTATTTATGCACAGCCAAATGTAATTACAGTTTACAGCATTAAATTAATAACCAACTGCGAATGAAAAATTTTAATGTGACAGCAGCGAGCCTTCTGTACGGGCTATCGTTGCCGCATTTATTACGTTTCATTTGCCTCTTTGCACACATATTTTTACGTCAACAGAATGTCGTTGTCCCAACGTCGTGTCTGTTTTCGCCCTTATTTATCAACCTTGCGAAAACCTTTAGTGTGTGAATACCCATACAATTATATGAGCTCAGGTTTTGTACAACTTATTTGAAGATGTACATACAGCCTAATTTCCAATTGTAATCGAACAAGCCTAATTGATTGGGGAAACGTCAAAATTCCTTTCTGTAGTTTACACTCCCCTATTCTCGCAAAATTTGCTCGCATGTGGTTTATATTTCGTTATTAAAGTGTAAAAAATTACTATTACCAGAAGTACATAAATTATATAAGTAAAATAAATGCTACAGTCGCTAAAATATTCAAGACAAAGTTTTTGATATAAATTACTGAAAACCAAATAAAATATTGTTTGCAATGGTGGAGATGGTAAGTAGAGAAATCGCACGCGTGCATGCCGGTAAATGAGGGCGAAAATTAAAATGTATAATATTTTAGGCTGACGACGTAATAATGCATAATCTAAAGCAAGCATCTGAAAACTCGTTGCCAAACTCAGCTACAGCTGAAGAAATGACTTCCAGAGATTACTACTTTGATTCATATGCCCACTTTGGAATTCATGAAGAGATGCTGAAAGACGAAGTGCGAACGATCACGTATCGCAATGCGATGTACCACAATAAACATTTGTTCCGCGGCAAAGTATGATTTTGCAAATGGAAATAAGTTTGGAACAAGTAAAGAATACCGTCCGGTGAGCTAAAAAAAAAACAAAAGTGGACGTGGTCCGCCTTTTTGGCCTGATTTCAGTGATATACTTCTTTTTTGGCGCAAACGATTTTTGAGGGAGCTAGAGGGGGATGAAGTTTAAAAAACTGTTTTTTTAAAGAGCCGATATCTTCCAAAATATTCACTCAATTTTTTAAATTAAGGCATCGTTGGAAAGCTTACTTAAATGCCTTTCATATGATACATAAATATTTCCCCAAATTCCACACAAATTTTGTAAAGAAGCAAAAAACTTTAATTTTGGTAATTTTTTTTTGTTTTTTCCTTTTTTTTTGTTGAAATGACCTTATTAACACTATACAAAGTTATTTCCATTTAAAAGGACGTTAAATTACCTTTCATTTGATATATAATTTGTTACGAAAATTTTGTTAAAAACGTGCAAAACAATTCTTGTTAGTTATGTATAATATCAAGAAATCATCTATAGCGCGGACAACAGTAATTTTATACAGAACCCCGAATAGCGTTGGCGGCCTTCGGCCGCGCTTTAAAAAAATAACCCTCAGCCGGCAGAATTCTACTCCGTAATAGCATCTATGGGGAAACTTTCCAATAATGTCACACGCCCCCAAAAAAACGACTTCTACCGGCGGGTAGGGGAGGGGAAGGGTGTTCTGAATCCGTAAAATTTATGCGCCGGACGTACCTCGTTTTCGAGGAATTTATGGTTAAAATTTAGTAACTCTCCATATAAATACGATAGATAAAGAAAAAACTTTTGCGGAGAACAGATTTTGCGTTGGGGCCTTCGACCGCGCTTATAAAAAAATAACCCTCAGCCGCCAGAATTCTCTTTCCGCAGTAATATCTATGGCCCGGTCCACAGTGCTTTTGCGCAGAACACTTTTCTGCGTTGGCGGCCTTCGGCCGCGCTTATAAAAAATAACCCTGGGCTACGCCATCCGTCCGGACGTGTGCCCTAACCGTGGCTACCGCCACGGTGATGTCCTTCTGCGTAGTACACCCTTCGTGTGTCAGAAAAGCCTACTGTACAACTTTTTTCATGGTTCTCTGTATACCTAAAACTACTAAAACATTTTTTCATTTCACGATAGCTAATTATATAGAAGTCTTGCTGTAGAGAATAGTATATGAAATGAAAGATATTTTTATGCTCTTTTAAATGAATATAATTTTTAATATACTTAATAACACAAAAAAAAAAAAATCACAGTTTTTCCCTAAAAAAAATACCAAAATTAAAGTTTTTTGTTTTTTAACAAAATTTGTAAGGAATTAACGAAAATTTTGATACGTCATATGAAAGGCCTTTAAATAAGCTTTCCAACGATACCTTAATTTTAAAAATTGAGTGAATATTTTGGAAGATATAGGCTTTTTAAAAAAAAGTTTTTTTTAACTTCATCCCCCTCTAACTCCCTAAAAAATCGTTTGCGCCAAAAAAGAAGTATATCACTGAACTCAGGACAAAAAGGCGGACCATGCCCACTTTTTGTTTTTTTTGTAGCTCACCGGACGGTATCCTTTACTTATGCCATAAGTTTTCAGGCTTAATATATTTCCCCTAATGTATATACCCATAGGTCGTCCTTGATGTTGGTTGTGGCACTGGTATTTTATCCATGTTTGCAGCGAAGGCAGGAGCAGCTAAAGTTATTGCAGTAGACTGTTCAAATATAGTTGAATATGCTCGACAAGTGGTCATCGATAATAATCTACAAGAAGTCATTACAGTTGTGAAAGGAAAAATTGAAGAAATCGACTTGCCCCATGGCATCGAGAAGGTGGATATAATTATATCAGAGTGGATGGGGTATGTAATGAAATGTTATACAAACTTGTTGTAGAAAATGAATAAAATTACAAAATTTCTACCCATATTAGGTATTGCCTATTCTACGAGTCAATGTTAGACACAGTTTTGCACGCTCGTGACAAATGGCTCAAGCCGGATGGCATAATGTTCCCAGATCGTGGTACTTTATATATAACAGCAATCGAAGATCGCCAATACAAGGACGAAAAAATTAATTGGTGGGACGATGTATATGGCTTCGATATGAGTTGTATACGTAAAGTGGCTGTAACGGAACCACTTGTCGACGTTGTAGATCCGAAACAAGTTGTTTCAACTTCTTATTTAGTTAAGGAAGTTGATCTGTATACGGTTAAGAGAGAAGATTTGGAATTTTCTTCACCTTTCAACTTAATCATAAAACGCAACGATTTTGTACAGGCTCTAGTAACTTATTTTAATATTGAGTTTACAAAATGTCATAAACGTTTAGGATTTAGCACTTCACCAGAAGCAACATATACACATTGGAAACAAACAGTTTTTTACTTAGACGATTACTTAACAGTAAAGAAGGGCGAGGAAATTGTGGGCACATTTAAAATGAAGCCAAATATACGGAATAATCGTGATTTGGATTTTGTCATCGATGTTCAGTTTAAGGGCGAGCTATCCGATGTGCATGAACACAATACATACAGAATGCGTTAACCAAAAATTGAAACTACAAAAACAAAAAGTATGATATAATAAGATTATAACGTATTGAAGACTCGCATGCAGTGTATAACAATTTAAGTATTTGGTTTAACTAGTAGTAAACGATAAATTGGAGTCAACAATTGTTAATTAGTTAACTAATTAATTTACTACAATAGGGTGTTTCGATTGTTTTAGCCACAAGTATCGCCATTTGTCTATTATACATAAATACATGCATACATATATTGAAATAAAATGTCAACAAAGTGCGTGATACAAATTTCTAATTAAACAAAATAAGACTAGTTTTAATCGTAGTATATTTTATATAGTATACTTACATACAGGCACATATCGTCGCTGCGCCAACAAAAAGAGCTATACGTTTTTCAGCAACTTTTCAGGAGAGCAAAAAAACCGTTTTCTGGTGATCCTAGAGAATATTTTTTCTAGTTTGAATTGTTAACTAATGATACTACACATATGTAATATACTTGTGCAATTTTTTTTTTACTTTTTTTGACCAACCACTTCGCATGAAGCATTTGCACCGTTTTACAGCACATAGCTCTTTTTACAAATTGTTTAAATTTGCTAGTGGGGGTAAGAAATCGTGAAAGATGTGTATACAATTCTTCGCTAGGGTCCGATGCAATTAGCGATAGCTTGGAAATGCATTATTTAATTGACCAGTGCCCCTCCTATTTTGAAAATTGGTCACATACGCTTTTTTTAAATAATTTTTTTACGCAAAAATAACCTGAAATCAAAAAACAATTATACGAAAATAGATGTATAACTGATTTTACAGAGCATTTCTACTACTGAGAGCATATAGCTGTGTTTGATAACTTCTAACCAAAGAAGGATATCAGAAAACGGGAAATGCAGAAATGTGGCTAGCGGATAGCGCTAAATAAATATGTAACAAAAAAAAATCGAAAAAAACATATAACTGACTTTATTTGCGCAGCGACGATATATACATATGTATGTATGTTCTTAGCTCCATGGTTAACTATTTCCTTGGGTGAATATGAAATGGTATTATCAATTTGTGGCGAAACTTGAATTTTGAAAGTACCAGTAGGAGACAGGGCCACCGAATTATATAGCGATATGATCAGGATAATGAGCTGAGTCGCTTAAGCCATGTACAGTTTCCGATACAACCGAAGACGTTTTCGCTCTTACTCGTTTTTTTTTCTATTAGGTTTATCTTAATATCATTGTACGTACTGGAGCAAGAGCAGTCAATACATTCTCGCCATATGCACTGCACTGCAGAAGAGGAAAGCATTGTATTGCTAACATAAAATATATCGAAGACGTATGTAAGTAGTACATTGTTCAATTTAAAACTCGTGGCTTGATTGGATTAAAATTGTAATAAATGCATACATACATACATATTTAATTAAAAAAGGTGAACTATCGCATTTTATTGCTACATACATATGTATGGTTCATATACATATGCACACATGCATAAATACCCGGAAGTCCAAAAGAAACCGCGTTCGCGAAAAAACACGTTGATTTCAAAAAAATACACAACCTTAAAATAATCGGCAATATGTATCGATATTCGCTTGAATTTACCGCTCTAGTCTGGAGTTCAACGTCCACATACAGTTGCGGTCAAAAAGAAAGGCTACATGCCATTCTTCAAACTTTACAGGAGACACAAGAAACAACAATCAAAACAGTTCTTTATTAAATAAATAATTTTCTGTGTATGTAATTATTTCTGACTTAGCAAATTTGCTAATCACTGAATAACAACGAGTAAAAAAAAAAAGTTATATAAAACACTTGTTTAGCGATTTCAATTTGGCCCGATAAATGAAAAGTCAACCCTTTTTATTTCCCCATATTTACACATCACTGTGTCGTCTATGACAACGGTAAATAATAACATTAAAAGCATTGGCAATAATCGCTCCGAACAGTCGCAAAAAATCCGTAAACCTGAGACAAGAAACTGTTGAACATGAACTTTTGGAAGAATCATTTGTGGAAGAAGAAGCCGAAGGTGAGAGCCAAGAAGATGCAAGTGAAGAAGAAGCCGGGATCGAAAAACAATACGACCCAAATATTGCCCGCATAGATCTCGCCTTTCCGGAGACTTTTGCAGAGTTTGAGAATTCTCCGCAATGCTATCCACCAAGTTATTACACTTTGTCACAAAAAGAGCGACTTTTGCTATTATACGCCGAAAATTTCCGTAAACAATTCCAAACGTTAAATCTAAAGAGACGGGCATTAGTGTTAGCCTTGCCAAATGAATGCAAAGTGCAGGTAATCTGTTTGTTTTCCTCTTTTTTTTTTGACAGTTGAAAATTCACACATTATTTCAGAAGTTTGTCTGTACTACAATTCGGCCGACTTCCTTGATACACATTCCATTAACAGCAAATGAACGTCAATATGCGAGTTTCGTAGCAGACTTTGTTGAGTACGAGCCACCCGATGAAGCCACAAGAATATTCGTGAGTAGATTTGTTGAATGAAAAAAAACTTGTAACCGTTTATATATGTATGTATGTATGCATGGTTTCAGTATAAAAAGCAGGGACCGATTTTAATCGTTATTTTAATTTCTTCGGATGAAAAAATCATTATGAAAACTTCGTTAACAATAAAATGCAAGTATGCCGATACAATGATTTTAGCACATTCTGTCCAAATATGAGCTCATCTTTATTCTAAAGATTTTTATTTTTTAAATTTTTAAATAACCATTATTTACGATTTTTATTTTTTCGATCAAAAATAATTTTTATTGTTGGATTTAAAATTTCCGATGAAACTTGATCGATATTTTATGATTTTTATTTTTTCGATCAAAAATAATTGTTATAATTGGGCTGTGTGCCAATTGGCAACATTTTTCTCTATGGGAAAATGAGGTAGAAAATTTTACCATGTTGAGATAAAAAACACAATTTTGCTGTGCCAAACGGAATAGAAAATTTTGACAGTTACAAAGATAAACTTTTGGGCGAAAACGGAAATCGATACAATTTTAAAACGTAAAACGAATGTAATTGTTGATGGCAATATTGATGGAAACAGAAGAAATGTATTCATGTAATCATCTCATGTTATTTTGTTTTTAAATATTTGTGTTACTTGTATGTGTATGTACTTACAAAATGTCAAAATTTTACCTAGCCCATTGAGCTAGGTAAAATTATGACACTAGAATTCACCACGAATACTGCCAAAATTTTACTCCCTTATGTCAAAATTTCATTTTTTCTACCGATTGGCACACAGCCTTGGATTTAAATTTTTCCGATCAACTTTAATCAATATTTTTTATTTTTTCTCCGATCATAGTAAACTTTTTCAAACGTTAGTGAATCCTATATTTGATGGCTTGAAGTTGACGATTGTGCCAACATTGGCGCAGTTCTATTTGGGAACAAAATTTGCAAAAAAAAAAACAAGTTTTTAGAGTTTATTATGATCGGAAAAATTTAAATCCAATAATAAAAATTATTTTTGATCGAAAAAATAAAAATCATAAAATATCGATCAAGTTTCATAGGAAAAATTTAAATCCAGTAATAACAATGAGTTTTATGAAATTTCAGTTCTTTTTGGCTGCAATGACGGGTTTTAGTATAAAAGAGTTTCAAATAATTTAAAGATCAACTAAAATGGAGTCCACAATCAGAAAGAGCATCTTCTAAACATTTGGTTGAGTTTCATGAAATTTTGGTTCTTTTTAGGAAGTTTGTCAAACATATCCACTAACCTTCAAATTTGTTCTACAACGTGACAAAATATCAAACTCGTTTGATCTTCATTAAACGATCTGTCAAACTTGTATAACAAGCTAGGCACACTTTTGTCAAGCAAACAGTAAAAGCGAAGGTACAGAACTTGCGTTCGCCGTTAGATGCGTAACGCCGTGGCCGTCAAAAAATGATTGAACAAGTGCATTCATAACGACAGCTGTTACAGACGACGGCGTTACGAACGCGTTATCGAAAGTAGCCCAACTCGCCACTTTTTTCTTGTCTTTTTGCGTTACGAACGCTTGTCACTTTAAATTTTCAACGAAAAGTGTAAAAAAAACCAAGCTCCAAAAACCAAATCAAATTCATAGAAGAAAATTTAATCGAAAATTATTAGTTTTAATTTATATTTCTCAAAAATTTAAATCAAGGATGCTCTGGCACTGCTGACAAGCTGTTTTTAAGAATTGACGCTGCGTCATCAAATGACGTTAAATAGAACTCGCTCAAGGCAAATCCATTATGGTAGTGGCACGGCGAATTCGGCAATATTCGCCTCGATTCGCTTTAAATTTTTGTCCATAAAAATGTCAAATTCAAAGTAAAATTTTTCCTTGTTTGACATTCTCCTGTATTCTTCTGTACACGGCGAATTAAAAACGAGAAGAAGAAGAAGTCAGCTGTTCACGTATCATTACCATAAGAATGAATTTGCCTTGAACTCGCTTTAAAGCATTTCGCGAAATAGCGAATAAGCAGCTATTCGTTATCGTCGCAATGAGGGAAATGTGGAAATGTCATATTGCAGGCAGTGCAAAGTGCAAATTTGTTCGCAGTAACTAATAAAATGGTAAATAAAACAAGGTAAAAATTTTTTTTTTATATTTATATTAAATATATATATAAAAATTTACTAAAAAGGAAAAAAATAAATTTTAATATTTTTGAACAAGATTTATATTAGTCCTTAGTTCATTTCGATCTTAATTTCAATCTAAGCATACCTTTAACGTATTTCTTCAAAGCATTTCTGTATATGTATCAACATAAATAAAAGCGTGGGTGCTCTTACGTAATGCATATCTTACGTAATTGGAAATTAAAGTTTTTATCGCTTCCTTCCATTTCACCTATACTGTTTTATAACATGAATATCTAATGAGTACCCGCGCTTTTATTTACATATGTTGATACATATACAGAAATGCTTTGAAGAAATACGTAAAAGGTATGCTTAGATTGAAATTAAGATCGAAATGAACTAAGAGACTAATATAAATCTTGTTCAAAAATATTAAAATTTATTTTTTTCCTTTTTAGTAATATTTTATATTAATATTAAATAAAAGCTTTTTAAAGAATTTTTTTACCTTGTTTTATTTTTGCCTTTTTAGTTTTACAATGCAATTTACATCTAACATTTGTCAACACTCCTACTATCAATATAGTCCAACAGTTTTTAATATGAAGTGCACTATGTTTAACATTTTAATGGTTCCTTTTTTTATTATCCAATTCCTGTGGAGTCTTTTAAGTGGTTTTACTATACTCTTTTGTGAATAGATTATTTCGTGCAATCTTACCTACATATGTATGTATGTTGGCGTTGTATCCGTGTTTCAGAATCTCTCTTTTTAGTTTTTTTTTACTTTCGCGGATTAATCTTAATCAATAGACCGGCCTTATAACTTTGTTTATTGCTAATGCTTCCAATATTTCAAGATTGTCGGCATTTTTCCGTGCGTATAATTTTTCCTGCTACTGTTCCGTTATTCATAAAACTTTCTTCAATATGTCGACACCTGCGTCATTTATCGGCAAAATTTTATTACGGATTTTCTCTATTTTTGTAGGTAATACGTGTTCAAAATAGGAACAAAATTGGTTCATAAATACTAATTTTCTAAATATCTTGACACTAGCGCCGCCTAGCGGCGATTTATTTCCACGGATATATTTACTTTCTTATAGGTATATATACCGAATATGAACAAATTCGGTCGGTAAATACGAATTTTACAAATATCTTGAACCCAGCGCCACCTATCGGGGATTTTTTTCCACGGATGTATTTACTTTCTTATAGGCAATATATATACTTATATCGAATATGAACAAATTCGGTCTGTAAATACGAATTTTACAAATATCTCGATACCAGCGCCATCTATCGGATTCTTTTTTCTTTCACAATGCATTGTCTTCGGGTCCTGAACTATGTTCCAAGTTTCAAGAACCTAGCTCAACTGGAAGTATCTTAAATATTCGTTGCAAACTTCCACGACATACACCCATACAAAAAGTGAAATTAAATAAAAGCTTGTAAAAAGTAGTCCGCTTATTTTTTTTTTTTTTGATCGATATTTATTCGATCAGACGTTGAGAGTTAAAGAGTCTGATTTTTATTATTTTTTCTTGTTTTTGTTTTTAAGTGAAAAATAACAAAAAAAATGTTTATTTTATTCCTAAAAATAACGGTTAAGCTTTGACAACTTAAAGTCAAAAATAACCGTTACATTTTGACATTTTTGTTTTAAAGTTGACATGTACGTATATGTTTGTACTACATGCTAATATCTATATATTTATTACATTACTATATATACATTATACTAATTTATCGCCAATCTCCGACTATGTATAGTGATACAACAGAATTTATGATATTTTTTAAGTATTTTTATAGAGCTTATATGTATATAAATTAGGTACAATTCATACACCTAATATCTATGTACTATGTATGTATTTAAATATGTATGTTATATAACATCAAAAAGGTGAATGAGTTGCAAGCTTACAATTGACGCTACATTTATACATATACATACTTATTACATACTAGTCATTTCGTAAATTTATTTATCATTTTGGCTTTTATAAACCAGTTTTCGCGAATACGTATGTAAAAATTTACAATTATAGCGTTCGTTGAGCCGTACCATGTATCTAACATGCAGTTTAATTTATCGAGTAATTAAATTCGACTTGGTTAACCCATCCTCCTAATAAGTACATAAGTAATAAGCTACCTTGTGAATGTAAAGAAGAAGGAAACAACAAAATATTTTACAGTGAGCAGGTTTGCTTGGACAGAGCGAGTAGGTGGCGCTATTGAATCAAACAAATTTTAACGAGTGCTTTACCTACCGCTAGTCAATTGAGAAATCGTTAGTTTATTTAACGAACAAATGAAACTGAAAAGAGGAGGATGAGAAAACGATACTTAAACGATTTCGTCACGTCAATATGTGCATATCTACATACAATATTTAGTCTTGGAATTAGTCGTTCTATGACTGCACTGCCGCCAATTTTGGCTGGTCCTATTTTCGGCGACGGCCTTTATTCAAATGATTACCCTCTTCGACATCTACTAGGTATTCGATGCAGCTTTCGGTATTTTCTTTCTTCAAATTCTTATCTGTACAACTTTCCTTCGCTTCCTCTTCATCCTCAGCATTGGAATTCGAATTGGGTTTTAAAGCCGATAAAAGGAATCTGAGTTGCATTAAATGGGTGGCCGTAATACGTGGATTACTACAGTTTTCCAACCATTTAAGGAACTTCTCACCATATTTTATAGCTTCCGAATCTCTCTCATCCGCACTCTGTTCGGATTCTTTTACGGGTTCTTCCTCATCATCATTTTTCTTATTTGCTTGCTTATTGCTTATACCACTTGCATCACTGCAACTTATGTGATTTTTATTGCTGCCATAACTGACATTCGAGTCACTAGAAAATCCTTCTTCGTTTAGACCATCAAAGCTCATGGAACTTGTAGTTTTGCTAAGCGACGCCACAGAAGGATTATTATTAATTTTGAATAGTAAATTGTCCAATACATTTTTGCACTCTGCCATATTATTAGCCCTGCTTCCCGCATCCTCAATGTAGATGGATGAAGTGGGCGTGCCAGTTGCAGATAATTGTTTCGGACTTTGTGCTGGAGTTGCAACTGGACTGCCCTCGGCATGTGGGTTAGGCGACGTACTACTAAGCGTTGGTGGTGAGGGTACAAATATTGTAGTAGGCTCGGAATCAGGTCGAATTTTTCTGGCCGAAAGATCTTCCGGTCTGTTCGAAGCATGATTATTATCATCAGTATCCTTGCTGCAATGTTGAGTTGAAGTGTTATTGTTATTAAATATATTTGGATCATCCGCCGCTGAGCATTCAATATTTTTAGTTAGCTGCGTAAACAGAATATTTTCCATGTGCGCTTTCTGTTGATTACTTGATGCGCCATTTGATGTTGAAATACAAGCATCGACGTTGACCGTATTAACGCCATTAGCAGTCGGCGATGGTTGTGGCTGCACCTGCTGCATGGGTGCGCCATGCAAAACGGCTGCCGCTGCCGCTGGTGCCAGCGAATTCAAGCTAGCACCAAGTGCTTTGCACCAATACAGCCATGCAGAGTTTTTGTCGTCCAAGCCGAAAGCGGGTGCAGCTGATGATGGCGTTAACGGAGCACCAGCGGCAGCGGCAGCAGCAGCCGAAGCATTCAGAATGGAATTAAGGTGTACTTTATCCAAACGTTGCCCCGGTGTTGGACCCATTGGCGGGCTGGTAGCGCCAATTGGCGGTGCACCTGGTGATGGATAAATATGATTCAGACCCATCATTGACTGTTGAGTTTTCAGCCAATAGAGTAATGAATCATCGGGTAGAATGTTTGATGGTGATATACTCTTCCCCATAGATGACGCAAATGTTGGACTAGGAGGACATTTTAATTTATTTTTATTACTATCTACATCATTTTGGCAAAGATTCATCCCCGCCGAAGTGGATGGTGAAGGTGGTTTCTGCTTTGCCCAATTACGTACGGATAAGCCTGTCGTCGGCTGTCGGTTATCATCGCATTCACCTGCGCGCTGTGAATTTTGTGCGTTGTTTTGGTGAAATTGCTGATTTTTTGTTTTTACACTACGCAAATTGCTCATCGTGGCTGCCAAACCATTCAATCCAGACATTGCCGCCAGACCCGGATTGATTTGCGCTAATAAATTCAAATTCGACGATAGTTCATTGAAACTAATTGCTAGAGGAGTTTGTGCCAGGCCTGATAATCCAGCTAAATGCGACAAGCTGCTGAGTGGGCTAATGGCAGCGATTGCCGGATCGGCTTGGCGTGATATGTCAGCACCGAAAACTTTACTTTTGGCAGCGGTACTATACGATATGTAGTCCGTGGGTAAACCATTGAAGCCAAGCTCCGTCAGACTTTTGTTGGAGCTAAAATCGATACCGTCGATTGGGGAGCGCTTGTAGACGATCTCATCATATTTACTCTTATTGCCAGAGTAATTGAATGGCATGGAATTGTTGTCTAGCTTTTGACGCTTCTCTGGTGGGCCTCCACCACCACCACCGCCTCCACCTCCGCCTGCTGCCAGTAGGCTGGCTGATGCAACTAGTTTTTCGGTCAATGAATCGGCTGTCATTTTATCCGTTTGACGTGACATAAAACGTAGTTTATCCTCATTTTTGCACCAACCACGCAAAGTGGATTCGGGTACGCCAATATCCCGTGCCACCGAAGCCTTGGATTCCCCATCATGAATGCGTTGTATAGCATGAATTTTATCACTCGGGGTCAAGCTCCGTAACGGACGCTTGCCCTTCGTGCTCATGCGTATATTCATGTGGGAATAGCTGGATATATCCACTTTGATACCGTTGTCGTACAGCTTGAAATCTATGTATATGGAAAAGAGGAGAAGAAAGAAAATGTTAAAAACATGAATTCAAGTTCGTGTTCGTTTGTAAGATAATTTTTCTACATTTTTAACGCTAACCAGAGGTTTAAGTGCCGGTTAATATATCGACTGCGTTATCGACTACGAGTTAAATAGAGTCGATAGGCGTTTGATTTAGTCGATAATTACATATATTTAACTGGGAGTTAGCGGAGATGGTGAAAACTGTCTTAAAATTCAAATACCATCGAAAACTCATAGGAATTGATTTATTATAGGCTGTTTTTTGCTATTTAGTGCTATAGACCTGCGCAAAACTTAGGCAAATGCGGTGGTGAGAAATTTCTTTTACTGTGTTTTGTAAATTGGCAATTTATGTTCTACCATGGCGACGCAACAACAAGGTGGGGCTCAACGTATTTCACCACAGGTTTTTGTGCAATTGTACGTCATGGAATGAAGGTATCAGAAAACAGCTGTCATTTCCAGCTGATTTTATGGCACTAGCGTACAAGCTGTGTAATTCACTTTGACAGCATTTTGATGATTCAATTGAGGCTTTGCATTAAGTAGGTCTTCTAGCATTAATTGCACAATAAACTCGACTACAAAACCGGTAATAAATTCTTCACTCTTATTCTAAAACCCGTTAGTAAATTCTTCATTCTTCTTCCTTTTCTTTACTCCTATTCCTTTCCTTCGCCTTAGTTGTTGTCAAAACTTTTCATTTATTTGTGAAATTTCTCACCAGCTCTTGATGTCGTTCCCATATCAGGCTGCTCTCTCGGAACGATGTAATATTGATGTAAATATTTTCATAGAGACTGACACTCCGGCTGCACTCAGAACTATTGAGAAGTGTTTTTGTCGTTACAACAAAGTTGTAGTTGTCGCCAAATGACATATGTACATATGTATGTACATCTATTCACCTCAGAAATGTCAAAAGATATTCATTAGAATTGCAATTTTGTTATTGCCTCGCACAGGACCTTTTTTGAACTTGCTACTTTCGGCAAACTTGCCGTTTAGGAACCGCTTATTCTATTTTTATTTATTTAGTTAGTTTTAATTGATAATAACAAATCGAAGTGAAAAGCTACACATTATTTTGTAATGGTGGATTTTTCGTTATCAGTAAGAACATTTACGTACATGACGGGCCCATATCCAATAGAAGAGCTGCGCCAAACTTTTAAAATCATGAATTTGATAGTTTTGCGACAGCATTCATTCGCTACTCAGTTGCTAATGGATGTTATATTTAGTATGTATGTACATTAATTTGTAGTATGTACGTGCATATATGTACATACATATATATGTATATTGAATGTATGTAGGTATATTATTTAGTATATACATTAAGTTTTATATAAGACATGGCAACTATAGTAGTTTTAGCCCAACAAAATCATGTCGACTAAAATGTGAAGGCGGCGAATACATGAATAAAGTATAAAATATTTCGCGATTCGTTACGCTAGTACATACATACATACATCCATATGTATACAAGGAGGATTGTTGTACATATATACCTGTTTCAGTGAAAATTTGCATACCCATACATAGCAACAAACATAGCATAGCATAAGATTTTTGATACCAGAGTTGAGTGTACGTATGATGAGTAGACATTGTGACACCCCGAAATGGAAAATGCTAATTGGTGCACTTCCTTCGACACCGCGTCGTAACATCGCATTTTAACCGAAGTGGGAGCCATTCGTCAACTAGTAAAATCACGAATAAGCGGTCAACAAAATTTGTCGTGTGTGTGTGTCAGTCGGTAGGTTGCCTGCGTGTCGCATTTTATGCCGTGAAAAAAGGATTTATGACTTGTTGTGTGTTTACCTGTGTGCTGTTTCTTCTTCTTCTTTTTACAAAAAAAGATAAACTATACATGCATACGTATATATACTACATGCATAAATGCATAGCAGCAAGCGGCTTGCCTGCAAAAGATGCCACCATTTCATCATCGAAAAGATTTTGTTCGTCTCACAATATTTTCAAGTGGAAGAACAGAACGCCTTTTGCGATGCGAAAGCAAGAAGCAGGTGCATAAAGCTAAGAGCCTCGCGTACATATGCATATTCCTTGCTGCTGTGTGATATAAAACCTCCTTTACATTGTTGTTTGTATCTTCATACATATATATGTTTGTAGGCAAATACTAATAACAATGAATGCAAAACAATCACGTGACAGCAAAGCACGGCAAGGCAAGGCAGCGCAAGCAAGCAAGTAAGCAACTAAGCTCCGCCCAAAAATTTTAAAAGCGCTGACAAAAGAACAATAACCAGTTACTTATTGTTTTAGTCAGTATAAGTGGGAGGCAAAAAGGACAAAAATACACATAACAAGAAACAAAAAACAAAGACGATAGGTTGTATATGCAAACTAAACAAAACACAGTGTTTTCTTTTCTCAATATACAAATACTTGCCCTTATTCAGGCATTTCTATGTAGATACTTTTTCTTAAGATTTCGCGTTTCGCTTAGCACACAATTTTAAAAAGCCTTTTATGTATATCAATTAAAATTGGGTAATGGATTTTGAAGGGAAATTAATATGAAAAATATGTGTTTTTCGTTGATGACATGACAATAAAATCGATTATATTTGTCCATTCTTATAGGTACTACGTTTATATATAACGAGATTACATACTTTTTCGAGGTTAACTCCAATTCTTGGATCAAATAAAGAGATTTTCCATACAAAAATCTGTTCTGGTTAACCCGCTATTTAAAATAAATCTCAGATTATTACGATACTTTTCTGCATACAACCCTGTGTTTTTCACGTTATCGATATTTTTTTGGCGAATTTGGGAGAAACGCCAAAACATAAAGTAAACAAAATGAACGCCAGTAAGCATTGCCCAATAAAAATGGTCTAGCAATAGTAAGTCGCTCTTCTTCTCTCTTTTTTATAGGACAGTCAACAGCTCAGCACGCTTACCTCAAGGGTCGCTCAACAGATACAGCATTGCACGAAGTGGTACATAAGGTGGAAGCATCTTTAGGGCCGTTTACTCAACCTCTGATTAACGCTAACCGGAGGACAAAGGTCCGGTTAAGCTTTGGACTGCATTATCGACCACATGTTAACCGAACTTTAACCGTGGTTAGCGTTAATCGGAGGTTGAGTAAACGGCCCTTAGAGAGTAAACAGTTTACTTTGGGTGCGTTTGTGAACATAGAAGGGGCCTTCGACAACGTTCGGGAAGCGATAGAAGACTCTCTCTCACTCTAGATGTAGAGGACGCTATAGTAAACTAGATAGGATCATCTCTGCGTTCCAGAACTATAAGCGGAGAGAGGAACTCCTCAGGGTGGAGTTTTATCGCCCTTGCTATGGCTTTTGTGGAATACTTCGCCAATTCAACGGAAATGGACTTAAAGTAGTGTCTTATGCAGATGACGTGGTGGTACTGGTATCGGGCCTGTTCCCCAACGTGATCAGCGGGATAACGCAAGGCGCACTGAGGAGGTTGAGTAGATGGGCGGAGGCCTCCGGTCTCAGCGTAAACCCCTCAAAGACAGAGCTTATGTTATTTACCAATAGGTCAAAATTCCCGATTTTAATCTACCTGTTCGTAATGGTCGAGAACTAAGTCTTTTCGATAGTGCAAAATATCTGGGAGTGTTTCGAACGCCTAAGTTAAACTGGAGGCTGAACACGGAACATAGAACTAGAAAGGCTTACGGTGCCTTGTATGCCTGCAAGAAAATGCTGGATAAAAAGTGGGGTCTGAGGCCAGAACTCACGGCATGGATGTACAAAGTAATTGCTCGACCGATTTTAACATACGGATCACTGGAGTGGTGGAAAGCAACCGAGGTGGGTGCTGGGGCAGGAAAACGATACTGCTGATGAGCTGGCACGAGAGGTTCTTGCGCCCCTGGTCTTTATCAAGGGTCGAATCACTCGGCAATGGTTTGAGGAGGCAAGAACCAGATGGAAGCGGTTTCGGACCTGTGGCCTTCTTACAATGAGATACGATCCTCAACCATGTTAAAGATGGACATTGGCTTTTAACTGCCTGTATTCACAGGGCATTGGGCTATTGGTACTCACGCGGTCCGATAGGCATTGGATCACAACACTCGGTGTCGCAGCTGTAATTTTCCAGGAGCGGAGGAGACGGTGGAGCACCTGCTATGCGAATGTCCTTCGCACTGCCTAGGCAGAATGAAATTCCTTGGAAAGCCCCTCTTCGACGACCTCTCTGAACTCAAGGACGTCAGGCCTGAGGGGCTTCTTAGATGCCTGAATTCAACAGGATGGATATAGGGCGTAGGACCCGCCCTTGCCTCTTCTGGTTTGTTTTTGGTTCTTTAGTCACGAATCGTGGTATCAAAATGGCGCTCCGGCGCTAATTGGAGTCTGTGGGACTGGCCACTCTAACCAACCAAGCATATGTTATTAAATTATCGTCTTTTATTTTAACTTTTCTTTAACGTCTTAATGGTGCAATAGCTTGTGTGGTTTTGCTGCCGTTTTTCCAGTGAAATAAAAACAAAATATCTGCTTTTGACATTCGTGAAAACGGCCGCCGAACGGTAGTTGCCTATTCTCTTTTGACTGCTACGACCATATTATTATTGGGTCATGCCGGTAAGGAAAATTGACAGTTAATAATCGTCCCCCAGCAAATCTAGATTTCTGATATAAGTAAACGGGTGGATTTTTCAAAAAAGATTTATTGCTAATCACGTTATATAAAAACATGGTATTAGGGCCGTTTACTTATGCCACTATCACGAACACCGTCGGCGGTACCGAAATGACGTTTACGGCAAATCGGCATTATGACAACCGACGGCGCGCCGAATCTTTCGAAGTTCGGTAATCGGCATTATGAACACCGAATGAACGAACATTTTGACAGTTTTTCCTGCTGAAATTTGGCGCAAGTATGGCGCAGAAGCATGGACTATACCAAAAGCAGATGAGATGGCGCTTGGAGTATTCGAGGGGAAAGTTCTTCGGAGGATTTATGGATATTTGCGCGTTAGCGAGGGCGAGTATCGACGGAGATTTAACGACGAGCTGTGCGAGCTGTACGCAGACATCGACACTGTTCAGCGAATAAAGATCCAGCGGCTGCGCTGGGCAAGTCATGTGAGAATGGACGAAGGTGCTCCAGCCAAGAAAGTATTTTTATCGAAACCCGCTGAACGCAGAAGAAAAGGGAAGCCTCCACTGCGTTGGGAAGATCAGGTGGACAGTGATGCTGACTCCCTAGGTATTCCCAAGTGGCGCCATGCTGCGCGAAACAGAAATAGCTGGCGCGCTTTATTGAACTCGGCCAGAGTCGTCTAGACCGTTACGTGCCAATTAAGTAAGTAATTTGCTTGCGGCGATATTAACAAAATATCACAAAATTACAATAAAAGTTTAAGTAAATTGTGTAAATGCATGTATGAAGTTGGAATAAGTGTTAATAAGTGTGAATATATGTAAATATATTAATCAATCGGGTGCGAGAAGCCACAAACATGGCGTGGGTCCATTGCATTTTCCACCGAGATTGAATTGCTGTTATATGCAAAGAAAAACTTCAGAGAAAAAATTGTGAAATAATGATAATAACAGTGATTTAAATACGTGTGTATGTAGGTTTTGGAAATTAAAATATATTTTCACCAAAGAATAATAATGCATTTTCTGAAGTTGATAACTATTATTTGACTACTATAAAAAAGCAACTAACAAATTATGAATGTGTATTACCAACAATTTACCATTTCAGTAAAAACTTTCGTCTCAATAAAGACACATTCAAATAAATATTGCAGGTGGTGGAAGGTCGGCTTCAGTATAATGCGCCCGCAATATTTATTTTAAAACCACTAAGAATGTTTCAATGAATCCTTCAGGAAAATTCTGCGAATGATAATTTTACTAGTTATAACATTCCCGACTAGGCAAAATTACTGTAAATCTCTCCAGATCTAACTCCAGAAAGGGAGTTCTGTCGGCTGAGGGTTACTTTTCAAAGCGCGGCGCAGTCCATAAGGGTGCTCTACGCAAAAATACTGTGTTATTAATGAATTATAAGTTTCAAGATTTCGTTTGCATTTTAGTGATCTATCGCCAAAAAAAAAGAAACGAAAATTCCGGTGCCGGGTATATTGTTATTGAAATTTGCCCCTGTTTTTGTATACAATTTGCTTTTACGTAGTTCAAAATAATTCTATGAAAAACAGAAAAAAGGACAAGGTAAAGGTTTCTTTCACGCAAAATTAAGACTATTTTTTTTATTTTCAGCCTCTAATTAAATTTACGCTTGTTTACTTAATGTAAAAGGATTGCTATGATCCCTTAAAAACTTTCTCTCGTTTATCAGATTCCTTTGCTCTTCTTCCTCCACTAATATAGCTGCTATCGTAATAGAATCCATTATTTTATTATTTAAATAAATAGTTTTTAGCAAAATAAACTAACGATGTATTTGCTTTTATCAAAAAGATAAGAAACGTCAGAGAATCCCGCTCAATTCCGCCAGCCAGATTTAGAAAGGTAGGCGCATACGTGAATTCAGAACTTTAATATTGTAATTGGTATAGTTTAATGTCAAAATAATGTTTCGCCTTGGTTAAAATCTGTATTGGCTTGGGACTCGCCCATTCCTGTTGGTCATAGTGTGAATTTGCTTCGATTTTGACATTACACTGTACCTTTTTAAATAAAAAAAGTAATTTCTGAATTCGCCGCTGCGCCTACCTGTCTTGAATTTTACTTTTTACTTGGCAACACTGATTCGAACAGAGTTTACATATTTGGCTACACTGAACTTCGAACCGTCGGGGTTGCTGATGGCTTTTCGATGAGTTCGGCGCCGTGGCTTTCGGCATTTCGGTTCCGCCGACGGCGTTGGTGATACACACATTAACCTCTGATTAACGCTAACCGGATGATAAAGGTCCGGTTAAGTAATGTGCTGCACTATCGACCACATGATAAATGTATGGTTTGATTAAGTCGATAATGATGTCTAACCGGACTGTTAACTCTTAGGGCCGTTTACTCAACTTCTGATTAATGCTGAATGAATCAATAATTCAAAGAGGAATCTTTGGGGAAACATGTGCCATCTGTTTGTTTGTTTTGGAGAGTACAACGCAGATTTCTGTCACCACTTGTGGGACCAATGCTGATTCATAACTTTTTCTTCTTCGATTTTGACCGAATCCAATAAAACCCAAGTCGTTTCTGTTTCGTGCTGTATGGCGTTAATTGGAAATACCAACGGAGGACGAGTCAATCTTCACCTGATCTTCCCAACGCAGTGGTGGTATCCCTTTTCTTCTGCGTTTAGCGTGTTTCGACAGAAATACTTCCTTGGCCAGAGGATCGGACAATGTCGATGTTTGCATAATGCTGATCATTAAATCTTCATCGATACTCGGTCTCGCTAACGCACAAAAGTCCATAATAGTAACACTTATTGGCAAGAGTGATTTTTCGTTACATTTCCGTGCTGACATTGTTTTTGGTGTTAGTGCTGGTTGCCAAATAGACGAAGTCCTTAACGGTTTCGAATTTGTAGCTGTCAACAGTGATGTGGCTGCCGAGACGTGCTATTTTTTTGTGTGATGGATGACAGGAGGTACTTCGTCTTGGTCTCGTCAACCGCAAACCCCTTTTCTTCGCCTCTTTATACAGCTTGGAGAAGACAGAACATACAGCGCGAGTGTTAGTACCACCTTGTCTGAAATCTCGTTTGGTTCTGGACGGCTCGGAGAGGTCCTTCCCAATTCTGACGAAGCCGGTGGTGCTACTCAACGTCATTTGGCATAGCCGTATCAGTTTTGGAGGGAACTCAAATTCATACATTGCGGCGTATGTATATGCAATTCCTATTCGTGCTATCAAAGGCGGCTTTAAAATCGACAAAGATTGGTTTTGTCGGGGGGTTTTTTCAAGATTTGGCGTATCATGAAGATCTGATCGGTGATAGACTTACTAGGTTTGAAGCCACAGTGATAAGGCCCAATCAGATTGTTGACGGCGGGTTTGAATGTTTCATACAATATGCTTGATAGGACCTTATATGTGATATTCAGGAGGATTAACCCACGCTTAAGTTAAGGAATCAAGCCTGCACATTAACAACTTTTCGCCTCGATGTTTGAATAGGTCGGCTGGGAAGCCGTCAGTGTCCGGAGCCTTATTATTCTTACGCCGAGATATTGCCATTCGCACTTTGTCATTATCGGGTGGTGGAACATGCCTACCATCAATCCTATATTGGGGATTCGGTTCCTACATCTTCTGCTTCAGCAATTTCACTGTTGCCGTTTCTAGAAAGTAGAAGAAGTGATCCTTCCACAACTTAAGCACTCTGGACGTCAGTTACCAGATCGCCTTTATCATTCGGGCAGGAACTTGCCCCGGTCTTCAAACCTTCAGTCATCTGTCTGAATTTTTAATAAAATTTTCGAGCGCTTTCAATTTCTCTTTTCTTCTTTCAAAAAAGGCGCCACTCTCTTCCGTGTATTCGCCATCATTTCAAAAGCACAATTGAGTCAAAAGTAGCCTCGCTTCTCGACTGCATAATCGAGATGTTTTGCGATCTCGCGAGAACTATCGAGATATTCCAACAATCGACGCAATGATCGGACTCGCCCCAGACAAACACCAAAAAACCAAATTATTGGCATAAAAATTAAAAAAACAATTTTCTCCCATCAATTGGAAGTGAGCTGCATATCGTCCGCGAGTATTTCTGCCTCTAAAAGCTTCTCACAAAAAAATGCATTCGTCATTCGGAGACGCATAAAATCGGCTTCGAATTTGCAGTGATGCTCGGCCTAAATCCCTTTATTTTCGAATTAGTCTATTTATTAAAACTTTATTGGTGGAAATGAAAGGACTGTTTTTTTTAACAAAAAGTTTTTAGGTCAATGATATAGAACAGAAAAGTTGTTACTGGAATGAGGGTATGTATATGAATAATTCCATACATAATTACAAATATGTACATATGTATATATGTATGTACATACATAAGTACACGCATAGGTGATCTGAACGTCTTCACGATCACTTGCGTGACGCTTTGAAATTATAATTGCACTAAATTTCGCATTGCGAGGGATCGCAGTTGTCTCAAGCGCTACAAAAAATATTCGTTCATTCACTTCCTTTTTATATATTTACTTATTTATTTCTTTATCGCTAAAAAAGCGCGTGCGTATTGGCGCGTTGTGCCTTTAGGTGTTTTTTTTTTTAAATTGCAAGTTCTTGCCAAAAGAGCGGTTGTTTTATTGAGTCAATCATATGTACATATGTCTGTATGTATATCTTCGATACTTTTGCCAATCGCCCATCGAACAAATGAAAAACCGCACATTTACCATAACCCAAATTTGACGGGAGAGTGAAAAGATGTGCTTGCTTTGCTATAGAGCTGATGCGATAGTTGGTACATATTATGTACTATTTCATTAATCGTTATTTTAAAAACGCGCAAAGGTCCATAAATCTTCCGAAGAGAGGCAGCGTCGCTGTCCACCTGATCTTCCCGACGCAGTGGAAGTCTCCCTTTTCTTCTGCCTTTAGCGGGTTTCGATAGAAATACTTTCTTGGCCGGAGCGCCTTCATCCGTTCTCGCGACGTGACCTGCTCAACGTAGCCCCTGGATCTTTATTCGCTGAACAATGTCGATAACTGCGTAAAGCTCGTACAGCTCATCATTAAATCTCCATCGATACTCGCCCTAACTAACGCGCAAAGGTCCATAAATCTTCCAAAGAACATTTCTCTCGAATACTTCAAGAGCTGTCTCATCTGATTTTAACATCGTCCTTCCATCGTGCTCCGTACAGGAACACTGGAACGATGAGTGTCTCATAGAGCGTGATTTGTGTTCGTCGGAACACTTAGAGCTAAATAGCACTTATTGACGGGAGTGATTCTTAGTTGGATTTCCGTGCTGACATAATTGTTGATGTTACTGCTGGCTCCTGCTGGAAGAAGTCCCTAACGGGTTCAAATTTGTAACTGTCAACAGTGGCGTGGTTGCCCAGATGTGCTGTTTGGTTGACTGCCAAACCCATTTTTTATCCTCCTTATCCAGCTCGTATAAGACAGAACATATAGCGTGAGTGTTAGTACCACTTATGTCGATACCATCGGCATAAGCCAGAAGTTGCACGCTCTTGTAATACAAGTTGATTCCTGTTCGGTTAAGTTCTGCAGCTCGAATTATCTTTACCAACATCAAGTTGAAGAAGTCACGCGAAAGGGAGTCATCTTGTCTGAAGCACGGGTTTGATCTTCAAAGGTTCGGAGAAGTCCATCCCAATTCTGACGGAGCGGATGTGTTAGACAATGCCATTTGGCATGACCGTATAAGTTTTGCAGGGAATCTAAATTCAGACATTGCGACATATAGGCAATTCCTATTCGTGATATGGAAAGCGGCTTTAAAATCGACAAAGAGATGGTGTCTTTCGGTTCCTTTTTCATGGGTTTTTTGCAGGATTTGGCGCATTGTGAAGATCTGGTCGATGGTAGACTTACCATTCCTGAGGCCACACTGTTAAGGTCCAATCAGATTGTTGACGGTGGGCTTCAATATTTCGTACAATACGCTTGCTAGCACCTTATATACGATATTCAGGAGGCTTATCCCACGATAATTGGTCCGTACTGTGGAGTATCCATTGAACAGAGCACACTTAAGTTCCAATCGTGCATGCGCTCGTCCCACCATATGCTGCATAGGAAATGATGCATGCTCCTTATCAACTCTTCGCCGCCATGTTTGAATAGCTCGGCTGGCAAGCCTTCAGTGGCCGTAGTCTTATTATTCTTAAGCCGAGATATTGCCTTCCATTATCTGCTATTGGGGATTCGGTTCCTTCATCTTCTCCTTGAGAAATTTCACCATGCTGCACGCTCTGGACGTCAGTTAACAGATCGCCGTTATCACTTCGGCAGTTACTCGTGCCTTTCAGTCTCAGATATGTGTTAAGTTTAAGAGCGACGGCGCTCCGGCCCAGAAAGTATTTCTACCGAAACCCGCTAAAGGCAGAAGAAAGGGGAGACCTCCACTACGTTGGGAAGATCAGGTGGACAGCGATGCTGCCTCTTTTGTTATGTTCAAGTGGCGCCATGTTGCGCAAAACAGAAACAACTGGCGCGCTTTATTGCACACGACCAAAATAGTCTAGACGGTTATGCGCCAATTAAGAAGAAGAAGTGCGAACTCAATGGCGCATTACTAGAAATTTTCCATTAAAATTTCATTCCTTATAATCTTCATTCCATTTTGTACATTCTTGCATGGTATCGTATTTGCGGAGCAGGCAGCTCCTTTAATTTCGCCACTTCTGGCTGATCGGTGGTTTTTAAACGCTGATCACTTGACAGCAAACTTTTACACGCATTCATACTCGTATATTCATGTATGTTCATAAGTACATATACGAATTGGTAGCGAATCGATCAAGCAAATCGTATGAAATTGGCATAAAGCGAATGAGCGTGTACATATGTACATATGTATGTACGTATGTTTGTATATATGTAAATAAGTGCTTCTTTTTGAAAATAACTTGGTTATTATCCCATTTCTTTGTCAAGTGTACCTCAAACATAGCGTGCAAAGTTTGAATTCCATCTGTGTATTGAAATTATGTATCATATCCCAGCAACGAACGGAACGATTCGTAATCGAACGAAGAAGTATTCATGTCAGATCAGCGGGATCGATTTAGTATCGATTCAGCATTTGTGCGAAAGTTGCGTTGATGATATTTGAGAAAAAATTAGCAAAATGTTGCGAATGACAAGTGATCCAATATTGGCATGTCCTACAAAGTGGATGGATGTACAACGTCTATGTCCAGTTTGCATTCTCTCACGATCTCTGAAGCAAACACCTTCTCTATCCTAGGATTTCAATTTAAATATTCGTCTTACCAACAATTTTAAAGAGTAGCGAGTACGGACGATGAATCATGTCACCACCATATTGTGTACTTTGTCTTCAAATTGTCCCGAAGATCGAATTTTCCACACTGGGATTGGACCAAACTTCACATATGTATATGTACTACTCTTGTTGCTGCCGCGTCTACTGCGTGTATACATGTCCGTGAACGAACATAATTTTGATGGCAAGGATCGTAAAAATTATAAATTTATATTTTCTTCGATCAGCAAACAAATGCATTGGTATGAGTATTTTTTTTTTGTTATAAAAGGTTCCGAAAAGGCCCAACGGAACTCATCCGCTCCTTTTAAAGTTTACAATATCGAAACGTTCTCTCATGTAACTTTACGGGCTTGTATGGACACCTTAAATGTGCGATTTAAGATACCAGATAAATCAGCAGCTACTCAATACTCGGAGCGCTCCGTTTCGATTTCCAAAGATGTACTTACATATGTTGTGGCCGCTGTGGTGCAGTGGGTAGAGTGCTCGCCTGCTATGCCAGAGGTCTCGGGTTCAAACCACGGTCCGAGCAAAACACCAAAACAATTTTTCTAATTAGTAAAAATCCAATTGTTGGGTTTTTTAAGAGCAGCGGTCACCTCTGGGCAGTGGGCGGGATACCCTCCAAGAGTATTTCTGCCATGAAAAAGCTTCTCATAAAAAATGCATTCGCCGTTCGGAGCCGGCATAAAACTGTAGGTCCACCCAATTAGTAGGAAAAACAAAAAGGAGCACACCTCGAATTGGGAGAGAAGCTCGGCCATAAAACTCGTCAGAGTTATAATAGCGCCATTGTATTATTATAATATTACTTACATATGTACATAAGAATGAACATAATATATATATATATATGTTTTTAATCATACGAGTATTCTGAACAGTTGCGAAGCCTGAGAAGCACAGGATCCCAAGAATAAGTGATTGTCATTCGAATACCACATGCCTTCATCACCACCAAAAATCCGGAAGTGGATAACGTTGCCAAGACTTAACCGCAAAAATTTTGTTCTGTATAGTTGTTGTTTTTTTTTTGTACTACCTTTTTCCTTAATTTAAAATGATGGCTATCATTGAGTTATGTACTTACCATATTTACATACTTACTAGGCATGGGTAACACTGCGCTGCGCGGCGCAATTGCGCTAACACCAACCCTGGCGTTATTGCGCTAACTCCGATTTGGGAAATGCGCCAACCCAATATAGCGCCAACTCAATATTGCGCCAACTCAATTTTGCAATATAACACCGCTAACACCAGCTCCAATATAGCGCTAGTGTAAAATGGCGCAACCACAACGCCAATAACAGCACCCTAGTATATGTATACGTATGACACCGTCACAATTATGTATGCTTGATAGTGATCTAAGTGACTCTAATTTCCAGCATATTTTCACAAATACATATACGGAATATGTTTCCAAATGATTATGAAAATTTAAATTAATTGTGCCCTCGTATATGTAAGCAGAATTGCGCCAAAAGAAATAAAACAGGGATGGTAAACAGTAACAAACGAAAAAATGTTATTTATCTATTATTCCATGACAATTGCGCTAAAGGTGTTATTGCGCCAGTACCGTGAGTTGGCGCCACGACTGGCGCTGGAGTTATTGTATCAGCGCCAAAAAAATTGCGCCATTACCCATGGCTAATACTTACGGGGCCATGAGCGCCATAGTGGCCTAAGTAGTAATAATAATAATAATAACTCTAACAAGTTTTCCCAATTCGACACGTGCTCCTTAATACATACGTTTTTCTTTTTCGTACCAATTGGGTGGACCCACAATTTTATGCCGACTCCGAACGGCGAATGCATTGCTTGTGAGAAACTTTGTCCTGCTAGAAATACACACGGAGGGAATGTCGCCCACTGACTGCTATCTTTAAAACCCCAATAACTGAGTTTTTAAATTTAATGTTTGGTTTAGGACCGGGCTGAAGGTTTAATCCGCGGTCAAATTTGGTTTAGTTATAAACCGTTTTCGGGGTGGTGCCATCTTCGGTTCTTTTTTTTTCGTTCTTTTTAACAAGTTTACTCGCAATTTATAAAAAGCCGTGTTTTGCTTTTTATTCAATACACACATTGATGATATTTATTTCGATTTATAGATGAAAAAGTAAAAGTAGAAAATGAGCAGGGCAGGTCCCACACCCTATATCCATCTTGTTGAATTTCAGTATTTAAGCCTGACGTCCTTGAGTTCCGAGAGACTATCGAAGAAATGTTTGCCAAAGAACTTCATTCTGCCTTGGCAATGGGAAGGACACTCGCATAGCAGGTGTTCCACCATCTCCTCCTTACCAAGAAGGCTGAAGCTGCGACATAAGGTGTTATGGTACAATCTCAATCTGGCCACGTATTTGCCAATGGTCCAGTGCCCTATGAAAACCGCAGTTAAGCGGGAAATTTCTCTTCTGTCCATCTTTAGAATGGCTGAAAATTCCATTTCATTGTATATAGACAAGCTTACACAGACCCTGCAGATCTGCAACCGTCTCCATCTGGTTTTAGCCTCCTGGCGGCAATGCTGGGGGATTCGTCCTTTGACGTATCCCAGGGGCGCAAGAACTCCTCCGCCTCTGCGACAACAAGAGCCGAGCCCTGCCTGGCCAGCTAATCGGCCATTTCGTTGCCGTGGATATTGCGGTGCCCCGGCTCCCAGATCAGGGATACGCTATATCGACTTGCCAAGCCAATGACACACTCTCTGCACTGCCGTACAAGGCCTGATGACACCGTTGCAGATCCCGGAGCTCTCAGAGCTGCTTGACCATCCGAAAAAATTACTATCCTATTTGCGACATCGTGGCATTTTCCGCTGCAAGCAGAGCCTTGCAGACCTGTATGGTGGAACCTTCGGATTGAAAGACGCTCGCCGTGCCCGGGAACCTAATTGATTGTAAGTTTCTCGATGAGTTGTGAAGACACCCGCACCCACTCCGCATGCCATCTTCGACCCTTCCGTGAACACAAAATAATCGAATCTATGAGCAAGTTTCCCATCTCCCCAGTTCTTCCTAGATGGAATGGTAATATCATAGTTTGTATCGAATACTTTTATGGGACAAATATAATCTGTATTTTTATTGATGTAGAAGTTAGTGACTTAAAGCAGTTGAAGCAGAATGCGACCGTGACCGTACGTGCGTTTCTTCCACAGTCCCAACATCCGCAGCCTAAGCAATGGGCGATCGTGCGCGATATTTTCTCATTTGATATATAAAATCTTGGCAAGATCATGTCTTAAAAATTTATAGAAAGTGAGTTTTCATCAATTCTTAAACAAATTGTTTACAATAAGCTCAAGTTTTGGGTTCATTTATTTGCCCTTAAATTCAATTAGTGTTATAATTTAAATGTATAAGAAATTCCATTTTTTTTTTTAAATTTAGTTCCTACCTGTGTCAATGTATAGCAATGGAACAGGGAGCTCTCCACTGCGTTGGAACGATCTCTAGAATGATATGACCTCCCTTGGTGTTTCTAAGTGGCGCCAGTTATTAGGAAGCAGAAACCGCTGTTGTGATTTGTAATTAAAAAAAAAGGAAAGAATACATCCTTTCGTCTAAGAGATGACAGGTGTTCGAAGCTTTCAAAAATGTCTGATCTTTTTCCATTCCCTTAATTATTATATGCATACTCTCCGTTATTTTGTGTCATTTTTGCATTTTACTCGCTTTTTTGCTGTTCACTTTACTGGTATTTTTTTCAGTTTTTTTTAGATGTTAAAAAAGATTGCGTTCCACTTAACCATAAGTTTCATTATACTTTTCTTGCGCTTCTGTTTTCTGTGGCTTTGTTGGTAGGTTAGTTATAAGGGAAAGAAGGAAAGAACGCTTTATTAGGGACTATTGTTTTGGAATTTTCTTTCACGACGTTCAATATCATATTTCAGCGCTAACTAAGTTAATATTATTGTCACATTTTATGCACTACCAAAGCAAATTCCAAGTGCATACACTTGCAAAGGCTTCCTGATGTACTACGTACTGTGCTTGTATGTATGTATGTACATATTTTTTAGGTGGCTGCATCATCATATTTCATCAATGGAAATTAATATCCACGCAATTTGCGCATTTTATCCTTTGTTCGATGTGCTGATGGGGTAAATTTCGCGCTTGTAATTCGATATCTCGTATGTGTAGAACAGCAGACCAGCAGAACAGTTAGGTGTATGGTATCTATGTACATACATATTTCGTGTATTTCGTGCAAAATTTGTAAGAAATGGTAAGAAAAATGTGATATTGGAATTCTGCGGTCCTTAATTTTGCATAAGATGATGGTAAAAATGTTATAAATACATATACGTGTGTATGTATACGTAGACACATAAGATTTTGTCAACCTAGAGGCAGACAAAAGAAAACAAAAGTTCGTTTGGCACTCTTGCATCTAAGGTAGATGATATCTTTGCATTGGTAACGCCTTCAAATTGGAGGTTATGTATAGTGCTGCTTTAGTCTCGGGTACTCCATTATTTCTGATCCTTTTTTAATACCTTGCCTTCAAGCGAGGATGAAGTCATTTGCCACCTAAACTACAAAACCTACCCAACAAACACTGAGAATGACTCGAAAACTAGCCCTTTTAACAAATCTCTAACGTTACAGGATAACTCGAAAAACTGTCGAGAGTCATAACGTTCTTATAGCCCCGTCACAATGAAATTTTGACGGAGCAGCATGCATTGACAGCTGAGTGGAATGTATGTATTTGCATGGAGATCGACACATCCAGCAGCACTAGCGCCATCTACCATAAAAAAGTTCCCAACTTTCAACTTTTGCTGCATGTAAGGCATAAGAAGAAGCATTTGACATTTGTTCAGGGCAGTGGAGCGGAGCGCAGCTAAGAGCAAAGGAGCTAAAATCATTGGAAAGAGCGGAGCTGGAGCTAAAAATCACTAACATACATATGTATTTGTAGATATCAGAGATGGGAAAAATTTATTCGAATAACGAATAATAGATGAATCTATTTTTTTTTTATCTTTATTTGAATAATTAATAATTTCGTTTACTCCAACAAAAAAAATTATTCGAATAATACTTTTTATTTACATGCATTTTTGTGATAAAACCGAAACCATGTACACATGTATGTATGTACATATCTATATGTTCTTCAAATGCTGTTTTTTTTCTACCCTGAATTTTTATTTATTATTTGAAATAGCAAATAAAGTTCCGAATAATTTATTCGTAACTAATTTATCTAAATAAAAATTTTAAAAATAAATTTTTATTCGAATAATTATCTAAATAAAAATTTATTCGAATAATTCCTAAGTCTGGTAGACATGCATCACTATTAATTTTTATACTCAGCTGTACTAGTACACAGAGTATTATAGTTTTAATCACATAACGGTGGATTGTAACAGAATGAAATAATCGAGATAGATATAGACTTATATATATCAAAATGATCAGGGTGAAAAGATAAATCGATTGAGCCATGTCCGTCCGTCCGTCCGTCTGTCCGTCCGTCCGTCCGTCTGTAAACACTCTAACTCGTGCAAAAATTGAGATATTTCGATGAAATTTGAAATGCAAGTTGGTATCGACATTGGGACGGTTGGTATTGAAAATGGGCGAAATCGGGCCATGACCACGCCCACTTTTCTTATATAGAAAAAATCGGAAATTTGGTATCTCAGTCACTAATATAGCTGGAGCGATGAAATTTTACCCACGTGTTGAGCTCAGGCCCCTATGAAATTTTGGAAAATGGGCGGTGCCACGCCCACTTATTAAGGGTCAAACCTTGAGAGTTTTATATGTCATAACTCAGAAACCATTGAAGATATATCGATCAAATTTGGTACGCGTGATGTACTTACTTAGGCAAACGTTTGGACGGAAAATAGTTAAAATCGGTTGACGGCCACGCCCACTTTTATATATGTATATAATAAAGTGACCTAATAAAAACATTTTAAGCCATATCTCTGTCAAATATAAAGATATATCATTGAAATTTTATAGCAGGAGTCCAACTATGGACATAAAACAAAAAACACAAAAATTTTGGAAAATGGGCGGTGCCACGCCCACTTATTAAGGGGCAAACATTGAAAGTTTTATGAGTCATAACTCAGAAACCGTTAAAGATATATGGATGAAATTCGGTACGCGTGATATACTTACTTAGGCAAATGTTTGGCCGAAAAATTTCCAAAATCGGTTGACGGCCACGCCCACTTTTATATATGTGTATTATAAAGTGGCCTAATAAACACATTTTAAGCGATATCTCTGTCAAATATAAAGATATATCATTGAAATTTTATAGCAGGAATCCAACCGCGGACATAAAACGAAAAACACAAAAATTTTGGAAAATGGGCGTGGCACCGCCTCTTTTTAGAAACAGGAATATACGAGATTTCTGAGCCAATAACTCGACAAATAATTGAGATATTATGACGAAACTTTGTTTATACACTTTTATAACTTGTGTTAATAGACACGCACAAATTTATTGAAATCGGTTTATGACCACGCCTACTTTTTAACAAAGATATTTCTGGAACACCCTTTGGGAATTTGTAACGTGATATCTTTGTAACTAGAAGTCAAAAAGGAATGAAATTTTGCACAAAGAATAATATTCATATGCTTAGTTGGATGACTGATAAAAATGTTGAAAATGGGCGTAGCTACGCGGCACTCGCTTTAAATAAAATAATCCGTGTTTCCATCAAACGCAAACAAACAATGAAAGCATACAGCTGAGTATCTAATGTTCGATTCCACTCGAACTTAGGCTTCCTTAAGTTTTTTTCTTATAACCGATTTAGCACATTGTAAGAGGAAGACAAATTTCATATGGAGTCATGTATTGATACATCTCGTAAGATGACAGCGAACAGTTTTTTATTATCGCATTTATTTTAAAAATCATCGCCACATTTTCTCTACTAACAGTTTTTTATACATTTAGTATAAACTTACATTCACCAGTTTGGTAAGAAATTCCCACAAACAGCATCCCTGATCACCGCAAAAAAGAAAAATTGGGAGCTAAGAGCGGAGCCAACAAAAAAATTTTTGTGAGCGGAACTAACAAAAAAAAAAACTTTCGCTCCGATGCCCTGATAGCAAAGAAACGCAAGATGATTGTGGCGATGCACCTACATGCAGCAAAATGCAACTACATGCAGCAGTTGATTGTGACGGGGCTATTAAGTAAATTAGGGCAGTTCTCAAATCGCGAAAAATTATAATTCTAAAATCGAAATTTAATGTAATTCTCTAATGGGATTCTAATGAGAATTTGCATTTATTGCATAGACATTGAGAACTGACTGCTTCTCTAATCAGTTTCCAATAGGATTCCAGTGTCGTTTTGTACCTTCGGTCTCGATTAGAGAATAGTTAAAGAATTACACTAGTTATCTAATGCCTCTCTTCTTCTTCTTCTTCTTCTTCTTTTTATTGGCGCTTAACCATCTAAACAATTTTGGCCGAGTACAATAAAGTGCCCCATTCGTGTCTGTTTCGTGTTGCCTGCCGCCAATTGGAAATACCAAGAAAAGACGAGATATGTCTCTTTTCTTCTGCCTTTAGCGGGTTTCGATAAAAATACTTTCTGAGCCGGAGCCCTTCCTCCATTCTCGGGACATACTCTGCCCAACGCAGCCGCTGACTTTTTATTCGCTGCCGATGTCTGTGTAAAGCTCGTACCGCTTATCATTAAATCTTCGTTAACACTTGCCAACGCGAAAGGTCTAAAAATCTTACGAACAACTTTTGTCTCCAATATTCAAAGTGCACTCTCATCTGATTTTGACATAGCCCTTGCTTCTGCGCCGTACATGAGGGCTAGAACGATGAGCGTCCTGTAGAGTGTGATTTTATGTAATGTAGTCTCCACAAATTTTCAATCGTTAGAGATTGTTGAGGCCTATATATATTTCTCGCTGCTCCCACCGGGGAATATCGATAGGTATATATTCTGGGTCATAGGGTCTTCAGCGTTAACCGACGAAGCAGCTATATTCTTCTTATTCGCTTAACTATGCCAATATCTGCTTTAAGGTGATACAATTTCGGCGTTACCAGATTTATGCGAATATTTTTCAGGACGTTGGCGTGGATTTGAGAAGCTGCTTCGGTAGTTTTGTGAAATTATTATTTCGATGTGCTCAACTTCATCATAGTTATTATGATGCTCCGGCATGTTGTGGAGTTTGTGGATTTGTGGTAGTTAACTTTATTGGATGGAACGGGCTATTTAGTCCTATTACAACGACTTGACGTTTTCAGCTGGTATTCAATTTTGGAGAAAATGTATTACCCGAATCCCCAATAGCAGATGATGGTAGGCATGGTCCACCACCCGATCATGGCCGGGCACTAACGGCCATGCTGCAGGCATCAACTACATACTATGCAGAATATGGTGGGACGAGCGCATGGCCGACGATTAGAACTTAAGTTTGCTCTGCCCAATCAAAAAAATAAAGGAAACTCCACAGTACGGGCCAATTTTCGTGGGATAAGCCTCCTGAATATCGCATATAAGGTCTATTGTGCGAAATTTTGAAGCATTCGATTGAACCTTACCAGTGTGGCATCAGACCTGGTAAGTCTACCATCAATCAGATCTTCCGCCAAATCTTTGAAAAAAATCCATGAAAAAGGAACCGACACACAGCATCTCTTTGTCGATTTTAAAGCTGATTTTGATAGCACGAATAACAATTGCATTTATACCCAATGTATGGATTTGTTTTCCCTGCAAAACTTATGCAACTATGCCAAATGACGTTGGCTAACACCACCAGTTCCGTCAGAATTGGGAAGGACCTCTCCGAGGCGCTCGTGACCAAACGAGGTTTCAGGCAAGGTGACTCCCCCTCCTGTAGTTTCTTTAACTTAATGCTGGAAAAGATAATTCGAGCTGCAGAACTTAACGGCACAGATTCACAAGAATACTGTGTGCGCTGAATGTTGTGCCTTTTCCAAGCTGGATAAAGAGGCTAAGAAAATGGGTTTGGCGGTTAACGAGGACAAGACGAAGTACCTCCTGTCATCATGCAAAAACAGCACGTATCGGCAGCCACGTTACTGTTGACAGCTACAAATTTTAAACCAATAGATACTTCGTGTATTTGGGAACCAGCATTAACTCCAAAAATAGTGTCAGCACGGAAGTCCAGCAAAGCAACACTCTTACCAATAAATGCTACTTTGGACTAAATAGGCGATTGAAAAGTAAAGTCCTCTCACGACGAACAAAAATCACGCTTTACAAGACGCTCATCGTTCCAGTCCTCATGTACGGTGCAGAAGCATGGACTACATCACAATTAAATGAGATGACACTTGGAGTATTCGAGTATCGGCAGAGATTTAGGGCCATCTCCTGTTATCGCTAAGCGGAGGTCAAAGTGCCGCACAGTGGGGAAGCTTCCATACATTCAGCGGAAAAAAATAGAAGGAGTTGTCGTAGGGCTTTGAAATTTTGCAGACAGGTTATATATGAGCTAGTTAAGAAAATTTCCAAAAATGGTTGAAATCGGTCAACTCCTAGGGGTACCTCCCTTGGACCTATAGTAAAAAATTAAAAAAAAAAACATTTAAATACAAATTTTAATTTCAGCCGAAAAAAGTAAGATATCTTCACGAAACTTTGCATATCAGTTACCCTCATAAAGGGCATTGACGGTACAAAAAATAATTGAAATCGGCCACTCCCTAGGGGTACCTCCCTTGGACCTATAGTAAAAAATTAAAAAAAAAATTTAAATACAAATTTTAATTTCAGCTCAAAAAAGTAAGATATCTTTACGAAACTTCGCATATCAATTACCCTCATAAAGGGCATTGACGGTACAAAAAATAATTGAAATCGGCCACTCCCTAGGGGTACCTCCCTTGGACCTATAGTAAAAAATAAAAATAATTTTTAATCCATACCTGTACTTAATTGTGAATAAAAGCGAAACGCGTTCATCGATTTTCTTGATTTATGTATCATTTTGTTCATAGGTTATGCGACTTTACGTGAAAATAATAGGACTTTGAACTTTTTTACCGTTTTCGATTTTTTATGAATTAAAAAAAAAAAAATTATTTTTAGGCAAAAAATATTTTTTTTTCTCCATACATTTATTTATAACTGGGAAACTGTTGCCTATATAGCGAAGCGTTATATAAACAGATGAAAGTACTAGTAATTCTTGATTTTTATAAATTTGTTTAAACAAAATCCGACTAGTGGTTCTTGAGTTATGTTAAACAAAAGAGCCTTATCAGAATTGAGTCGCGAATCAATTAGCTGAAAAATGTTGTACTGTATAATACAATAAATTGAAAAGGGGCACCTGGGGGCACTTGAAATTGATTAAAAATGTAAAAACAGATATGAAACAATGTATTAGTAGTGATTTCCAACTGGAGGCAAGTGGCGCTAAAATTACAGGTCCAAATGTTTGGAGAAAAAAGGGATTTTTGTTATATGTTCATAAAAATAAACAAAAAAAAAAAAACTTAAGTCTCTGCAGAGTTTATTTTTTCAATTTTAGTAGACTGAAATATCCTACTTTAAATAAAAAATAAAAAGAAAAACGTTAGCTCACATAATAAAAGATTATTCGTTTTGAAATTCTTAGGTTTAAATTAAGTTGGTTCGGTAAAACGTACAAGTACTGAGTTTGAGACGGCTATAAAAAAAAACTAGCAGTCAGATCGGAGTAATTCTTTTTGATTTGGTTGTACCATTTAGTCTAAATTCCAAAATATCACTGCATATTGCATGAAGAGTATGTTGACAATTTGACTTTTTTCCGCAAAATCCCCAGTGTGTGCCGGTTAAAATATCGACTGCGTTATCGACCACATGTTAAATATGAGTTTAATTAAGTCGATAATGATGTTTAAGTGAGAGTTAGCGTTAACCGGAGATGGTGAAAACGGCCCTTAATGATGAGCTGTACGTGCGTTAAGCAGACATCCACATTCAGCGAATAAAGATCCAGAGGTAATGCCGTGGAAATAGATGAGGTGCTCCGGCCCAGAAAATATTTCTATCAAAACCCGCTAAAGACAGAAGAAAACGGCCATCTCCACTGCGTTGGGAAGATCAGGTGGACAGCGACGCTGCCTCCCTTGGTATTTTCAAATGGCGCCATGCCGCACGAAACAGAAACAACTGGCGCGCTTTATTGTACTCGGCCAGAATGCGCCAATTAAGAAGAGAATAAGATTCAAAATCGGTGTGCTGCTCATTCTATTGACCACTCTCCTGAATTTGACGAGGAACTCTCAAACCCTTGCCAAACAACGAATAAACATACATAGAAGATGAGACGTTGAAGTACTAGACAGACAATTTGTGCTCATGGCGTTCGGGTGTATCGAAGAAGACTTAGGATGGGTTGTGTACGGAATTACTGAATATATTTAAGTCCTCCTGAAGATATTATATCAACAGAACTTGGCCTTTTGAAAAAGGTTCGCTGTAGGTAAACCCCACACTCAGTAATAAACGAACATGACCCGTCTTATATACCAGTAAGCAGTTAGCCCACGATTTCATGCAGACAAATAGCGCACTAGTTAGCGGACACTGAGTATTAAATTAATCGCATACTTACATACTAAAAACATACATATGTACATACATATTCACACATGTAGGTATGTCTAATTTTGGCATGTCCCAAATCTGGGGTGCGAAACGTCGCTTTGGGTGCCACATCGCTACCCCTTAACAAATTTTAAAGGGCCCCAAAATTGTGAAGTCAAGCGGTAATACGCACTGTTATTCAAGAAAAAATTGAACAAATACAAATTATTTTAAAGAAAAAAAAGAAACAAAAAACGGCACGTATATATATGCATAATGCTGTTGCAGAGCAGTTGCGCGTCCGCGAAAACCAGTAACACTGTCTGCTGGGTAGTCGTAAGTATACACACATCTACATATATATATATATATATATACCCAGCAGTATTTGAGGTAAGGAGGTGCATATTCAGTATGAAAAAAAAATACCCTGAAACTGAGTTCAAAAATCATACCTGAAAAAATAACTGAACATGCAGTGAAGACATCAGGTGTATTGAAATATATGCTATGGAAGTTCTCCCTGCGTATTCAGCCCTTTTTTCATATGGAAACTCTCCCTTCTCGTTCGGCAGTTTTTAGGTAGTTGATTTTCGACGCCACCTCTATATAAAAACGAAAGCGAAAGTTCAGATTTTGGAACTACATCTCTACTGAATATTCAGTAGGAAATATGTGCTGTTTTCCAGCTGATAAATACTGCTGGGTATATATATATATATATATATATATATATATATCACACACGCATAAATACCCTGTAGAGAAAATCTCTAGTTCCGAACTAGGTCGCGTCTAGTGCATTTTTCGCAACTACTAGTGCGAGCTAAATCTCTTCGATAATTCTGAACTACCTAAAAATTCCTACACACGCTTAAAGCAAGTGGCGCGATGGCACACTGCCTAACGCTTATGACACTCAATCTGACGAGCGTAGGTTCGAATCCTGTCGGTGTCGTGGTGAATGATTATTTTTTTTTTTGTTAACAAATAGTTTTTTATTTATTTATTTAATGAAAATTTACAAAAATATTTAAAATGTAATAAAATAAAAAAATTAAAAATCTGGCGAGCGTAGGTTCGAATCCTCTCTGTGTCGAGTTGGTTTATTATTTTTTGTAACTAATTTTTTTTATTTATTTATTTAGTTAATAAAAATTAACAAAAATGTTTAAAAATAAATAAAAAAAAAAACATAAAAATAAGCCTGAGGGATCGGAAAAGCATAATTAGGGGAATATTTCATTTCATACAATTGAAGATGCAAATAGAAAACTTTATATAAAATGCTTCACTAAACGTCTGAGAATTGCAGAAATATACAAAGCCGGCGGCAATTGAACGAATGAAAAATTTTCATAGAATTTTTTCACTTCGAAATTTTTTACAAATGAAAGTGTGTCTTATAATGGTGACTCAATTCACTCCTGAACTGGTGAGGGTCTAGCTTTAATGGATCTAGTTCCTTTTTGGCACCTTTTCGCTAGTTCGGAACTAGAAATTTTTCTCAATAGTTATTTAGTTCCCTGCAGGGTATGCATGCATGCACAACAACGACAATTTCTGGTTTGGCGAAGCATAAAGCATTACTGCTTCTGTTTCAAGATGGATTTGTGCTTATTGGTGTGCTATTGTTCCCAGCAGCAAATTGGTAAGGCGCCGGAAGCGAGCCGGTAAAACGGAAGAGTGCCTTTGACGCCTGCATATTTACATGCATGCACGGCAATTAACGCGTGACAGCTTTGAAACCGCTTACTTTCAAATTATTTCAAAGGCAGCTGCGTTTTTTTGCATACCGCGTATCTACATTCAAATTTTCTGCTTTATTTTTAATGACAGGTTTCTTTTGTGTTTGAAAAACGGTGCGCATTTCCTATTCACGGGCTTTACGCGATTGTCTGGATGTTTATTTAAGGGTTTTGGTTCTTATATGTTTTAAGGTATGGGATTAGCAACCATGCCAATTTTTAAAAGAATTCAAGAGTTTGTTTTATAGTCATCGCATGCAGTTTAAATTTTGTAATAAAAAAATGCCCTCAATTGTTTTTTATACAAAAATTCGTTGTATTTTTCGTGCATAAAAAATTCTGCTAGGAACTGTAGTGAACGGATTTTGTCAGGACATTCCGTTCAACTTCCAACCCTCAAGGTTTACTTGGAAAGTAGAAAAAAAAATTAGAAATTTGCTAGTGATTAAGATATTTATTTATTATTTTTTTTTGGAAAGGCTAATTAAAAAAATACTCCCTAGAAGTTGGGAAAAGAGCAGTCAAAGTAGCAGTAGTTACAGGTCCGAGGCATTCTGTTACTTGAACCGGAAATGAAAAATTTCATACCATTAATAAAAATGTTAAAAACTGTGAATAAAGCAACACAAAGAAAATCTCAAATTATAAAAAAAAACGCCATCGCTTTAGAAGGGAATGGAAAGTAAACAATAACAAAACATAAACGTTAGAAACGAAAGCAATAAAAATATTAATTAATAAAAAAAATACTAAAAACAAAAATTCCTAAAAATGACGAGAAGAAAAATGATATTGTTAGCGTTTGAAATAAATAAATTTAAAAATATAAAAAAATGCATTTAATTAAGTGCATTATTCGTGTAGCTCACACCCTGGAGTCTAAGAATGTCTGTAGAATATTTTTTACTTCTTTTGATTCCAAGCGCTTAGAATAAAATAATTAAAAATAGAAAAATTAATAAAGAACTAATGTGTATCTTTTTCATTGTATTGATTATTTCAAAACTAAGCTCGAAATCGAGACTAACGCTGCTTCCAAACTTCTGGCAGAAAAACGTAAAAAAAAATTCCTTTAGAAAATGTTACAATTTTTTTTTTTTTAAGGTTTTAGTTAAAATCTTACAAACTTACTTATTACAACAAAAAGTATACAAATAAAAATCTCAATTTTTGCGAAATTTCTAAAAAAAATCGAAATTTTTAAGTTTTCAATTAGTGTTTTTCAGAATTTTTTTCCAGTTATCAACTGTTTTTTTAATAATATGCAAATGTAAACGCTATTGTATCTATAATTTATAGATATAAATAAAAATTATTTATACTAATTGATTGCGAAAATCATAAAACAAAAATTAAAAAAAATCTTATTGGGAATTAACATTTGAGACGTTTACTATCAAATCAAGCTTATTCCAGATCTTTCTGAAATCCACTTGTTTGCATATTTTGAAAGTTTAGAGTTATCTTGATAACGAAGAAGGGATACACATATATCGTCGCTATAGAAGAAAAAAGACGCAAAATGTTTTGTTGAGGAAGAAAGACGCAAACTTTTTTGTTTCAAAGAAAGACGCATTAAAAATATTTTTCGAAAGAAAGACTTTTTTTTTTTTTTTTATAACGAAGAAAGACGCTTTATTTTTTTTTTTTTACTATAAAGAAAGACGCAAATATTTTTTAGGAAAGAAAGACGTATTCGATTTTGTTTTTCTTTGTCAATATTAATGCTAATGCGTCTTTCTTCGCAGTTAATATTGCTAATGCGTCTTTTTTCGTCGAAGTGTTTTATGATGCGTCTCCGTTCGTCGTTTTTTAATGCGTCTATCTTCGTCGACGTGTTTTGTAAAGCGTCTTTCTTCTCCTACATATTTTTAATGCGTCTTTTCGTCGACAAATTACTGGCATGCGTCTTTCTTCTTCCGGAGCGACGATATGTATAGCTCAAATCCCGCTCATTACAAGCCAAAATTAGATGAATTAAAAATTAAAAGAAAATAATTTATGCTATATTGTGGAACGATTTTCCGTCATCCCTTGTCAAGTTTGGATTGGAGAAAAACTGGTTTCGGCTGATATACTCACAAAAAATGCTTCATTACTGTTCCACATTCGTCAATAAACTGGCTCAAGGTACGAATATTCGTAGCAGTTTTTACATTTAACCTATATCATAAATGCACGTGTTGAAATGTTCATTCCCCCCTCTTCTATGATAGTTTTAGTTCGAATGATTGATTGATTACTGAACGAAATCTCCAAATTTGCAACAGCGTCAGTATTTCAAGTTCCAAAATGCCAATATAGCTACGTGTTCTTGAGTGGGACACCATTATGCGATTTTTTTTTTTATTAATTTGAGATGTTAAAATTTAGTAATTCGAATTTAAGAATTTTTTAGCGATGGAACTTGGAATATTCGTATAACTTCTAGCTAACTAAACTAACCGAAATTCCTATACATAAATACTACTCAAACTTACCTTTTTATATATAACCGCTACTGCCAGTCAGTCCTCTTTGGCAGACCGCAATATTTCGAAACAGCTAAACGGGACTTGTCTTGTAAGCAGGAAATCCCTCGAATGCCTTGGAGTTCGACACACAGTTATTTTTCTGTTCTTCACAACAAAGCTTTGCTTGTTTCTAATTAGTTCGCCGACATCAATATGTACATATGTACGTACATATGTAGCTATTTGTTTATTATTATTATTACTTTTCTTTGTGATACACTTTTGCAAAAATTCTTAGCAAATATCTATATCTCGAAACTTTTGCTGTCGTTTTTAAATATGATTATTAAGTTTAGTTTGTTTTAACTTTTCTCCTTTTTAAAACAGTTCTATATTATTACGTATTTTTATATTACCGCATACATATCATACAAACGTATGTATCTATGTATGTGTGCATGTGTTACACATGTGTCAATGCAATAAAAAAAACTGAATGCCTTTTTAATGCCACTATTTATTTAGCGTCACAATTTAACTGCCCGAAATGCTCAAATTTGTAGGTAAAAAAAAACTGCTGTGGACTACGATGCTGATGATTCTGAGCTGCGCCATTCAATTCAATTCAAACACACACACACCACACACATGGGCGGCGGCACATTGATTTACATACATTAGCCTTAGACCGACCGTCTTATTTGTCTACTTTTTTTGTTTGCTTTTTTTCTTGTTGTTTGTTCGTTCTCATATGTGAAAGCCGTATGTAGTAAGTTACCTTCAAATGTAGTATGTTTACACCATGGCGCGCGTTGTGTTGTCTTGTCCGCGTCCTCAAAGGATGTGATTGCGTTTCCGTTCAACGGTGGTTTGTGAACCTTCTCAAAACACAGCAAGCAGGGCGACAAACTGTCGCGAGAATAAATGCGGCTTCAACAGCACAAAACACACACACACAACTAAAACACACAATCAACAAACAGTCATCAACGACAAAGACGGACAAAACAACGATGGCGACGACGAGCGCGAGTGCGAATGCGACTATAAACGCGAGTGTCGCTGAACTGGACTTTGAGCGGCGAAGATTAATTTTTAGCGGCGAAAGGATTTCAAATTTGCACAAAATTTGCCGCCACCGCGCTTCACTAGCGAGCGCGCGTCCTCACAACAACACAACACACAATACAACAACCCAATATTAGATACCGTTATGTTAGGGTATTAGTGTGTCTTGCCTTCGAAAAGTGACCACCGTGTACATACTTATGTACATATGTATGTGCATACGTACGGATAACGAACACTTCGGTACGGCTGTGGGCACGTGTACGCTGCGAACAGCATACATAAGCATAAATAATACATTCATCCATATGTATGTTCATACAAATATACTCATGTATTCATACATGTGAATAGAACGCGAAATCGTGCGAAATCATGGGTATGTGCGTGCGTGTATGTTGCGCGCCTCTATAGTTTCGTGTGCGTTTCGTCGTATTTTAGTAGGCATTTGTTGGTCAGTTGCGCGCGCTCTTGATCACAATGGTCAAAAACGACGACGACGACGGCGACGAAGTTTAAAGGAAACTAAATCAAACCACAGCTCAACGCAGCACATCACACCACCACCACCAACCAAAAAACCAACAACACTCCATCCATATCCAGTGACAGTCAAAAGTGTAATGATTAATGGGCGAGAGCGACGTGTGTGTAACGGAGGCGAGGAGGCGAGCGACAAAGATAGCATGGAAACTGTCAGTTATCATTCAGCAAGAAAAAGACGGTAAAGATGGCCAACAAGCCATGCCAAGCCATATTCCTCCAACCAAGCCGCTGCTGCTGCTGTTGTTATTCTGCCGCTACTGCTGCCGCTGTCTATATCTCGTGAAATCTCGCGTCGCATGGCACACAAAGACTAGCTGCTGAACAGAATCAGAATAATAAGAAGAAGAATCATCATCATCTTGCTGGTGTATCCTGCGAAAGGCGTACATATGTATGTACTTTAACCCAATAAACACAAAAGCGAGGATGATATTGTGGCAAATTGGAGATGAATTCGCGGAGGTGAAGATGGATTCGTGGTTGTTTGAGTTGGACTCGGGAGAAATCACTTCTCGCAATTAAAATTAATTTAATTAATCTTTTGAAACTCTACCTACTCAAGAACATCAAAAGCTAGAATGATATTGTGGCGAATTCGAAACGGATTCACAGATTTTTAAGAAGTCGAGAATCGTGGAATGATTTCCCATCATCCCTTGTCAAGTTTGGTGTGGAGACAACCCGGTTTTGGCTGATATGCGCCATTTTCAGTATATTTTTTTGTTCGACACAAACTTGACAAGAAATGACGGAAAATCGTTCCACAATACATCATATTCGTACCCTGTCGGAAAAACATGCAACCAAGAAGTATTTAAGCCGAGAATCGCTAAAGATACATATGTAAGTGACCCTCCTGGGAATTCGGATTCGACGATCTATCGTCGCGTAGTATCGCCGCAATAATATAATCAGAGAAGCGAAATCGTCTCGAATTCGAGGCGAATCCGTTGTGTTTATTGGGAAGTATGTATGCAAACAATATACATATACATATGTATGTATAATTCAGGATAGGATGGACACGGACGCGATGGGATGGCTAGCTGGCTGCTTATTTATGTTTGAATGTTCGTGCGTGAATATTCATGCATGTATGTACCTGTAGACCCAAGCATGAAAACCTTTCCTAACGAAACGTACATACATATGTGCATCTTTATGTTTGTAAGCATCGACCATTCACTCGCCGATATCTCATATTCACATACATTTGAATTTACTATACCCAATAAACAACAGATCAAAAAATCTCAAAACAAAAAAAAACTTAATTCTCAGTTTGAATTCTATACAATATTCTCAAAAGTTTCTCTAATGTTTGAGAAAACTATGCCTTTTTGTTTGAGAATGTTATCAAAAGTTGCGTGAGATGCATTTGAGAACTAAGGTTTGAGATTTAAGAAGAAGAAAAATTCTTCTCAAGCCGATAATTGAGAAAAATGTGTATTGGGTCTTACATACAAATATATATTCGTAAATTGGTCCGTATGTAGATATTGGCAAAGTGGTGGTCATTGTCACAATTCTGACACTAGGATAGATACGTATGTACATACTATAATACACACATCCCTGCACATATGTACGTATATATCTACTCGCACATCCTTCTTAACGGCAACAATTGTAACGTCAACCACACGCCACGACGACTGGCGAGGCTGCGAGGCAAAGAAGACGTTGTTAGTTGTTGGCGCAAACTGAATGTAGCTACGTTGTCGTAGTTGTTGTTGTAACTATGTCTTCGACTTGGGCGATGAAGGCAGCAGCAGCGGCAGCGCAGCTAGTAGCAGCTTCGACTACAAACAACAATGAGGAGTTTCGGACATTGCGACATGTCCATATCTACACACACAAACATGCAAATATATGGGCATATGTATGTTAATACCATCGAGTTTATTTCTTGTTTAGGCCAGCAAAGTTGGTAGGTTCACTAGACTCTCATGGATGGATGGATGGATGGATGGATAGATGATAGCACACAAATGCGTGCAGCAGGCGCTTACTCAGCATATACAGATGTGTGTACCTATATATGAATGGATGTACATACGTGGGCAAGTAACCGTACTTTCTTATGTACATACGTTTGTATAGACACGGCACGTAATAACACACACATACGACGAAGTTATGCATGTGTGACTTTTAATGCCTTTTCTTGCCTACATGGCAGGTATGTAGGTAAGTGTGTATGCATGTAAGTACCCTGTAGGGAAAATCTCTAGTTCCGAACTAGGTCGCTTCTAGTGCATTTTTCGACACTACTAGTGCGAGCTAAATCTCTTTTGCATGTTATCAACTGGCGAATTTAACACGGCGATGTCCTAGGCGGTGTCAATTGTCGCCCTCTGCACTACATTTTCGATAGTTCCGAACTAGTACTAAATTCTACAGTTTACACTAGTTCGTTTATTGGCACATTTTCGATAGTTCTGAACTAGCTACAAGTACCTACAAATTCTACAGTTTTACATATGCCGCTTAAGTGCAGCCTGTGACACACCGCTTGCATGTAGCGCGATGGCCGACTGGTTAACGCATGTGCCTTTCAATCTGCGGGGCGTGGGTTCGAATCCTGTCGGTGACAAGGTGGATGATAATTTTTTTTTTTTATTTTTTTTTTTAACTAATATTTTTTTATTTATTTATTTAATAAAAATTTACAATAATATTTAAAAATTAATAAAATAAAAAAAATTAAAAATAAGCCTTGAGTGATCGGAAAAGCATAATAAGGGGAACATTTCATTTCATACAAGTTAAGATGCAAATAGAAAACTCTTTATATAAAATGCTTCACTAAACATCTGAGAATTGCAGAAATGTACAAAGCCGACGGCAATTGAACGAACGAAAAATTTTCATAAAATTTTTGTCACTTCGAAATTGCATACAAAGCAAAGTGTGTCTTATAATGGTCACTCAATTCACTCCTTCTGAACTGGTGAGGGTCTAACTACAATTGATCTAGTTCCCTTTTGACACCTTTTCGCTAGTTCGGAACTAGAAATTTTGCTCACTAGTTATTGAGTTCCCTGCAGGGTACGTATGAAATTGCGCCCAACAAGACTTCTCTAGATTTGTATAGTGTGCTTTGATAAACTCGACGGCGCGGAGTATGAAACTTTAAGCAGCCAGCAGCAGCAGCAGCGAGGATTGTGTGTGCCGTATATGCCGTGTGTGCTTTCAAGTTGGTTTCGTACTTGGTCAGTCACAGTCCGAAGAAATACGATGCCAGTTAAGGTGGCAACATAGAGTTTGGGATATTAAGAATTGCAAATGTGTGTGTCTATGTGACATATACTACATATGTATGCATATGTCACTCGGACATTGTAGAACCAAAACTGAAAAATATATGTATTTTCACATCCCAGGATAAAAGCCAAATTTGTGCGCGCATATATACATACATATGTATGTACGCATGTATGTATGTCCATACGTTTTTATGTAAATGATTATGGCACACATGATTTTGAGTACAAAACGGATAGGTAGGAAAAAGGAAAGCGAAATCTTGTAGGTTTGTACATATGTGTGTATGTATTTATAGATATACATACATATGTATATATGTACATACATATGTATACTATGTACATATATAAAAGCGAACAAAACAGCAGAGACAATGTAGATTACGTTTAATAAGTCGGCGATTGAAAGTAGGTTGTATACCCACACAAAGGTAGGTACCTACATTCAGCGTGTAAATATACCTACAAAGTACTTCCATACCTACGAATGTAGATATTTACAAACACACGTAGCTGAACTCACCAATAGTTCTTACAAAATCTCGCCAATACAGCAGCTGAAGTCGCGATTTAAGGACTTCGCTGCTTATAACCATGTAGAAAAAAATTTGACAACTAGTCTCTATGACGAGTAGATCCAGAATAGTGTAAATTGGATAAAATGTCGAGCATTTGTACACACCACACTGGTCTAAAGAGTTTTAGGCCTTCCAATTGGGTGGACCGGCCGGTTGCGTTGGGCATGTCATGTCGTGAGAGTGAATAAAGCAGCCCAGAAGGTATTTCTATCGAAACGCGCTAAAGGCCAAGGCTAAGTGGCCACTGTGGTGCAGTGGGTAGAGTGCTCGCCTGCTGTGTCAGAGGTCTCGGGTTCAAACCACGGCCCGAGCCAAACACCAAAACAATTTTTCAATTAGTAAAAATCCAATTATTGGGTTTTTTAAGAGCAGCGGTCACCTCTCGGCAGTGGGCGGCATACCCTCCGAGAGTATTTCTGCCATGAAAAAAGCTTCTCACAAAAAATGCATTCGCCGTTCGGAGCCGGCATAAAACTGTAGGTCCACCCAATTAGTAGGAAAAACAAAAAGGAGCACACCTCGAATTGGGAGAGAAGCTCGGCCATAAAACTCGTCAGAGTTATAATAGCGCCATTGTATTATATTATAATTGGGTGGACCGGCCGGTTGCGTTGGGCATGTCATGTCGTGAGAGTGAATAAAGCAGCCCAGAAGGTATTTCTATCGAAACGCGCTAAAGGCAGCAGAAAAAGGATGACCAACACTGCGTTGGGAAGATCAGTTGAAGGAAGAAATGTTTTCAATTGGCGCCAGATAGCACGAAATAGAGGCGCGTTTTATTGGAATCAGCAAAATTTATCTAGACTTACTTACGCACTTAATTGGCACGTAACCGTCTAGAACATTTTGGCCGAGTCCAACATAGCACGCCAGCTATTTCTGTTTCGTGCAGCGTGGCACCACTGTCCACCTGATCTTCCCAACGCAGTGGAGGTCTCCGCTTTCTTCTGCGTTCAGCGGGTTTCGACAGAAATACTTTCGTCTAGACGTTTACGCGCCAATTAGTTAAGAAGAAGAAGAATTGGGTGTACCTACAGCTTTTATGAGGGCCCCGAACGATGAATTCATTTGTGAGAAGCCATAAATACATTCGGCAGGCATGGACTTAATACCATGTCTCCACATAACGTGTTTCGCTCTTTTTTTCTGCATTTTCTCTCTCAAACTTGTTTCCACACGGAAACCAGTGCCGACACTCGCCAATTTCCATACAAAATTTTTGAGAGCAAGTGAAGATTGAAACAATGTTTCATTCTGAATCATCTTGCCAACCTCGATGATATCGATGTCTTCTCTAATTTTGTATCGAAAATCTATCGAAATCTCACCCAGACCAAAACAAAAACGCAAAAATAAGCAAACATACAAACATTTAAGAAGAGCAAGAAAGAGAAATGTTAAACTGAATCACGATCAGCCACGTGGAGACAGGTTATTTAGCGAGATGTTTTGCCACATGTTTCTTGGGTGAAACAAGTTATGTGGAGACGAGCTTTTAGTTAATAACTTTTAATTTGGTGTTAGCTCGAACTCGGACTTTACGGCGGAGAATATTTGCAATATCGTATACACTATGTACAATTAGGTACTCAGTTAAGGATTTGCATGATTAGTAGTTTCAGCAGTGGTTTTTTGATAATTAGTTAGATTGCTGTCGTCCTTTTTTTCATTTCTTTTCCGCATAATTTTTTCTGTCTTCATCTTTCATAAACCCAAATCAAATTGACAAAACGATTAGAAAAATTTGCAAGCCCTTCTGAAATTTATATTGGGTTTTTTCGCATTCAGTTGTGAATTTCTATTCATAGAATGTTTTGCATTAGTTAGAATAAAGGACCTGTTTTTGAAATACATGCACATATGCAAATACATACATGCATACACATACATGTGTGCAAACTAATCTTCATGTACCTACGTACAGATGTATATGTATGTATGTATGTTAAGTTGGGTGCATTTATGCATTTCTATACACTTTTCTAAATTTATTGGTAAACACAGCTAGACATCGGTTATATGCATATACCCACATACCATATAGTACATGTATATGTATGTATGCATTAATACATAAATATATATGTACATATGTACGCATGTAGAAATTTTCTTATTGTTCTAAAATAAAATCTTCACGGTTTGTTATCCCTGCGGGTATTAAGACTCAAAAATGGAAAAAGGTTTTATGTAGAGAAAATGCAATTCTAGGTACCTTTTTTCTTTTTTAAATGTGAAACACGCACCACAGGCATAGCTAAGAACCTTGAAAAACTCGCTGCCAAAAACGCATAAAAACGCTGCAAACGACACAAAACCTAATTAACTTACGCGGTGCGTGCATAAAATCAGCTGATTGTTGGCTGTTCCTGCACACATTCTTGTGCATTCAAGATGGCGTATACATATATTATAAAAAAAAAAAAACAATAAACGCTGTTGTTTTATGTTTCCTTCATTCTATGACAGCCTAATTTACAAAAATTCATGACCATGAACGCTAAATTTGTCGCTTTGCTTTCTACCTTGACGGCTTTCGTCATGAGTGACACATTGACTTTACGCTGACTTCTGGTTTGATATAAAACTAAAAGTTTCATATACATATCTATATTATCAAACAAGCATGTGTACATATTAAATATATTACCCATTTATTCCGCATTTTTCGTTGGGTAGCCGCATCCTCTTTAACTACCTTTCATAGATAATGTCTGCCGGAGGCGGGTCAGCAAAACGACAGCATCGGTTGCGATTCCACAAGATTGACACGTGTATAGCGAAGTTTGTATAGCGATCGAATGTTGAAAAGATGATAATCTGCTGGGGCAGATATTTTATTTGCAGAGCAATCTTTCGTGACAGAAATAAACTTGGCGGACTGAATGGCACGTAATAATTTCGCCTCGTTCTGATTATATGTGCCTACATATGTATTTATGTTTGTGTCACATATGACAATTACATACATACATATGTATGTACATTTTCGCCGCATTCCTCTTTCACCCTCGTCGTCGAAACATCATCTGAAAATAAAAACACATGTGCGGGAAAAAGAGAAATCAGCACTAATTTTTGTATGTTGGATTGTTATAACGAAATAAAGAAACACAAAATGACAGCTATTAGCATTATGAAGCGAAAAAATTATTTAAGTGGAAGCAATCAGCTGATTTTATTCTAATATCGTGTAAGTTAATTCATATTTGTTAAGATCTTAGAATAATTTTTAGATCAAAATTGTGATACATAATTTTGAAACAGGTAATGTATTTCTATTAATTTCCCAACTGGGTACTTATTAGTAAATCTACATGTTAACATATGAACATATCACCATACACAAATATCCTATATGTACACATATGATATACGTACATACATACATACTGCATAAATATGTATGCTACAAGAGCGCAAAGGCAAGAATAAGAGTCAGAAAGAAAATCCACGAACGTCGTCTGAGGAGGCCATCGTATCGTGTTGACCAGCGGGATTTCAGTCTCGGACCCATGATTCAACAATAAAGGTTTTCGCATGACGACATACCTTCATACATAGTGGGGCCAGAAGTGTCATGCAAAGAGGAATGTAGAAGAATTTGACAGATTCGGCCCCTATGGAAATGCTAGGGTGCGTGTGTGTGTGGCATATGTCAACAAAAAAAAATGCTTGTGTTCGTGTGTTTATGAACATTGAAGAAGAAGTCAGCTGATCTTATGCATTCTCCTTTATTGTTGCTCCATGCTCGGACCAAACAAAACTGGCGACTTGATACTTACATACATACACATGTATGGACATTTGTACGTAGTTAGTTGCTGTGCCGGCAGCAGACAGTCGATTTCCTCATCACTCTCAATAACACATCATACATATCGTCGTTTAAACCTCATAAACGCCTAAGTGTAACTTTCATAACCGACAATGCCAATGCTTAGAATATACCCGTGGTGAGGAATGCCTGTCGTAAGAGGCGACTAAAATCCACCGACCTATAAGGTTAATAATGGCCATAAAAAATCGTTCGCACGACAGTCGGGCTTGTGTCAGAAGGTACTAGTACCCGAGCGTACCGGATTTATTTGGCAAAAGGACTGTCACTTCCCCTACACTCTTCAAAACCTTTGGGGAGTGTCTTGGCGGCTAAAGCAACAACAATATGTCAAAGTAATACCGTATGAATGGAATGGAATCGGGCTGAAAATGGTAACAAACCGACATATGCAGGTGGTAACTTAATGTTACTGCTGCCGGAATGTGAAGAGAGTGTTCAAAGTTCCAGATTCTTCATTTTGCCAGCAAAGTAAGTTATGTTACTTCGCCGGAATAAGGTCGCTAATGTGCTTTTCAGCTCTGAAATCTAAGAGTTGGCCGTCCGTAACTCAATCTTAATTTTTGGCACGAATTTCGGTTAGGCGGTTATGAAATTCTCACTTAGACGGTTATGAAGTTTAAACGGCGATATGACGATGATGTCCACCACGCAATGTGCGGCCGGGCTCTGCTCTGTTTTCTTATTGTAGTTACGCTACATCCAACATACATACATGCATGGCTACCTAGCTACCTACTTACCAACCAAACTACCTTCGCTTTTTGCAATATTCATTGTTGGTGGTATTTATCTGGACTTTTGTTTTGCTCACACTTTCGTTTTGAAAACACAATTATTTGCCGTTATGTTTCGTTATGTTGGCGGGCGCGCACTCTCTCTCTCTTTCTCTCTCATTCACATACTTTCTCTCTCTTTTTGGGTATATGCGCGCTCTAACTGTGAGCCCTGTTTCTCATTCACATCTCTGGTTGTTAGAGCTGCCATGTTCACCTTCGTCGGTCCATTTGCTTCGGCAAGGCAAGTTTTGAAGTAAGTTGTTTGTTGTTTGATATTGAACAGTTATATTTTTGGTGACATATGTACATGCATACTGAGGGTGTGTGTGGACATCTTGCGTATCGCAGCATTTAAGATCGCGTGAGAATTTGAATTATGTTTATGCATACACACGTAGATATGCATATGTATATGGGTGTATGCATGTCCGGAGATAACAATTTCGAAAAATAATTATACATAAAATGCAAGTGTAAGGAATATCCTTTATGTACGAGTATGCATGCAGGTATTTGCTTATTGTAAAAGGGTTAACCAAAACTACTTATGTATATGTACATATGTATATGTATTTATACGTACATATGTACATACATATGTATTATATGCAAATGTTACCAATATAAGGATGTTTTCGTTAGTTTTTGCATAAATTTTATATATGTATTACATACATATTTATATATTATGTATGGATTCTAAGGAAAGAATTTTATATGCATACATATAGGACTATATCTATTAATGAAGTAGAGGTGAACAAACTAATAGATGTAATTGCCAGTATCACGATCACCGAACGAACTACCGAAACGCCGAAAGCCACGGTGCCGAACTCCTCGAAAATCGTATCAGCTCCCCGTCGGTTCGAAGTTAAGTGTTGCCAACTATATGAACTATGTTCGAATCAGCGTTACCAAGTGCTGATGCGAAATTGAGCGGGTTTTTCTCAGGTTTCTTAGCTTTTTGATAAAACCAAAAACATATTTACTTTATTTTACTAAAAAACAATTTATTTAAATAATAAAATAATGGATTCTATTGCGATAGCAGCTTTATTAGTAGAGGAAGAGGAGCAAAGGATTTCTCTGAACGAAAGAAAGTTTTTGAGAGATCATAGCAATCCTTTTACTTTAAGTAAACAAGCGTAAATTTAATTACAGGCTGAAGATAAAAAAAATAGTCTTAATTTTGCGTGAAAGAAATCTTTACCTTGTCCTTTTTTCTGCTTTTCATAGAATTATTTTGAACTACATAAAAGCAAATTGTATACAAAAACAGAGGAAAATTTCAATAACAATGTACCCGGCACCGGAATTTTCGTTTCTGATAGATCACTAAAATGCAAACGAAATCTTGCGGAAACTTATAGTTCATTAATAACAAAGTATTTTGGCGTAGAGCACCCTTATGCATTGCGAAGGCTGCCGCGCTTTGAAAAGTAACCATCAGCCGACAGAACTCCCTTTCTGGAGTTAGATCTGGAGAGATTTACAGTAATTTTGCGTAGTCGGGAGTGTTATAACTAGTAAAATTATCATTCGCAGAACTTTTCCTGAAGGATTCATTGAAACATTCTTAGTGGTTTTAAAATAAATACGGCGGGCGCATTATACTGAAGCCGACCTTCCACCACCTGCAATATTTATTTGAACGCGTCTTTATTGAGACGAAAATTTTTACTAAAATGGTAAATTGTTGGTAATACACATTCATAATTCGTTAGTTGCTTTTTTATAGTAGTCAAACAATAATTATCAACTTCAGAACATGCATTATTATTCTTGGGTGAAAATATATTTTAATTTCCAAAACCTACATACGCACGTAAATCACTCTTCTTATCATTTCACAATTTTTTCTTTGAATTTTGTCTTTGCATATAACAGCAATTCAATCGCGGTGGAAAATGCAATGGACCCACGCCATGTTTGTGGCTTCTCGCGACCGGTTGATTAATGTATTTACATATATTCAAACTCACTAACACTTATTCCAACTTCATACATGCATTTACATAATTTACTTAAACTTTTATTGTAATTTTTGATATTTTGTTAATATCGCCGCAACCAAATACTTGCGGCAAATTTCGGCACGAAAAACTGTCAAAATTTTCGTTCAGTCGGTGTTCATAATGCCGATTTACCGAACTTCGAAAGATTCGGCGCGCCGTCGGTTGTCATAATGCCGATTTGCCGAAAACGTCATTTCGGTACCGCCGACGGTGTTCGCGATAGTGGCAAATGTATAATAGCGCCATTGTAGCAGATATAACTCTGACGAGTTTTAAAGCCGAGCTTCTCTTCCCAGATCGAGGCAGCTTCATTAATTTTTTTTTTCATACTAATTGGGTGAACCTACAGTTTCATGCCGGTTCCGAACGGCGAATGCACTTTTTGTGAGAAGCATTTTCATGGCAGAAATACCCTCGGAGGGTAAGCCGCTCACTGCCGTTGGGTGGCATTCCTTCTTTATTTGGCACGTAACCGTCTAGACGTTTCTGGCAAGTGCAACATGGTGCCACTTGGGTATACCTAGGGAGGCAGCATCACTGAGCACCTGATTTTCCCCCCAACGCAGAGGAGGTCTACCTTTTCTTCTGCGTCCAGTGGGTTTCGATTGAAATACTTTCTTGGCCGGAACACCTTCATCCATTACGACATGACCTGCCAAGCGCAGCGGCTGGATCTTTATTCGCTGAACAATGTTAATGTCTGCGTACAGCTCAACGTTAAATCTCCGCCGAGAAGGACCGTTTTTTCTAAAAGCCCAATAGTTGGGATCTGATTAATTATAAAGATTTTTTTGTGTTTATCCGGTCTGGTTTTAGATCCCGAGACCTCTGGTATGGCAGGCAAACACTCTACCCACTACACCAAAGTGTCCATTAGACAAATTAGATGGCAGAAATACACTCGGGGGAATATGCCAGACTCAATTCAAGCCTACAACCTCTGGCATGGTAGGCAATAACCTAATCACTAAGCCATAACGCCAGTTCTCATAGAACATTTGAACATAGAACGGAGCGTCCAATATATAGGTACATACATACATACATATACATACATATGTACATACATACATGCGTACAGATGTATACACGTAATAGGTTGCTAACTTGAAGGATACTTCAACCGAAGAATTGGATAATATCGAATCAGACGTTTGCGATAAATATATTGAAGGTATACCAATGCAACTTCGGAAAAATAAACGAAGTATTAGGTTAGGTTAGGTTGGCCGGATACAGCGATCCTTCACATAGACCACATATGTATGTATGGTTCTTAGTGTTACCAACATCGTATTGCAAGCGTTATACTAACTTGGAATGCAAAACTTCGCAAGTTTTAGTATTTTGTGTATTTTAAGAAAAGTTTTGTGTATTCATGAAGAATATTTGTTGACCACTAGATTCCACAACAGGGGTGAGAGTACTGCCCCTAGTGAGATACCCCTCCTTGACATCGTCGAAAGGCCCCAACGACCCAACACCCGTCACCGTCCGACAACTCCAAAGATCCTCGATTCAGCGCCGAATAATTGGGGTTACTCCGATCCATTCGAGCCCCTCCAACAGCGCCGCAGCAGGGACGTTGCTAAAGGCACCAGAAATATCAAGAAATACATCTTTCGCACTCCCTATAGTGAAGGGCCTTTTCTATATGTTGTTGTTGCTTTGATTCTTTATCGTATTTATCCTCCATCACGACAAGATAAATGCGTTTTATGCCTTCCGCTAGGCACAGCGGACCATGACTGAGGCCGTCTAGCAGCTCCCCCCTTCGCTCACGTATTGAGGGGAGCACTCGACCTTTGCTAGCCCCTCGCGGTCTCCCCCGCAGTCTGCCATGGGCCAAGTACCAGGAACAGGCATCGGGTAGGAGAGACGGAGGTCCATGGCCCATGCAGCAACCTCTTGGAGGTTTCAGCCGAGGACTTTTGACGCCCGAAGTATTAAATATCTACATATTTTAGTCAAAAAACAACACTGCCCTACGTTGAGCACCAAAAATGTCAAATTTTCGTTTTAAATTGGGAACTTTATAGGGTTAATATATACATACATAATATAATAATATAATATAATACAATGACGCTTTTTATAGCTCTGACGAGTTTTATGGCCGAGTTTCTCTCCCAATTCGAGGTGTGCTCCTTTTTGTTTTTCCTACTAATTGGGTGGACCTACAGTTTTATGCCGGCTGCGAACGGCGAATGCATTTTTTGTGAGAAGCTTTTTCATGACAGAAATACTCTCGGAGGATATGCCGCCCACTGCCGAGAGGTGACCGCTGCACTTAAAAAACCCAATACTTGGATTTTTACTAATTAGAAAAATTGTTTTGGTGTTTTGCTCGGACCGTGGTTTGAACCCAAGACCTCTGGCGTAGCAGGCGAGCACTCTACCCACTGCACAACAGCGGCCACAAAATGTCAAATTTTCGTTTTAAATTGGGAACTTTATAGGGTTAATATATACATACATATTTCTTAAAAAATATAAAAAGTAACCCAAAGAAATTTAACTTTTTAGATGAAGTGAATCTATTTTTTTTTTGTGTCCCATTTGAAGTGTAAGTAGCGTATTTAGAATGTATTATACATATTTATTATACGTGCGTATACATATACATATGTACATACGTACAAACATACATGTAACCACCCTACAAACAAGTATGCAACTGGTCTCTGAAGCAAGTTATCCCGGTTACGTCTTATGTATTTATTTATCAGTTGAAAAACGGCCGGGATAATCAACGAACGACAGTTTTTTCGTCAATATACATACATACATATGTACATATGTAAAATCTTAAAAAAAAAAAAAAAAATATTGGTGAGATTGTATGTGTTAGTGTGGTCCGCAGTAAGTTCGGGAAGAGATGGTGACAACGTTAACAGCGAATGTTTTAACATCCAGTATTTATTTTTGTTCCATGCAAATTGCGGTCAGTCTAATGTATGTAATTGTATTGTGAGAATACTCTATGGAATTAAAAGCTCACGAAGAAGAATGTATCGAATGAGATGACCCTTGGAGTATTTGGGGGAAGGGAAGTTCGGAATATTTATGGAACTTCGGCATTTGCGAAGACGAGTACTATGTTATGCCAATAAATAAGGATCCGACCCAGAAACTAGTTCTATCGACAGCTACCGGTGGTTGGTTAGATTAGCGAGTCCAACTGAATCCACTTAGCGTCGAAGCGACGTTTTGATACCACGACTCGTGACTAAAGAACCAGTGAAGAATACACAGTAAACGAGAATAGTCAATTCGGAAACCGGGGCGAGTCCTACCTGTAGAGTTTAAGTATTTAAGAATGTCCCCAGGCCTGATGTCTTTGAGTTCCGAGAGGTTGTTGAAGAAAAGTTTGGCAAAGGAATTTTATTCTGCCTTGGCAGTGCGAAGGACACTCGCATAGCTGGTGCTCAGCCCGCCATCTCCGCCCCAGGGAGATTTCAACTGCGGCAAAAATTATTATGGTCCAATCGCAATCGGTCCGCGTGTGTATCAATAGCCCAATGTCCTGTGAATACCGCGGTTAAGCGGGAAATATCCCTGATGTCCATCTTTATAATAGCTGAGGAACGCATCTCCCGGCAGGACTGCAACTGTTTCCATCTGGTGGCCTCCTCAAACCAATGCCAAGAGATTCGGCCCCTGATGAAACCCAGAAGCGCAAGAACCTCATCCACCTCTTCGATATCAAGAGCGGAATATTCCAAATCACATTCAGGGCTCCGTGGGGCATGATCTAATCAACCCTGTGATTGCAGCGCAAGCAGCTCTACCGGTGGTAGAGGAACTAGAGAAAGGATGACTTCCATAGTTCTTGATCTCAAAAAAGAAACAATGATGCGATTTATTATATATGTAGATTCAATCAACTATCTGTATAGTTAGTCGTTAGTTAAGAAGAAAAGTAATGTAGGTATCTTTAGTAAGATCTGCGAAATCAGAAACACCGGCGAAGGGTAAGCCATTTTACGCCTGACAATGGGTGATAGCAGAAGGGGCCGGAGAATCTACAATTATTTCGGGTTCGGATGTTTAATCTGCATAAAGTGCGTACATATCATCGTTGAATATCTGCGGTAGTGGCAAAAAATCTCCCCAGTAACTTTTCTTTCGAACGTAGCGCATGATTTTTTGTCTTTCAACGGCTCAGAGACGTCCCTTAGACTGGAAGAAGTTGGAGGCCTTGCTCAGTGTCACGTGCATAATCTCTTAAGTTAGCCATGGCACAATTTTTTGGCGTTAACGCAATAACACGATCGCCAATTGTGACGCTAGCGCAAGGTGCCGCCGCAAAATAGCCTGTGAAAAATTTACTTCTACTTCGTTTTGCTTCAGAATTTTGCTTTGACAGTTACGTGCAGTGTGTGCTTTTCAAAGGCACATGTTCACAATTGAAGTGCAGAGCGAAGCTTGAAGTTGGCAATCTCTGAACTTTTTACGCTTTGGCAAACATCTGTTGGAATATGTGCATGGAGGAACAATAAAGGAGAATGCATAACGACATACCTTCATACATAGTGGGCCGAGAAGTGTCATGCAAAGAGGAATGTAGAAGAATTTGACAGATGTAGGGGCCACACAAATGCTAGGGTGCGTGTGTGTGTGGAATATGTCAACAAAAAAATGCTTGTGTTCGTGTGTGTTTATGAAGATTGAAGAAGAAGTCAGCTGATCTTATGCATTCTCCTTTATTGTTCCTCCATGGAATATGTGTGTGTACCGTTTGTATATCTGCATTAATTTTAGCGGTTTCGCGCGTCTACGTGAAAAGGGAACAAAAAAAAATTAAAAATAACATACAAAATAAGCCGAAAAAAGACAATTTTCGAAATATTTTGCAAAAAATTAGTAATTGTAATACTTGCTCGTTGTACGATAAAAGGTTTTATCTTAATGTACTAATTTGTATGTCAAATAAATACAATACAATAATGAAGTGGTAAAACAAACACGCCAAAATTTTAATTGTAACAAGCATCTAGAATTTCGTTTTTCTATCAAAATTGAAGCAGAAAAAGTCAATTGTGCACGGGCTGATATTTGTGACCATTCATTTTAGCGCTAGCGCAATATTGGCGCTAGTGCCTTTTCCGAATCGAACTTAGCGCAGCAACGCCAGTCTTGGCGCTAGCGCAATTTTTCGGCGAAGTGCAGGGGAAAACTTTCCAACCGTCTACCACGCGTTGGAAAAAAAGAGTTATTGGACGTTGTAGAGGAGATCCTCCTGATTCTAAATGTAAAAGTCCTGGCTTCCGGAGATGTATAGTTTTTAAGTAATTTGTAGTTAAAGTTGCAAAAAAAGTCAAATTTAACTTCACTTTTCTCTGCGAAACAATGAAATAGAAACACCGGTGTTGCCACACGCAGTCGACTATTTCATAAGGCCGTCGTCACAGTGGTAAACGAGTTGGGTCGTATTGAATTTTTCTGCGTTGGCGGCCTTCGGCCGCGCTTATAAAAAATAACCCTGGGCTACGCCATCCGTCCGGACGTGTGCCCCAACCGTGGCTACCGCCACGGTGATGTCCTTCTGCGTAGTACTCCCTTCAGCGTAGACGGCCTTCGCCTTTATTTACTAATTTCATTGGCTCCAAATCGCGCACTGTGCATGCGACCTTATCATGTGAATTACCTTTTGGTAGGTGTGGCATCACTATTATATGTTGGTGGCCATTTTTATTATTAGAAAAGGTACAAAAGCAGTTGGTCGAACAATTAAAATGTAAAATTCGGCAAATAAAATTAATAAAAAGTGTGTGAAAGTGGTTCGAACAGCTTAATAAAGCTACGTGTGAAAATATAGTAAGGATTATTTGTGTGTTTAATTTAGAAATTGGTGATAATGGTGTTAGTTTATTTAACAACAATTTGCTATTATTAATATTAGTAAAATATTTATCAAAGTAATAAATTTAGATAAAGAAAAGTGTCGACTAACATCCCCTGAAAGATTCATTCGAAAAACATTAATACTTTTGGAGATATAGCTTTTGGTAGACAGAAGGAAATGTGAGCCAAGTGCAGTGTTGTGGACTAAACAGAATCAGTACCTCTCATCATGACGGACAAGAAAGAAACTGACAGCTGAGTAGATTGTGTGTATTTTGCTCGTGAAACGCTACATTGGCAACGTATCAGTCGCCGGATCCGGCTTGCTTTGCCAATTTTACTATTTTGCCGTACGTCAGTAACATTAGATGTGTTAGACGAACGCACTACAGTATTCTTGTGCAGAAAAATGCGTTATATAACTCGTTTTTGTACTAAACTGTACAGAACTGTGTTTTATAACCAACTTAAACTTAAATCTAGTATTGAATTAACACTATTAATAGATACTTCATGCGATTTCGTTCTTAGCAATTCGTTGATTTCCGTTTGTTATCGCCTTTACATTAAACTTCTGTGGCAAATGTCTGATATTTTTCTGCCCTACACTTTTAGTGCATTCACCAAACAGACACATTTTATGTGCCACCCTATATGTTACGTACGTGCTGTCAGTCGAACACGACGTACGTCAAGACGGAGAAGTACTGATTCTGCATAGCCCATTACACATGCCTACTTTAAGTTTTGTGGGTAAACCGAATGCAGACCAAGCGGAACACTTAATTTCTAAGGGGTGAGCATGCTTTCTTTCTTTCATATTCTGCAAGGAGGTTGATACATGTATCTTATGTGGCCAATCCATCGGTTCCTATAGTTGATCTGTCATCCGCCAGATTTACCCAACGTTCTTTCTATCCGAGGCAGCTTGGCACACCAGTAACGTGACATTAGTGTTGTCGTGAAGCCTATAAAGTACGCTCTAATTCATTAGTCCATGCTGGTACTCGTACAGAGACCAATGTCCCAATTCTTTGTATATGCAGGTATTAACACTGAGGTAGAGTCGTTGGAAAAATATAAAAATGTTGCACTGGAAATGATGCAACACCACCTAGCTATGCCATTGGTTCATTGTTTCTTGCTTGCAATTTTGACGGAGTTATGCATAATAGAAAATTTGGCAAAAAAATTCAATTTCTGACAATTTCCAATTTCTTTACTCGTGTTTTCTTTCTTTTAGTACATGTTTTCAGCATTGAAAATATTAAAATTTAAACGAGTTCTTTTGGCGCTATTAAGTATTGGTGGAATTGTTAAAAAAGAGCGTTGAGCTTTCCTATCTGCTAATCATTTCGCCGGCTTGGGACTCACTTGTCAACAGAATCTACAATTTGAAATGAACTTTTGATACTAAAAAATATTAACAAGTAAGAGCGCGACTGTCTTCGGACATACCGAAGACTTCATACCTTTCATGAAAAGTTATAGTCTGATATTGTTATTTATGCACAGATTCCTTAGAAGTGTCATCATTTAAATGGAGAAGTTATACCCCAAAATGTCCATATCTGAACAATCGGTTGTATGGCAGCTATATGTTATAGTGGTCCGATCTTGACAAATTTCGGTGACATTATTTAGGCCCGTATGGGTACAAATATTTCAAAGCTTCATGCCCTTAGAGATTTAAATGGGGAAGTTATACCCAAAATGTCCATATCTGAACAATCGGTTGTATGGCAGGTATATGTTATAGTGTTCCGATATTGACAAATTTCGCTGATATTATTTAGGCTCGTATGGGTACAAATACTTCAGAGTTTCATGCACTTAGAGATTTAAATGGGGAAGTTATACCCCAAAATGTCCATATCTGAACAATCGGTTGTACGACAGCTATATTTTATAGTGGTCCGATTCGGCCGATTCCGGCAAATGATCAGCTTCTCCTTAAAGCACACTCACATTCCAAATTTGATGCAGATATCTCAAGAACTGAGGGACTAGTTTGCGATTAAACAGGCAGACAGACAGACAGAGATACGGACATGGCTTAATCGACTCAGCTCATGATCCTGATGATACTGGTATCTATTTTGGTAGGTATGCATTGCCTCCTTCTGGTACTTTCACCATTCGTGTTTCGGCACAAAGTTATAATACCATTTCATTCCCATGAAAGGTATGAAAACACAGTGCAATTTGGACATCCACTGACACGCCTGAAAGAAAAAAACTTTAAAGTGTCATACACAAAGAATGTTCTAAAAAAAATAAAGTTTTTGAAGTTGAGATTAAGGCTAAGCCCCCTATCCTCAGCTAAGATATCTTGCTCAGTGTACGTCTGCAACTACGAAATGCTAGACGGTTATTCTAGGCCAAAGCTTTGCCACGGGCGTTTTATTCTCAAATATGCTTGAATGTGTTTTGTTCTCGAAAATAAGTCTTTATATTATAATTACGGCTTGCTTATTATTATTTCCTCATTAACAGTACTAGGCAATGTTAATTCGTGTTTTTTTTGCACACATTTGTCCTTGAAGATAAATTTATCACTTGCATATGTAAGTACATATGTAAATACGTACACAAGTTTAGTTAAAGCTTATTCATCACGTTAATATTCGTCTTTCATGTTTTGGTCTCTATAACATTAAAAAAAAAAACAAAAAAAAACGAAAAACGAAACAGAATAAAAAAGCGCAACTACTTATGTATATAATATGGCATTTGAGAAAAAATGCATTAGAAAGGAAGGAAGGAAGGAACAAAGAAATAGTTAAAAACAAAAGGACAACATCGTCCTAGCTTATAGCATATAAAATGGAAAGGACACACACAACACGGATTTCGAAAATGTGCAAATTTTTGGGGATTGAGAGGAGGGTGAAAACTTTGTAGAGCGTCGTCAACATTGAAAGGTTTGCGTATAAAAAAAAAAAAGAAAAAATTAAAAAGAAATAAAATAAATGAAAGAATGAACTTCAAAGTAGATGTCGATAAGAATATGGAGGGGCTGGCCATTGGGACGTAGATTAAATTTATGTAGTGCTTATTTTGTTTCTGTTTAGAATATGAATACTATAATAATCTAAACAAAGATGAATTATTGTTTTTTTTTTGTTGTTATTTGTTCGTTTGCATGTTGCCTATGAACTACATAACCCTTATGGATTGCACCGATAGCTTTTAAATTTGATGAAACTTCAAGAGAAAATATTTTTTGATGACTTTATTATGTGGTAACCAATTCGATACTTCAGAATTATAAGCCAAAATTTTAATCAGAAGTAACTACCGATAGCTTTTAAACTTTATGGAACTTTAAGCCAAAATTTTAATCAGAAGTAGCTAGTGCAGACATAACTTGAGATCTTTAGGTCTTTAATTACGCATCTCGAGTTTGAAGAAAGGTTTCTTTTTCTGTTTTGGCGACTAATAACACACAGTGAAAAACTATCAAAAAGTAGCGAAATTTTTTACAGAATTAGTTCCGATTTGGTTTTGTTAAAATATAATGGGAAAATCTACAAATGAATGAGTAAAATGATTTTTTTAATTTGAAAATTAAGAATTTCTTAAAATTTTTGGTAGTTTTATATTTAAGAAAACCAATTAAGTCGAAAATTTTATAATTAAAATATATATTCAATATGTATAGTAGAAAGCTATGACAGGATTTAAGCTATGAACCATCGTAAGCACATACTAATTTGCCTTTATAAAGATTCACTTCCCGGTAGCAAAACGGACAAGGTCTTGGAAGTGAGTCGATTAAGCGCAAAATGAGTCGCTGACGCCTAAATTTATGCTAGAAAAGTAAACGCGGTGGAAATGTCACCTTAGCAAATATGTATGTAGATATGTATGTATGTATGGAGCCCGATTTCACTGCCAAAAAATGCAAGAATGCACTTTTTCGTGTTTTATTTTTTGAAATCTAGTTTTGGTGTTTTTTCAAGTGGCTGGTTGTATGTATTAACGCATGTATGGCCTATTTATTTAGATTTAAACGTGATGATAGTCCTTTTGTCCAATGTGTCGTAACGTGTTAGAAGACGCAGCGTACTATTTAATTGGCCTCGTTTCGAACCTGTGAGATCACGGCTTAATTCAATAGCGGTAACTGTAGTTTCGGTGGAAAATTCGACTGCAGTGCAATTATGTGTAAGTCGTCTTCAATTTGGAAAGCAGTTAGCGACGTTTGCTTAATTAAAATCCAACTGAGTTGTTCAGAGCAAGGTAGGCGCTAGTCGTCCTGTCTGTTGTATGAAGACGTAAGTCTTAGCCGTCCTTCTACGAAGTAATATCTGTCCTGTGGTTCCGTAGCTCGTGGCTTCGGCGGCTCGCAGGTTAAGTTTAGCGTGTTAAAGTCTCCTCTTTCTCTCGCGTTTTCTTGAAAGCATCCATGAAACATTGATACGAGTATGTTCCTATTTTTTTGAAAATCTATGTGCCTTCTATTGCACTTCTACACTTTTTCTGACCTTCCTAAATTTTCTAGCGACGGAAAATTTCATTTGCTCATCCGAGCATCATCTGCTGCTACAAAATACGGTCTTTGCCGAAACGGAAGATGTTGCTCATAACAAATAAGAAGAAGAAGAAGAAGGCGGTGGCGATGGACATTTGTTAGAAATGACCAGTGGCTAGCAACAGAGCAACACACAAATGTACATAGTATGTATGTATGTATGTATGTATGTATGTATGCGTTTGTACGTATGGAAATGCGAGGTGAGCGAGCAGTGAAATTAAATTGCTGCGTTAGTTTTATAAAATACGTAATGGGGTTTGAGTTGTACTTGACGTACTATGTATGTATGTTTTGTATGTTTGCATGGAAGGATGTGTGTATGTACAAATTTCTATACAAGGAAGATTTGTGCAAGCGTGTGTGTGTAATTAACGGTTCGGTTGTTGTTGCTATGATATCGTGCAAACTATTTACATATTATTGGGCTTAAAATCCAGCAAACATATCTACAACCATATACATATGTATGATGTATACTTGTACATATGTATATATCTATACGTACTTATGTTTAAGCTTACTTATGTACATTCGCCGGGACGTGCTTAGTGGTGTCCACCTGGAGGAGCTAAAATAATGAAAGCTCGGACACACACGTATGTGTATATGTATATGGATGTAGATACCCTGCAAAAATCATTGGATTATATGCTCCATTTGTGGTAGGTTGGAGTACTTTCAAAGTGACCACTAACATAGCCCAAACGACCGATTCATGTATCTGCATCGGTTCGTAGTTAGCCGAACATAACAAAAAGCAAATGTTTATCGCGACGACGACGATATGTGTATACATACATAACTACATACATACATATGTTTGAATGTATATCAGAGATGCCACTTTTGGGCTTTTCCCACCAAAACTGGTAGGTTTTATTCCTTTTGGTAGGTTGGTAGGACGATTTGAATTTTGGTAGGTTTTTGCCTTCGTTCAAGTAACATCACTGATTTAGTACATTTGGTCACTTTGCCACAACACTGTTGAGAAAACGTGCCTTCTCAGTAGAGTTTTGTTACAAAACTCTGCTAAATAGAAACGTTTTCTTTGAGCTTCAAGAACACTTGCCCCACATACACAACTGGAGGATATTGAAAACAGAAAGGCATCTGACATTTTACGCTATATGAAGCAAACAAGGTGGTTCATCTACATGATGTGTAATAAAGAGCTCCATGTGGTATCACAACAGGCCATCAGGCCTGCCTAGGTAGTAAATGTGTTTGCTGTACCAAGTTGAAATCATGTCCGCTATTTCCCTCGATACATCTTCTTACGTTTCCTTCAGGATCAATTGCTTGCCCTTATTATTCCTCAAATATTATTCCACAAAAGTAAAACCTGATTTGCTCCGCACTGGACGAGCGGTGGCAGCCACTAATACCCAATCCAACCTTGTCCGAATATCATTTAACGCCAACTAAAGTTTTTGTTTATCTGGAAATTGCTGGTTCCTTCTCTTTTCCTTCACATTTTTATCACTCATTCTAAAATTTATTGATATTTATACAAATAATATTAAATTTAATACTAAGGTTTTCAAAATCAAAAAAAAAAAAATAAATTTTTTTTTATTTTAAGCGGTAAAAAACAAAAGTGTCCGGTTACTGCAGGGTGGTCGGTTACTGGCACAGTTACCTTAAATGAATTTGTTGAATATGGTTAAATCTCGCATTAAAAAAAAATTGGTAGGCTAGAAGCCATGTTGGTAGGTTTTTGGTAGGAAAAAAATTTTCTTAGTGGCATCCCTGATGTATATACGTTATTCGTCGTCGTCGCGATGGACATTTGGTTTTGTTGTTACGTTCGGCTAACTGTTAGGTACCTACTCCATCAGTTAATCCAATGTAGGTACTCCATGGATTAATTTGATTGTTATGCGGGACTGGAGTATATACTCCATTGCAATGACACACAATGTTAAATGGACCATATTTTTTGTATGAAATGTGGCAAGTTATGGAGTAATCGGTTGGTCCATAGCGAGCAATCCATGGATTAGCGAATGGAGTACTCAGAATTTTTGTAGGGTAAAACACACACATGCATAAACGCACACGCGTTTGTATGTAGGAGTACGATGTTAAGAAACGTTCGGCTACAGAAATGACAACCGCAGAAGCTGTTTTGTGATTTTAGTTTCTTGTTCAATTTTAAAATTTAGGAATAGCCATTATGATGACGATGGGTCACCTCCAGCTTTCTTGTACTTTGGATTTACATACAGAAGTAGATATGTATGTTAGAGCATATCCGTACTTACACATGCACGTATAAATGTACATAGATGTGTGTTTGTATGTATTACAATTGTTGAATTTTCTTACGGTACGCAACGCATTACCCGTTTTTGCCTTAACTGTTACATACATACATATGTATGTATGGATGGATATCTACACATATAGTATAGTATGCTTATCAACCCCAGGCGCATGTTATGTTTGGTAGATTTACTGGATGGACAAGGCCGAAACAAAAACCAATAGAACATAACACACAAACGCTGCTGAAACGACGTTTGTTGAGAATTTTGGAAAATTTCGCTGTGAAAATATCTTCGAAGAGATGTGGATGTGGATGTTGATGTGTGTAGGAATGTATGTATGTACATATGTATGTATGTACGTTAGTTATTTGTTAGTTAGTTGGTTATGCAATGTTTAGATGTCTACTCCTGCCCTACCTTGCACCGTCTTGCCCTGTCCTGTCCCTCTCCTCTTTGTTTTGTGGTCTAGGCGCATATGCTAATATGTAAATAGTAGATGGTAGTCGTCGTTTGCAAAGAAAACCAGTAGAATTCTGAGTGAAATACACAAGAAAAAGCCGGACGGCGATATCGCTTGACCGTTCTGTGTTCTGTGTATTCTGTAAGCTCTTGGGTTTCGGACAGGATGGCTTGGATGGTTTGGATGGCTTGGCTGGCAACACAACACAGCACAACGCGCTGGCTGCATATTTGAGAAGCACACAAACTACTTGCGAGAATGTATCAGAAGGATATTGCCGAAATGTAAGAGGATGTGGCGGCACACAAACATACACACACACATACACACGCATGTGCATACACTTACATACATTCACCTGTACGCATAAATGCGTTATGTTTTTTTGGATGTATGTATATATGTACATATGTATGTTTGTGTGTTAAGTAAGAATCACACATGGACATCTAACGGCTGACTATGGATGGATATTAGCAAAAGGCCGAGAACCTACTATTTTTGCGCTTGGCAAGGAAGAAGGATAGCCAAATATGTTGGTAGAGGATAGTTAGTACGCAAGATGTTTTGCCACTTCTAAGGCAGTGCTGCTCATATATGTACATGCATAGGTATATATATACTTATATATGTATATATACGTATGCGCATGCAAATGAGTTAGTTGGACATACTACAAGCGTACATTTTCATATGCATACATATGTATGTATGTATTCATTGTGTGTGCTCGATTCATTTCCTAAATCTCATTTCAAGAAGTGAAGTGGGTGAAAGGGTGCACGCTGATTGTTAGTTGAGTTGAAAGTTTGCTTATTTTAAACACAGAGCCTCGAAATAGAGTTCAACGCATGACCACGACGACGACGATGATGACGACGACTTATATATGTATATACATACATACACACATACATAAATTAGCCAAAAGTGTAGCGCTGCGTCCAGTTATTTGGTTAATACAATACACAAGGTGCCTACTTACATTAGGGTGCTCCTTAAAAAACCAAACTAGCGATTTTCTGCGGTGTCACTTCCTACATCGGTAACAGCACACGGTTAAGGGGTGTCGCACAAGGGTCACATGGTACATGGTAATATGAACATTGACCCCTGTGCGGCACCCCTTAACAGTCTCCGATGGAGACCGAAAATTATATTTGGTATCCTTAAGTATCGATTTTTGGCATTAGATATACAAAAAATTAAATTTAATTTTCTGAGTCTCCATAGAGTTTTCTGAACTTTGACCACTGTGCGACACCCCTTAACCGCCTTCTAAGTATCGGGACAAAAATTTATGTATGGTATCTTCGACTATATTAGCTTCGACTTAGGGGGTGAGGATGAAGAAATATGATATATAATTTGACTCTACATATATATTTGCGGACCACCCTAACTTACATACATAGCAATCTCTAATTCATTGCAATGTGTTCTTTTCTAGATACTTACGCTCCGCTGGTTTTCATGCAAAATGTAATCGACATCTTACAATATCAACGTTTCATTTAACAGTCGCTCTACCAAGTCTAGAAGTTTAGTTAGGTTCGTGAGGAGCTGCAGCCAAAAGTAGACGTGTGTATACCCAGTTGTGTACTTCAATGAGTTTTAAGCAGATGGGATGTTCTCATTGTATCGCTCATTGTAATGCTATTCATTACAAAGCAAAAATCAGATCTATTTGTATAGGGGCGAAATACATAAACCATGAGAACACAGAAGGTCTAAAACGTTTTGTTCGTGTCTAGCGCCGCTAAAAACCAGGAAGTGGCAAATTAGTTGTTCAATCAGCTCTTGATCCTTACCATCCTTCCAGCTTCTGCAGCAACTGCAGCAGGGCGCACTTAATCTCTCTGTATGTTTCCCCAATGAGGTATTGTCCCGTGAATACTCCCATCAGGTCAGAGATTTCTTCCCTCTTTACGGCGCATATTTGACGAGATCGCTTATCAGGTAGAACTTGCTCGGCAGTAACTTGCATTGCACGTTCCTCAGCCAATTACGGTCGATATTTCTGTAGTCGCGGGACCCATATAAGTGCAAACATTCTGTTTCGTCATCTCCTGTAAAGATCGGAAAAAGTTCAGAATTGAACGAATGAGAGCCAAGAGACCGCTTGACTGTCTTTTAAGATGAGTAGATCTTTGTCGATAGGCTTGTACCCTAAGTGATTCACAGCTTCCATCCGCTGTAGAATTGTGGATTGCTGCAGATGCGCATTGAATGTCGACCAATTGTACCGCCATAGCCGCGCTAGTGCTTTATGGGTTGCGAGGAAAACTGAGTGAGTCAAAAAACTCCATTAACTGGCTATCCCCAGTTTACTTTTCAGTCCTGCTTATTATTTTTAAGGAAATTAATCGAGGAATTATTTTACTAAATCATGATAATAACGAACGCTCATTTGGTTATAATGTATGCAACATATGTACATATATCAAGCAGCATTTTCTGTATACGGTACTTTTTATTTTCATAAACAAGTTTAGCCAATCAAAACTCGCTACCTTACGGTCATTTCCCGACTTAGTCTTCTATATATGTATGCACATAAATATGCATAGAAATTGCTAATATAAGTCATATGCTCGCAGATGCCAATCTCCATCTTCACATTTTTGAAAACCAATTTCCGATACGGTAAGACTGTAGACGAAATAATGCGCATCGACAAAAACAGCTGATCGCCTTGTCTTTCACAGCGAAACTCTCAAGCAAAGCAACGGTAAGGAGACTTGCATTGAGTTACAAGAAGATGATTTAATTACGGCACATAAAAAAAGAACTCCATTTACATCGTCTGATTAATTTTCATGTAATGAAATCACACATTGAAAATGCTTCATAATATTTCACTTTACCGGCGCGCTTTCAAGGCCTTGTCTGTTTTGCTACTGGGCAGTGATTACGATTACTTGCAGTTTAAATCCAGTCCAGTGTCATTTTCTATTTTATTTTGAATATTAAATTATACTAAACTACAAAAACTTTAAATGCGTTTTAATGCCAAATACCACTGAAAGGTAAGCAAATTTTTTAAATTCATACAAATCGGTTGATAAATAGGGGATTTCTTTCTACATAGTAGCTATTTCGACTTAAGCGCCACCTAGTGCAGTCTCTTATACTTCACCGCTGCGTTGCTGAATTATATGGTTTCTTATCAGCGAACAATCAATTGATAAATGGCCAGAGAGCGAGAGGGGGCCAATTTGCAAGAAATATTAAAAGACTTGCTGATAGGGAAAAGTGAAGCTCGAGCCAATGCATATTACCCCACAATCTTTCAAACATAAATAGATCCATGCAATAGGAGACAGTACCTACTTCGAGACGACCTGAAAACAGACTAACTACATCTATCCTACAACAGTTTTCGATACAAACTATGAGATAGCCTTTCCATCCAGGAAGAACTGGGAAGATAGTAAGATAGCTCAGAGGTTCGATGTTTCAGTTTTCACGGACGGGTCAAAAATGGCATGCGGAGTGAGAGCGGGTATCTTCTCAGCTATGCCGAACACATCCATATCATAGGCTCACGGCCATATAGGAGGCCTGGAAGGTTCTACCGCAAGGGAAAGTGATGGTGTTGGAAGAAGGAAAGGAATTTTTTTCGATAATCAGGCGACTCTGGAGGCTCTGGCATCTGCAACGGTTTCATCAGGCCTGGTTGAGGCTAGCAAGTCGTCATAGCGTCCCTCTGATCTGGATGTCGGGACATCGCGACGTCAAGGGTAACGAAATGGCTGTTGAGCTGGCCAGGCAAGACTCGGCGCTTGATATCACGGAGGGGCGGGAGGTTCTTGCGCCCCTTGGCTTCATCAAGGAATGAAATTCCTTGGAACTCAAGGATACCAGACCTGAGGGGCTTCTTAGATACCTAAACTCAACAGGATGGATATGGGGCGCAAGACCTGCCCTTGTTTCCGAACTTATACCCTCATTTACTCTATTCCTCTGGTTTCTGGTTCTTTAGTCACGAGTCGTGGTATCAAAATGGCGTTCCGGCGCTAATTGGAGTATGTGGGACTCGCCACTCAAACCAACCAACCAACCTACTTCGAACCAACTCATCCTCAAATTATATCCGTACTCCGACGGACAGCCAGGCAATTTTTTGATTCTCAAAATTCTGCATAAATGTCTGATAGTCCTAAATGAGTTAAGAGCCAAAGACAACAGACGAGTCGGCAATACATCATGGTCCGAAACCGTCGCGTACCAAAGGGAGACTATTTGTGAATAGAAGACGAGCCATTTCAGACAGCGTCGGGCGAAATATTGTGAACGAAGGTAGCCCAATTTGTTTATTCTTCCATTAAAACGAGTCTTGAATAGAATTCTGGTAGAGAATAACTACGATTGATATACGGGACACCAGCAGAAACCTCCATGACGCAACACGTGTGCAAATTCTATGTGAGTGTACGTCGTCTGCCACGTTAATTCTTTTGCACCTGCTATAAATTGTTGAAATAAACGAATTTATCAGTACAACCCGTATTAAGTCTTGGGTTCTTCTTGTTGTGAGAATGGATGCATGTGCTCCGGCCCAGAGAGTATTTATATCGAAACTCGCTAAAGGCGGAAGAAAACGGAGACATACACTGTGTTGGTAATAGCGGCTGAAGACTGACTCATACTCCACACGCCAGTTACTATTGAAAAATCGTTACATAAGTAACGTTCAGTACTGTCTTTCTCAAATCAGTACATCTGGAAACCGTATAATAATCACACCTGTAAGGACCAATATCGCTTTTATTCTTAATCGCTTTCTATGCATTCTCATAGTATACATATATACATATACATTTACGATGGCACTAGCTTACTAGAAATTACATATATCGCATGCCAGGAGAAACAAATGTTACTCCATAAAACACTTACAAATATCATTACTTCTCCTTTATAGAAATAGTACATTTTTATGTGCTTATTGTTTCGTTTATTTGATTCTCTATTACAGCCAAATCGTTTAATTTCACCAGCTAGTGTTCTTCGAAGACGTCGCGGAAATAGCTTCGAAATGGCCACACTGCTCTGCAGTATACTGATTGGCGCAGGTTATCCAGCCATGGTAGTATCAGGTGTTGCGCGTGCCGATATTTTTTTAAATGATCAAAGTCAAACACAATTTCCGTATGAAATCAAAGAACTAAAAATCGAAGAGGAGGAGCTCAAACCAAAAGCTGTGGGTCAAAAATATAAGTTACGTCCAATGCCGCACTTAGAAAGTCATCTAGAAGAAAATATGGCAGACATGCTCAGGCAAAAGGAGGACGACGAAAGGCGAATACGTGATGAGGCTGCACGTTTGGAAGCAGAGGTGCGTTTTAGAGCTAGAGTGCAATTCTAACGTCATGTGTTCCTTAATTTTTTTTTCTGCGATTTGAATGCACCTACATGCGTTTGTGAGCGCGTTAGTTTTTTATGAGCGTTTTTAACTGGATATATAAGTATCTCGCTGATTTACCAATCGCGGATTTGATCATATTATCTAGACTAATTGTCCTTCCGTAGCGGAACGCCAATTTGTGAACCGCACGGCCGCAAGTTAAAATTTCTAACTCGTATTTTCCATCTTTCTATTACTTTCATTATAAATTAGGAAAATGAAAAGTTCTCCGCGGATAGTTACCTTTTTGAACCTCCGCATGCATGGGTTGTGATAATAATGAATGCACCATGGCGCAGAACAAACACGACAGTCGAGGATAATGCCGCACCCGAACCACCTAAGGCACGCTTCATTGAACCATCGACAGGCTTTATTTGTGAAACGAATTGCAAACAGTACATTCTCATCGACAGTGTTTGGGACAATGAAAATTATTACGTGAATATGCAAAAGTATCAAAGAGTTGGCGAGATACGTTGGAATTTACAAGATACTACCGATTGGGAACACATGTTGCCGGGCGAGCCGCCAGAGAAGCGAATCTCCGCTGTAGATTTAGACGAAAATCTTACCAATAATACACAACAACCACAATCACTGGGTAAAGAAGAAAAACATTTAGACATCACGCGTACGTGGGTGATGAAGCTGCATGTTGGGCTTAAGGAATACGAAGAAAGATTTCCTAAATTGGAAAAGACCATATATTACCTCCGTGCCGCTCATGAGCGCTTCTCGCCGTATTCACAGCGAGACGGCAAGGTCGAGCAAATAACCTTTCACACTGATAATGAGTACAAAGAACCAAAAATAAGGTGGCAATATTTCGAAAATAGATCCGATTTGCTGCAGAAGAAAAAATTAATTTTGGAAACAGGAAAAGTCGAGGAATCGTTTTTAAAAGGACGCAACGATAGTCTCCGTTGTAAGTTCACACAAATAATTTGCTTTTAAGTAATTTTCTTTAAATATTATGCAATAATTAAATATCTGTACTGTACATACATATAAAATATGGTTGCGAGTCGGGTAAGTAAGAAAGTACATGATATATGAAATAAAAGTCAGTGTCCCTAGTTTACTGCCACAAGAACGCGCAAAGTTGCGGAGTGGCAATGACGGCATGGATGGAAAATCTATATATTAATAGGCTAACATTTTTCCCATACAAACAATTGCCAGGCTATTTAGCACATTTAACATACTCATATCCACATAAAATTGATATGGATGTGTTCGTATGAGTCAGGAGCAGTGCATAGGCATATAATTTTTTCTATAAATTATTTAATTTGTTTATAATTAATAAATAAAGTTTTTAGTTAAGAGAAATAGATATCGTAAAAATGTTTACAAATATCGTAAACACAGTTGAAGAGTTGCTTTAATTTCAAAGCGCTCTCTCTATTTTATATGCATTGGCCCAGTTTACGCTCAGATCAAAATCAACGCGGCCAAATATCTCCTATTGCTTTTCCCTTAAAGCGAAAAATGAGAGAGGGCGGGAGAGCACACTGAGTAATTTTAATTTTGACCAAGGCATATCTAACAGGTAGGCTCGGCGGCGAATTGAAAAACTTCGCCACCGGGCCTACCTTCCTAGATCTGCCTTGATTTTGACCATGATTTCGCGTCGGACCGTGATCAAAAGGGCAAATCAGTGTTGTGGTACAACTGGAATTTAGAAAGTGTTGCTTATCTCCGCGAAAAGGAATAATTTTTGTACCAATACAAAGTTGAAAAAATAAATTGCATGGTCGAATTTCGAGCACCGGCGAAATTTATTTAAAATAGTAGGTGGTTGAAATTCATAGGCTCCTGACCTACGTAATTTGTTATTAGCATACTAAGGTTTACAGAATCTACACGAAAACTTTAGTAATGGGTCTTATCGTACAAGTTTTTCATAATGGGCTAAATTTAGCTAAACCGAGCTAAATAAAAGACATTTCCACTTCTTAATTTATTTATTATTAACGAAAAATATTTTTCTTTTCAGTTATGGAGTACAACAGCGATCTCAGTGGCCGAAAAACTCTGCACTTCTATTCAGCAACAAGAGTCGATTGCCTAAAAAATGTCTCTGTAAAGAGTGAAAGTATTACTTTAACTTACGAAAACCGCGCCGACAAATGTATCTTTCAAGAATTTGAATTTAAGCCTGATAGTCGAGTTTTAAAGGTATATATTTATGTATATTTGTATGTATCTAATATTGTTTTAGAGGCGAAATATTATAGTATAAAACTAAAGTCTAGTAAAACTCGCAATTCACTGCGTAGATTTTAAAAATAGACCCTTTGCAAATCCATGTGAATTCAATATCACGGTGATTGCTTGCTCTTGCTCTGTACGCCAGCTAAGTTTAACAGCCTCATTCCCTTTCACGAACGTTAGCCTTGACGAACGATAGCCGTGAAGACGGTATCGTCTGATTTTGGTATTATGAAACTTACGTTTACGATTATCGTGTAGCGTTACGTTGATCACCAGCTACACGAAAAGAAATGTCAAATTTGCAACGCTGTGCTCAATGCAGATCTAGGAAGGTAGGCGAATTCAGAAACTAATTTTTTGATTTAGAAAGGTAGAGTGTAATGTCAAAATCAAGGGAATTGACATCTTGGCTCCCAAGCCAGTTCAGATTTTAACTAAGGCGAAATATAATTTTGACATTACACTTTACCAATTACAATAACAAAATATATGGGAAATTTCTGAATGCGCCTATGCGCCTACCTTCCTAGATCTCCTTGAATGTGCTCAAGGTTGATACATAAGGTTATCTTGGTAGAAACAGCTGACTATTTTTTTCATTACTTAAATTGTCAAACTTTATGTGTTTGTTGCTTTTCTTGTACGTACATATGTGTTGCTTTTCTTGTATGCATGTGTTGCTTCCCCAATTGAAAATGGACGTTTGACAATTGAGATAGCAAAACGGGCAACAACAAAATGTATTGCAGGGTTGCTTTTCCGCACTCAACCTTGAATGTGCTCATATAATTGAATTTCATAGCACCAGAAATTCCGTGCTTGTTGTTTTTCTTGCAATGCATATATAATAACAATATAAAACAAGTTGATAAAATATAATGAATAATATTCAAAATTTACTTACTTTTATGTTGTGCATTTTCCATTTTCCCGCCAAAACGATATCGTTTGATTTTGACAGTTTGTTTTCGCATTTACAACTTCTGTTCGTTATTTAGAATACTAATTTCTTACATTTCCAACGTATGTAACAATCAGCTGTCTTGGTTTTCGTTTTGCTTGTCGTATTGCCATTCAACACGGCGAATATCCAACACACGAACGTCACGATATCGTCAAAGAGAATGAGGCTATAAAAATCAATGAAAAGGCATCAGTATCGATAGGGAAATTTGCCAAATGCGATGCTAATTAAAGCAGCAGCTCGAGGAATACCAATGCAAGATTCTTTCATACTTTGCAGATATACCTCAGATTTGGCATTTACATAAATATAAACGATTAGTTATTATTATTATTAGGTATTATTAATAATATTTGTAATTACAGAAAACTACGGAAAAATTCGAACCTCAAACTTGCCAAAGAATACCAACACACAAAGATATTGCAATGCGAACAATACTTTTGCAGCAACGAAAAGTTTTACTCAAATTTCATTACGCCAGAGGTGCCCTAACCGCATCAACCCTGGAATTTTTATTGCCCTTGAAGCCTGACTACGGAAAAGAAGTCCAGTTCGACCCTTCACGCATAAAAGCATACAAAGTACAATATTTTACCTATATATTATGTATTTTAGATTTTATTTCACTGGTCTATTATGCGCTGATATTGAAAACGCTGCTAAAGTTAGCAATACTTTCGGTCATGCACAGAAAAGGCCGGCCAAGATGAATTTGCAGCTTACAAAACTGTATAAAACTTTTCCATGTCGACATTTTTACTACTCAATTTTTATGTCGGTACAAATTGTAGGTGTGCATATTACATAGATCCGAAACATCATAAATGCATGCAATAAGTGTATTTACAATATTTCATACGCGGGTCCCGTGTGATCCCTATCAGTTAAAAATTTACTTCGCGGGGCAGTAAAATTACAGTCTTGCCGTATTAAGCAGGTACGCTCGAATACTAATTCCTTAGTTCCTTTCGGTGAATCAATTCATCTAGCCTTGGAATAAGCTCCTTCTCCCATCCTGCTTTTGTAGAAGAATTCCACCTTGCCACTCGTGTATGCTTCTTACCATAATTTCGTTTCGGTTTATTGGGCTGCGCTTGACTTCCGCTGCAACTATGATAGCTATCGAGAATCTCACGGCAAGCAAATATGACCCTGCCACAAATGCATAGCGTGCCTTTAGCTGCGCTAGTGTATGCTCTGTAGTCGATGTAACGATTTAGACCGACTAATGCCGCAAGCAACGTCCTCTCATGCAGCTGCGCTAACTTACACCGTTCAAAAGTTTTCAGCATTAAGCTGGAATCAATTATCCGGTAACAGTGTTTAATTGTAACTGTAGTGTAATCGTATAGGTTTTAATGTCATCGATTAATGGTGTCGTAACAGTAAGAGATTGTGATTGAAGAAATTAAACAAATAATGGGTCAGTTGATCACTGTTACGGCGTGAAATCAAAATTCATTTGGTTGATACCGATAGCGTTTCGACTACACTCAGAGAAAAAGCAAGCTAAATTTAAGTATAACGGGCTTGAATCAAGCCGAAAACGTTATGAAAGTCTGTTAACCTTGAAAATGCTAAAATCAAGAATATATTCTTATTTTTAGAACGATTTTTGAGAGAATAAAACGCTTATATTAATAATTTTCCTTTTTGAAATAAGCTTATATAAACTTGTTTTCAGCATTGCCTATGATTGATTTAAGAATGCACATTCTTATTTTAAGAATACTTATTCCTGCTTTTCCACTTTTTCGAAATTCAAAATTCGAAATCATTTAACCCACCTAACAAAAATAAAAAAGAAAAATGGTTATTTCTTTTCTTTGTGTTTTATTGTAAGACATATACATATATTTACAATGAGATGGAATTCTTATAACTATATGTATATAATTCAATCTTTATATACATATACAAATATGTAAGTGTAGATTTTAAAATCAAAAATATTAAAATACAACTATAACTATAACTATAACTATAACTATAACTATAACTATAACTATAACTATAACTATAACTATAACTATAACTATAACTATAACTATAACTATAACTATAACTATAACTATAACTATAACTATAACTATAACTATAACTATAACTATAACTATAACTATAACTATAACTATAACTATAACTATAACTATAACTATAACTATAACTATAACTATAACTATAACTATAACTATAACTATAACTATAACTATAACTATAACTATAACTATAACTATAACTATAACTATAACTATAACTATAACTATAACTATAACTATAACTATAACTATACTATAACTATAACTATAACTATAACTATAACTATAACTATAACTATAACTATAACTATAACTATAACTATAACTATAACTATAACTATAACTATAACTATAACTATAACTATAACTATAACTATAACTATAACTATAACTATAACTATAACTATAACTATAACTATAACTATAACTATAACTATAACTATAACTATAACTATAACTATAACTATAAATCGTCGTACCATACGAAAACTAGCACATTTAAAGTTTCTGGCGAAAGCAATTAATAAAAAAAATTCTACACGAAAAGTAGCACATTTGACTTTTGGCCGACGAAAAGTATCAGTAATTATATACTGTTTTTACACAGCCACAAAAAATCGTATGCTAGTTTTCGTATGGTACGACGAAATATAAATATGTCGGAGTCATTCATTTCTGCATAGGCGATGATGTGCTGCAGCTTCTCTGCTCTTCTATTTATGTATTTGGCGTAGATCTCACCGCTCGGATTTTTCCGGTCACTTCTAGATATGAAATATTACTCCTGAAGAAAAAAGAAACATTTTGGATGCCGTTTTAAAACTTAAACTAAATTCGCATCAACGCTAGAACTCTTACCTGTTCTTTTTTCCAAGGAAACAATTTCTTGCGAAACTCCATATATGTATGTATATATCTTTATTTATAAACGTATCTGTATGTTTACAAATCGCGAGCGGATAACAAACCCTTTATCTATTGAATACAGCTTCCAAATTAAAATCGCTCAGAAGTTTTCTCGAGCAATAAATTTATTATGAAATGAAAGTTATATAAATATTATTTAGAAAACATTTGGCCGTTGTATTCTTAAATTAAGAATTTCATTCTTAAAACAAGATTTTTTCAGATTTTTTCCTTGTTTCAAGAATGCCATTCTTGATTTAAGATTGGAGAAACTTCAATTTGAAATATTTTTCCTTAATTTCAGTTATTCTTAAATCAAGTACGACACAGCTTGATTTTAGCCCGCAAGTTTTCTCTGAGTGTATCGTTACTACTAAAAATTCACTAATCAAATACATTGTTTCCTATAAGGCTGATTGATAAGCTGTTTTATAGCCACACTGTTACAGAAAGAAAAAAAAACGTCCATAGTACAGTCTGGCTAGTGTCAGGAAAGATCGTACCATATTCTTCATGCAAAGTATTGTCACTTCTCCTACACTCCTCAAAGCCTTCGAGGAGTGTCTTGGTGGCTATAAAGACAACAAAAATACAACCAATGATATGCGCCATAATCTATTTATTCTCAATTTCAGTCGAACATATCAGAGCCTGATCTAACATCTCTAGAACTTTACAACCTTCTATTAAAGGAACTAAAACACGAAGGCGATATTAAGATACAATTTGACAAGCTTTTAGAAGAAATTAATAAAATTTTTGACTGTCATGCGCAGGAAACAAATGAACCAGTACTAAAGTTCAGTATATTTAATCCGCTATATAATGGAGCAGCTAGAGCCTTACGTTTAAAACAAGTAAGTTTACAATTAGTGTATTTGAGTAAAATTAAAAAATTAAAAAAAGGTAAGTCGTGTTTGAGTAAATGAAAGCTTGGAAAATAGAGCTATTCTTTAATACAAGGTGCTCATCGTGTGCGTCCTTATGTACGGCGAAGATGCATAGCGATATCAACATCAGATGCTTGCGCAGCTATCGACATAGTTCAGCGAATATAAAAATACCAGCTGTGTAGGCTGGCGGCAGCAGATGAATAGGGAGACGTCCACTGCGTTGGTAGGATCAGGTTGCCACCCTTTGTATTTCCAATTGACGCTAGATATCAAGGAGAGGAAACGACTGTTACTTTATTCGCTCTTTCAGAAGAGTTTTAACATTTGCAGGCAGATTAGAGCTCCTCTCCCAATGTTTATCATTGAACTCAAACCCGCCTCCAATAACAAGGAGATATATCAAATTAAAAGTCTCCTGCACTCAAGAATTGCTTTCGAGCCCCCACACCCGAAGCGTGAAATACCGCAATGCGCCAAATGTCAGCAATATGGCCACACAAAGTCCTACTGTCGTCGAAAATCAGTATGTATAAAATGTGCTGGAAACCACCTCTCCGCTGATTGTAAGCGAAAGACAAGATCTGAAGATGTCAAATGCGCTCTATGTGAAGGTAACCATCCAGCAAATTATAAAGGCTGTATGGTATACAAAAACATCCAAAGCGCCAAATACCCAACTATGAGGAAAAAAGCTCCTGCACAGCCCCAAGAGAAACCACAACAGCCAATTCAAACCCCAATGCAGATTGAAACCCCAATTGAAATTGACCAATACCCAGCCACATATGCTCAAGCAGCAAAGAAAGGCGTAACACCCCGCTTGAACCCTAATAATGCCATTCCAAATAGTAATGAAACCCACACCCCAACGCAAAACACTAACGAAATGCGAGAAATGATAGACTTACTGAAACAAGTCATGCAACAAATGACATCAATGATGAGCCTCCTCGTCACCCTCACGACTAAAAACTGTGCATCTTCAACCCGTTGAAAATTATCATTTGGAATGCCAATGGCCTATCCAAACACTTACTTGAAGTTAAAACTTTACTTCAGACCCACGATATAGATATACTCCTCATATCTGAGACCCACTTTACTGACAAAAGCTACTTTGAAGTACCCAACTACAAGTTTTACCACACAAAACACCCGAGTAACAACGCTCATGGAGGCTCAGGTATCTTGATACGGAAAAGTATTAAACATTACAGCACGAATTCATTCCGTACAAATGCTATACAAGCCACAAATATTGTCATTGAAGACCCGAGCGGCCAGCTTACACTCTGCTATCTATAGCCCGCCGAGGCACTCTATCAGCACTGCAGAATATGAAAATTTCTTCAAAACTCTTGGAAATCGATTTCTAGCTGGGGGCGATTACAATGCCAAACACACGTTCTGGGGCTCTCGACTCATTACCCCTAAAGGAAGACAACTATATAATGCTATTAGCAATCTCAGTTTAACTCCATTCTCTACTGGAACTCCCACTTATTGGCCAACAGATAAAAATAAAATACCCGACTTAAGCGATTTCTGCGTGGTGAAAGGCGTGAATTCTTCAGATATAAATTGCAAATCGTGCTTTGAATTGTCTTCCGACCACTCTCCAATCCTGGTAACAATTGATAAAAATTTTACACCGGCAGCGTAACAATGCAGCCTTTACAATCGGAAGACTGATTGGGAATACTTCCGACACATCATCACGTCTAATCTTGACTTCAAATTAGCCCTGAAATCTGCTGAAGATATAGAGGCAGCAGTCGAACATTTTAACAGCTGCATCCAACAAGCTGCATGGAAATCAACTCCCACCCTCATCAGACAAAAAAGGACAAGCGTTACCCACAACATACAAGCTAAGCTCAAAGAAAAACGACTCGCAAGGAAAAAATGGCAACAAACCCGTTACCCCGACGACAAGAAAAGATTGAATGCTCTCACCAAAGAACTCAAAAACATCCTCAAAATTGAACACAACAGACAAGTTCAACAATATCTCAGTAATATTGATGCAACAGCTGCAACTGATTACTCCCTTTGGAAAGCTGCTAGTAAGCTAAAAAGGCCGATTTTCTACAATTCTCCAATACGAATGGAAAATAACGAATGGGCGAAAAGTGACGCAGAGAAAGCAAATACTTTTGCACGCCACCTAAAATCAGTATTCACCCCACATGATATTGAACCCCCACTAAGCACAACAACAGAAGTGAAAAATACTCTGAGTCATCCCTATCAAATGGACCTCCCCATAAAACGATTCGCAATATCGGAGGTAAAAACCGTAATAGCGATGCTCAACCCAAAGAAAGCTCCTGGGTACGATATTATTAATGGCAATGTACTAAAACACTTACCTTACGAAGGCATAAAATTTCTCACCCAACTTTTTAATGCAGTACTAATAACTGCATTCATACCCCCTCAATGGAAAGTCGCTCAGATGAAAATGATTCTGAAACCAGGAAAGCCCCCTGATACGGCAGCGTCTTACAGACCCATTAGTCTGCTGCCCATTGTCTCAAAAGTCTTGGAAGTTCTCTTCCTTAAAAGACTCCTACCCAAAATAGAAGAGCGTAACATTATACCTAATCACCAATTTGGCTTCAGAAGAGGACACGGAACAATTGAACAAGTACATAGACTTACCGAGAAAATCTACTCTGCCTTTGAGCAAAAAAAAATACTGTACAGCTGCCTTTCTAGATATATCCCAAGCTTTTGATCGCGTATGGCACGACGGCCTGCTCTATAAAATAAAAAATACTCTCCCTACAAGCTACTTTCTATTTATACAATCAAAATATATACATACAAAATGAGAATATTAGCTCACCCCAACCCACTCGTTCTAGCCCTGACGGCAAGACCAACCAATTTCGTACGCCTCAAAAGAAAATCATTTACAGATCTTTGCTGATGCACTATAATAAATGGATGCGCTACTGAGTCATTATTAATTACTAATTACTTTTAACGAACCACAAAATTGTTAGATGTATCTATATTATTAATACGCTAACACAAATTTTGTTCCATCTTCTCCGTCGAAACTACTGAACCGATTTTAAAACTAAGCACACCATTAGAAAGGTATTGCTCTCAAATAGAACTGCGCCAATTTTCATGAAAATTGGTTGGAAAATGCGTCCACAATCGTCGTTGGAAAATTGCCGTGTGGTTGTTGTTGCATGCTTTTGCACACAACAGAGCTGTCTCAATGCGCAAGCATATGTACCTGACTTTGTGCGTTTTCACCAAACCACGCAATTCTGAACATGTTTGGCTGGATGTGGTGTGTAGTTTCAAAGAAGTAGAAACGTAAAAAGGTAGCAAACTTACTACAACAAAAACATAATGGCAAGGAATAAGTAGGATAAGAAATAATAAATAAAGAAAGTAGAAATAAAATGAGACAATTATGTACATATATTGTACATATGCATGTATGTAGTTAGAAGAATTAGTAGACGAGTAGCAACAACAACACCACACCAAATATAACAGCAACAACAACAATTACAAACAAAAACAATATCTACAAACAACAACATATTAGCAGTGACAATGAGAAGAAGCACTATAACAAAAAGAAATAGACGGAATAAGTAGAATAAAAAAAAAAGTAGGAAAGAAAGGGGGGAAAAGAACGTCGAGAAATAGAAAGAAGCAATTAGGCAGACTAGAAACAACGATAACAACAACGGTAAGGTTTTTTACCGTTATTTTAAGAAAATTCATTTACGTAGAGGAATTAAGAAGAAAAGTAGCAACGACAACAACAACAATACGGGTTTTTACAGTTATTTTAAGAAAGTTCATTGAGGTATCTATATTATAAATACGCTAACATAAATTTTGTTCCATCTTCTCCGTCGAAACTACTGAACCGATTTTAAAACTAAGCACACCATTAGAAAGGTATTGCTCTCAAATAGAACTGCGCCAATTTTCATGAAAATTGGTTGGAAAATGCGTCCCCAATCGTCGTTGGAAAATTGCCGTGTGGTTGTTGTTGCATGCTTTTGAACACAACAGAGCTGTCTCAATGCGCAAGCATATGTACCTGACTTTGTGCGTTTTCACCAAACTTATCATGCAATTGTAAACATGTTTGGCTGGATGTGGTGTGTAGTTTCAAAGAAGTAGAAACGTAAAAAGGTAGCAAAAGCACTACAACAAAAACACAAAGTCAATGACTAAAAATGATAAGAAAGAATAATTAGGAAATAAATTGAGTAAAGAAAAGAGCAGAAATAGAAAGTAAGAAGTAGGTAGGAGAATTTGGAAGACGAGTAACGACAATAACACCAACGACAACAACAACAACAAAATAGTAGCAGCGACGGTAGCAACAAAAGGAGCAGCATCAACAGGGACAAGAAGAAAATGGTAGATAACAGTGACAACAACAAACAATTATACAAAAACTATAGTTGCACTTTAGTCATAAGAAAACATCTAGAAAGACTGTCGAGTTTCGACAGTAGGCAGCACTCTAGTTTTATTTATACAGTTGGCAAAATATATTGGATGCTAAAAAAAAAAAAAAAAGGCAGATTAGAGCGCGGTCAATTGGTGACAGTAGGCTTTCTTCGCGCTTTCAGGAAGGTTGAAATATATGGAGGAAGTCTATGGCGCGGTGAATTGGTGAAAGTTGGTTTTATTTACGCCATCAGAAAGGTTGTTATTCTTTTCATTTGGGGAGAGTCTGCGGTGCGTTCTATTGGTGACAGTTGTTTCCGAAAAACCCCAAAATTGAATCAATATACATTAGAGCGTATCGCAAAAAATAGTACGCCGTACGCCTCCATAAGATTTCATTTTCGAAAAAATTTCTGGAAAATTCTTTTATTTTTTTTACTCCGTTGTCGCTAAAATTAATTTTTTTTCGTATCTTCGGTATTTATGATCCCTATGCGCGTCATAAGAAATGTTTTCGAAAGAGAAATCATATGGGGGGCGTACGGTGGGCTTTTTTTTGTGGTCCATATAAGGCGAGACGGCCTAATGTACATATGTATTTGAAGGAGTGCATTCAAATTCCACTCTGTTCAAAAATTTTGTTAAAATGAATTAACGAAATATTAGAGGAGTAGATTCGAAAATAGAATTTCTTGATGTATGTATATATGTACATATACATACGTATTAAGGAATTTTCTTAACTTTTTTCAGGCCGCAGAACAAGAGGCCCTTGAGTTGGAGATATCATCGAGTCCAGCCGATTTTCTCGCACCGTATTTGGTAACCTATAAAAACAAATCGCTTACATACAAGGAATCATGCGCAGTGTACAATGCATGTTTAACTGATCTGAAGTCGCGCTTTGTAGGACTTCTAAATGATCTACAATGCCAGTATGAGAATGTAAGCGGCGTTTTTATAGTAAATGTGTACATAAGTAGAAAAAATATATATTTATTTTATCCGTTGACAGCTGACTGCCGAAGCCCAATCGCTGAAAAAATTTCTTGTAAAGTTCGAAGACCAATTCGATCAATATAACTATGAAAAACTGGTCGAACAAGCTAATGCAATCTCTTTGCATAAACGAATGGTATTGCAACGTCTTACGCTAACACACGAAGAATCACAAAAAAAGTACGAAGCTGTAAAAAATTTTCTGTTGAAGGATGAACACCTGAACTTTGTGAAGGATTCAACGGATGAGATAGAATAAGAATCTATCCAACTTACTTGTATAAATATTTTATGGAACTTACAATTGTAATAAATTCAACGAGTCACTTCAGTAATCAAGTAGCCTGTATGAAAGTTTGTAGCTGCAGATGTCATAAGGAGATACCATCCTCAACTTTACAATTTATCTTAGAGCCATTGATATAGGTGGGAGCTCTTTCGGGAGGCAGGAATTTGAATGATCCGATAGCAGGAGATGTCACATAATTTGCAGGGTTAGACAACCAGTTCTACATAAATAGAAAAAACATACCGCAAAAAGCTTATTGTAACTCTACGAGAGGTTAGCCACTGTATGTTTTTTTCGCTCAAGTTAATCTAATCAAATGAAAGGCGGAAATCAGGGCTTCTATATAGAGCTCTATTCTTTATGATTTCTAGGCATGGTCCCCAGATATGGGTCAAAATATGGACTCGGAGGACCCCGGAATGTTTCTGAGCGATATTGGTATCAAATGAAAGGTTCTAATGACGGTCACTACATAGAGCTCTTTTCATTATGATTGCGAGGCGGGGTCTCAAGGTATGGATGCCCGGAATTGGTATCTCATGAAAAGTGGAAATCAGCGCTTCGGTATAGAGCTCGCTTCGATAGTATGATCTACCCGGTTCTCTTGGTAAAGGGAAAGGGAAACAAGGGGAAGGTAATGGGGATGGGAAAGGGAGAGGAGAAGGAGAGGGAATATTAAACGAGAGAGGAGAGAGAAAGCAGGAGAGAAAAGGGGGAAGGGATGGGGAGAGAAAGGGAGAAATATTAGGAGGGGGAAGAAAGGCGAGAAAGAGAAAAGGAGAGATAAGGAGGAGCGATAGAGAAAGCGAAGGGTTAAAGAAAAAGCAAATTAAAGGGATGGGAAAGATACAGAGAAAGGTAAAGGTAAATGGAATGGGAAACTAAGACGAAGAAGGCATTTAACTTTTGTGGAGGCGCGCGAAAATAATTGCAGCCCGAGGAAAGCTCTGTTATCGAGGTACTACATATGTATGTATGTAGTTAAATCGCTATGCTGTAATAGGAGTGCTTGCCTTACATACCAGGGATCGCGGGTTCAACCCCCAGCCCAGCAAAACACCAAAAATTTAATTTAGCTAATTTTTAAGCACGCGTCGAATTGGGAGAGAAGGCTTAAAACTCGTTAGAGTTGCATACTCGTATATCCACGCCAGTGTATTATTATGTAAGTATGTCGATGTCACCGTAAGCTGGTTCATTCCACTGCTTAATCTGCTTCGAGAGTTCCGCGGCTAGGAGACATTTCATACAAGCAGTGGAATGAAAGAATTGTCGTGAATAAATTGACAAAAAAGCACACAAATGCTAAATCCCCAAATTTTTTTGAATATTGGGTTGGATTGGAATGATGCCAAGTGTTTGGGCATTCAAATATGTATGAATGCATCTATGCACATGTGTATCTACATACGTAACTTATGCAAAGATGTTTTTGTATAAATAAAGCACATGATTGCCAAAAGGTATATAGAAATGTCAAATCTTGTTAAAAGGAAGTTAGTTCGATTCTGAAAACTAATTCCTCTCCCCATTTTTCCTTATAAATAAAAACTCCTTCCTTATCGCCAAATGGAGGATTTTTACCAATTTTCACAAAAATTGTTTTCCTATGTTCCTACTACATATGTAGGTTTTAGAATTTCAAGTAAATTTTTAACCTAAACCATTTGAAGGATGGAAAAAAACGGATTAACATCATGGAGCGACTATCAATGCTGACATTGCTATGCTACGAATTCGTCGTTTCCTTCCTCTCCTACCACCAAAGAAACGATGTCATGCAACATTTCTATATTTTATATCATTTTTTTTTTGCGAATTACCATGCGTTGAAAAATTCTGAATGTCCTGAAAATCAAACATTTCTGTCAGCGTAAAGAAATTTACTCTTAAAAGGCATACATACGTGACTAAACAACTGACTTCGCGCAAATTCGAAAATTTCCTCTCAGCCAATTATTCTCTCTTGGGAAAAAGAAAGTCGATATTTGATATTTGAGTATAAAAGAATCCGCGAGAAAATAATTTCGCGAGAATATATGTACATCCACATATTTAGATGTGAGCTGATTATTTTTTGCATGAGTTGTTTATCGTACATACGTAAAATCTTTTCGTATATCGGCTGTCAAAAGCATATGTACGCGCATATATATTTGTATAACGTGGTAAGTACAACCCTATAAAAAATGCAGCTACTCATCGGATATGAAAGTAGTTGTGAAAAGACATGTAACTAAGCTCACTTTTAAAATCATTTGTAGTGCTTGCGTAAACGCCCGCATTTGTGTATGGACGCCCTCATTTGTATATGGACGCCCTTATTGCGCTCATGGTACTCGTCACTTGTAAAGGCTGGTATCGACCTCTCAAGAAACAGCTCAAGAAATTTTTGGATTTATTTCTTGAGTAAAAAAAGGTAGTAGGCAAGAAATTTTGACGTTTAGTAATCCACCGTGAATACCAAGTGAAATGAAGAAGAGCATCAAAAACGTAAACAAAATAAACCTTTTTTAAACATAAGCAATTAGTAAGTTCTTAAAAAATATTAAATAAAAGCTTTAAATATATGTTTTCAATAGTTTTATTTTGTTGTTATTTTAGGAAATCATCGAAAGCGCCGAGGATGACCTTATATTACTGGTAAACTGTGCTATATTGATGGCCGGAATGGAATAAAATATGAGAAATCGATGCCAACTATGCCCTTACATCATTAGAAAAATTGTGCATTCTATTTTTCGTTTCTTTTTTGCCATTTTCACTAACGATTTCCACGATTTTTTTTCAACACGCAACAAACGTAAAAATTTCTTTAAGAAATAAATGCTCGATGATATATTTCTTGGCAAAACCTGTGTTGCTGTTTTCGCATAACGTTGAAAAATAGTATTAAAAAAGTGTACTAAATTTCTTGAGAGGTCGATACTCGCTCAAGAAAGTTTCACAAGAAAAATTTCTTGAGCATTTCTTGTACGTCATTTTATATGAAACTTTTGCGTTTCTTGAGAGGTCGATACTAAGCTTAAGTAACGATCAAGTTTTTAGTACATTTGTAGCAGCTCACATTACTGCTTGCCCAGAATGGTGTGGCTGTAGTACGTAGTAAGAGCTGTCAAAAGTTAAAACAGTACAATTGCATTGCAATGCCCACAATGTGTAGCTGTGTCTGTAGCGTGTAGTTGTGGCTGTAGTAGAAGTAGAGTTAACTTTAACTTTGTAGCGCGCTACAGTGTGACAGCTCAATTTTTTAATGACGGAAATTCGAAATGAAGGACGAAGAAACTGAAAAATGAATTGAACTTGTAAAAAATAAGGAGTTTTTATGGAATTTAAGGAATCCCCTGTACAAAAATATAAAAATGATGACATATATGAGATACACTGAGCTACACCATTGTTTTCACATTTTCGAGCGGTGCCACAAAATCAGTCATCAGCTGATGTAGTAAGCTATGTAGTCCGTAGCTGTAGTGCAACATTCTGGGCAAGCAGTTACTCGGTACGACTTCGGATCTACATTTTTTCTCAGCTTACCGAAACGAGTCCGCGTTGCAGTGTTTTTCACACTTGTGGGAATACTTTCGGTCGTAATCGGCAGAACACGGAAAACAAACATCGAAATTTACAATATAAAATTTTAAAGTTCAACAAATCACTTAATAATAATGTCTTCTAGCGAAGCATTATAGATTGCAAAATTTATAGCCGAAACGAGATTTTCACTGACTTTCTTCTTGTTCTTTTATTACTCCGCAAAAATGTATGCAGTAATTCTTCAACTCGACTTCAATGGATGTGGAAGTTAAGGGCCGTTTTCCAATCTCCGGTTAACCCTAACTCCCAGTTAAACGTCATTATCGACTTAATTAAACTCACACATTTAACATGTAGTCGATAACGCATTCGATATTTTAACCTGCACTTAGACCTCCGGTTAGCGTTAACCGGAGATGGTAAAAACGGCCATAAGAGTCGCCATTGACTTTGCTTCGTTTTAGTGAACATGATGTATGTAGGTATGTATATACAAAAAACCATAAAAGTATTAAATTTATCTATTAAAGCATAACTACTTAAACCTTATTCGTTTCAAATATGTAAGTTTCAGGCCCAATTAATAATCATTTGTACCCGATGTTAACATATTCGGAACTACTCTCTTTAGCCATTAGTCGCAAGTGGTTTTTGCATGCATTCACTACAGTTAGAAACACACGTATGTATGTTTGTACATTTACACTACATATGTATGTATACTTGATTATGTTTAAGGATTTATACTCGCAAGACGTATACCACCATCTAGTTTGACTATCGTCCTGGTCAGTTTAAATATGAGCGCGCACAAGTAGCAAATTTCTATATGTCCATGCAAACATACATACAAACATAGGTTTCCATTAAACATCCCCCCATTTGCTAGGACAAACTTTACTCAAAACCCAAAAACGCCCAGTAGAAAAACGGTTAGGCCTTGGCAGTGAGTCGGTAGAGCGTCAAGTGTGTTTATTAACGGTTAAGTTTATGCTTGATATTTAATAAACACATCTCACACTGAAAAACTCCCATTCAGTGTATGAATACACACGCTTTTGCGTTAACTTAACTTGTTGTGGCCGCTGTGGTGCAGTGGGTAGAGTGCTCGCCTGCTATGTCAGAGGTCTCGGGTTCAAACCTCAGTCCGAGCAAACACCACAAAAATTTTTCTAATTAGTAAAAATTTAATTATTGGGTTTTTTAAGAGCAGCGGTCACCTCTCGGCAGTGGGCGGCATATCCTCCGAGAGTATTTCTCACAAAAAATGCATTCGCCGTTCGGAGCCGGCATAAAACTGTAGGTCCACCCAATTAGTAGGAAAAACAAAAAGGAGGACACCCTCGAATTGGGAGAGAAGCTCGGCCACAAAACACGTCAGAGTTATAATAGCGCCATTGTATTATATTATTATTATTATATTGTGCGTACAAGCAAACATACAGTGAACTACACTGCGTATACGTAACTTATTTACATACATACATACAGGTGAAACTAATAAAAGCGAGTAAAAAAGGCGCTGTTATAGCAAATTTAAGGCCTCTAACTACTTTTCAAAAGCAAAGAAATTGTTTATGTGTGCTTCTTTTACTTACTTGCCACCCAATGGAATCGAATGATCGTTCGTATAAGATTTATACTCCCCTTTGATGTTGAGCTTCACTTTGACAAGACAAGTTTCATATAGATGTGCATAGATACCGCTTTGACATACTTTTTCTCTCACTTTACGCGAAAGAAAAATAAGCGATGCAAAAGTGGCAAAGCGTCTATTTCTGCATACGTTCTAAGCCTCACGGTTTGTTGTCAAAGTTTGAGCTGTCGCTATACGCTTTAGTATTTGCCATTTCACTTCACAAATCTCAAGCCTTCCGCAATTTTCTAGAGGGTACGTACAAGTTGTCCGCTAAGGACCTCACACACATAAGTCTAAACAATCATACGTACCCCTTTCCTTGCTCTTATGATTATGCGTGTATGTATGTACATATGTATAGTACACTTTCGTGGTGTCCAGTGTGTTCTGCGGATATTATTATACCACTGCTGGCTGCTCTAAAATGTGGAAATTTCACAAAACACCATTCTTTACCCTTTTGCGGAACTTTCTCTATTCGCGCACCACAAGCTCAAGCTGCTGTTTCTGCTGCTGCTGCTCACCTTAACATCAAACTTTAAAACGCGCCTTCATACAATGTCCTTATGCGAAGGCGAAGGCTCTTCTTGCATACACAAATACGCTTTTATGTATGGCATCATACAGATGTGGGCCGCGTTATCCTTATATTTGTTTATATGTATGTGTGTAGATTCAGATATTCATATGCATACATTTGTATGTTGTTATTGCTGTCACCATGCTAATGCCGGCGCTGGACCAGAATTAGAATCAAAGTTGGCGCAGACTATCGTCGTCGTCGTTGTCGTCGTCGTCGGCATTGTCATCGTTGCCACACTCAGCTCAAAACTTGCGCTAAGGCAGGCAACAAGTAGCGGCCAGCGAGGTGGCTCCGACGTTTGAACCGTCGTTAGTTATGCTCCATACATGCAAACATACCGACATTTGTATGTACGTATGTATGTACATCGCAAGTTGGTATGCAAACAATATTTCCCACTACAATCTGGAGCTGCTTTCCTTGGGTCTTCGTTTCATCTTCACGCAAGTCTTTATGTCACGACTACGTCGTGGAGATGGTGGGACGGACACAGTTAGTTAAAGCGCGCATTTGCACTTACGTATGTATGTACATATGGTAGTTAGGTATGTATGTATGTTTGCCAGTTTGGTTTTGGTTCTTTCATATGAACCTGTAGCAAATGTGTGTATGGTCGGTCGGTCAAATGTCCATTTTGAAATTTACAGACATAGCAGCAGCGGCAGCAGCAATGACCAGCTTTGAAAATTATCGATCCAAGTGCCTTTGGGTTAGGTGGATAGGACAAAATGGTAGTAGGATGGACTGCTTAGAAGTGGGGGAAAGTGTAAAGGACGTTTGAGGACGGTTGAGAAAGGTTGGCTGGAGACTGGATAGCTTTGTGTGTATGTATACATGTATGTTGGTTTGTTGCGCTGTTGGGCAGATGAATTTGGGAGTAAAATGGAAAATGGCTAAGCAATGAACAAACGGACAGACGTAGATACGGACGGACGGACGAACGGACGGACGGACGGTTGGATGGATGGACGAGCAAATGTAAAGAAGGCGGGGGGTTAAAGCTTGAGTAATTTTAACTTACCTGCGGTGGCGGGAGTATGGGGGGGCCGATATTAAAAGAGTGAAAAGGCAGCGGCAAAGGCAAAGGCTACGGTAAAGGCAACGGCAATTCCGAAGATAGAGGAAATACTTTAGTTGGTCTTGTTTGTGTAGTGTCCTAAATTGTACTATGCTTAGTATGCTTGTTGTTGTAATAATATAGAGACCGATGACTTGCATTACTACTTTAGTATAGTGGGATATATGTGTTTACGTACATACGTACGTACGTATGTATATTATGCCTTTGCTTGCCTTGCATAGAAGGATTCGTCCGTGTTTTAACTAAACGGCAAGTATGTTAACGATAACGTCTAGTTGACCAAAAGCAATTGTACGGTTTTCTTCTCAACGTTTACACATACATATGTACATATGTATGTTTGTACGATTAGATGGACGATGTTGTGTTGTGCTGTATTCTTCTTCTTCTACCCAAGAACACACTTTTCAAGGCAAGGCAGGCATCTGAGTATGGAAAGCGAAGCGGGTATATGCGCTAGACCAACATCTCGTAGTACACAACAATAGCGCGCGACTTAATAGATGCGGATGTACATACATACATACATACATACATATGTACTAAAGTGTATGTGTACATACTTTACATGTTGGAATGCGACAATTTCGAATGGGATGATTTGACGTCAAATGATTTTGCCTTTGAAGGTTTTTGCTTTTGCTTTTGCTTTTACTTTAGCTCGGGACGACGGTGTCCGTGTCCGTGTAGGTAGAGTTGCGGGTAGCAAACGCGAGATGTAGTAAGTATTTATGTATGTAAATATATAAGTTTTGAATTTGTGTGACGGCGAGGGGGAGGGGGAGGGACAAGCAATGGAGGCGGGGAACCTCAACGGGCGTGAGGTCAGTGTTTTAGGGATCGAATATGTTGAGTTAAGTTTCGGTTTGGGTTTGGGGTTAGTTTCTCTGCATGTGGCAGCCAGGCAGTTCCATTTGTGAAATGTTCAATGTTCTACTTGATTCGAAAACAAAATGAATGAATGTTGTAGCAAGGAGGTGTCATCACACATTACTACACCATCCATCCATCCGTCCATTCGTGGTTCGTGCGTGTTCTTTTCTACTAGAAAATGCAAAAACGGGTTTAAATGAGAATGCCATCATTGCTTGCTTACTATCTACATACGCTCATATCCACATACTTCTACTTCACAACCTAAGATGTTGCTCAACAACTTGGCGTTCGCCGCCTCTGCGTACATCTATGAGATATTACAAAATCGAAATACTCTATACATATGTACATACATACATAAATACCTATACGGATTTGGGAGTTGGGGTGGCCTCTTGTTACTAGATATTATGCCGACTGGGCTCTTTCGCCGATAGCATTTTGTCAAGCTATTGGTCAGTAAGTTGTTATATGACTAATGGCTCGACTGTACTCTTATTGAGTTAGTATCTATATATCTACTACAAAAGATTCCAGGCTCCAAATGTTGGTTTCCCCTGGTTATATGTACATACGTATGTATATCTAAGTATGTACATACCTGGATACAACGGTATTTTTATACAAAGTTATATCGATTTAAACATACATACGCATATTCGTTATTTTTTTTTAATATTTTAAAGTCTTGTCGCTGTCGAATTAAGTTACTTATGTTAAATTTCGATTTTAAATTATAACCAATTTTTTGACGCGGCTTAAGAAATATTACAATTTTTTTAGTACAGTAGTGAGTTTCTGTAACTCATATCGATCAATGTTCTCTACTGAAATAGTCGATTTGACGTCATCATGACGTCATTCGCGATGCATGCGTTTCTGTATGAAAATGAGTCGAATGGATCGATAGAACTGACAAATCAGCTGATATGTTCCATTCCAATTCAGTAGGAATGATCGATTAAAGGTGTTTCTGTAAGCACAATAGTCGATATATTATCTATCAATATACTCGCCAACTTTTTAAACGGTGAGAAAGCTTGAACCGGTCGAAAAAATGGACAAAACAGCCGAATTCAGCCAGAATGTAAGTATATTTTAATTAAAACAAATTATTTATGTATATATTTACATACTATATATTAATGAATATACATTTAAATATATTTAATATATATTTAAAGGATTTGTAGAGTCTCTTAAGGAGCGTCTTTGTACTCCCAAAATGCACACATACACACGTTTCTGCCTGTACATGCGCATTGTCGCTTGTCAAATTAGAAATAGGTCTATATTTGCGGCAGCGACAAATGCAACCCTTCTGCCGTGAAGTCGTGCTGGCGTTAAAATGTGTGCGCCCATAAGAACGTGTGCATTTTACTTTTGACAGCTGGCTGCATTTCGCTCGCCGGTTCGAATGTGCTTAGAGCATTACATTTATTTTGGCGTTTAAGTTCTCGATTGGCGTTTCATTTCCATCACTGTTCCGAATTTTATCGATTAATGCTTGTAGAAACACTCGCTATCGATCAATAGAGAAGTTTTGATAGAATCGACGTGACGTCATCAAAATAGACAAATCCACTCGATTTCTTACAGAAACTCACTACAGGTTTTATTTTAATAACGTGTTTTCTCTTACTGTTGCCTTTCGGTATTCTATGAATTTGCTCCTTTTACTGTGTTACATTTTGTGAAATTCTTAGAGCTACAACAAAAATTATGGAGCTTGTATGTACATATGTGACCATATCTCCACCTTGTTTTGTCACGGTATTATTATGAAGAAGATGTGTGAGTGCTTAACTGAATAGGTTAGGTTAGGTTGAGGTGGCTGTCTCCGCAATTCATTTGTTTCATGAAGCGCAGAAAATCTAGTGTCCTTGCATTTTCCATCTCCGCCAGGCACTCGAAAAAGTGTTTATGGAGGAAGCGGTACCTGGATAGCGACAGTGCGGGGCAGTGGCATAGATAGTGCTCAACACTCTCTATTTCCTCCACGTCCCTACAGCTGCGGCAGAAGTCGTTTTTATATAGGCCCATGCGAGAGGCGTGAGTGCCCATAAGACAATGGCCTGTTAGAAGTCCCACCAGCGGACCTATAGAGAGCCGATTCAGATGCAGCACCGATACAGACCTAGCCTCATCCAGTCTAGGCCAGATTTGCCTAGAAATCACACAAGTTGACTCCTTGGCCCATCTAGCGTTAGCCTGTTCAATGGAGCGAGATCTCAACCAATGCTTGCATGAGTTAAGCGGGGGGCCAACCCATGCCGCAGATGTGATATCCTGCAAGCTTGTGCCTTCCCTTGCCAACTCATCTGCAATGCAGTTGCCCCGAACGTTGCTATGGCCTGGAACCCAAATGACGTTCAGGTCGCACCTTTCGGCTAGTTTGTTCAAAGACTCCCTACATTTCATTGCAACTATAGATGTAGCATTGTTACTCTGTAAGGATTTTATGGCAGCTTGGCTGTCAGAGAAGATTTTGATAGAATTTATGTCTGGCAGATCTGTCAGGCGACGAGCTGCTTCCCATATGGCTATGAGCTCAGCCTGATAGACGCTGCAGTGATCAGGTAGGCGCAAACTTACTTTCAGATGAAGCTTTTCGCAGAAAAACCCACTTCCAACTATATTGTTCAATTTAGAGCCGTCCGTGTAAATGTGCAGTGTATTAGGGTCGGGATCCCCTAAGTTCTTCCACTCGCTCCTCTCCGGGATTCTTGTGGAGAATTTGTTATCCCAACAAAAGGCTGGTATTGCATAGTCCAGCTTTAGAAAATTGGCAGGGACGTTACTAAGAATTTGAGCGTGCCCGAATCTGGTGTCCCTCCAGGGTTCGGTTGCATTGAGCCTTGCCGCGTTGCAGCTGGCAATGAGTTTCCCCTGTATATCCGTGGTCAGAAGAAATAGGATGGTTTCGAGAGCTTTAGTTGGGGTGGAGGGAAGGGCTCCGCTAATAAGCATGGAAGCCATTCGCTGCACTCTAGTTAATTTGCTCTTATTGGTTTCGAGTTCCAGTGCTGGCCACCATATGGTGACTGCATAGAAGAGAATAGGTCGCACTACCGCTGTGTACAGCCAATGGACGATTTGGGGGTTAAGTCCCCATCTCTTGCCTATCGCTGATTTACATGCGTAAAGTGCTAACATGGCTTTTTGGGATCGTACTTCTACGTTCCGTTTCCAGTTTAGTTTTCTGTCTAGAATAACACCAAGGTATTTAACCTCGGTAGAGAGTTTAATCTCCTTCCCATTTATGGACGGAGGTTTGAATTCAGGTATCTTATGTTTGCGGGTAAACAGAACCATTTCCGTTTTCTCAGAGCTGACACTGAGCCCGCATTTCAGAGACCAGGTTTTTACAATGTTGAGTGCATTTTGCAAAAGGTCGCTCAGCACCGGTATATGCTTGCCAGTCGCTGTCAGGGCGATGTCATCGGCGTACGCAATAACCTGGCAGCCCGTGTGCTGAAGTTTAGAGAGCAGGGTGTTCACCGTTAGGTTCCAAAGCAGAGGAGACAAAACTCCACCCTGGGGTGTTCCCCTGTTGGCATACCTAGTTATCGATGAATTACCCATTTCAGAAATAATGGCTCTTCTACTAAGAAGAAGTTCGACAAACCTCACGAGAGCCTCTTCTACCTCCAAGTCCCGTAGGGCGGTGGTAACGGCTCCCGGTAGAACATTGTTGAAAGCTCCTTCTATGTCGAGAAAGATGCCCAGTGTGAATTCCTTAAAGGCTAGCCCCTTTTCTATCTTGGAAGTGATAGCGTGTAGAGCAGTCTCTACGGACTTGCCTTTGGAATAAGCGTGTTGAAAAGGAGATAGAGTATTCGCACGGAGCCTGATATAGACATCCAGCAATCTCTCAAGAACTTTGAGTAGAAAAGAGGTCAGGCTTATCGGCCTGAAATCCTTTGAGCTGCTGTAGGAGGCTCTGCCCCCTTTAGGAATAAAGATCACCTTCGCCTTGGTCCATTCCAGAGGAATGTATGACAGGTTGAGGCAGGCTTTATAGATAGGAACAAGTAGAGGGGTTAGAGTATCACTTGCTGCCTGTAATTCAGCAGGAAAGATTCCATCTATTCCCGGAGATTTGAAGGGTTTGAAGGATTTAATTGCCCATTTTACCCTTGTGTTAGTAATTATGTGCTCCAAGTCATTAGATGTCCTGGGGTTAGAGTAGGTTCTATAAGGTTCCGAGGTGCACCCTGGGAAGTGTGTGGTGACCAGGGTGTTCAGAATATCAGTACTAGATGTGGCCCAGTCCCCATTTTGCATTCGGATACAGCTTGGGGGAACTGGGTTAGTAGAGAGGACCTTTCGTAGACGATTGGCCTCAGAGATTTCTTCAATGTCGCTAGCGAAGTTTTTCCATGAGTCTCTTTTAGCTCTTTGGATCGACTTCTTGAAAATTTTTAAGGCATCCTTGTAGGCTTGCCAGTTGCCAGTTGTTTTCGCCTGGTTGAAGAGTTTTCTGCTGTTAAGCCGAAGCTTGGAGATCTCCGGGTTCCACCAATAAGGTTTCTTTTTACCCCGAACTTTGACCTCCGGGCAGGCACTCTTGAAAGCAGCGTTACAGGATTTAGTAACAAAGTCAACTGCTTCATCGATTTTAGACGATGTGTCCAGCACACCGAGAGAAACAGACCCGTTATTGGAGATAGGCGCTTCATCAGTTGTTAACGGTAGGCTTAACATACCGAGAGAAGCGTGCTCAAAGAGCGTAGCAGACAGTTTCTGATTAAACAGAGCCCAATCCGTACGCCTCCTGTTCCTGTATCCCGCTCTAAGCGGAGGTCTCAAGAGTAGATTAAAAGTTATATACATATGATCAGAGAAGGAGTTTTCTCCGGACACCTGCCATTCCTTGACATAGTCAGAAAGCGGGCCTGTGACCAGAGTGATATCAAGTACCTCACTCCTGTTTGCGGTGACAAAAGTAGGTTTGCCTCCAGAGTTACATATAGATAAATTATTAGATATAATAAAATCAAAAAGAGACTCACCCCTCGCGTTTACATCCGATGAGCCCCATGTTGTGTGGTGGGCATTGGCATCGGCCCCGATCGGCAGTTGGAGCCCTAAACGTTCGGCTTCCTTAACCGCACCAAGTAGCCGATCTTGCCCAGAAATGGGGCGGTCATACGCCAAATAGACAGAGGCGATCCATATCGGTTTACCTTTCAGCTCGAGGCTGATGCAGACCATATCTTCGTCGCTGAAAATAGATACCATAAAGTAGGAAAGAGTTTTGTGTATTAGAATACATGATCTGGTCCTACCTGTCGCAGGTGCTGCCACCACATGGTAGTCCCCAGATTTGAGGCCACAGACCCTGGATCCAACGACCCAAGGCTCCTGGACCAGAACGATCGCCTCAGCAGTCTTGCTGAGACGTAAGAGTAGTGCAGCCGAAGCTGCTTTGGAGTGATGCAGGTTAATTTGCAGTACCTGCATCATTTTGGTCGTCGGAATGCATCTCGACGTCCGCCGCTACTGTACCCGCTCCTTCGGAGACCTCAATGACTGTGGAGTCAAAGTCGGCCTCCTCCGGATCCGAATCCAGCAGCGTGCATTCGTCGAGCATGTTGTAGAACGGGCCTACCAACTCAGACACCGAGAACGTATCGCTCTCGGAGTCCAGAGTGCTGTCTGCCCGTTCATTTGCGGCCCCATGTCCACTCGAGGTGTTGCATGGAGCCCGGACGTCCATAGTTAAGGGGGTAGTGGGTTCGCTCATGGCGTTGCCCCCTACCTCCACAGAATTGGAATTGGATGCTTTCGTAGAACACCCCCCATCCCCAGAGCCCTGCGGATCGGGTGCGCTCAAGGCGCTGCCCTCAGCCCCAAGGCTCGGAAGACCAGGGTTGTCCTCGTCGGCTACCAATTCATCCTCCTTCTGGGGATCATCCCTTCTGATTTTCGGCTCTCGGTCTGTTCGGAATTTCTTCCTTACTGACCGCAACCAAGTCAGACCCGGGCCACAGCTCACCCACCTCGGACATAGCCAGTTTATAAAGCTCGTACGAGCGCTCATCTGCGCATGTTACGAGCTTTATTCTGCCCTGATTCCATCCGCCATCCCGGATATCAGGAGGAGGCCCCGGAAAACGGTCCAGAAGCTCCTCATAGTTCCTGAGAAGACCTATGAGGATCATCTTCCACTATTCCGGGGACAGGTTCCCGTCCGGGTGGCCGCGGTCCATAACTGCCAGCGTTAAGGTGGCTTTCGCCACCTCGCTGAAAGTTTTGGTCAGGGCAGGAGGTGTGTTCGAAGGCCTGTGCCTCTTTGGAACGTTCGAAGCGTTCTCTAGAGATCGGGGTCTCTTTGAGGTCAGTGCCTGGTTAGATGTCGAGGGACCAGACTGGGGGGTGGTTGTCGGACCGGAAGTCGCTTTAGCCTGTTTGGCAGCGAGAATCTTCTTTGCCCAAACCAACGAACTCTTCTGCTCCGCCGTCAATTTGTCGTAGGGAAGATTTTTAGTCCTCTCTACGATCTTGGCGGCGCTGCGAACATTTCGCTGGCTGCGCACCGACATCGGAATCCTCTTACTAGCCTTAGAACACTCGGGGTGTTCAGCGGGCTTGGTAAGAGAGTCCCTGGCAGGAGCAGGGGCTTGCACTTCGTCCGTGGAGGACTTGGTGCTGCTATCCACTGCCTGCCGTTCAGAGGTGCCCGGTTGAGGGATTGGGGAGACCACCCGTGCCAGCTCAGCTGGTGGTTGCTTTCCCTCAAGGGGCTTAGCTGTACCAGCTTTGACGGCAGTAGTCGGCTTACCCTCAAGGGGTTTAGTCTTCCTGCTTGCTTGCATAGGTGGTCGAAGTTGTGATGTGGGCCGTGAAGGCCCGCTCGGCGCCGTTTTAGCGGTACCCGAGGGGTTGGTTACTACTTTATCGCCAAGTCCAATGGCGGCATCGTTACCCGTGCAGGGATCCGAGGCTATTTGTTTTTTATTCATTTCATGTTTTGTGCGGTCGCCTACTGAGACGAGACCTTTCGGCGACCTGAAGTAAGGAAAGGGGGAAAGGGAACGGTCGACTACGGTAGAGCCCCTTACCGCAGCAAGTCCACCGTTACTCCCGGAGGTGGACCGGTATCCGGGAGGCTCCGTAAGAATACAGTCAGTTACCCCTGACTGCAAACCATCCAATGGGCACGGAAACGCATAACACCCTGGATTAGGGGGTTTTTGTGTGTGTGTGTTGGTGCGGTGATCTCCGCATGGGACACCTGGGATACAACCTGCTTGCCGCGACAGGCAGGATGCGCCCAAGGGTACCATACGGAGCTTCCCTCTTAGTTCATGGAGAGACAGGGCAGGTCCCTCAAGGGGAATTCACCCTGGTCCCCATTTAAGCCCCATCCCCAACGACAAGGAGACCAACGTGATGGAGGCTTAACTGAATAAATTCACCACTATTCTCTTCATAGATCTCTCGAGCAACTTTGGTCTCGAAACCTTTTAAAAGCCATCTCTGCAGAATGCGTAGAGAGCGGACAGAACATGAAAACCTCTACAATAAAAGCCTGCACTCAGAACGGTGACGTGCAATAAGGTCCACGGAAATAATGTCTATGGTCCGAAACTACCTTATTTCCCTTTCAAAAAAAGAAATAATGTCCGCTTCATTTCTTTCCCTTTGCTATGGGAAATAATGTCCAAGGGCATTATTTCCGTGGACCTTATTGCCTGTCACCTGAAGAACAACCCAGTCCATTTGTCAAATACCTGTTTTTGACATCGATTTACCCCTATTTGAGTACCCCTTACCAGAACCTAAACTCGGAGGGCTCTTTCTCAATCCTGACGAAGAATCCTGCTTTTATAATACTAATTGCGATACGTAAAATCCTTTACCAAAATGGTCCCATTGGCCTCAAACAGGGGCTCATACGACCCGGATCCTCAATTATCCTTAAATATAGCATTTTCAGGTCAAATTAAATATTTTTCAAGGCAATTTTTTTTTTCAATTCAGGTGAAACCCTTTTCAATTGAAAAAGGTTTCATTCAATTCAAATTAAAAAGGTTTCATTCAATTCAAATAAGAAAGGTTTCACTTGACTTGAAAAAAGTTTCACTTGACTTGAAAAAGGTTTAACTTGACCTGAAAATGCTACAGTAACTCACTTAACTTAGACAATCATAATTGGTAAAGCTCACAACGGCAAAAAGAGAACAGCGAGTAGTCAGCAGCGAAATATTTCGACGAGGTGCTTAAACTATGTATATATTATTAATCTGTCTTCGCTCTTCAATATAATTAAGTCTGTATTGCACAATATTCGTAAATTTTATTATTACTCAAAGAGATACAATATCACTAAAAATTTCCATTTTTAGTTCTAACATTCACAAAAGCACATTAAACAATCTAGGTCTAATAGAAATTACAGCAAATAGGCGGTTGATGGCATACGGCACTGCAATCACATGCACATGGCGGAGAGTTTCTTTTCCTTTCACTAAAAAGTAAGAAATATTATTGGAAGCTTTATGAACAAATTATAAGAAATTAGTTGCGAACTAACCACAGTTCACGCTCTTCCATATGCGCACGAAGTATATCACATGTTTTTATTTCATCATAACGGCTTAATCTGCTCTGGGATCGCCTAGCAAATCTGTAATTCATAACCAGAGAAGTGCGATCTTTTCTTCTCTTACTACTTTTGGAGCCATATTTTTTTGTAAGGCGATCTTTACTGCTTTCGCCAGCAAGCAGTTTTTTGCTATGGTCTCTGAATTTCCTTCCACTTTCTTTCACTTCCATTCGGTATGCCTCAACCGGTATTACATTATGACCATTACGCACTTTCATTCGCAAATCTGATATCACTGGAATATGGTACGTGTTGTCTTTTTTCTGACGAGGTGCATTTTCGCGGCTGCTAATTATTTCATCAGCAAGATCATCTGCTCTTATACGCTTGGATTTTTTGCTACCGCTGTCGTTATCGTTATGGCCTTCTTTAGTTTGATACTTATTGCCGGAGCTTGTTTTCTTATTTGAAAGTTCTTCTTTGTCATTGCTTTTCGATTTTTCTTTATCGTTGCTGTTTCTAGATTTACTTCTTTCAAGTTCTTCGTTGTCACCTTCACCATTTTTATCCAAAATCACTTTTTTACCACGTTCTTTGCTTGCTTGTCTTTCTGCGCCGTGTTCATTGTTATGCTTTTCCTTCCCTGCTATGCCTTTATTCTTGTCCTTATCGGCAACTTTGTTCTTTCGTGAGGGGTCACTACCACCTTGATCATCAGCCCGCTGTTGGACACTTTTACCTTTCTTGCTTTTATCACGTCGATTTGTATCATCATTGTGAGTGTCTCGTCTCCCTTTTCCTGTTCCTTTATTTTCATCGACATCTCTATTTGAGTTATTTTCGCGCGCACCTTTACCTTTGTTGATTCTACCGTCATCAGTGTTCCTTCCCCCTCTACTTGCTTCCAGTCTTTTATCGGTAATCTCTCTATTTCTGCTTTTTTCCTGCGCATCCTTACCTTTCCTGGCTCTATCATGCGCATAGTTCCGATCGTCATCGTCATTATTCCATCTATTGCTTTCCGTGTTTTGCCTGTCGTCAACAATCCTTCTATTTCTGCTCCTCTCGATCTGTTTTAGCCTGCCGTCATCGTTTTTGTCATTTCTACGAATCATTTGACTTCCGCGTGTTAAACTGTCTCTTTCTTTTGAAGCAGAAGCAATAGAATTACCATTGGCAGGGGTTTTAGGTCTTCCAGCTTCAACAGACACTTTTAAGATATTATAAAAAACATTATACTAAATTACAATGTTAAAACTGTAGGTACATCTTGTACGCTTTGTACTAACCGCAGGAGGAACGATGTATCCTTACATTAATACTGTTACCGCCATCAAATAGTGTATATCTTTCTCGACATTGCTGTCGCTGATAATCCCTTATAACCTTTCGACAAATTTTTCTGATCAAAGTGTAGGTGTGATCATTTATCATACAATTTATGGAACAAGGACGACATTGATAATTCCGATACTGGTGGTTACATTGATTTCGGCATTGACAATGGCATCCTTCGAAAATGGAATCCGTGCAACTGCTTTTGCTGTAAACACAAACGTATCCTAATTTCAATCATTAACGGTTTTATAATATAATTTTTAAACATTACCTAGCTTCCGAAAGGCTTCTTGTGGTATTGAAATCAAAAACCATGTTAATTGACAAGCATTTTAAACAGATTTAGAAAATTTTACTTTATTAAGTATGTTAAACAAGCACGATATTCAAAATATTTAGAAATCCTATTGACAATTGAAAAAAATTGTTTGAATGAAGGAGTGTTTTTTCCTATAATGAAGTTTCATTAAGTCCTAAAGGGCATGCAAAATGTGTGAAATTCTAAGGGTGTTATCAGATATACCTTTATTACTCCACGTGCAAATAGATTCACTGACAAAGTTGAGTAAACATAGTTTAGCACTTAAAGCAATAAATTCAACTTCAGAAAAATAACTTAACTGACGCTCACAGTTTTTTACTCACAGTTCTGAGTCTGAATCTTAAGATGCCTAAACGAACACGTTGCCGCTACTGTCATCAAATCCTCCTTCTCATTAATTTGCACGTAAACGTCTAGACGATTCTCGCCGAGTCTAATAGAACGCGCATGGTGTTTCTGTTACATGCAGCATGGCGCCACTTGGGAATACCTAGGAAGGCAGCATCGCTGTCCACCTACTCTTCCCAGCACAGTGAAGGTCTCCCTTTTCTTCTGCGTTGAGCGGGTATCGATAGAAATACTTTCTTGGCCGGAGCACCTTCATCCATTCTCACGAATGACCTGCCCAACGTAGCCGTTGGCTCTTTATTCGCTGAACAATGTCGATATCTGCGTACAACTCGTCCAGCTCGTCGTTAAATCTCCGTTGATACTCGCCCTCATCAACGCACAAAGGACCATAAACCTTCCGAAGAACTTTCCTCTCGATTACCCCAAGTGCCATGTCATCTGATTTTGACATTGTTCATGCTACTGCGCCGTACATGAGGACTGGAACGATGAGCGTGCTGTAGGATGTGATTTTTGTTCATCGAGAGAGGACTTTACTTATCACTTGCCTACTTAGTACAAAGTAGCATTTATTGGCAAGAATGATTCTTCGTTGGATTTCCGTGCTGGCACTATTTGGTGTTAATGCTGGTTCTCTAATAGACGAAGCCCTTGACAGTTTCGAATTCGTAGCAGTCATGTGACGTGGTTGCCAAGGCGTGCTGTTTCTTTGTGTGATGGCAGGAGGTACTTCGTCTTGTCCTCGTTAACCGCCAAACCCAATTTCTTAGCCTCTTTATCCAGCTGGGAGAAGGCAGAACATATCATCGGCGTACGCCAGCAGTTGCACACTCCTGTGATATAAGATGCTTCCTGTATGGTTAAGTTCAGCAGCGCGTATTATCTTTTCCAGCATCAAGTTGAAAAAGTCACACGAAAGGGAGTCACCTTGTTTGAAACTTCGTTTGGTTTCCAACGGCTCGGAGAGGTCCAAATGCTCACAGTTCTCGTGGTGTTAGTCAGCGTCATTTAGCATAGCCGTATAAGTTTTGCAGGGAAACCAAATTCAGACATTGCGGCATATAGGCAATTCCTATTTGTGTTATCAAAAGCGGCTTTAAAATCGACAGAGATGGTGTGTGGCTGTTCCTTTTTCATCGGTTTTTCCAAGATTTGGCGTATTGTGAAGATCTCGTCGATGGTACACTTACCATTCCTGAGGCCACACTGTTAAGGTCCAATCAGATTGTTGACGGTGGGCTTCAATCTTTCGCACAATGCACTTGCTAAGGCCTCTTATATGCGATAATCAGAAGACTTATCCCATGATAATTGGCGCGTACTGTGGAGTCTCCTTTTTTGTGGGTTGGGCAGGACACTCTTAAGTTACATAGGAGTTGATGCATGCTCCTTATCAACTCTTCGCCGCCAAGTTTGCTGCTATTGGGGATTCGGGTCGCATATCTTCTTCAGCAATTTCACTGTTGCCGTTATCTAGCAAGGAGAAGTTGTCCCTCCACAACTTAAGAACACTCTGAACGTGAGTTACCAGACCGCCTTTATTACTCTGGCAGGAATTTGCCCCGGTCTTGAAACCTTCAGTCGTCCGCCTGACTTTTTGATAAAATTTTGGAACACCATTCCTAAAAGCCAGCATCTCAAGCTCTTCACGCTCGCGCCTTTCAGCCTCCCTTTTCTTCTTTTGAAAAGGGCACCTCTCTTCCCTCCCCGCCGTTCGATAACGTATCCACACGCTTCACGTTGCATCCGCACACATCGTAGCCCTTCAGGCAGCGTTCTTTCTTTCCTAGGCATCGTGGCATTCCTTATCGTACGAGGTTTTTTTTTTCGGGCTCGCTTGTATCCAATAGATTCCTCATCGGCGGTACGAAGTGAACGAGTGATGAGTTACCGTCCCTCGGATACATCGTTTGGTGGAGGATTGCGCCCAGAGAACAGGAGTGAGAGCCGAGTGAAGTATTCTTGGGCTGTCTGCATCGTGTGCAGCCTTTCGACATCAAACTTTCCATGCTGTCCTGTTGGCACATACTTTGCTGCACAGAAGCGGGTGCTGGAGCTGTGTCTGCCGTCGATCATGACGTGATCGATTTGTTTTCGCGTTTTTCGATCAGGGGACAGCCTTGTGGCTTCCTTTTTTTGTGCTGGAATCTGATACTACCAATGACCATGTTTCGGCACCCGGCGAAATCGATCAGCCTGGTCCCATTGGGACTAGTTACGTCGTGGAGACTGAATTTTGCGACTGTGCTGCCAAAGATGCGTTCCTTGCCTACCCTGGCATTAAAATCGCCAAGCATGATCTTTTTGTCGCGAAGGTGCAGCGGTCATGTTCTTAAAGCTCATAGAAAGTGGTGTTGAAGTACCGGCGTGTGGGTCTCTTTCCCACCACAAAACCAACACCTAATATGTGTTCCTCTACATGGCCACTGTATTGTATGTCACAAGGGCCAAATTCCTTCATGTCTTGCCCCGTCCAACGCATTTCCTGTATGGCGGTGATGTCAGATTTACTTTTCCGAGGACATCCACCACCTTCCCTGTTAAGAGTCCGTACGTTCCAGGTACATACCCTCAAATGATAGTCCTTTAAACGTTTGCCAGTGGCCTCATCAAAAAGGGTGGTCTCATCCGAGGCTTTATTAGAATTTTCATTGGATAGGATTTTTACGTGGAGGGTCCCAAGCCCGATGCACAACCCGCACTGCGGGAGTTATATATTGTTACATGTTTGTATAGTGAGCCGCTTGCTCTAAGACAGACGCCCGCTCAAAGACACGCCTTCCGGTGACCAGATGCTGGAGTTATTCCCTTCAAAACGTGCTTAAACCGAATACGTCGTAGTGGTCTTGTCGAGTTTTCGCCTTCTCACTTTAGTTCAGCACCAAGCGGGTGTTCGGTCCCTATCCAGAGGACAATGCGGGGAAGTCTTTAGATGCTTGCTCCGCATGCAAAAGAATCGCTCTGGCCCTCCCCAAGTGGACAGCAGTCAGAAGCTTTCCCTATATACGTGGACTTCTAGACACGGAGATATCCTCCTGTCATCGAATTCCAAATGGATGTTGCGTTAAATTTGGAATAAAGGTATCAGTAGGGATCAGCCGTTTTCTAATGACGTGATAACGCTGTATATTATTATATCGACCCGGTTTCCTCGCTGCCAGATGAGACATGGCTTATTAAAGGGCACCGACTATTGAAATCTGTAGCCCTTTCCCACATAACAGCCAAATGGGTCAAATAGTGAAACGGAGCCGGATTGCCGGAAAAGTATTCATTCTGACGGACCCTTTACACCCTTATTCTGCATTCATATGGCCATTCATCGTAACGTTTTCGGAAGCAGCGGCATTCAAAGTGCCAATGAATCATAGAATGGCCATGTCAATCACATTTTCATGGTGGTTGGTTCAATGGTTTGAGTGGCGAGTCCCACAGATTACAATTAGCGCCGAATTTCCGTTTTTTAATACAACTCGTGACTAAGCCAGAACCAGAAGAATAGGGTAAAAGAGAATATCAATTGCAACACCAGGGCAGGTTCTATGCTCTATAACCATCCTGTTGAGTTTAGGTATCCAAGAAGCCCCTAAGGCCTAAGACACTATTCACACCTGCGACCGACTCAATTTAGTCGGCCTTTGATTTTCACGGGGATGTATGTACACTACCACCAAATTTGTCGGCCGAATGAAACATACTTCAGCCCAGCCCGACTAAATCGATTTGGCCGCAGGTGTGAATAGGCTTGAGTTCCGAGAGGTTGTCGAAGAAATCGCATAGCAGATGTTCCACCGTCTCCTCCGCTTCGGGAAGAATACAGCTGTTACACAGAGTATTATGACCCAATCCAAATCAGGTACCAATAGTCCAAAATGCCGTTAATAACGCAATTAAGCGGGAATTGTCACTCCTGTCCACCTTAAGCATGGCTGAGGAACGCGTCTCATTACATGACGGACACAGAATTCTGCAGACCCCGTTTAGCCTTCTCGAACCAGTGTCGAGAGATTCGGCCCTTGATGAAACCCAGGGACGCAAGAATCTACTGCGCCTCTGCGATATCGAGAGCCGAGCCGAGCCGAGCCTTGCCATTTCGTTTCCCTGGATGTCGCGACACTCCGGCACCCAGATCAGAGAGGTGCTATGTCGACTTGCTAAGCCGATGATCTACTCCCTACACTTCCCGACCAGGCTTAATGAAATTATTGCAGATTCGAGAGCCGCTTGATTGTCCGAGAAAAATCCTATCCTGAGTGTCGGAACCTTATGACGAAAACTTCAGATTGAAAAACGCTCGTCGTTTCCGGGAGCCTCATTGTTATGGAAGTGTCCGGCTAAATTGTGAAGATACCCATCCCCACGCCGTAAGCCATTTTTGACCCGTCCGTGAAAACTGAAATATCGAATATCTGAGGCCCGGTTTCACCAACAATACTCAAGTTTAGCTTAAGTCACGACTTAAGATAATCGAGATTCCGTTCTAAACTAACTTTTCGGTTTCACCAATTAGTCTAAGAAAATAGTTTTGCACGCAGCAACCCTGTATTCCGGCGCGTTAACATAATTTAGTTTACCGGTAAAGTGAAGAATCACGAACTTTGAACACCCTTTTTGCATTCTGGCAGCAGGAAAATTAAGTTGTCACCTCAATATGTCGTAACATTTTGTTAACATTTTCAGTCCGATTCTATTCCGTTCGTATGGAGTTGCTCTGATATCGTCACCATTTGTGTCAGAATACCAATTGAAAACATGGTAAGAATTTAAAGCAAAGTAATTTGCCAGTAAAGTAATTTTGTGTTAGCGCACAGAATCGGGCTACTAATGTCAAATTTTGCAGAAAGGTAATGGTTCATATCGATATTTGACCTCGGGTGTACACGTCTGTTGGACGATGGAGCTTTTTACGTCTGCTTTTACGACTGCCTTATGATGCTGCTTATTACGCACGTGCAATGTTAAATTTTCGGTTTTTAGCCATATCCCGAATAATAACCCCAAAGTTGTGAAAAAAATTTAATTTTTGACAATTTCCAATTCCCTTCTTAATTTTTAATAGATGTTTTCGGCTATAACACACAAAAGCTCTGTTCCATAACGAAAAATTGTTACAAGTTTTTCTTAAAATGTGTCATTTTTGTATGGAGAACTGTAATTTTTTATGAAAAATTCGCAACAATGTTTCGTTAATGAACAGAGCTAATATTTCAACTTTTATTTCGCGTAAACAGCTGCGCTTTGACTGTTGAGATGAGCGAATGCTCTTATACGCAGCTTTTTGGCAGAACTCAATTTTTAGCGCGCGTTGGGCATCAGCTGATGATAAAATATCATCCACACTATTTTGTATTGTATAATATTTGTAAATTAATGATTGTTATTAAATTTTAAATATAGAAACAATTTGTGAGCGTTAATTTTCCAATTTTTATTCGATCATGTCATCGTAAACACACAAGTTGAAAGCGGTGTCTAATCATTCATTGCTGCATACTTCTACTACTTTCCGCGTTGCGTATAAAGTTGTATATGTCAAGCAAGGCAAGCAAGGTTTCCCATAATATAAAACATAGATGCCCAAGCCCTATACTCGCATACACATTTTGTTTTTGTAATGCTCGTAAGTATAGGATTTTACTCGCCTATACACTTTCATAAGAAATTTGTGTATATGGCGAGCATAGGCGAGCATAGGAAAATAAAATTTGTATACTCCCGAAACGTTTCTATGGAAATACAAAAACAATTTTTTATTTAGATTCGAACATATCCAACCCAGCAATGAAAAGAATGAAATGTGGGACATATATGTATGTATGTACATATGTATATACATATGTATACTAATTTGATTCGTTCATATTTTCGATAATGTTATCCATGTCTATTTAAACATTTGTGGTTGATAGTTGCAAAACTGACTCGAGGTGTTTGTCTGAGATCCGGTTTCTGTGTTTTGATTTCACAATTTTTAATTTTGAAAATACACTTTCACATTTATATGTAATAAAAACATTGACGAAAATTTTAAAATAAACGCTCGGAGGCAAAGATATTTAATTTTGTCACACTAATAATTAATTAATTATTTATTTATATATTTTGAAAAATTTAGAGGGCATTGAAAATTAATTAATAAATTCAGTAATTGTAGACAAGGTCCATAAATCTGGTATTAAAGATGTTTTTTAAGCTTTCTAAAACCAATCCACTTTTCAATATTAATTAATTATTTATTTATAAATATTAATATTAATTTTATTAATTAAAAATGTATACATATATTCAAATGCATATTCGATAGCTTTGTTTGCATAACATAAATATATGTAAATACAAAGTTGGATTTTTAGTTAATTTCGATCTCAGTCTGGTTTGTGTCCTAATTTTTTTACTGGGTTATCGAGATGTCAATCAAGTTGTAAAAAAATACAAAAACAAACATATAGAAAAACAATTTTTTTTTCTTTAAATTATGACATTGCTCGCCCGTAAGAAATGTTTGGGCATCATTGATATAAAACATAAAAACACTGGCGGTGTCCAATTATTTTTTATTTAAATGACTATTTGACTTTTCAATGCATATTACACGTTCAATAAATTTGATGATTAGCTCGACGCCCAATATACATATACACATTGAACGTGTGGCCGCACTCATAGGGAAATGAGCAACTGTTATCGTTATCGAAAGCCCAGTTGACATCCCTAATTTAAATTGTTTATCTAAAAGGAAATGGGACGCAGAAAATCCAAGAGAAAACCGCCTCCAAAGAGAAAGAATATCCAACCATTGGATCAGCAATTCAATTGCCCATTCTGCAATCATGAAAAATCTTGCGAAGTGAAAATGTGAGTAGGATAAGGCAAAAATCAGTGTTTGCAAAATTTGTTTGCGGTTCGTGGGCATCGATTTCTAGAGTATTCTGTAGCTGAAATCTTTCACGAGTTCTGGAGTAGCACTACATCTCACTAAATAGTTTAAAGTACAAAATTTGTTTAATAAAATTCCCGCTAAATGTAAACGTGTCGAAGAGCATTCCATTATACACAATGGACCACACAGCCGTTTTAGATAAATGGCCACTTCTTCGGTTCGAGTGTACAATAATAGATAATACAACAGTTCAGTCTTCTTGTTCATACAAATAATAAACTTACATGCATATAGGTGTAATTGCTTGCATATTTGCAAAAAACCGGTGTTCTGTAGTAAATTGCGGGCATAATTTCATTAGTATTTTGCTTGGCGCGTATTTTGTATAATACGAAATCACAAACTTGGATTAAATTAGGAATTCTCATATTATATCGATAACTCGATATTCAAGATATACAAATATGCTTCGCCACCAACGTTCCAACTATGATGTACGATTAATTGTCGAACATTTTTAACGACGCTTAGGAGGGTAAATAACAAACTCGGTGCGGTATCGGATCGACATTTTTGGTTTTGCCGAAAGTATACCGAAACCTTACCGACCACATGTATTTCAATTGGCACTTTCACATTAGTGTTGCATACATGAAATCGGAGCGGATTAAATTCGGTATACCGCAACGCGGTAAGACCGGTCAGTAAAATTTGAGGAATTACTGCATACATTTTTGCGGCGTGATAAAAGAAGAAGAACAAAGTCAGTAAAAAACTCGTTTCGGCTATAAATGTAGCAAGTTATAATGTCTTCGTTTTCGCTAGAAGACATTATTGTTATTATTGAGTGATTTGTTGAAGTTAAAAATTTTGTTTTGCAAATTTCGATGTTTGTTTTCCTATTTTCTGCCGATTACGCACCGAAAGTATTCCCACAAGTGTGAAAAAAACAGCAACGCGGAATCGTTTCGGTAAGCTGAAAATACCGAGCAAAAAATGTCGATCCGATGTCGTGCCGAGTAATGTGAAAAGGCCCTTAATTGTAATAAGTGGAAAAATTTTAATTTTTATATTATATATATGTATATAAATTAAATCTTTCCCAATTACTATTCCACATTTCGGGAATATTTTTGTAGCAAGCTATTACATTTTGCCACTTTTATTTCTTATTTTCAATGCGATGCGCGCGATGCTTTCACTTTAACGAGAAAAAATAATGAAGTTTGTCAAACATATCCAGTAACCTTCCAATTTGTTGTGCAACGCCACAAAATATCAAAATGTTTTGATCTTCATCCAACCGTCTGTCAACCTTATAAAACAAGCCCATTAAAGTTACGATTTGTTGTACAACGACTCCAAGTCGTATGAAAAATTGGATGGTTAATATACTCGCTGTTTACCCAGAATGGTGTTGCTGTAGTACGTAGTAAGAGCTGTCAAAAGTTAAAACAGTACAATTGCATTGCAATGCCTACAATGTGTAGCTGTGGCTGTAGCGTGTAGCTGTGGCTGTAGTAGAAGTAGAGTTGACTTTAACTTTGTAGCGCGCTACAAGTTTGACAGCTCAATTTTTTAATAACAGAAATTCGAAATGGATGACGTAGAAACGAAAAATTAATTGAACTTGTAAAAAATAAAAAGTTTTTATGGAATTTAACGCATCCCCTGTACAAAAATATAAAAAAGATGACATATATGAGCTACACTGAGCTACAACATTGTGTTCACATTTTCGAGCCTTGCCACAAAATCAGTCATCAGCTGATGTAATAAGCTATGTAGTTCGTAGCTGTAGTACAACATTCTGGGTAAACAGTCATGTTCAATAGCAATAGTATTGTTCGCAATCTATGCATATCACAAATCGTTTCTTTGATAATATTTTATGACTACATTCGTCCCAATATCATGTTAAGTTTATATTTTATACATATCTACGTGATTTTACCTAACATTTTTTATTTTAATATCTTCTTTAGGGACAAAACACGCAACACGGCCAAAGTAACCTGCAGAGTATGCCTCGAAGATTTTCAAACAACTATCAACTTTTTATCTGAGCCTATTGACGTTTACAATGACTGGGTGGATGCTTGTGAAACAGCGAACTAAAATATGAATTTTTTGATTATTTTATTTTTTTGCTTTCCAGTTTAAAGTAATTTCGGTACTCATTTTTAAGTTCATGACCTAAATACAAAACTGAAATAAATATAAGAGAATGCTGCTGTCATTATTTCGTGATGTATCTGGATGATGTCGTATAAATATGTGGAGGCATACAATAATAAAAAAGCAACTAATTTTGTTGCCCAAAATAACTTCATGCGCATATTTTTTGTGGGGAAAGGGAAAAAATAACGTATGGGTTGATCTTAAAGCTAAAAAGAAGAATATGACTTAAAAATATATAATATTTCAGATGTAACCAAATTTTTGGTCACATAAACTGCTTTTTTCAGTTTTCGATGAACATAATGGAACAGTCGGTTATTCATCGTTTTCACACAGGACTGTTGTTCATTTTGGTTAGTATGTCGTGAACTATGTTATCGATAAGAAAGATAATATGCACACACGCTGTTCTCAACCTCTGATTAAAGCTAACCACGGACATAAAGCACGATTAAACATCATTATCATTAACGCTAACCGGAGAATAAAGGCCCGGTTAAGCTATGGACTGCATTATCGACCACACGTTAAATGTGTGGTTAGATGAAGTCGATAATGATGTTTAACATAACTTTAACCGTGGTTAGCGTTAATCAGAGGTTGAGTAAACAGCCCTAAATCGATTTGGTAGCAGGTGTGCATACGTTCTTAAAATGCATATTATTAGTCATGGTTCAATAATAAAGGGTTTCGCATCCCGACATAATACATACATTCATACACACTCCATGTAAATTGTTTGTGTATTCTGTGGTGCTTATTTCAAAATAATAGTTCACCTTTGTAGAAATCATATTGCGCCATGGTCAAAATTGGCAGCAGTTTGACATAAGCACCACAATATAAATGAAAAAAGTTAATAATCAGCTGCTTAGTAAATTAGCCTGTATAAATCTGCCTTGTTATGAGTGTCAGATTTATTTTCCCAGACTTGTACCATCCCTGAAATGTCAAATTAACATTATTTTGACATGTGCATACAAGTAATATATATATATGCAGGAAATCATTATTTTCGTGTGTTCATAACAAATGGTTATTTTGCTTCCAAACTAATAAAATTGCATTGTTCATCCTCACTCAATTTTTGTAAAAGATTTTTGACATTAGATGTAGTAAAGTATTAGTAACCATAAGAGCCCGTGCACAATTGGCTTTGTCTGCTCCAACTTTGATAGAAAAAACCTTAAAGCAAAGCGAAATTTCAGATGCTTGCTACAATTAACACTTTGACAATTTCCACTTCACTTCTTTGCTTTAATTTATAAACCTGATTTTTGGTAAAATATTTGGCGAATTTGCTTTTTTCTGCTTATTCGAATGTTATTTTTTACTTTTCTCTGTTCACTTCTCACGAAATTGCGCGATATCGCTAAAATAAGTGTAGATATACAAACATACACACACACACACAAGTGGAGATGTTTGTCAAAGTGTAAAAAAGTTGAAACATGGCTAACTTTATACCTTGCTTTACTCGCCTCACCTCAATTGTGAACATGTCCCTTTGAAAAGCACATGCTGAACGAAACTGTCAAAGCGAAACTCTGAAGCAAAGCGAGGTAGAAGTCAATTGTGCACGGGCTCTAAGGCAATCACAAGTACGGTTTTAGCAGCGTTCATACACAGAACCGGTTCTATTTACTTTTGTTAAAGAACCGAACAAAATTACCATCTCCTTCTAAAAACCTTTTCAAACCTTTTTTATTAGAAGACATCAGCTTTGGTTCAGCTATGAAATTTTCAATTTTTGCTTTCCAAGAAATCAACAAGTAAAAAATAATGTCCTCGATGCAATTTGTAATACATCCTCCGTCGGGTACGGATGAACAATACATAGAAAGGTAAATTTTATTAGTAAACTCAATATTTCACCAAATATATGTATGCATATTGATTTGCTTGATGAACGAACGAAGTCTAAATTTTCGTTTTATGTGGGCTTCATGCTCGTTCTTCGAAATTGCAACCCGTTCTGCAATTAAGGCGAGGGTAAGCAATTTTTTTTTTACATTTCAGGGAAGAATTTATTCATCGCATATCGAAGCGATATATCTATTATATATGTACATATATATATAATGGTCATACTATCAGCTGATTTAAATTGTAATGGCTTATATTTTGTCTCTGACATGATTTCGGAATTAATTTTTTTGACTAACAATCTTGCACATTTATATTTCTAATGTCCGGTTAACCTAACATCGGGCACCACAAGATGGTCGTCGGTGGCTGTGAATTTCATTTTTTTTTTTTCATATGTATTACTTTTTGTACATAATAGCGCTGGTATGTGCATGTCTAGATAACTTCGCTTTCAACTACCTATCTATTGCAGACTTCGCGAAGTATCCGATAAAGTCAATCGATTCGGAACTGGAACGCATAGAGTATTTGAACAACTTAAAATACCAGTAAAAGAGATTGTTATTGGGCCGAGTAATATTGGAGTGCTCTTAGAAGATGGTAAAGTGTTTCGTGTAGCTTTTTCCATTAATTCTGAGCGTCTTGATTTAAGTCGGATCGATGCACGTAAAAGGTAAATAAACACCAAAGCGACATTTATCGAAGTTTATTATTTATTATTTGTCATGATTGTGATGATTCATTTTAAAAATATGTAGTACTACCGTATCTGCTAATGCAAAGAATGCGGCATCATCATCATCGGCATCGTCATCAAGGCAGCTTGCACGCTCAAGAGCACGGCTTATGCGTACAACTGCCAGATCAGGATCTGGTAATCAAGGTTCTGGCTCACGTAGCACTGGTGTGATAATTGGTGGTGGGACATCAAGTCGTCCTATAGTAACGGTGCCAGCAACTTATGTACCCGAAGAATTAATATCGCAAGCTGAAGTGGTTTTACAGGGTAAAAGCAGAAATCTTATTATAAGAGAACTGCAGGTGCGTATAACAGATTTGATGCAGTATTTATTACTTGAACAAAGAAAATTTATATATATATGTATATATATGCAATTAAAATTTCAGAGAACTAATCTGGACGTTAATTTGGCTGTTAACAATTTACTATCACGTGACGATGAAGAAGTTGAGGAATCTGAAGAAGCAGGAGATAATTATGTTCCTGAGGATCTTATATCACTGCTTGACAATGGATTTCATGGAGATAATAATAGCGTGATTATAGATCCGTCCGATGGACTCTTTTCGGAAGAAATATTTAGTAACTATTCAAGCATTCGCAAGTAAGTTTATATTAATAATCTTATAATAGTAGTATCTACTAATAAAAATAATTTGTAATTTGTAATTTATTAACTTCATAAGTACAGTAAAACATTAAGTTTTTAAGCGTACAAATATATCAATTAAGTGACAAGATCAAACTTAAACTAAAATATTTATGATAAAAATTATGTTTATAATATATGTATACATATATAGGTAGAAAGTCAACATGACTGTATTTTGAAAGTTACTCTAAACAAGTTATATAGAATGCAGAGATAAGCATATAAGAAGGTTTATTATAGCCCTAACAGATTTGCAACTGACGTTTTGAAGCATCGAACTGTTTTTGAATATCTTACTGAAACAGGTAATGAATTCCATACGCTTATCACACTGACAAAGAAAAATCTTGAGGCTACCAAAGTTGCATGCTTAGGTATAATGATATTATGGTACGAGCTGACTGTGCAAATTTCAGTTGCCTATACAGATATTCAGGCTTACGACTTTTGATCAATTTAAATAAAAATACAACATTTCGATATATAAGATAATTTTCCACGTTGCCACCTAGAATATTGTTTGTAAAAGATGATATGTGATCAAATTTCTTCTTACAATAAATGAATCTCGCTGCATTGTTTAAAGCTCCTGTAATTTTGTTCTTTAATTTAGCATCAAGGCTGCCATAGACTATTTCAAAATAAGAAATATGAGGAACAATAAGCGATTGCACAAGTCTCAGTTTTGTGTGTTTCGGCAAACAATAACATGTATGCCACAGATTTCTTAATGTATAGTAAATTTTGGAAATGCAATTGTTGATATGATCAGTGCAGGTTAATCGCGAGTTCATTCTGAAGCCGAGGTTGGTAACAACAGAACTAAACTTCAGTTGAGTCCCACCCAACATGATCGGCGATAGACAGTCAAGGTCAAAATATTGTGCGGAGATGGGTAGAACCTGTGTTTTAGAGGCATTTAGGCACAGGCTATTTGCTCTTGCCCAGACTTCGATTCTCTTCAGGTCTTCATTCAGTCGAGCCACAAGGTCTTCCCCCAGTCCGGTTGGTCGCGAGCAGTAAATCTGCGCATCATCTGCATAAAGGTGAATATACGTATTTTTGCAACAATACACAATGTCGTTCACAAATAGACTGAAGAGTATGGGGCCAAGGATCGAACCTTGCGGCACACCAGTCGTAATTTTGCTTCGGCATGAAGTGGAATCTGCACATTGCACTTGTTGGTATCTGTTCGATAAATATGCATCCATAAATTTAAGTGATAAATGGCTAAATCAATAATAATGTTTAAGTTTTGCTAGAAGAATATCATGCTGTACAGTATCAAAAGCTTTTGAGAAATCTAATAACACAAGAATAGTTAATAGTTTACTATCATAAGCAGGTCGGATATCTTCGATAACTTTGGGAAAGAAGAAGACGTTATGGAAAAATTAAATATATGAGTAAGAGCTGAAAGAATATGCGGGATAATGAGCTTAATGAAACGTAAACTGATTCCATCTACACCAATAGCATTGGATTTTATCGCAAAAATACATTTTGCAACCTCATCTTCAGTAGCTGCGTCAAAAGAAAATTCGCGTGTGGTATGGTAAATTAACGAATCAGTTAAACTGAAGGAGTGAGAATTTTCGATTTTACCAGCACTAATGAAGTAATTGTTAAGCTCATCAGGATCAATCTTACATGGTGTGGAATTACCAGCACTTACGCCTAGTGACTTTAAATTTTTCCACAACGTTCTTGAGGGCAGCTTCGCACTAAATTTATTTTCTAAGTAAACTCGTTTGCTGCGCCTAATCTCATTTGTAACTCTGTTTCTCAGCATTTTATACGAGTACCAGCAATCATCAGTTGGGTTCCTTTTCCAGCATTTATACGCTTTGCTACGATCTCTAATTAGATTTTGAATTATTTTTGTAAACCACGGTTTTTTATAACTATTCACTTTAACAGTACGTATAGGAACAAATTTATCGTATAAATATTTTACGTGCCTATTGAACTCATCTAATTTGTCGTCAACATTTGAATAGAACCAGCACGAGCTCCTGTCGAGCGAAACACATTCATAGTTTAGTTCAGCCATGTCTACGTTCTTATAGTCTCTAAACGTGAGGTTGCCATTTGTTTTACCCTTGTTAAAATCCAGATTATATGATAGGAATATAATCTCGTGGTCAGAGACTCCAACTAAGGGGAATTGATCTATATGCTTGACTTTGTTTATATCACTTACACCGAAGATATCCAACATGCTTGGCTTACAGTGCAGAGCGAAACGTGTTGCAAATTCGTTGACAATATTGCAGCCGCAACTGTTTACGTTATCGATTAACTCCTTGCACTTCGCATTATTCAATAGTACATCGATATTGAAGTCACCACATATGAGAACATTTACATAGCTCAAAGCAAATTCAGAAATTTTGGTAAAGACTGGGCTCAGGTCATTGGATTTATGGGGATTGTAGACACATATAACGAGACATTTTTGAACACCATCACTGAACTCTACAAACATATTTTCAATAGCATCTTGAGATACTGATTTGTGCAGAACTTTACTTTGAAGACTAGATTTAAAATATATAGCTATGCCACCCCCTCTGTGGCCGGTAGACCTGTCGTTTCTTAAAAGCTTGAAGTCACAAAGAGCATACGACATGTTGCTTATAGAAGGCTTGAACCGTGTCTCTGTTACACATACCACATCAACATTTACATCACTGAAAATATAATTCAAATATTCCAGTTTTTCAACAGATAAACTCCGCGCATTAAAGTGACAAATATTAAAGCCAATATTATATTCACACACAAGCTTCATAAATATAATATCTGCAGACTAATATATTAGTACTAGTATCGCCGGTGGTCGAAATTCGACCAAGCAATTTATTTTTTCAACTTTGTATTGGTACAAAAATTATTCCTTTTCGCGGAGATAAGCAACACTTTCCAAATTCCAGTTGTACCGCAACACTGATTTGCCCTTTTGATGACGGTCCGACGCGAAATCATGGTCAAAATCAAGGCAGATCTAGGAAGATAGGCCCGGCGGTGAGCGCTTTTAAATTAAAGCGACTCTTCAACTGTGTTTACGATATTTGTAAACACGTTTACGATATCTATTTATCTTAACTAAAAATTTTATTTATTAATTATAAAGAAATTAAATAATTTTTAGAAAAAATTATATCCCTGTGCACTGCTCCTGACTCATACGAATACATCCATATCAATTTTATGTGGATATGAGTATGTTAAATGTGCTAAACAGCCTGGCAATTGTTTGTATGGGAAAAATGTTAGCCTATTAATATATAGATGTATGCAGAAAAAAGTTCTATAATATATTTAAAACATTATTTAAAATTTGAAAAGCTCTTATTTTTAATGTAAAGTCACTGCAATTGCATAGATATGTATGCATATGTAAAAATATTCAATTATTCATCTATGTGTTTGCAAAATTTCCATTTTCTAATATAGTTTGCTATTCGATCGTATACGCAGTGAAAGGAACCAATCCAATTCTAATAATATAGATAATCCAACCAGGCCTGCAAGTAATGCAGGTGGCATTCTGTCTGGCAATAATAGCTTATCCTCGCAAATATCTTCGGTAAGTGTTGATCGTGAAGCTTTTAGTCGTTGGAGGGATCGCCAATACTATGCGCCACGTCGTTGGCTAAATAAAGATGAAGTTTGGGATGGTAGTGGAGGTAAGTGTCATAATTCGCTTACTACTAGTGTATTGCAGAAATAAACTTATATTTTGTTATTTTGCACTCATTCATACTGCAGTCAAAGCATTAAATGTTATTTTAATATTTTTGTTGCTAATTTTTTTTTCCTTGAAGATCCAAAAAAGAAAGATTATTCTAGCTCACCAATTTGGATATCAGATGAAATACAGTATTGGCCGGATAAAAATGGCATGATAAAATTCAAAAATATAGGCGCTTTACACTCTGAATTTATTGCTTTATCAGAGAACGGCGATTTACACCAATGGAAATGGAGCGAAGCGGAGCCCTATAAATCTGAGGTAAAAATTGAAAAAAAAAACAAGTAAGGAAGCCTAAGTTCGAGTGGAATCGAACATTAGATACTCAGCTGTATGTTTTCATAGTATGTTTGCGTTTGATGGAAACACGGTGTACTTTATATAAAGCGAGTGCTGCATAAAGTGGGCGTAGCCACGCCCATTTTCAACATTTTTATCAGTCATCCAACTAAGCATATGAATATTATTCTTTGTGCAAAATTTCATTCCTTTTTGACTTCTAGTTATAAAGATGTCACGTTACAAATTCCCAAAGAGTGTTCCAGATATATCTTTCTTAAAAAGTAGGCGTGGTCATAAACCGATTTCAATAAATTTTTGCGTGGCTATTAACACATGTTATTAAAGTGTATAAACCAAGTTTCGTCATAATATCTCAATTATTTGTCGAGTTATAGGCTAAGAAATCACGTATATCCCTTTGTGTAAAAAGAGGCGGTGCCACGCCCATTTTCCAAAATTTTTCTATTTGTTGTTTCTGGTCTATTGTAGAAATCAAACCACAAAATTTCAATGAATTATCTTTACATTTGGCAAAGATATCGCTTAAAATGTTTTTATTAGGTCACTTTATAATACCCATATATAAAAGTGGGCGTGGTCGTCAACCGATTTCGCTAAAATTTTCAACATGTATTACCACAAGTAATAAAAGTGTACACACCAAGTTTAGTCATTATATATAAATTATTTGTCGAGTTATGGGCTCAGAAATCTCGTATATTCCTGTTTATAAAAAGAGGCGGTGCCACGCCCATTTGCCAAAATTTTTGTGGTTTTCGTTTTATGTCCGCAGTTGGACTCCTGCTATAAAATTTCAATGATATATCTTTATATTTGACAGAGATATCGCTTAAAATGTTTTTATTAGGTCACTTTATAAGAGCCATATATAAAAGTGGGCGTGGCCCTCAACCGATTTCGGAAATTTTTCGTCCAAATATTTGACTAAGTAAGTATATCACGCGTACCAAATTTCATCGATATATCTTCAACGGTTTCTGAGTTATGACATATAAAACTTGCAAGGTTTGACCCTTAATAAGTGGGCGTGGCACCGCCCATTTTCCAAAATGTCATCAAATTTCTTCCTAGGGGCCTGAGCTCAACACGTGGATAAAATTTCATCGCTCCAGCTGTATTAGTGACTGAGATACCAAATTTCCGATTTTTTCTATATAGGAAAAGTGGGCGTGGTCATGGTCCGATTTCGCCCATTTTCAATACCAACCGTCCCAGTCTCGATACCAACCTGCATTTCAAATTTCATCAAAATATCTCAATTTTTGCGCGAGTTAGAGTGTTTACAGACGGACGGACAGACGGACGGACATGGCTCAATCGATTTCTCTTTTCACCCTGATCATTTTGATATATATAAGTCTATATCTATCTCGATTATTTCACTCTGTTACAATCCACCGTTATGTGATTAAAACTATAATACTCTGTGTACTAGTACAGCTGAGTATAAAAAAAAGAAAGACATGTATGTATGTATGTAGTTATTAGCGCTGTGTATTAGACCGTATCGCTAAAAATAAAGTTCGCCGTACGCCCCCGCATATGATGTGTTTTTGGAAAACATTTCCGGAAATTTAAAAAAATTTTTTTTTTGGACGCCTCTAGATGTCGCTAAAATTTATTTTTCTGATTGTTCGGTATTTATAGTCCGATCTCTAAGTTTAATACACAAATGTCTTTGGCTTGAAAGGGCGGCTTATAATAGAGAATATTATTAACCCTATGTGCGGTATTGGGGTCACTACCACCCTGTACTTAGTTTATGGCACCCTAATGTACCTGTTTTTGCCTGTATGTTAAACGTAGTCAAAAATCATTAATCTTTTGCAAAATAAGTATTTATATCGCTAGAGCAGAACCCGAAATAAAACACGTTCAACATTCCGAGGAATATAGGTTTTTCGGTTCATTTGGTCCTTTAGGTCAATTTTACAGAAAAATTTTCTGGGGAGCTCTATTGAATTTTAATGCCAAATAAAATAATAATTATAAAAGCACTCAGGCTCGTTTAAATTTGATAAAAAAAAAAAAAAGAAGAAATATGAATAGTTGATTGGGTGTAAATAACCAGGTTTTTGATACAATAAATTTGTTTTAAAAATTTTAATATTTTGCTATAACTTCGCCCCCATTATCCACAAAATTCTGTTTCAAGCAAAGCGTGGTACTGTTCAAATCGACTATTTATTATCCATGTCCACGTTTTCGTTGTTTAGGTGGAAAATATCTACCATCCCAAAACATTGAGTCTCAATTTAACCGAAAAAGTCGACAAACTTGCTGCCAACTTTATTCGTTGCTCTGTGTTAACCGAAGGTGGCCGTGTAGCTACTTGGATGGACGATCAATTGGGTTATTTGGGCGCTAAACTCGAACAATCGAGTATAATGTTTAACGAATTTGTAATGGATCCGATTGTCTCAATTAATGTTTGTTCCATTTACACTGCGGTGCGTACCGAAAATAATAATATATATTGGTGGGGTGTTTTGCCATTCGATCAACGCCGCTATCTTTGGGACAAATACCGCGAGAAGGCAAAGAAGCCGGTGAAATCTGTAACATCCGATATCAATGTCGGCGCAAATGTCATAATGAAAAAATGTCCCATTTATCAGGCTGGTTCCATTGGTTTTACCTGCTTCAATGGCATACCCAAGATCGGGCAATTACAAAATTCCGTCTGGGATTTGAGCGATGTTTGTCGTTTCAAAATAATTAATTTGACAACGCCACACTCGAATGCCGTGGAGAAATGTCAAGTGAGCACCGAGAAAGATTATATAAAAACACCAATAACAGCAGCAGCTTCAACGTCACTGCAGGCAGTAGTAAATGTTAAAACAATCAATTCAACAAAAGAAACTACAGATCGCATAGATATGCCACCACCGCCATCGCCAGCGTCAAGCACTTGCAGCGATACGGGTAGTGTGACCTCGACGAAGCGTGTCAAAAGAATGTCAACTAAAGACGAAGCAAGCAATGAAGGCAAGAAGGATGAAGAGCTGTGGCAATTGAAGGATGTGGTCTTTGTAGAGGAGAAGACGGGACCAATTGGTAAGGTGTTAAAAGTGGATGGTGATTTTGTGGCTGTGCGCTTTCAAATTATAACACCGCCTGTTGTTGCTGGTGCCGCTGTTGGCGCCAATACCAATCAACCAAGCGAGGGAAATGGAAATAATGAGGATTGGCAACAGTGTCGACTTTTGCGCCGTGAAGATGTGCAACTCTACAAGCCGAATATGGTGTCGCGCGGACCCGACTGGTTGCAAAAGCAGCCGAGGAAGGTAAACATAAACAATTGCAATGACGCACAGGGATTTCAATTGCTAGCGCTATCCGCTGATATACGCGGTATACATGTTATAAAAAAGAATGCTGGTAAGCTCAGCTACAGCTTGTATAATCTGTATAATAGTAAGCAAGAGCAGAATTGCCAATTCCCCACGGACAGCATGTCCTTTTTAGGTTCGAACGCCAATGATATTAAGCTCATTTGCAATAATGATAGCAGCAGCGGCAGCAATATTATTGTTTGTGATGGTAATCGTGCACTCTATCCCATCGCCAAAGATTGCTTGGGTTCAATTAAAGATCCGCAATGGCTTGATTTGCCGCCGGTGAAATGCGTTACCATGGGCATGGTACCGCTCTTTTGTGGTGGCAATTTAAAATCAAAACTCTGCCTAACCGCATTGCTGTTCGAGTGTCAGAAGTTAATGCCGCACATTTTGCGTTGCGATGTTAAAAATGCTTTTGCCATACTCAGCCGTTTGGATACGGAGGAATACAATAGCTCAATAGTCGCCATTACCGAGGAGCGTTGCGATGGCAGTCGCAATGTTTTCCATTCATGCATCGCCATGTGCGCACCCACATCCAATAAGGAAACAACATCGTCGACCACTTCCGCAACAAATGCAACCGACGATAGGAAAGCCACACCATCACGTTCCACACCATTGGCTAGTACAGTGTTTTCATCATCTTGTTCGTCGCTCACATCGCAGTTGGATGTGTCTAATATTGCTGCTGCTGCTGGTGGAGGAGCAGCTGCTACTGCTGCCGCTGGCAACAACACTAGCGGCAGCGGCGGCGGCGCATCGACCAGCACGAATGCGTTGGGTAATTTACGTGAAAGTCGTTCGGCTAATTTGAGAGAAATGATGAATCGTTTAATTAATGCCGATACTGAACAAAATAGTCCAATGCAAGGTGTGAACTTTGCTGAGGATCATCTGTATATGTCGCAGTGGTCCAGCGAGGAGAATAGCACGAATGCAGTTTTAAATGATGTTGTTGCCATGCCCGGCAACAGCAACGCCTGCGGCAGCGGTAGCAGCAGCAGCAGCGGTGGGAGCAGCAGCAGCGTTGATAAACAGCAAGATGTGATAGCAGATACTAGTGCACTGGTGGGCGCCAATGCAAATGCGGCCAGCTCATCAACGCTGAGCACGCCACCGCTGCCAACGTTGAATTATGTGGTTGAGGGTGCACAGCGTCGCGAGCAATCGCTGCTGATCTTACAACAGATGTGCTCATCGGCAGCATTCCGACCATATCTACATCAAATGCTAAGCGCCAAGGATGCGCAAGGCCGCACCCCCTTCATGGTATCAATATATAGTCGTGCTTATGAAGCCGGCATCATACTGTTAAATACGATTTTAAGCATAGCTGACAAGAATATTGCTCTAAGAGATTCAATGATTTTCCCGCACGGTTCACCGCCCGATCAATCGCCTTTGTATGTGCTCTGCTACAATGATACATGCTCCTTCACTTGGACCGGCGCCGATCATATAAATCAAAATATTTACGAGTGCAAAACGTGTGGTCTCACCGGGTCGCTGTGTTGTTGCACAGAGTGCGCACGTGTCTGCCACAAGGATCACGATTGCAAATTGAAACGTACATCGCCAACGGCGTATTGCGATTGCTGGGAGAAGTGTAAATGTAAGGCGCTCATTGCGGGCAATCAAAATAAACGTTTTGCACTTTTGTGTAAATTGGTTTCGTGCACCGATCTGGTGACGCGATTCAATTCCAAAGGCGAATCAATTTTGCTATTTCTCATAAAAACTGTTGGTCGCCAGACCATTGAGCAACGACAATATCGCGCCAATTCGCGTGTGAGGAATGTTGGTAGTGGTGGTGGCGGTGGTGGTGCCTCGCGTAAAACCAGCTCCATAGATCTGGAAGCGGACATGCCCGAACATGATTTGGAACCGCCGAAATTCTCAAGAAAAGCATTGGAACGTTTATTGATTGATTGGCATGCTGTGCGGGCGATGATTATGACTGGCGCTGAGAATAATGAAGTCGCCACCGCGCCAATACCACCGACAGCAACACCACAACAACAACAACAACAGCCAACAACTTCTACAGCGGCAGCAGCAGCAGCAAACGCGGCAAACACTGAAAATTATAAAATGTTTGTGAAAAATCAACAAGGCTCAACACTTTTGGATAAATTCACACACAATTTGTTTGTAAAATGTACTGGTGACCATTTGGACACGCTGCTGATGACGCTCGTACGCGAAATGCAGGATGATATTATACCGGGGCGCAAGGAGGATGGCGAAATGGTAGCACGTCGATTTGTGCGCTCGGTAGTGCGTGTCTTTGTCATATTTAGCTTGGAGAAGCAACCAAATCCTGAGCGTAAAAAATTGAACATAACTTCAAGCAAGCACATTCAAAGTTGCATCAAAGTTTTCCATTCGCTCTATAAAATATCCATACAAGAATTGTGCGAGGTGTCCGAGTCGCTGATTTCGCCTGTGCGTTTGGGTGTTGTACGCCCCACGGCGCCATTTACGATGTCATCAACGAATGTTGACGTAAGTAGCAGCTTAATCTTTTCTACTTTTTTATTTTTATTCAGTATTTAATAAATAAAAAATATTATTATATAAACCAACACCTTTTTTTATTTTTTTTTTTTTATTTTTAGAGCTCGGATGATTTGTTTAATGTGGAGCCACTCGCGCCATCACCCACCACTACGGAGGACTTGGCTGATTTATCGGTGCGGCATGAAAGCACCAATTCTAATGCATCAGGTTATAATCAACAGTCTAACTTTTCGGTGGAGAACATTGATAGTAAGTAAAATTTAAATTAAAAAAAAAACACATTTTCAGGTCACACAGTAACGAATTTTTGGGGAAAATTTTCAAATGTGCTACCATGCGTTGAAAAAAAAAAGAGTTGTTGGAGGTTGTAGAGGAGGTCCTCCTGATTCTAAATCAAAAGTCCCGCCGACCGTACATTTTTGTAAGTTGTTAAATTTACCAAACAAAGCCCCAAAAGCACGTATAAAAACACGCACATATGTATATATGTGTCGAGAACAACTTTTGCGTTAGGGGCCTTCGGCTGCGCTTTAAAAAAATAACCCTCAGCCGGCAGAATTCTCTTTCTGTTTTAATATCTATGAAACCATCCACCTACCAACAAATTACCAACAAGTCCTATAAGTATACTTCCTGACCTGTCAAAAGCTTTTGAATCACTGTTATCAGAGCAAATACAAGTGTATATTAATAAAAATAATCTACTTTCCCCCTTACAGTCAGGTTTTAGAACAAAGCATAGTTGTTCCAATGCTATTATTAAAATTTTGGATGACATACGAATACCTTATGACTGCAATCAAGGTACACTGCTGTGCCTATTAGACTTTTCTAAAGAATTTGATTCCGTGAATCATGAGCTTCTCTGCAGGAAGTTGACAGATAACCCCTACTAAACAGCTGATTGTCAACTTTTTTGTCCTTCCGCGTGCGTCATAACGCAAGGTGTTACACTGCTGTGCCTATTAGACTTTTCTAAAGAATTTGATTCCGTGAATCGTGAGCTTCTCTGCAGGAAGTTAGAAGTTTATTTTGGTTTTGACGGTGCTGCTGTTAAGCTAATGAGGAGTTATTTAAAACACAGAGTGCAGCGTGTGAAGGTGGGGTCTGAGAACTCTAACATTAAACGATTGGTAACCGGAGTGCCACAAGGTTCAATACTGGGTCCGTTGTTATTTACTTTATTTGTGAATGATATTTTTAAAACCTGTCGTTTTGCTCAAATGCACGCATATGCTGATGATGTGCAATTATATATGTCTGGTATGCAAAATCAAATCTCTCAACTATGCGCTAATTTTAATAGCGATCTTTCTTCTATTGCATTGTGGGCGTCTGAGAACATACTTTGTCTAAACAGTAAAAAATCGTATGTGATGCCTATAGCCAAAAAGTCTATAAATATGTTAGAACTTCCTTGTCTCTATGTTAACGGCATGCCTCTTAAATTTGTCTCTAAGGTAACGAATCTTGGCTTTGTTATAAACTCCAGTCTATCGTGTGATGATCATGTTAATGTTGTTGTTAGTAAAGTCTACCATGTTTTGCGTAATTTGAGAATATCAGCGTCATTTACCCCAGTTGGAATACGACGACAGTTTGCTATACAATTAATATTACCTATAATTTGCTACTCAGTGTGTTTACAGCAAGCTAAGTTCCACATCTGCACATAAAATCGAAGTAGTATTTAACCATATAACACGTTACGTCTTTTGGTTAGCGAAGTTCGATCATATATCTGAGTGGAAAAAGCGTCTCTTAGGCTGTGAAATCCAAGATTACTTCAAAGCAAGAAACTGTATTCTTCTATACAGGGTAATGGAAGAAAGGGTGCCTTCCTACTTGTATGAAAATTTGGAATTTACAAAATCTGTTCGTGTTAGTGACCTAATTGTTCCTGGGTATAATTATCTGTGCTCTGCAAGGCTGTTTTTTGTCAATGCTATCCGCATATGGAATTCTATTCCTAGTAACATCCGCAGTAGGATGAATAAGAGCAACTTCAAAAACGTTATATATTCGTTTTTTCGTGAAAATATAAACAAATAATAAATGGCATGTTAGGCGCTGAGTTTTGCTTATTATCTTTATTCAAAAAGTTACTACTTAGCTGTATTGTATTGTTTTTGTTTATTTTTAAATGTAGTTTTAATTTTAGTTTTAATATAACTTAAGATATGTATTATTTGATTAATTTTTATTTTTGTTACTAGTTTGTATATCATCTGTTGTACTATAAAAGATCGTTTAAGATCTTATTGTACTAATTTAAATAAATATCGAAAAAAAATATCGAAATATCTCGTGAACTATAAGCCTCCGGCAAGTTTTGATTTCAGTTTTGAGATCTGTGAGAGCGCCTATACCCCGTTGAAAAATTAATTTTTCTTGGATCGTGGTGCTTTAATGTAAAACCGGCCCATTTTGGCAGGCAGATGGAAATCTAAGCCAATTTTTTTGATTCTTTGATTCTGTAAAAATATTCTATTACAATTTTCTTCTAAGAAACATTACCTACATACATAAGTAATATATAAGGGATCATTAATTAAAAAAAAAATTTTTTACGTATGTTTTTACATGGCCGTTTTTTACAATAATTATTTTATGTGAATTTTATATGAGCTATTGGCCAGTTTTTGTTTTTTTTTTTTATTTTTTTTTAATTAAGGAAAATTGAAAAAATCTTTTTTAAAAATTAAAAAAAAAAAAAAACAAAAACTGGCCAATAGCTCATATAAAATTCACATAAAATAATTATTAGAAAAAAACGGCCATGTAAAAACATATGTAAATATGTAAATCGGAGAGCCTGCCGAAAAACAAAATAATCTTAAAACAATAACAAGCATTGCCTGTACAAAAGCTTTGCTTGTTAACAGCTTTAGAACTTTGTACAAAGAAAACAATCGCACCAACATACTAGGTAGCAAAGACAGAGTGTCATTAAGCTACTGTTGTTGGTATGTGGATTGCAATAAAGGAAAATTGAGAATTAAGCGAAACAAAGCTGACGGCGGTGGTGGCTCAATGGGATTGTCATTGGATTACCAATCGAAAAGACTTAAGTTCGATTCTCGGTTGAGGCCGCCTGAAGAAGTCTGATGAGGGGATGTGGTGGTCTCCGAAATGGATCCATAACTTCTACCAAAAAAAATTTTTTCAATTTTCCTTAATTAAAAAAAAAAACAAAACAAAAAACTGGCCAATAGCTAGGGTTGCCAGGCGTACTGATTTGATCAGTACAATACTGATTTTCGTGCCCCGTACTGATGGTTTTAAAAACCTTAAGAAATACTGATTTTTTGGATTTTGTACTGATTTGTACTGATTTTTAGCCGACACTAAAAAATTTGACGTTTGTAACCATGAAAAAATTAGGAAGGAGGTTGCAACGCGAACGTTACAGTTACAGTTACAGAAACATGATTGACAGTTAACGATACGGAAACAAAAAAAAAAATGCCAGTAATAAAGACGATTTTCTCCGCAATATATTGTTTTTTTTTTGTTTTTGTTTTTGTTGTTTTTTTTTTTTTTTTTTCAATGTACTGATTTGTTCGGGAAAGGTATCTGGCAACCCTACCAATAGCTCATATAAAATTCACATAAAATAATTAAAAAGTTTTTTTATTTAATAAATTTTGATGCTATTAATTTGACCAACACTGTAAGTTTTCTAAGAACACACACACTTTCATAGACATATCTGTATTAATTAATTGTAGTATTGCGCGATGCACAGATGACCGATGAAACCAATAGGGGCAACAACCAAGACAGCCAAGAGGAGGAAATGCTGGATTCTTCGCGTAATGACGAGGCTATACAAGATGATGAAAGTGATAACGATTTTCCATTCAACGACCCAGAAACCGAATCCGATTCGGATGATAATCAAAGCAATCAAGATGCCCAAAGAAACACGCAGACTGGTGCTGCGGCTGGTTCCGAAACAGGTGCGTACTCTTAATTTTTTCTTTGTCACTTAGTTATCTATATTGCAAAATTTGTTAAGATATAGGTGTCCTATTTCTCGAAGATGAATCTGGCGATTCGTCGCCGCAGGAGGAGGAAGCCTCCGAGGACGGTGAAAGCGATGATCATTCGGACGACTTCAATTTTTCTGAAAATCAATTGGAACGACAAAATCCCAGTTCGAATAGCCGCAATGATGCGGCACCACAATCCATGCAATGGGCAATACGTAATCGTGAAACACAACGTTCGTCGGTACGTGTGCCGGCCGGCTCAAATCTCGTATTCATAGATCCAATAGCATTGCGTCGCACTGCGGTGCAAACAAACTCTTCAGTTCCTGTACAGCCGCAAGAACAACACACCATGGCAACAACTGCCAGCAATTTGGCGCGCGCATTTGGCATAATTGTACGACAAATATCCGATTTGCTAACCAGTTTCGTTGGTCAGCTAACAAACGACATGGAGCGTGCTACGTATAAGACGCAAATTGAGGAGGCAATTCAATTACAAGTAGGTTTTTTTTTTTATTTATTTATTTATTCGTTAAGAAATATGTACATATTTTATTTAAACAAAACTATACGCTTGCAGATATACATTGAAGAACGTTTGAAGACCACTTGGGAATGGATGTATTCAATAATGGATGGCATAGAACCGCAATTGAAATTTGGCAGCCATTTAGCCAATTATACCGATCCGACACACCCTCTACACCCACTCAACGCACAAAACAATTCCAACCAATCCAGCTCCACTAGTTCAAATAGTGTCAGTACGTTAAGTTCATCTACACGACGGGATTTCTTCACATATTGTTTGTCGTTGATGAGAGCACACACCTCTGAGCATCGTGATGCCATGCCCGTCTTAGATATAACAGCATTCCGGCATGTGGCATACGTATTTGATGCATTTATTTATTATATGCGCAACAATTCGAATTTATATGAAAAAGATAATGAAGAAACCGACGACGAGCTTTCCAATGTGGTAGCAGCAGCCAACGAAGAAGTGTTTGTTGGCAATTCCTCTTCTACTTCCGCAGCTGCCGCTGCCGCTGCTGCACCCTTACCGGCAACAACATTGCCCACTGCAACTATTCGACATTCGTTCTTTGTGCGCTCAGAATCGACGCTAAGTCTTGGTTATTTGGCACCGGATGTATTTGATTTGCCATTGGACGTTGCCATACCATTAGCTGACAAGCCACACCTGTTGCAACCAAATTCAAAGCGTAAAGATTTGTTTGCCAATGTACCCTTGGGAACGCCAGTTGACGGCAGTAATAAAGATGCTAGCGTCGATGATATTACCATGACACCAACAAAGCTTGGATTTTCCAGTTATAACATTAAATTGACGGAGGCAAATTTGCAAGGAGGTGGTAAGTCACAAATATCCAAAATGGCGTTAACATCGCCATCACACATAGATAAGTATAATTTTAATAAAATAAAATATGTTTTTTTTTGCAGAATCATTTAAGAGAAGTTCCAATATTGAACCAGCTAGCACGCAACCGAAAGACGATGCAGCTGCAGTCTCACGGAAATCCGAACCACAATTTGTTGGCGATGCTGGCGGCAGCATTAGTCGACCAGACGTTATCGTCACACCAAACAAACTACAACAAAGGGATGACAATGATGTTTATATGTCAAGTCCACCTTCAACATCAGCTTGCCGTAGCGTAATCGTTCGTGCCAGCCCGATTTCTAAGAAGCAGGAACAAGAATGTGAAAAAATCAGTGCACGCTGCACCACAGACGAGACCGCTCTAACACGAACAACAAATCCATCATTTGTTTTTCCGCCACGTGGCAAATATTTTGGCTGTCTGCAACAATATTCAACTGTCACACCATCATGGAATTTCTTGCTTAGCCGTTGGAAGTTAACTTTAGATTTGTTTGGGCGAGTTTTTGTCGATGATGTCGGCATGGAGTATGGCTCTTTGCTGCCCGAGCTGCGTGGATTCCCGGTGAAAGAAGTACGTTTTCGCAGACATATGGAAAAGCTGCGCAATGGCCAGCAGCGCGATCTAGCGCTATGCAAATTGGAGCGAAATCGCGAAAGCCTAATAATTCAAACATTTAAAGAGCTAAATGCACAGTTTGGTAGTCAAGCCAGACGTACAACGCCCCTCACGTTTAATCGCGTCAAGGTTACGTTTAAAGATGAGCCGGGTGAGGGTTCGGGTGTGGCACGCAGCTTTTATACATCAATTGCTGAAGCTTTGCTGGCATCGGCGAAAATGCCAAATTTAGAATCGACACACATTGATGTGAATAGCAGTAAATACGGCGCACCATTTTCAAGCATTTTGCGAAATCGTGGCGTATCGAGTAGAGAACCCACCACGCTGCAAAGGCGTGCTGGTGGCAGCGGAAACAAAGTTTTTTGGCGTACATCGCGTGAGCGTAAATTATTGAATTATGACGCCAGACCATATATGCCGTCATCAACAAATAATACAGGTTTGTACTGCATGCTAAGCGTAAATTAATACAGTTATCTATTATTATATACGTAAATGCAACACTGTTTCTTTAAAATGTGATGCAATACAAATATTATCGAAGAATGTTCGCTGAAACATCAATTTTAACCATTCTATAATCAATATTTTTATGTGCCCAAGTTTGTCGTAATTTATGGTTGCATATTTACATACATATGTACATATATACTAATCCTGAAAATACGAACTTCCTATCTTTTGCAGATAATTCCACTGATAACCCGAACGACCATTTGTCAGTGCATTTACAGCAGCTGGGAGAAAAGCTATTTCCAAAGGTAGGTCAATACTATATAAATATGTATATGATATGTATATGTATGCATAAAGTATGTTTAATACGTGAAACGAGTAGAATGGCTGTTTAACTGCCCCATAAACATTTTTCTTAATTCTCAATTTGAGATGCATTTAAGAACTAACCTTTTTCTCAAACCTCAAAATAAACAAAAACGGTCATTAGGTCCGTTTTTTATTAGCTAAGTAGTTATGAATAGTTATGCCTCAGACATGCATGTGGTAGAAATATTATAATATCAATACTATGATTTGGCATTACTATGAAAATTTTCAATTAAACTACAATATGAGAGTGACACATATGTGGTATAGATCGCAATATTTCTACTATACTACGATGTGTGTCTCTAGCATTAGCCGAGTTTCGGCTGGCAAATCGTTTCTTGAGTCAAAAAAATAGTAGAAGAGAGTCATTGACAGCTCCAAATTTCAGCTAGTAAAATTTTCCCTAGCTGAAATTATTTGCTGCCAAAGTTAGAAACAGCTGTTGAAAAAATAAACAAACGAATACTTTTGATTTTATTACTTTTGAAATTTTCTGAATTTTTGAAATAGAAATAAAGAAAATTAAATGTTTTTTACAAAAACTAACCATTAACAGTCAAAAATAGCATTCAAATTACTAATCGCTAATTTTTACTATTACACTGCTATTCCGAGCGTTACCGGAAAATTACTTTACTGGTAATTTATGTTGCTGAAAATTGTTACCATCTTTTCAATTGGTATTCTGGCACAAATGGTAACGCTGTCAAAGCATTTCCATACGAACGGAATTGAATCGGGCTGAAAATGGTAACAAAATATTACCACGTATTGAGGTGGTAACTTAATTTTCTGCTGCCAGAATACGAAAAGAGTGTTTAAAGTACCAGATTCTTTATTTCACCAGTAAAGTAAATTATGTTACCACACCGGAATAAGGCCGTTATTCCGTTTCTTGATTTTCTGTTCGTTTCGCTCTTTATGAGCGCAATTCTTTCCGTTCTGCTCACTTGACAGCTAGCTGCTAGTTTAATAAGAAACAAACCTATTGTGACTATTAATTGACGGTCACTGTGATAGTAAAATTACTAGTCAATTGACTGGGAGCTGTGACCGGTGTGAGTGAGACATCTACATATATGGTTCGTAAACTTTAGCCAAGTGCAAGATCAATGAGATAGAATAGCATAGAATGTAATTTGAAAATACACGGATGGAAACACGACAAATGAAAGATCACAAAAGTTCCCGATGCTCTTAAGAATGTAACTGAACCAAAGCCTTTGGTTACGACTCCAAGCAGTTTTGCAGGGTTTCGTATGGAAGGCTTTGAAGGCTTTATGAGATTTGCTTTTCACACATCATCAAAATTCACACGCATCAAAATTTACAAGATTCAGCGGCGCATGATTTGCTGCTTCGTTCCTTTTTTGCTGTTTTTTTTAAATTTTTTTTTTTTAATGGCTTGTTACAGATATATTCCATAAATCCTACGAGTGCTTCAAAGATAACTGGAATGTTGTTGGAAATTCCAACACCTCAACTCCTAGCCATTTTATCCTCTGAAGATGCTTTAAGGCAAAAAATCAACGAAGCTGTAGAAATAATAACATACAGGCAAAAATTAGAATCAAACAGTTCAGCGGCACACACGCAAAAGAAAATGATACCAATTGTATTGCTAGAGCAGTGTCAAATTGACGACAACGATCCATTGTTCTATTCGCCCGGCAAACGGGGTTTTTACACACCACGACAAGGTTATGGCTCATTTGAACGCATTAATGCATTCAGAAATATTGGAAGGTATGAATCGGCAGCGCTGAAAAAATGCTTGTTTCTTTGAAATTCTTAGGGCCGTTTTCACCATCTCCGGTTAATTTAACCGGTGGTTATTTTGACGTAAATTGTATGGCGAGCTGTCAAATAAATTGCTTAACCGGGAGAAATCCTCCGGTTAAGCACTTAACCGGAGATGGTGAAACCGGCCCTTATTGTTCATTTGCTTCTAATTCAAATTTTACGATTTTTAGATTGATCGGATTATGCCTTCTACAGAATGAGTTACTTCCACTCTTTTTGCAACGGCATGTTTTGAAATATATTCTAGGCAGAAAGATAAAATTCCATGATTTAGCATTTTTTGATCCAATCATGTATGAATCATTTCGACAGCTGGTACAGACTGCCCAATCGGATGAAGGCGAGAGCTTAATGCAACACATGGAGATATTCTTCGTGTAAGTTAATACATTTGTGTAAAGTAATTATAAAAGTTATTAAATTTTTGCATTTATCCCTTTTTAAATTTAGCATTGATCTGGTAAAAGAGGAGGGAGGAGGTAGTGTCGAATTGCTGCCTGGAGGACGTGAAACTCGTGTTAATTGTAGCAATTTATTTGAATATTTAAAACGATACACAGAATACAGATTGATTAAATCACAGGAGAAAGCCTTAGAGGTAAATTTGTAGATTTGATGGCTTTATTGTTATTTCAATAAAACAAAAATTCAATATACCCATGAAGTATTTATATAAGCAAAGCAAAAACTTAAAATAGCAATAATTTACATACCTATATTATCCAACAGGCACTAAGAGATGGAGTCTATGACGTGTTACCAGACAATTGTATGAACAATTTAACTTCCGAGGACTTACGTTTGCTATTAAACGGTGTTGGGGACATAAATGTATCTACGTTGATATCATATACAACATTTAATGACGAATCCAGTGAAGATTCTGATAAATTATTAAAATTCAAAAAATGGTTTTGGAGTATAGCTGAAAAGATGAATACTTCGGAGCGTCAAGATTTGGTACACATACATATTTTTCATTTGCATATATGTAGTTTTAATTAAACTAATTTGACATCCTTCATTCTTCCATCAGGTCTACTTTTGGACCGGCTCGCCTGCACTACCAGCGTCAGAAGAAGGATTCCAACCATTACCTTCGGTAACTATAAGGCCAGCTGACGATTTGCATCTACCTACAGCAAATACATGTATATCAAGGCTGTATGTACCTTTATATTCTAGCAAAACGATATTACGTAGCAAATTACTTATGGCTATTAAATCGAAAAACTTTGGCTTTGTATAAATACTATATAAATGTAATTGTATTCTGACCTGGAGTTAAAAATCTTTCATAATAAAAGTGTTATGTAAATATTATATGAATTCTTGTTTTAATTTACATATATCTATAGAAAATTATTTCTTAACGTATGTATAATTAAAGTATGATCGCTGGTTATTACGACTACAAACGAAATCGTCGCATTCACGCTTGATGCGATTTGACAGTCGTACAACGTTCGTCCTCGTAGGTATCTGACATTTGTTGTGAACGAACTCATACAAATTTTGACATGTAGTTGTGCAACATTCTTGGGCCTTCCCCGAAGTGAAATTGATGACAACTTGTGAGCAGGGGTATGTTCAGAAACGCAGCATGAAACGCAACAGTGGCAGCAATTATTTTTTTGATGATTGTGATGAGCGACGCTTCATGCAAAATTTACGTTTATGAACGCTCTGCTTGTACTACAAAATCAGGTTGCGCTTCAAACTGAGTTTCTGAACAAAGCCCAGAACTCGTCGGCCAAGCAGGTCTTGGTACCACTACAACAAAAAAAAAAAACAATAAGAGATTGTGCACTCAGCGGTACCGCTATGCGTTCATCCAAAATTTGACAGAATCAGCTGGTTTAGTGACGTAAAAATAAAGATTGTGTGCCATAAATGTGAAATTTATATTAAATAACTATTTTAAATAAAGAACAATTAAGAGCCGCGTATTATTTGTGTGAAAAATAGTTCAATAAAGATATTTTTTGCATGTTTGCAAATTTTCTTCCACGTCGATAACATAGTTCATGTAGTACTAAGCCATGATTCAAATAAAGATTGTGCATTCAGCGGTGCCGCTATGCGTTCATCCAAAATTTTACAGAATCAGCTGATTTAGTGACGTAGTAACATAAATTCTCTTTCACCCTAGTTTCGTTTCCGGTTTTCTAATAACTAAAGGTTGTGTGCGATAAATGTGAAATTTATATTAAAAGGCTATTTTAAATAAATAAAAATGAAGTGCCGCGTATTTATTTGTGTGAGTAATAGTTCAATAAAGGTATTTTTTTTGCCTGTTTGAATATTTTCTTTCCCGTCGATAACGTAGTTGATGACGTACTAACCAAAATGAACACAGTCTCACGGATGAATATTTTGCTGAATATGGCTGAGTGCACAATCTTCTTTATTTGAATCATGGTACTAACCAAAATGAACCCTGACTCACGGATGGATATTTTGCTGAATGTATGTATGTATGTTCAGAAACGCAGCATGATGATTGTGATGAGCGACGCTTCATGCAAAATTTACGTTTATGAACGCTCTGCTTGTACTACAAAAGCAGGTTGCGCTTCATACTGAGTTTCTGAATAAAGCCTATGATTTGAATCCATGATTCAAATAAAGAAGATTGTGCACTCGGCGATATTCAGCAAAATATTCATCCGTGAGCCTGGGTTCATTTTGGTTAGTACGTCATCAACTACGTTATCGACGAGAAAGAAAATTTGCAAACAGGCAAAAAATACCTTTATTGAACTATTATTCACACGAATAAATACGCGGCACCTCATTTTTCTTTATTTAAAATAGCTTTTTAATATAAATTTCACATTTATCGCTCACAATCTTTAGTTATTAGAAAACCGGAAACGAAACTGGGTGAAAGAAAGTTTATGTTACTACGTCACTAATAGCGTTTTCTTTTCTACTCAAAAATGTCGCACTCATGTAGTGCCTTCAAAAAGTTGTGTTCTTTTGTTAAATGAGTGCAATCATCGCAGTCCACATCGCTATCTTTTCTCAAAGGGCAATCCTAAAAAAATTCGAAAGGGCAAGATTTCTTGCCCTCTGTGCTATCGACGGGGCATACAATGACCCTGTCAAACAGCTGATCAATAACAATAACGAATAAAAAGTATACCTTTTATGTCTCTTTCTAGCACACATAATATGTATTATATAGATTGCGTCATACCAGAACAGCTAAAGTATACACAATTGTGACATTTAGAGTGTATTCTATTGTACATACATATGTGAAGGGCTGCACTGAATATGAAGAGGACGGCAATTCGACAGGGTGTAGTGCAAATCTGAGCTATTATTGCGCTTCGCCATGACAACCCTTTTGTGTAGAAAAGAAAACGCTATAAATCAGCTGATTCTGTCAAATTTTTGATGAACGCATAGCGGTACCGCTGAATTCACAATCTTCTTTATTTGAATCATGCATAGCGGTAATCAAGGTAAAAATTGGTAAAAATCAAGTGTCGATCCATTACCGCACCGTGTAATGTGCATTTGCTCTAATGTGAAAGTGGTCGGAAAACTTTCGGTAAAAACATATTTATCGAACAGCTTCCGCTCCGAGGAAAGTAAAATCGCTCTAAATGAAAGAATATGTACCGGATTGACCCAAAATTTATGGTGTGTTTTTGCTTATATAATAAGACAGCAGATTTTGGCAAATTAAGTATACATTTTTTAATCAAAAATCCATTCGAAATTTTTATTTGCTTGACACAACTACACAAAATTGCAACTAAGTGCAAATCGGAAGAAAACGCAACGCAAAGCATAAGTTTTATCATGTGCATTGAATCAACTTTGAATTTCCGTCTTTAGAGCTACGTTAGAATTATCAATACAAATAATCGATTGTGGATGCCCTTCTTTAAAAAACGTATATATATAATTTTACGTGTTCGTTGACTTGTCGCAGCCTACGATAGTACTGAAAAAGCGATTGTGTGATGCTCAAATAATGAATTGAACTTGATGTTTAATCAAATAATTGTGCTCGAAAATATCATAAAATGAATAAAAGTTCAGAAATTGTGATAATAGAGGGAATAAATTAATTACGAATCAATGGCAATCATCAACACATAATCAACATACTTACTCATATACATACATATTTTGCACAAAAGGTGCATAATTGTTAATGGCGACATAATTGAAAAATAAAAAAATTGCCCAAAGTAACGTTACATTAACTAAACATACATATGTACACACTCATTTACAAAAAAAAAAAAAATAATAGTAACAACTGTGTAAAATACACAGACTGATAGGCTTGATAATAAATTTTTTTTAATTCGTTTGTAAGTGAATACATGGTAATGTTTAGTATTAGTGAATTGTGCTGCATGTTTTGCTGTCCACCATGCCCTGGACCAATCGCAGCTAAATTGGCATTCCAACCACCAGAGCCCACCTACAAGTTGACACCTGCTGATGACACTAACGTCAAGTACAATTTGCATTTGTTTGATCGCGCTGAATGGCAGTATTCGGAGCGTGATAAGTCAAAGGTTGAGTCCTTCTTTACCAGGACATCACGTGGCAACTTGATTACTTGTATATATGTACGATGTTGTAGAAACGCAAAGTACACTCTACTCTTTTCGCATGGCAATGCAGTAGATTTGGGTCAAATGAGTAGTTTCTATATATCACTTGGGTCACAGCTAAATTGTAATATATTTGGATATGATTACTCGGGCTATGGTATGAGTAGCGGAAAACCATCGGAAAAGAATTTGTATGCCGACATCGAAGCTGCTTGGCAAGCGCTACTTACCAGGTAAATTCTCATACAACACATCAGGTATACATATGTACATATCTATGATCATTACGCCTACATAAATATGTGTAAACATATTGATGTACACAAATAAATATATGTAAATATGTATCTTCAAATCTGGATGTAGACATAACCGGAAAAATTGCAAGATTTTCTGAGACGATGCTATGGGAATTTCTGTCTTGGTTGGGAACGACTATATTTTCACAATCTTATTCTGAATGATTTTTTTTTTTGCACAATGTAAATTGTCCTTATATGTACCTATATTTCATTTAACTATAGATTTAACATAAGTCCCGAAACAATTATTCTCTATGGACAAAGTATTGGCACCGTACCAACAGTTGACTTGGCCACAAAATATGAAGTTGGCGCTGTTATACTACATTCGCCGTTAATGTCCGGTTTGAGAGTTGTTTTTCGCAACACCAAAAGGACATGGTTCTTTGATGCATTTCCAAGGTACATACATATGTCTATAATAATAATATACACCTAGACCACACTTACATATATTTAATATTTCTTGATTATGTAGTATTGACAAGGTTTCCAAAGTGAAGTCTCCAGTTCTAGTAATACATGGTACTGATGATGAGGTAATCGATTTCTCACATGGAATTGGAATTTATGAACGTTGTCCAAAAGCTGTTGAACCTTTATGGGTCGAGGTAAGTACATATGTACATGCATCCATAAGCATTAAATATTAAGTTAAACTAAGTATACGTGTTGCATATCTCAAAATGTATAATTCAAATTTAAAGTTATTACCCGCTTCAATTTAAGTCTACTTTCTTTGTTGCCATATCTGCGTGTAGGGTGCTGGTCATAATGATGTAGAGCTTCATTCGCAATATTTTGAACGATTGAAAAACTTCCTAACTGTTGAGCTGGTTAAATGACAATTACCGAATCGGCATGATACGGATGCGAATAATTCGATAGCAGCAATTCCAGCGGCTAACGAAGTTCCATCGGCGGCGGCGGCGGCGGCGACGTCATCTTTGGCAAATAAAAGAAACGTAAAAGAAGCTAGCAATACAACTACAAGTGGTAATACACAAACGGCAAAAAAAGACGACAACAAAGGTAAAACATACATACAATGCATACATACGTGCATACATATGTGCATACTTTTCTATGTGAAAAAGATTGAAATATCCTATCTCTTGCAGTTACAGCTTCCACATCATGTTCAATATCAACAATAGTAGCGGGCGAAAAATTTCTTTAGCAATTAACATGCAGTTATTTTATCTCCCTCAAAATTAAATTCAAAACTCAACAAAGAAACTATACTTGTATAATGGATGCAATAAAAAGCGTTTTCCGAGAAGACCGTTCAACTAACTAAAATATGTAATTACAATATTGTCTTCCCAAGTAAAAGTAAAAAAAAAAACATGCCATTTCAAATACATACATACATACAAAATACAATTCACGCATCAAAAGTAAATGTATCGTGTAAACATCGTGATCTCTCAACTGTATTATAACGCTGCATCTTTACTACATTTATGGGACAAAACAAAAACAAAACAGAAAAAAAACCAGACAGTTGTAGCTTCTTTGGCAATGCAAAAACAGAAAAAAAAACCAGTTCAATTTCCGCAGGTACACAACCGCATTTGTATGCATTTTATTTTTTTGTTATCTATCAATCTCAATGCATCCATCATTAGAATTATTTAAAAAATTTGAGAAGAAATTAATTATTAAGTATACCTTTCTTTACAATATGTACTATGTCAGCATTAAACGCATGAATAACTATCGCCAACTTTGTATTAAGTATGATTTTTTTTGTATTGGTGCTGTAATTGAATGCGCATTAAAATATATTAGGATTATGTAATTTTAAACTTAAAATTGATTCTGTAGATATGAGATGAGATATGTATGTGTGTATGTAACTAGTATGTCATTGCATCATGCTGCGTATCCTGAAGGAGCTGGAGCTACATCGCGCAATGTTTGATACAACTCGCCGATCTAAAAGAAGAAACTGCTCCCACTCATTCATAGAAGAGAAGAATGAATAATACTGCATTTAAATAAGTATGGCTATGTTCAGAAACGCAGCATGAAGCGCAACAGCGGCAGTAATTGATGATTGTGATGAGCGACGCTTCATACAAAATTTACGTTTATGAACGCTCTGCTCGTACTACAAAAGCGGGTTGCGCTTCAAACTGAGTTTCTGAAAAAAGCCCATATTACAAAAAAAAAAAAAAAAAAAAAAACTACATTCTAATAAAGACTTCAATCTTATTATGTTTGTTGTAACTTGGGGTGAAAATCTCTGTGTATTTCATATATTATTATGTATACATATAATTAATATAGAAAAAGGAAAGAATTTAGTGAAGTTTTAGAAATAAAGATGCATCACTTACTGAATATTTCTGAATGAATACATTTGTTTTTTTTTTCCTTTCCTTCATGTAATTAATAAATATATATTGGAAAGAAACTAAAGGCTAAAATAATGATATTTTATAATGTTCTTAACATTTTATAATGCGTGCTTGCAAATCTGCTATCAAACCAAAAATGTCCTCGAAATTCGAAGGCAACGTCAAAGGTTATCTCTGTTAAATTGTTTATTTTTCGTAATACTTTTCCATTACGTGGCTGTCGTTTATTTTTAGAATATGCACTGTGTGTAAATAACTTTATGAAAGTGGTCGAAGATTAGTGTATAAAAGAAACAATTTATATATGTACGTATTTTTCTTTTTTTTATTTGGTAGGCCTGTTATCTTTACAGCACCTATTGCAAAAACAACACCTCTTTATTCCTGGCTATGTGCAGAAACGCAGCATGAAGCGCAACAGCGGCATTATTATTTTGATGATTGTGATGAGCGACGCTTCATGCAAAATTTACGTTTATGAACGCTCTGCTTGTACTACAAAATCAGGTTGCGCTTCAAACTGAGTTTCTGAACAAAGCCCCTTTTTGTGATCCTACAAAAAATGCCAAAACATATTTTACCGCATATTCACACATGGTTCAATTCTTACTTCGGTAATTGAAAAATAAAACTTATGTATGTATGTATATGTGTTTAGGAATTCTTATAAAATGCATTTATATAACGAAAGACATCCATATTCAAGCCTTCTAAGACCGGACGGCCCTCGTGATATCCGCATCTTTCAAAAAGATTTGGTTGGTTGGGTTGGTGAAACCAGTAGTTGCTGGGACCTTCGTCGCTATCAATGCGTAAGGTATTGAGTTGAAATACACCAAAGTGGAAGGTACGTCCATCTGTCAGTATACTTTGTACTACAATGGGTTTGGAAATGCTATCCAATGCCGCATCCTGAAATGTTCAATGCAAAGCGTTTGAATATATAACAATATGTATATTCTTATTTAATTAATCATATATACCCCATATAACTGCTTAGCACGTGCCGCCGCTACAGCGAATGCTTTAAGCATGTTGAAACTTTGAAACTGCGTGGTATTTACTTTGACATCGTGTACGGTTTTTATTTTATCCGCATCAAAATACATGATTATGGTGTGGGGATGATATTTAATCAAATCTTTGCTTTGAGCTGCAACAGAAAGAAATTTAAATTAATGCAATAAAACATGGCCTACCTGAAAGCTTAATCAGTTTTTATACTTACGATAGAACGTTTCATCCGAGTATATATGCTTCTTGGGTATAGATATCGTATCCTTAATGTAATGTAAATAGGGCAGAATTGGTTCGCATTTGTCTTTAATGGATTCAATAGGACGAGTTGAAGCAATAACTTTCTGTGCACTAACATCGAACTGTATTAAATTGCCATCCTTTCGTAATGTTACTTTAAAGTTCATTGGATCCACTAAGAGACGTTGTGAATTCATTTCACGTTCCGCAATTTTCTCGCATTCTGTGAGCAGTTTGTTTATTAAAATGGAGCTAATAATGGAATGTAAATTAATTTCATTAATTTTCCCTATACTTGTGTACCATATTTCATTCTTCATACTTACGATCTGCGTTCGCTCGAAATGTTATAAATCCTTGGATAGTTGAACATCGGTCTCAGCGGATCTCTCTTTTTAGTTTGCTTTACTTGTTCTGTATCGAATATATGTGATGAGGAGACTGCCTCATTTATGTTAGCCTCCAACTGTCTAGTAAGCGTCAAATTTGTTAATTTTTCAATGCTTTGTGGTAAATTTTGAATTTCATTAGATTTAGTGAGACGCAGAGCCTGCTGCAAGCCTCCAATCAAAACATGATTGTTTCCATATACATAACATGGCTTTTCACCGTTTACTCCTTTTGGCAAAACTCCTAATTTTTTTATAGGTGAAGTGAGGCTTAAATATAAATACAAATTAAATAAGTCTTACATCGATAATGATAATTTATGTACATAAGTGGTGAATATGCGTCGATGGAGAATAAAGTAGTGCAATATACTAGTTATTCTTAAGACACTGCTGTAAAAGCTCTATCATAGATAGATATTTCGTAGGTTGATACGCACTGCGACCTATGGGTCTATTGTGCCCTTCAGCTCAAAATTATTTCGTTTGGCCTTAGGCTTGATACATATGTGTCTGCTTCCGAGCTGATATTGCCCGGCTTAAGTGTGTGCATATGGCTTTTGAGTATGCAGTGATCCGCTCAAAGTCCGGTCACGATTCTCAGCTTTTGGAGAGGTCCATAATCGCCTTGAAGACTTTATCATATACCAACAGTGCATATTCTTCACTTATTCTGAAAAATATTTACTTGTTTTGGACCCGATTGAGATGGTGCTCTTCAGTAGCGATGTTTCCGCTTACATTCTTTACGCCTATTCCCAGCTTCTTTAATTCTTCCTCAGCACCTGTACTGCGCGTTATTCTATTTGCCTGCTGCTGCCAATGTTTTCTGAACATCCATCCTAAGTGCTGCGCAAACAATTTATCTGTCAGCCTCATTTTATGCAATCTTTTTGGACCACTGTAGAATTTTGGACAAGACAGATTATGGTTGGGCGATATATATCGATATCTCAATATATCGATATTTTTAAAATAGTACAACCGATAATATCACCGATATTTTGAATTACAGTACATCGATAATTTTTTGCCATTTCGTGCCAAATTCGATTTTCGCATTGAATTTAACTATGATCCAATTAATATAATATATATATCAATATATATACCGTGGAATTTATCAGAAAATTTTTTAAGTGGTGAGCCATCCAACTTCTACAACAAATATCTAGTAAACTCTGATTAACGCTAACCGGAGGATAAAGCTCGGTTAATCTGAGCTGCATTATCGACCACATGTTAAATATATGTTTTGATGAAGTCGATAAAATAACGGCTAGTATTAAATTTAAAAAACCGTCTCATATTGAAGTATTTTTTATAATAATACTTAATAATGATAATTTATTTCACCAACCATTCTGCTTATTCTTTGATTAAAATTTGTACTGAAACAAGAAAAAAATTTTGGAAATTGGGAAATTTTCATCAACTGATCGATGGTAGCAGCTTAACTTACGTTTTACTTATGAAGTAATAAAAATTACACCATTCGTTTTGCTTAAAAAAGTGTTGAGATAAAGGCTTTTTAAAATGAAATTAATTTGTATTTGTTTTTATTTAAGAAATTAATTTATTTTTATTTTTTATATTTTAAATTACAAATGTAACTTATTCTTCTTGATTTGTCGTAGGCGGTTTAATGTTGGTGAGTATATTTATTTTGCTGAGTCTAGAATTCATGGAAAGGTCTTCAGGCTCATTTTCTGAGTAGCAAATTTCTGATAAATCTTGGTTACAATCTCCGAAAGGTGACTCTAAAGACGACCCGTTATCTACTTGCAATTGAGGATTATTATCATTTTCAATTTGTTGTAAATATGTTTGCATCATCGCCACGGTTGCAGTTAATGCCAAGAAATGCAAATTTGCATTGAAAAATTTACAAAACGGAAACGAAAATATTTCACCCATTCCAAAATTACCATTGTCATTTTTGTCTAATATATTTAGAATTGTGTCAGAATTGTTATCTAAATTTTCAAAGTTTTCAACTGGATGGCTGGATGGTGTGTCATCATTATTGAGTATTGGCTCAAATAATTTACTGTCAGTATTTATGGTTTCTGGTACGTAAGCTTTTTCGTTCTGTAATGAATCACAATTTCGGTTGGAAAAGTTCATCAAAGTGCTTTCGATTTCCTCAACGCAGCTTTCAGTTTGTTCAGAGTTGTTTGCTGGAGCACTATATAAATTGGCATTTACTACTGATATTGGATTAAATAATGACAAATTATTCAAATAGTTCTGCATGAAAATTATTGGATTATCCCAGTTGGCTGTTAACTCAGCGTGAGGCAATGCCGTTGTAGCTTTTCTTGATGTTTCCTCTTTATTAGTTATAAATAATCCACGGTCAATGTTTTCCTTCTCTTCATTAAGCAGAAGATTAAATGGAGATGACATGGTGTATTCCATGTGAAGAGCATCAAATTTCAACTTTTTCTCAACCGGCTGAGGCACATAATCCGTAGAGTTTCTTTGAATTGAATTATGGCTAGAAGTTGATGCAGGCTCTTGGTGATTGCACATAAAGCGTATCTTCTGCTCGTTTTTACACCACCCACGTAGTGTCGACTCTGGCACACCTATGTTACGCGAAACCGATGCTTTGGTCTCACCATTTCGTATACGTTGAATAGCTCGAACTTTTTCGCTGGGCGTAATGTTCCGTTGTGGTCGTTTGCTGCCGCGTGCATTCAAACGCCGATAAGCGGAGATATCCATAGTCGTTTGTGTTGTTTCTTTATTGAAATGAAGGCGTTCTCGCGATATTCGACACCTCTGTTATTTTTTCAGCAATTCACAGAAGTTTGAAAAATATATGTATCTAAAAAAAAAGAGTTTCGTTTTCCGCGTGGTGACTAGATTGTTCAAATTTTCAATTTCAGCTGACGCTAAAAAAAATGTTTGGCTACAGTGAATATTACAAGAAATCATATATAGTGAATAACACAATAATACATATGTATGCATATGTAGGTATCGGGTATGTACATATGTATGTATGGATGCTTTAAAAATTAATTATTAAATATGCATATTTTAGACTTTAAAAAACAACTCGGTATATAAAGCATTGTGCACTTTTTTAATATAAATAAGACACACACATTATGGATATAGATAGAATTAATTTTAATGAATATAAATTAAGGATTAACTTAAACATATGAATATAAAACTGAATCTAAAACTGGTAGGTATATACTGTCTTTTTTTTTAAATATGTGTATAAGACGAATGTTATTTTCGTCAAATATTTTAAAATATTAATTATACATACATATTACATATGTATGTATGTAATTAGCTTTCTTAATACTTATCATTTATATCAGTATAATTTAAATACCTTCTGATTCTTCACATCTAACATTTACCGCAACATTAACTGCCTTTGGTATGGTGAAGGAAATATGTATGTATGTACATATATAAGTACATAAATAAATATACCACAACGAAAACAGTGCGGATAATACTTCTTGACTTGTGGTTTCTCGCCAGGGCAAGCTTACGGATGCTTTGCTGGCGGCTTGGTCTATCTCAAAAATAAATAAAATAAAATTCAAGATTTATTAACTTCTAGTATTGTCAAATTCAAATAGCTTTTCAGCAACGTGTAATACTCCTTTAGTTATCACTCCGCAGTTTGTATCCGTTACATCGTGTTGATTTAAAGATGTCCTTAGGGGTAACAAAAAGCCAAAATATGGATCTGAGCCTACTTGGTAGCTTTCTGCCACTTCGTAAACTGCTTTGAAAAGTGGTTGATTTTTGGAATGAAAGTACCCTCTATTCCCATGTAGGATTTTTATTCCATTAACTGAAACATTACACGCACTCACGTACATACAGTGATCTGGTCTATAATTGTATTCGCATGGCAGTAGATAAAGAGTTTCTGAAAGTGTTTACAATATTCGGAATAAGAACTAGTACATAATAAAAAAAAGATAAAATTATACTCTTACCAGGATTGAAGTAAAAAAACACATTAATTATATCTTGATCGCCCCAAGTTATTCGCAATTTGTATTCATCATATATGGGTACCATATGTGATACCCACCTGAATAAGCGCATTCGTGTCAAGTTCATAAGCATAACACCAGAATTTAATCCCGTTCGTCCATAATAAGGATGTCGCGCAAACCGATTATACCATCCAATATTCTCGTCCTCGTGCTCGGCAGCCAGTGCAGCGAATTGTGAGGTATTAAATAGTGTAAAACGGTGCCATATGTCTGATACAGGAGACAAAAAGATAACATCTATGTCCACATACAAAACGGAGTCAACTTCTGGCAGTAATAACTGAAATGAAACAATAATATATACTAAACAGCTTATGTGTACATTGTCATTATCGCTGTTTAAGTTTTGGACGTATTAACTGCAGCATTTCTACCTAAGTTCTATATATAAGTTACGTATTTACCGGTAGGAAAAGACGCTGTGCAGCACATGGCTTAAAAAGAGACATCCACTCCTTTCGACTCTGTTTAGGAAAATCCAAAGGCAAAATGGTAAATCCAAAGTGTACCACATTTTTTAACATGTTCAGTCGTTCTTCAAATTCAGCCATCAAACGATTCTCGGTAAATACCCAGAAGTGTAAAGCGCCTTTTCGTGAATCATTGAAAAGAATAATTGACTTGATTACAACCAGAGACTCCTGTAATCTGTGCCCGCAGACGACCAATGCAATGTTATAAGCGGTGTGTCTACATACATAGATATATAAATATAAACAAATGAGAAATTTATGAATTTTATATACATATGTACATTCAAACATTAGAATAAGGAATTTGCGACTTACTTAGGTGAAGTTTTACTGAAATGGACATGATTCAAAGCAAGCGAGTCTATTGCAAACTTATAAAAACCCAGATATAACACAGTTATTGTTAAAAGAACGAGAAAAACAACAACTTTTAAATGCATTGTTTACATGAGTTGAGCCAATAGTGTTTTTTCCTCGGAACTGTCACTTTTCATTAATTATCCCTCTTATTAATCGATTACTTTCGATAATTTTTCTTACGGGAATTAAAGAACCTAGCATTTTCTGCACATATTTATGTCATCTCTATTTCTGTCCAATGTTTAGCAGTTGCATCACAAGGTATATTTTGTATATTTATTATTTTATAAATTTTTAAGATTATTGATATTTACCGCAGCATGGCGTTTCAGAAACTATTTGGCATTAAGTTCTTCCCTTCGGTTAGAGCGGAAGACGAAGAGGCAGAGCTCGTGGATCATCAAACTACATTGAGGGTGAGTGTATGTTGTCTAATTAGAAAATTAAAAAAAAGCAACATTTCAAAAAAGTTGAATTATGTGTTAGCCAATAATGTATAAGGATTTAGATTTCTTTGGATTTATATCTGAAATTTATAATTAAATTTGTTTAACAAAGAAAATTTCTGCGTTTGCTGGTTGCGCAACAGGGACGAAAATGTGAATGTTTGAGAAATGTGCAGGGCCATTATGTAAATCGAGTGATAAGAAAAGTCGCTGAAATGGACCGTCACGAATTACCTATTCCGTCGTATAGCGTTAGGTGTTGCCAATCATATGAACTTTTGTTTAAATTTTACATTTAGGGCCGTTTACTCAACCTCTGATTAACGCTAACCACGGTTAAAGTCCGGTTAAACATCATTATCGACTTCACCAAAGCATGTATTTAACATATGGTCGATAATGCAGTCCATAGCTTAACCGGACCCTTGTCCTCCGGTTAGCGTTAATCAGAGGTTGAGTAAACGGCCCTTACAGTCCTATTCTGAGCGCTACCGGAAAATTAATTTACTGGTAGGTTATGTTGCCGAAATTTGTTACCATCTTTTCAATTGGTATTCTGGCAAAAATGGTAACGCTGTCAAAGCATTTCCATACAAACGCAATGGAATCGGGCTGAAAATGGTAACAAAATGTTACCACGTATTGAGGTGGTAACTAATTTCCTTGCTGCCAGAATACGAAAAGGGTGTTTAAAGTGCGAGGCTCTTTATTTCACCAGTAAAGTAAATTATGTTACCATACCGGAATAATACTATGTTCATGCAGGATTTGAAACGCAACATTTTGCATTTTCGAGGATGGCTTTTCGAAAAGTGTTCATGCTGCCGCGTTTTGTAAATGCGCATTTGAGAAGTTCGAAACAAACGGAGCTAATATCCCAGATTACGCAATCAGGTGTCGAGGTTTATTTTTTTGTTTTGTCTAATTAAAAATATAGAACAAGAATTTGCAAAATATGTAATAATATAATACACTAATTTTGCAAACCAACCGCTTTGGTATTAATTTTGATCTCGGTTTTCTTTACTTTCGTTCATTACATGTAGAGTGACGTCATCATGGAGCTCGTGTGCCCATGCTCATGCTGCTCTATATGCGTAATCTTGTAGGTATTTCGTTCTTGTATTGCCAGAGTGTTGCCACTATTTTCCATTCGAATGGCAATTTTTTTCGAAGATTTCAGGGTTGCTTTCTGCGTTAGCATTCAAAACGCAAAAAAATAGTTAGTTGCGTTAAGTTGCATTTTGGTGGTGGCATTTGTATGGAGAAATGTAACATTTAATGTTGCGTTTTGGACTAAACGCAAAAATGCCTCCGAAACGCAAAACGCAGGCTCACCATGAACATGCTATAAGGCCGTTAACCTATTATTCGTGCAATAGCTTGTGTGTTTGCTGGTGCTCGGACGGTAGTTGTATATTCTGTTTTGACTGCTACGACCATATTATTACTGGGTCATGCCGGTAAGGCAAAATTGGCAGTTGATAATCGTCTCCCAGCAAATCTAGATTTCACGTTATATGTAAACGGGTAGATTATTCCAAAGATATTTATTGCTAATCACGTTATATATAAACTTAGTATAAGTCAATATAACACTGTTCCAGTATATAAATGAACGAAAAGCCTCATCAAATTGTAAACTTATATTTTTTTTTTACTAAAAATATGCATTTTTACTTTAATCAAATCTCATTTCTTACAGGAGAAATGCTCAAAAAAGGATCATATACAGGCTTTGTACAGCAAATATCAAGAATGTAATGATAGAGTTAACAGCAAATCGAAAACTACAGAAACGTGCATGGAAGAGCTGTTTGATTATGTTGGAGAACTGGATCACTGCGCAGCTCACCATCTATTTCCCAAGCTGAAATAAAACTTGAATTATATGTTAATACCTAGCTTATAAAGTACATTGATGAACTAAAGAAAATATTTTCAAAAAGAAATGGCAACAAATTTATTGGGAAAACGATTTATGTATTTAATTTTTTTACATCCCCGGCTTTTACTGTAAACTGAAAAAAGAGATAAATCCTTTTATTACATGAATATTGCATAGTTCAAATACATATGTATATTCAAGATAAGGTCATCAAGCAAATAGAAAGTAAGAAGCATCCGTCAAACCAGAATTTCAGAAAAGAATTTGACAGTAATATGAAAACAAACAAAATGCTAGTGCGCGTGTGTATGACATACGTTAACATAAACAAAATGGCAGTATTCGTGTGATTAAGAGCTCTACACATTACTCGGTCCGGTATTGGAACGACATATTTGGTTTTTACCGAAGGCTTAACGACCACATGTATTTCAATTGGCAATTTCACATTAGTGTTGCATACATCAAATCGGAGCGGAATACCGCAACGTGGTAAGACCGGTCAGTAGAATTTGAGGAATTACTGCATACATTTTTGCGGCATAATAAAGGAAGAAATGTCTTCGCTAGAAGACATTCATGCCTATTACGGTATCCGGCGGATGCCTTTCGCAGGGAATGCGAATCGTTTTGATAAAATTTGATATTCTCATAACCGATCGTCAATGCAGTCCGGGAATAAAAAACATGTTGATAAAGCAGTTCGAGGATTCACCGCATTCCTATAACCGTAATCGAAACGCAGTAGCTGTAATTTCTTTTGATTTCGATTCGTCATAAAAATGATGCGGATTCAAAAGAAATTTAAAAAATTGCATTTTCATTGCGTAGTAGATTACAATGAAATTTAACGAATAACAAAATAATTCGTATATTTTAAGTAAAAATATATGAGTTAATTTTATTTTTAAACAGAATTCGTACCAAAAACGTGGGCAGTTTTCTTTGTTGGTTGAGCGGAAGAATCTTAACGAAAATATCGCAAAAGCAAGCAGTCTCCAGAAGTTGTATCTGAGTTTTGGACAACATTAAGCACGGATTTGAATGCTTTGGCACCACCATCAAAATCACTTGGTCTGAATCCAAATCCTGTATTAAGAATAAGATAACAAATAACCACTTCCAAATGCAAGTTATAGGTAGAGGGCAAAACGCAGAAGTTCACTGGAAGACATTTTCGTAGGCTCTGTACCGCGATGATCAAAACATAAGCATTGATTGCGAACCATCCGTTGATAATTCGAGGCCGTACAAAATTTAGCGAGTACTTCGCACGAAATTGGAACAGCTTCAAGTCTACAAACACAACAAAGAGTGCTTTCAAGAAGTAACCAAATTAAATTATTGAAAACGCAAATAGATTTGCAAAAAAAGTTAAATTTTTCTTCAATTATATTTTTTCAAAATGCAAATAAATCACAACTGACAATGTAGTAAAATGTAGAAAAGCTTTTGACACGATACGCAGGGTGAATCGATAAAGCAGTAATCCGACGGTTATGGTAATAGCGTGAAATTTGACCAGCGAGGGGAGTGCGAATCGGATGGCGTTCGCGGGAGTGGCATCCGTCGGATACCGTAATAGGCATGATTATTGGTATTACTGTGTAACCTAAATCAAACGCACGCCGTCAATTTACTGTCAAAAATTTCTCATGCCCATGATACAAACAAACAAGGTAGTTCCATTTCACTATGACATTGTCATTTTTGATTATAATATGGATTATTGACGTCTTATTTTACGTCAAAAATTTAGGATAGCGTTGCCCAATCAAAATTTTTTGGCTGAGGGTATATTTGAACAAAATATTGGGTATTTTAAATGAAATGGTGTTTTTCACATATGCTAATCAACAAAACAAATAAAAGACAACAATCAGCCGATGTAGTGAGTATATTTTAACATTTTAAAAAATTAAAAAAAAAAATCTTTCCAAAGAAAATAAAAAATAAGTTATTGATAAAAAATAAAATAGATTTATGCAGTTATTAAAGTCGAAAAATATTATCAAAACGTCCATTATACAATATTTGAAAACTGTTCGATTTTTATGAAGAAGGTAAGAGTTCTTGATTTTCTTTATATCGTCGCTATAGAAGAAAAAAGTCGCAAAATATTTTGTTGAGGAAGAAAGACGCAAACTTTTTTTTTCAAAGAAAGACGCATTAAAAATATTTCTCGAAAGAAAGACTCTTTATTTTTTTGATAACGAAGAAAGACGCTTTATTTTTTTTTACTATAAAGACGCGTTCAAATATTTTTTAGGAAAGAAAGACGTATTCGATTTTTTATTTTTCTTCGTCAATATTAATGCTAATGCGTCTTTGTTCGCAGTTAATAATGCTAACGCGTCTTTCTTCGTCGAAATATTTTATAATGCGTCTCTGTTCGTCGAAATATTTTCTTCCGGGTCGATGATATATATATATAGATAATTGGTTTCAATATTTTATACAAGAATATTTCCACATTTAAAAAATATATTTATTAAGAAAATTGTTTAGCAGTTATATAATAATGTATGTAAATTTAATTTTAATTTTTATGTTGCAGCTTTCTTTAGTTTTTACTTACGTTACTAATTTTATTTTCCTTTATTTTATTATTTACCTAATTCTGAAATAGATTCTTTGCAAAAAAAATCTTTTTACTATCTTTTCATCTAAATTAAATATTTTATTTACTAATAAATTTTGCATATAACTAGAGCCCTAGATACCCGGATATCGAGCAATTCGATGTGATCGTTTTTGTTTGAAGCCCGTCTGTTGTTCAAATGCCCGTAAAAACATATGGGTAATAAACAAACAAACAACTGTTCGAGCATTTGGACAACAATTGTTCGGGCTACTCGAAAATGTTCAAAAAAAATCGAGAGCTCTACATATAACCATGCCATCGACCGCACTTGTTTTTTCGGTTACAAGTATATAAGTCGTGCCAATATTCATAATTTCTAAACAACTGAAATTTTTCAATATTCTAATTAAAAAAACCGTTTTGTAGCAATCGATACCGTGGTTACCATGGAAATAAAAAATAACATAAATGGAGGATTTTTAGCACTGAGTATGGCAGCACCAAATGTCATAATCCATATAATTGTCAGGTGGTTAATATGGCGACAAAAATTTGACGTTTACACTACCTTCTTTCTTGTATCATGCTCATGCCCATACAACTTGTATGGGAGTAACCGAAATTGAACGGCGTGCGTAAAAAGCAAATTCGACGCCCAATTTTTGTTTTGCGTGACAGTTGAAATTAAGCATTGTGGGTGATTGTTTGCAAAAAAATTGACACTTGCTTTTGATATCGTGTTTGTTAGGTACATATTCCACAAAATAACAAGATTTTCTCTGATTTTCTGTATTTTTCTATTTCTTTATCTGAACACGCACGCAAGTCAATTTCGGTTCAACGCATATGAAAAATTTGCGTGCGTGCGTTAAATTGACGACTTGCGTTTGATTTAGGTTACACAGTTATTGAGTGAATTGTTGAATTTTATATTGCAAATTTCGATGTTTGTTTTCTTATTTTCTGAGCAGTACGCACCGAAAATATCCCGCAATTATGAAAAACACTGTAACGCGGAATCGTGTCGGTAATCTGAAATTACGAAAAAAAAATGTCGGATCGAAGTCGGATCGAGTAATGCGAAAAGAACCGGTTAAGCTATAGACTGTATTATCGACCACATGTTAAATGTATGGTTTGATGAGACGATAATGATGTTAAACCGAACTTTAGCCGTGATTACCGTTAATCAGAGGCTGACTAAAGGGCCCTTAGAACAGGAAGAAGTCAGTTGATCGGCTGAAGTCTTCATAATCGTTCCATGGATAAGGCGATAAGTAGAGAAAGAGAGGAACAGACAAAACGTGGTCATCACGAACTCACATGAAATCGATTCCGGATAGCAAAAAAAACTTTCATGACAAATACTTGCCTTTGGCTTAGTTCAAAAGCTAGAAGCGCATTTTTACGAATGTTCAAAAACTGCGTCTACACGACCTTTTTGAGTGATTTTAATTTGAAGCGAATCTAAAATTTAGTAGATTATCATAAATACGATTCATCTGCACTTTGTTTGCTGTTAAATCAGCTGTCTTTTAGTATGAAAATCAGTTGTTTTCCTCCCGAAGACAATACGATGTTAACATATGAATGAAGATTAGTATGACGTGTATCTTGACCGCAATGTGCGAATATATCATAATAATGAATATTGATGATGTAGCCCTACTCATATATTTGGTTGTAATATATCGAGATATGTATATCGTCCAGTCCATGATTCAAATAAAGAAGATTGTGTATTCAGCGGTTCCGCTATGCGTTCATCCAAAATTTGACAGAATCAGCTGATTTAGTGACGTAGTAACATAAATTCTCTTTCACCCAGTTTCGTTTCCGGTTATCTAAAAACTAAAGATTGTGTGCGATAAATGTGAAATTTTTATTAAAAAACTATTTTAAATAAAGAAAATGAAGTTCCGCGTATTTGTTTGTGTGAATAATAGTTTAATAAAGGTATTTTTTGCATGTTTGCAAATTTTCTTTCTCGTCGATAACGTAGTCGATGACGTACTAACCAAAATGAACCCAGTCTCGGCGATGAATATTTTGCTGAATATGGCTGAGTGCACAATCTTCTTTAGAGCCTATACACACTTGCGACTCAATCGATTTGGTCGAATTGGACTGTTGTATTCACACTACTCCAACTATTTAGTCGAATCGGTGGCAGCTATTCACACTTGAGACTAAATAGTCGTGCGATTGACAATGACATAGTGTTGCCAATGTTCACATTTTACTCAGCAAATTTTACATTAGTGGTCTTCATATAAAGTGATGAAGTATTAAATTGTTAAAGTTTATCTGCATTCTTACATGAAAGCACCTTCTTGTCAGCTGTCAACTTGATTAATAAATAAAAAACAATAAAATAAACAAAAATGGCATACATTGTTTGGCTTTGTTTCTTATTAAACTAGCAACTAGCTGTCAAGTAAATGAAAAGAGAAAAACGGAAGGAATTACGCCCATAAAGGCGAAACGAACAGAAGTACAAGAAACGGAAAAATAGTAAAAATCAGCCATTAATAATTTTCATGAAATTTCATTTTCATTATTTCTATTTTAAAATGCGATTAATGACATTTGAAGAGAACAACAATATCAAGAAACATATGAAAACGGAAGTAAATATCCTTAGTTAGATAATTCTTGTCTATAACTACACCATTTCCAGATGGATTTTAGAAAGCGTCAACTGGATTTTAGAAAGGGGAAATTGGATCTTAGAAATGTCAATTGGATTTTAGAAAGGGGAAATTGGATTTTAGAAATGTCAATTGGATTTTAGAAAGGGGAAATTAGATTTTAGATATGTCAATTGGATTTTAGAAAGGGGAAATTAGATTTTAGAATAGCCAAATGGATTTTAGAAAGGGAAAATTGGATTTTAGAAATGTCGATTTGATTTTAGAAAAGGGAAATTGGACTTTAGAAACTGTAAATTGGATTTTCGAAAATTTATATAATTATTAATTTATACTTTCATACGCAATAAAGAATTTCTATTCGAAAAATTCTGTGTAAAATTTATTTTAAACGCACATTCTGAAATCCAATTCACGCTTTCAAAAATCCAATTTTGTTTTCTAAAATCCTTTTAACGCTTTCTAAAATCCAATTGACATTTCTAAAATCCAATTTCCCCTTTCTAAAATCCAATTGACAATTCTAAAATCCAATTTCCCCTTTCAAAAATCCAGTTAACGCTTTCTAAAATCCATCTGGAAATGGTGTAGTTAATAAGAAACGAACCTTTTGTTTTTAAACATTTTGAAAATATTAATTGAAATATTCAATCTCTACAATTTACCAAAAGTGAAATAAAAGTAGTGCTGTCAGCATGGCAACTCTTTCCACTACGAATATCACTGTTGTTGTTGTAGTCGTTCGACTAAATTGTCTCAAGTGTGAATACGTAGAAGGGCGCCTTGCTGATCAAGCAGTTGTACAACTGTTTCAGTTGGAATGAAATTGGGCTGCAAATCCAACTGTTTCAGTTGTACAACTAATTGAATGTAGTGTGAATGCTTCCATACATTCCCATGCAAATCAACATTCGACTAAATCGATTGAGTCGCAAGTGTGTATAGGCTCTTAATTGAATCATGCGTCCAGTCCATGATCCAATAATTCTAAATGGTCGTAGCGGCTAAAAGAGAATAAGCGATTACCGTTGAACGGCCTTAGATAAGAATGTCAAAAACAGAAAAAACGCCAGCGAACATACAAGCGAACACGCAAGTTATTTCCACGAATAACACGTGCAAGCGGGCAAAATCAAAACAAAAGACCATAATTTGACAGCTTACTTTTCCAAAAACAAAATAGCCGTCCTCTGCTGCGTCCACCATTTTATTATTGCATTATGGTCCATTCCATGATTCAAATAAAGAAGATTGTGTATTCAGCGGTTCCGCTATGCGTTCATCCAAAATTTGACAGAATCAGCTGATTTAGTGACGTAGTAACATAAATTCTCTTTCACCCAGTTTCGTTTCCGGTTATCTAATAACTAAAGATTGTGTGCGATAAATATGAAATTTATGTTAAAAAACTATTTTAAATAAAGAAAAATGAAGTGCCGCGTAATTATTTGTGTGAATAATAGTTCAATAAAGGTATGTTTTGCCTGTTTGCAAATTTTCTTTCTCGTCGATAACGTAGTTGATGACGTACTAACCAAAATGAACCCAGTCTCACGGATGAATATTTTGCTGAATATCGCTGAGTGCACAATCTTCTTTATTTGAATCATGGGTCCAGTCCATGATTCAAATAAAGAAGATTGTGCACTCAGCGATATTCAGCAAAATATTCATCCGTGAGACTGGGTTCATTTTGGTTAGTACGTCATCAACTACGTTATCGACGAGAAAGAAAATTTGCAAACATGCAAAAAATACCTTTATTAAACTATTATTCACACAAATAAATACGCGGCACTTCATTTTTCTTTATTTAAAATAGTTTTTTAATAAAAATTTCACATTTATCGCACACAATCTTTAGTTTTTAGATAACCGGAAACGAAACTGGGTGAAAGAGAATTTATGTTACTACGTCACTAAATCAGCTGATTCTGTCAAATTTTGGATGAACGCATAGCGTTACCGCTGAATGCACAATCTTCTTTATTTGAATCATGGGTTCCATATTGAAAAGCATTCGTAAGGTGACTTTTCATGTGAGCAGACGACGACGCTGATAAAAGTAAATATATCAAGCATAGATGAAAATATATCTAGAACTTTCTTAATATTATATGCAAATACAAATTGTTAATAAACCGCCATCGGTGATATTTTTTGACGACGGAAAATTCCGAAAACCAACGTATAAATCAAAGATAAGTGAGACAAGTAAATCTGGATTGTTGCGCACGTGATACACACATAGGAAGGAGGTGGTGTGTACATCAGTGGGTGAAGTCCAGTTTTATATTATTTTTGTGATAAACTATATTTGTAAACAAATTCGCAAACAAACCATCTTTTTATTTTAAACTATCGCTAATTAAACATTGTTTTACTGTAAAACAAACTAAAAAGCAATATCCAATACAAAAACCGCCAATCGAGGCCTTACTTTTTTCTCCCAAGGTAAGTTTTTTCTTTCTGTGAAACCAAACAGCAAATTACAAAACAAAGTTTTCTTTTTAAAAATGGCTGACGCTACGGCGTCCAAGCCTCCTCCTGCTCCAAACGAAATCGAAATGGGTGATGACTCTTGTCAAAATTGGTTTGAGGAGAGTCGCAACCAGAGCAGAAAAAGGCAGCTTAGGGGCGACAAAAAGGACAAAGCTGACGCTGACGAAATACAAAGACAACACAAACAGGGAAAAACTACTTCAAAAACTTCTATTATACCAATTCAAGGCATGTTGGTGCCCAGAGGCACCTATACAAAGGTCATCTCAACCGCGCCAATTTTCAACAACGACGCCATCGAAAATGCGCCAAAAATTTCAAACGCAGAAAAGATATACATGAAAGAGACAAATAATACAACCATGGAGACAGACGAACGCGCAAACACAAAAAAAAATCAAGATACATCTATACCAACTAATACTTTTACAGACACCGCCAACAAAGAAAAAGCTTTTTATGACTCCAAACATAGAGGTGAATTTGTTGTACTTGTCGATACATCCAACAGTGAACTTTTCACAAATACAAGACTAATGAACGGTCTGTACTTGTTAGAAAAAATCCGTAATTATAACTTAGAAGGTTTGCTTAACATCAATGCAATAGGCAGACATCTGTACAAAGTAAAATTTGATACATATAAAAATGCCAATGCTTTCGCAGCAAACAAACAATTGTTAGAAAACAAAATGAATGCATACATTCCAAAAAATTTAATAGAAACGGTGGGAGTAATTCGTGGGGTTCCATTAGGATTTACCGACGAAGATATAAAAAAAAACATTTATACGGACATAGATGTAACTAAGGTAGAAAGAATTATGAGATTAGATAGAGTGAGCAACACACTCACACCTACTTACACAGTAAAATTAACTTTCAAAGGTACCGAGTTACCTGAATCTGTCGATGTTTATGTCATCAATCTAAAGGTACAACATTTTATCCCAAAGATCAGACAATGCACTAAGTGTGGCAGGATAGGTCATTCAGACAAAAGGTGCCGTGCAAAAGAACGCTGCGTAATGTGTGGCAAGCAAGAGGGTTGTAACCCCAAATGTACCGATTCTAACAATTGCATATTGTGTGGCAGTGATGGCCACAACGCCAAAAACAGAAATAAATGTGATAAATGGAAAAAAGAAAAAAAGGTAATGGAAATAATGACCATAAAAAAAATTTCTAAAAGGGAAGCGTACGAATTATATTCACTAGACAACGAATACTCAAACATCTCAAACAACAACTCGTTTGCCCTGCTTGAAGACTACGATGGTAACTTTCCAGAATTAAAAAATAAATCTGTTCCAACCATAAACAACAACCAAACAGTCAATAGAAAAATAACAAGCACAAAATATAGCTATGTTGCCAAATTACCGAAAATCAGACAGGAAACAAATTGCAAAAATAATAACAAAGAACAACAAAATTTCCAACCGGTTTACTTAAACTCAAATTGGGAGAAAGTCTCTGAAATCGAAAAGTTAGTCAGTCTATTAACAAAAAAATTCAATATTAACGCCGAAGAACCTCTTGTGAAATTAATCAATAATTGTTTCCAAACTAGCATAAATGACAGACTCAAATATAACAATGGAGAAGAAGCTATCAATAGTACAATATAATATACAGAGTCTAAAGGCTAACAAGAGCTTTTTAGATCAGTTCAATAATTTAAACAACATAGATATTGTATGTCTCCAGGAAATATTTTCACATGATAACCAAACCAATGATCATAAACTTTTTGATTTCAATCTTATTAAAAAAAACTAGACAAGACGGCTACGGTGGCGTAGCTATTGGATTTAGAAAAGGTATCAAGTTCACAAAAATTAAATACCCAACAGATTATGACATCATAATAACCAAAACCACAAACCTCAGTCAAAATATCACCTTATGCAGTGCCTATTTTCCTCCAAATATAAACACATCTACTTTTGACACAGAAACTAACAAACTATTAAATTTTCTTAACACTTTCAACTATTCCCTCCTAGCAGGCGATTTCAATGCCAGAAACACTATTTGGGGTGACACCTCAAATTCAGCTAAAGGAAACAGCCTGGCACAAAATATAGACCATACTACATTTAAATGCTTAAATGATGGAAGTTACACACATTCAATAAGAGAAGAGGAAGGTTCTGTTCTCGATCTCACATTCACTAATATCCCAGACCCTGAAATAAACTGGAAATGTACAGGAGTAAATCTTGGAGGCAGTAAACACCACCCCATAATAATTGAAATCAAAAACATTACTAAAAAACCAAACCTCTTCATTCCCAACAGCATTTTTCTTAAAGAATTAAAAAAAATTAACCTTACCAACATTGACAACCTATCCACAGAAATCAACCACATTAAGAAAAAAGTAGCCATAGATTTGAACAAAACAAATCGAGAGCCGAAAGCATGGTGGAATGATGATCTTAACAGACTCTACAGAAGACACATCGCCAACCAAAAAAAAGCAAAAAGAACGGGAAATATCAGTGATTTGGAAGCTGCAATCACATCCAAAGAAGAATGGAAAAAAGCGGTTAAAGAAGCAAAAAAAAAGTCATATCCAGAAAAAAACGAGGAAATAAACAGTCTTCCAAATACAAGACAAGCTTGGAACTTTATAAACAATGTGAAAGGAAATAAAACCAAATCCAGCGAATGGGCCGAGGAAGACAACTTAAGCTACTTAAATCTTTTAAAAGACCAGATTGACATCTCAAGCACTTCTTTGCTATCACCAACAAATATCCAATATAATGATGAAGAACAGACACCTAACTTTTCTGTTGCAAATTTCCTAAAACTAATAAACTCTAAAAAAGCCACAGCAGGAGGAATAGATAATATCACATACAATCATATCAAAAATCTATCCACAGACGCAATAGAAAGACTAGTTAAAGACTTGGCTGATAAATTCCATAATAAAAACATACCAGAAAAATGGAGAGAAATCAAAATAGTACCTATTCCCAAACCGAATAAAGATCTAACCGACATTGCAAATTTTCGCCCCATATCCTTGATCTCTGTACTAGCCAAAAGTCTCAATATGATAATTAAAGACTCCCTCAACAACACAGTTGAACTACACAAATTACTACCCACAAAATCGTATGCTTACAGAAAACAGAGATCTTCGACTATGTGCCTAAATGAGCTTCTACATTATATCGCGCAAATAAAGGGGAAAAAAGAAAAAGTTCTACTATGCGTAATTGACATAGAAAATGCCTATAACCGGGTCAATCTCAATATTCTCAACAATATCCTAACAGAAAAAAAAATAGATAGTAAAATAATAAAATGGATCTATAATTTCTTCTCATCTCGTAAACTCTCACTGGGTAAGCATAAAATCGAAGTTAACAATGGCCTTCCCCAAGGCAGCTGCTTATCCCCCATTCTCTTCAACCTATATACATCGAGCCTCCATAATATAAATGATAACAGCACACACACTTTCCAATTTGCAGATGATTTTGCTATAATTATACATCACAAAAATATCAACTCGGCCATAACAATATTACACAACAAATTAATAGAACTTACAGAACTCTGTGATTCTCTAAACTTGCATTTTAATCCCACCAAAACTCAATTTATTCAAATGACTACTGGTAACAGAAATAACCTGAACATCGTAATTAATGGCATCACTATACAACAAACCTCACAAATAAAATGGCTTGGTAGGACAATAAATTCCAATTCCACTATAAAAAACCATATAAATCTCATCAAAAACAATATTACCTCAGGAAAAAATTTACTTAACAAACTAACAACCATCAAAAGTGGATTACACCCATCAACTGGACTCAACATATTCAAAACCTTTATAAGATCGAAAATGGAATATGCCAACACCACCTATTCAAACGCACCCAAAACATATGCTGGCAAGCTCAAAACCATTGCTAATGAGTCCCTCAGAAGATGTCTTGGAGTACCTCCAAACACACCCACATTAGCAAGATATGCCCTAGCCTGTGAATTAACTCCGGTCAACAGAGCCATATACTTAACTGCAAAAGAACTGATTAAGCAGGCCTTCATCAATCCAGAATTTTTACCCTACCTACAAAACTCACCACCAGTCAAATCCAGCTATAGCCATACCTATCAGAAATACATGCATATTATCAACAGAATAGACACCAATACAACTATACAGTTCCATAACAAACTGTCTTTATTTAAGTCAGCCTTGCCATCTTCAAAAAGTGATATTTCAAATGAACAACTAAAAGCAATTTATGCGGAAAAGATCACAACTCAGCAATCCCAAAACTTTGTAATTCTAGCCACAGACGCTTCTGTCATGGACAACAAAGTGGGCTACGCAGTATACCACATGAACACTAATTCTTCATATCTTTTCAACACAAACGAAAAATTCACTTCAACTACTGGTGAATTATTAGCCCTACTCGAAGCCATCAAACTTGCAATAAAAAATATCTGGCCAAAGATAAGCATATTCACAGACAGCTTAGCTGCAATCAACTTATTAAGTAACTCAAAAACTACAAACCACATCATTGCAAAAATACATAATAGCATTGCACTCTCAAACATACAAAATGTCATAATCAATTGGGTACCTAGCCACGTTGGTATAACCATAAACGAAAAAGCTGACCTAGCTGCAAAAACTGCAACTCAGATCGGTCAGGAATTCCATATCAAATTAACACCTGATGAAGCCCTACTAAAAATAGAAAACGATCTATGGTCCAAGACAAAAGAAGAAGTAAAAAATAACTGCAATAACTGGAACACTAACATCATAGACAACATCACGCAAAAATTAAAAAAACCATGGTTCAAATGCAAAAAGCTCAATTTAGCACCGTACGATGCCAAACTTATTAACAGACTAATTTGTGGCCATACCTACAATAAATCCTATCTGAGACACTTTAACGACAATATTAACGACAGCTGCCTTTTCTGCAACACCAAAGAAACCCCAAATCACATGATCTTTGAATGCCCTAAATATAACACAGAAAGAAATAACTTTACCTTTTTCAAAAAATTTAACTCTATTAACGAAGTCTTCACTACAAAGGACAAAAAAATTTACATTGATCTCATAAATTTTTTACACAAAACTAAGTTGGATCTTGCCTTTTAAAAAAAAAAAATAAAAAAATAAAAATATTAGAAAAAAAAAAAAGAGATTTTAGAAGCACAATACTATATAAAAAAAAAATATATAAAAAAACCAAAAACAAAAAAAAAAAAATAAAAAAAAAATTTCGATTAAAAAAAAAAAAAAATAAATAAATGAAAGAAAACAAAATCAATATAGCTAGTCAAAAAAAAAAAAAATACATCACCAATAATATAACACATTATTGATATCGCTCAATACTCATTTGCATACATTATAAATTCTCAATGTCAAAAAAAAAAAAAAACCAATTTAATTCATTTTTTGTTTTATCATTGAACTATAACTTTAATTTGTAAAAAATCTATTTTACATGTCGATAATTGTTTAAATGTACTTGTCAAATCTATGTATACAAAAATTCATTTTATGTCACAAGGACTTCACCCTCACTCTTCAATCAATCGGAAAAGCTGCTAGCATCACAACTATACAATCCAAATAATCACTGACAATGCAAAACCACAGCCATACAATTCAAACAATCACTGGCGTTTTAAGGTTCTTGTAACAGGCCTTGCCATTCATCATACTATCAGTCTGTACATCAGCTGACTAGTACTCAAAGCATCAAAAAAAAAAAAGAATCATGGGTCCAGTCGTATGCTTATAGTGCCATCTCTAACTTTTTTATTTGGATAATCGGCGAATAAAAAATCCATTTTACTGCAATCATGTTGCTTAAAACCTTATTTCTCGTGATTTCCATAATCATCTGTACAAATGCGATAATGTTTAATATAAAGCCGAATACTCAAAAGTGTTTAAAAGAAGATATTCAACCAAACCAATTGGTGAAAGGTGAATATGAAGTATCTAACGTGCCTGGGCAAATAATTGACTACATTGTAAGTATATATAAGTGTGCATATTTATATATTGCATATTTCAATAAAACTTCTTTAAAAGGTTCGTGATACCAAGGGTCATATATTGTCGAAGGGTGAACATTTATCCAAAGGGAAATTTACTTTCATGTCTGAAGTGTTTGAGACCTATGAAATTTGCTTTGTTTCCAAAGTACCGCCACGTAAGCTCTCATATAGTATATGTACATAACAGCACATGAACGAAATGATATATGTAGTATATTATAATATTTCCAGATCAAAGAGGAATTGAACAGGAGGTTCGTCTCGTTACAAAAAAGGGTGTGGAGACAAAGAATTACGAGGGTGTAAGTAAATAAGCTTTAATTTCTATGGTTATGGCGAACTTTTACTATTGAATATTTACAAAAACCGCAAAATACCATATTTGGAATGAAAAATCATCAGAATTGGTTGAAGTCGCACTTTTCCTTGTTTCAGCGAAAATTTGTGGCTTAAATGCAGAATACCGACCGTTTAGCTAGAAAAAAAACAAAAAAGTGGACGTGGTCCGCCTTTTTTTCCTGATTTCAATGGTATAATTTTTTTTGGGGCTCGTTGATATGAGGGGAGTTAGAGGGGGTTGAAGGTAAAATTTTCGAAATTTTGAAATGCGAATATCTCGAAAAGTTCTTTACCGATTTTAAAATGCAAAGCACTGTTGGAAAGGTAATTAAAAACACTTTTTTATGATATGTATATGTATATGCTTATAGTAAATAGTTTGTTAGAAAATTGAGAGAATAAAAAAAAAATAAAGTTTTTTTTGTAAAAAACAAATTTTATTTAAAAAAAAATATTATAAACATATATTTTTGTTACTGAAATCAAAAAGAGAATTCTATTACCTTTAATTTGATATATAAAATGTTATATATGTAAAGGTGTATAATTAATAAGAAAATTTGTGTGAATTGGAAAGCCAATGCAGAAAAGTGTTTGACAATTTTTATTTAAAAATACCAAAACTTAATAAAAATGGCGCGGTGTACTACGCAGAAGGACATCACCGTGGCGGTAGCCACGGTTAGGTTGTATATCCGGACTTTGGTGGCGTAGCCCAGGGTTATTTTAAATAAGCGCGGCCGAAGGCCGCCAACGCAGAAAAGTGTTTGACAATTTTTATTTAAATTTGGTGTTACACCATTTTTTTCCCCAAAAGGCAATACCCAACCCAACACCCAACGGCAATCCTGGCGAGTGTTCGGTGAAATTTGTATTGGAAATATCGGAACTTTAACGACGTATATCTCGGGAACCATAGGCCTCCGAAGGGTGGGGTTTTCAGTTTCGTGATCCCCTCCGCCCCCCTACCCCCTAAAAAAACGTTTTTTTCTAGCCGGGGTATCGTCGTCTAAAATTTTACCGTGAAGTATACCATTTTTTCCTTATGCCGTTCGTATGAGCATATACGTGGTTTCCAATTCACACAAATTTTCTTCTTAATTATACACATTTATATAACATTTTATATATCAAATTAAAGGTAATAGAATTCTCTTTTTGATTTCAGTAACAAAAATATATGTTTATAATATATTTTTTTTTTTTTTAATTTGTTTTTTACAAAAAAACTTTTTTTTTTATTTTCTCAATTTTCTAACAAACTATTTACTATAAGCATATACATATACATATGTTTTTAATTACCTTTCCAACAGTGCTTTGCATTTTAAAATCGGTAAAGAACTTTTCGAGATATTCGCATTTCAAAATTTCGAAAATTTTACCTTCAACCCCCTCCAACACTCCTCATATCGGCGAGCCCCAAAAAAAAATTACACCACTGAAATCAGGAAAAAAGGGCGGACCAGGCCCCTATTTTGTTTTTTTCTAGCTAAACGGTCGGTATTCTGCACTTGTTCCCACGCAAGAGGTCTCAAGTTCAAATTCTAGCCTGGACAAGCATTAAAATAGGAAAATAGCGGTTATCCGGTTGTGGTCGACATACTTTCTGAATATATTTCTGCCATGAAAAAACCACTCGAAAAAATTCTGTGCCGTCACATCCATATGAATGTATGTACATATAAGTATATGTAAGGCGCATGCAAAGGTGGTCTCTGCCATGGTGGCTCTGCCCATGTAGCACGGCTAATCGCATATTTGCTTGATTTTATTTTCTTCTTTCTTAATACTTCTTTTTTGCTTCACTTGTGTTAGCATATGCTAAATAATACATATGCATGTATATGAAAATTTTCGGTAAATTTAAATGTTATGTATACAAGTTTAAAAATTATTTATTTTTCTTAGATTCAAGAAGCAGCAAAGCTTAAACCGATGGAAGTAGAGCTAAAACGCTTAGAAGATTTGTCAGACTCGATCGTAAGAGATTTCGCATTAATGCGAAAAAGGGAAGAGGAAATGAGGGACACAAACGGTAAGCCAGCTTTTACACTTGCTAAAACTTATATTTGAATTTTTTACGATCTCCAAATATCCGATTTTAGAGAAAACCAACAGTCGTGTGCTATTCTTCAGCATCTTCAGTATGTGCTGTTTACTTGGACTGGCTACATGGCAGGTCTTATATCTACGCAGATACTTCAAAGCAAAAAAACTTATAGAATAATTAAATGTAAAATGTGTCGAGCATCCTGTGCATGCTTTCTCAATACAGCGCAGAAACGTAATCGTTACATACATATATTAAGTTCGCATTAGAATTTCAATTTTTTAATCCTCGTCACACGCATCAAGTAAGTGTATGTATTTGGAATTTAGGTACCTTTTGGTTTTACCTTGCTTCTCGAAAGCATCTAATAAATAAAAAAAAATTTCAACAGCTTTTTATCGATATAAAAAAATAATTCCCCGTAACGAAACACAATAGCACAAAAGAAATATTGATAGAAATAAATTGCATTAAAAAAACTTTACTAAGAAAATTTTTGGTAGCGAAATTAATATGAAAACTTGTAAAACAACCCTTAAGAAATTCCATTGACTCGACTTTCCTAAGTAAATCCTAGTATGTACTAATTTAGAAATTTTCCCATTTTATAAATATTTATTTTCTTTTTTTTCTTTGCAATTTTTCAACTTATGTTAATAGTATAAAACTGTTGATTCAATAAATTTTCAATGAAACTGAAAATCAATTAAGAGAAACATGTGTGTATGTAGTATATTAATAGACAAGGAATTAAAATGCAACTATTCATGGTGAAGTTTTTATTATAAAAGGCACATTAAACATTAATAAAAGCAGAGAAATCATGACACATTCAACATGCACACATACATGATGCATACATATATATACATATAAAGAAAAAAAAAAACTAGTCCAGCACTAAACGCAGGGTTTAATTGGTTTGTCATCCCGCAAATATTTTTCAAAGTTTTTGTCATCCTGAAGAGTTGGATCTGTATCATTTATTATTTGTGGTAAAATGGGGTTGTCCAACATAGTCATATGATTTCCATCGATAACTTTGACCGCCACCTTTCCACTTGTTATGCTTGTCAAACAATAGTCGTCATCGATGTCCTGCAGTGATACTTCATTGGGTCTTACTAACAAAATTGGTGTGACAAGTGCATCCGGATTTTCTAAATCATAGTCTATAGACATGCGAATTCGACGAAACATTGCATGCATAACTCTGTTTGTATATTCGGCGCTGTACGTATCCTGCTTCTGCACGTATTCCATGAATTTCGTAATTTTATCTGAAAGCTTTTCAAGTTGACTAAATTCTATCAGAACATTTTCTTGTGACTCTGCAGGGAATATATTTTTTACAATACTGGTCAGAAGGAGAGTGTATATGTCGTTATCGGTGAAATTTTCACCCAAATGGGCGAGCGTTAATTTCTTGAGGAAAAGCGGTGCGCCATCGATAAGCAGAAGTTGTCCGCGATAGCCATTCTTTTCAAGGATTGCTGCCAATTTCAGGGCGATTAATGAGCCAAACGAATAACCAATTATGTAGAATGGTTCAGAGAGTTTTAAACCTCCCACGATGTGCTAAAAATAAAGGCAATGGAAAAATATTACAATAATGTCTATATACATATCGAGCCCTAACCGCCATAAAAGTGAATCCAACAAAAAGAAAATTTTACAGGAGAAGGTATATTTTCTTTGCATACAGTCTGTATGTAGCCTTGAAATTTATTTAGCCTCTAACTTCGAAACGGCAGATTTCACAGCTATGCAATTTTGGGAGTTGATGCGTGTGATAATAAGTTATTTGGGCAATTCACAAGCTGTTGTAAAGTATTGTAATGTTGTATACTGGTAAAGGTTTACAAAAGGTGTATCAGTAGGGTTGATTTTTCTCATACAAATTTCAATACAACCAATACAACTGGGCAGCCTATGTTTATTGAGTGTGCTATTTGATTTGTTTTTTATTCTGACAGTTTGTTAAAAAAAATTTAAACAAAAATATGGAAGCGGTGAGACGAAAAAAAAAAAACAAATTACTTGCATCGTGTGTATCATATATCAATTAGGACTTGAATTCGCCGCTAACAAATCTAATAACTGTTTTTCGCTTTCGCCTGGCATTTTTTTTATTCAAATTTTTGTAGACAACAAACTGTAAACAATAACGAAATACAACAAAACACATACGAGAGTCTATTCACAGGTACTGCGTTCTTATGCACATTTTCCTTTACAACATACAACTTTACATTAGCCAGTGAATTGCCCAATTGATTTCCATTAAAAAAAAAAGCTAAAATCGGTAACTTTTTTGGTTACACTTATTTGGCGGTTAGGGCTATATATATTTGTACATATGTAGGGCTATATATAAATGTACCCATGTTTATTGAATTTTTAAACGATATCTGTTCTATATACCATCCGTAATATTTGAAAGAAAGAAAAAACTAAATATACTTACTTGGAAACATGCTTCTGCTACTTCGTTAAGCGTTGAATGCTCGGAGAATTCATATAGTTGTAATATCAATGTATTATTGGTTAAATGTTCACCCAAATTGTACCATGCTTTGCCTACTGTACCTTCCAGACCCGGTATTATTATGTGTTGTATCTTAGATTGTTTTAATTTGTCGTCTGTCGTCTTGAGCGGTATCAAAATCTCATTACAACGCTCCTCATCACCCAGATTTCTCAATAAAATTTCCATTCCATTGAGAGCGCCATCGGAATTAAATATTAATTTGGCGTCCGCACTATCCGTTTCACGAGCTGCAGCATACTCTTGCAATTTTTGGAATGTCAGTGCTCGCAGATCCTGTGGCGATAGCACCAAATCAAAATCTCTTTCCAAAGTCTGCTTTATTTCAACCGCCATAAGCGAATCCATGCCCATTTCGGATAGGGTTGTTCCCAAGGATACTGATTTCAAATCTCTAATGCTCATTATATTCATAACAGTTTCCAAAATGCTCTTGTTGCCTGTTGAGCCGATACGTTTCTCAGCAACAACCATACTGGCAACGATTGGATGGGGTGCAGTAAGCAATGTGTCCAATTCAAATAAGCATGAAGAAATTCGCTGCTGCAATGTTCCACCAATTTCCACATCTATTCTGTCTTCGGCCATATCTGCCACTAGACCCACTTCGCCAACCGCTCCCCACTGAATTGCTTTGCCTGGATAACCATTTTCAACACGATTCTCTATAATGCGCTCCATAATGGAGTTAGCCATTCCATAATTTGTTTGGCCAGCATTGCCACGACCACACGAAACACTTGAAAATACTACAAAATGTTCCAGTTGGGGGCAATGCAGGCGGGATATTTGATCTAAATATTTTGTTGCCACAGCTTTTGGAGCAAGAGATTCTAAGAATTTTTCTTTCGTTTGATTCGTAAATATTCCGTCTCTCAGGGCGACTGCCAAATTGAATATACCTCCAATGGAGGCAAATTTTTTGCCTTGTTGTATCAATTCCATACATCCCTCAGGGTTGGTAATATCCGACGTACTGATGATAACCTCACAGCCGTAGGTCTTCCATAATCTAATCAAGATAAAAAATAATGTACAAATACATACAAACGTGTGTAAATATAAAATTTCAATTGAACTAACGCTATTCGGTACGCTTGATAGTCCTTGGACAAACCGCGACTTGAGCTAAGAATCAACTTGCGTGCGCCTCGTAATACCATCCAATCGGCCAGCTCTAAACCAAAACCGCCTAAGCCGCCAGCTATTATGTAGGTGAGATTAGGTTTAAAATAGACTTGATGCACGACACTGACTGGCAGGGATTCTTTTGATTCAGGATCATCTCTCAATTGTATTAAAACTTTTCCAATATGTTTGCCGCCCATCAGATGCCTAAACGCCTGCTCGATATCTTGAGCTTTAAAAACTGTGCATGGCAATGGTATTATAATGCCAGTTTCAATATCACGTTCTAACAGACTTTTTAAGTACTATTAATGTAAATTAATAAAAATTAAAACATGTACATACATATATAAATTTATATAATTTAAAATGACTTGCATAGAAATCTCTGTAGGGCATGCATTCAATTCGGTCGGCAAGAATTGAGTGGAACGTTATTTCTTTAAGGAAACAGTTCATTCCCAGCTTAGTGTCATTAACCATATCGAATTTTCCGATTTCTAGAAATTTTCCACCCATTCCCAAACAACGCACTGATGCCAATAACTTGTCTTCGGCTAGTGAGTTCAGAACAAAATCTACACCCTGGCCTTTGGTTTCGCGTTGTATCATAACCTCAAAAGATGTGTCGCGCGAGTTTCCAATATGGCTTTCTAAAAAAACAATAAATAAAAAAATTATTTTAAAATTTTTTTATTTATTTTATATTAGCGGTCAAAAAAATATCAGCAAAATTTAAAAGCGAGTCACCAATTTTTCCCCTAAATGTTTTTTTTTTGTTAATTGTTTTAACTATAAAATAAAAAATTAATCTGCAAAACTTTTTGTTAATTGTTTTAACTATAAAATAAAAAATAAATCTGCAAAACTTTTTAAAAACTAAAATTTTCGATATATTAATAATTCTCACACCGAACGAAACGTTTTGCTCCCTGAGGTAAAATTTTTTTTATTGTGATTTTTAAATAAAGGAAAAAAATGGGGTTAAAACGACCTCTTCGTGGAGGCGTTAGAGGGTTAAAATATTCCACGAAATAAAAGCTAGTTCATGTGTGCTGGGTTATCTTTCTAGCTCAATTTAATTATGTTTCTTAACAACATCCCAGCAGTATTTATCAGCTGGAAAACAGCACATACCCAGCAGTATTTATCAGCTGGAAAACAGCACATATTTCCTACTGAATATTCAGTAGAGATGTAGTTCTAATATCTGAACTTTCCCTTTCGTTTTTATATAGAGGTGGCGTCGAAAATCAACTACCTGAAAACTGCCGAACGAGAAGGGAGAGTTTCTGTAGGAAAAAAGGCCTGAATACGCAGGGAGAACTTCCATAGCATGTATTTCAGTACACCTGATGTCTTCACTGCGTGTTCAGTTATTTTTTCAGCAATGAATTTTGAACTTACTTTCAGGCTATTTTTCATAATGAATATTCTATTGAATATGCACCTCCTTACCTCAAATACTTCTGGGTATTTCCTAATGAATGTTCAGTAGAGATGTAGTTCTAATATCTGAACTTTCCCTTTCGTTTTTATATAGAGGTGGCGTCGAAAATCAACTACCTAAAAACTGCCGAACGAGAAGGGAGAGTTTCTGTAGGAAAAAAGGCCTGAATACGCAGGGAGAACTTCCATAGCATGTATTTCAGTACACCTGATGTCTTCACTGCGTGTTCAGTTATTTTTTCAGCAATGAATTTTGAACTTACTTTCAGGCTATTTTTCATAATGAATATTCTATTGAATATGCACCTCCTTACCTCAAATACTGCTGGGTATTTCCTAATGAATGTTCAGTAGAGATGTAGTTCTAATATCTGAACTTTCCCTTTCGTTTTTATATAGAGGTGGCGTCGAAAATCAACTACCTAAAAACTGCCGAACGAGAAGGGAGAGTTTCTGTAGGAAAAAAGGCCTGAATACGCAGGGAGAACTTCCATAGCATGTATTTCAGTACACCTGATGTCTTCACTGCGTGTTCAGTTATTTTTTCAGCAATGAATTTTGAACTTACTTTCAGGCTATTTTTCATAATGAATATTCTATTGAATATGCACCTCCTTACCTCAAATACTGCTGGGTATTTCCTAATGAATGTTCAGTAGAGATGTAGTTCTAATATCTGAACTTTCCCTTTCGTTTTTATATAGAGGTGGCGTCGAAAATCAACTACCTAAAAACTGCCGAACGAGAAGGGAGAGTTTCTGTAGGAAAAAAGGCCTGAATACGCAGGGAGAACTTCCATAGCATGTATTTCAGTACACCTGATGTCTTCACTGCGTGTTCAGTTATTTTTTCAGCAATGAATTTTGAACTTACTTTCAGGCTATTTTTCATAATGAATATTCTATTGAATATGCACCTCCTTACCTCAAATACTGCTGGGTATTTCCTAATGAATGTTCAGTAGAGATGTAGTTCTAATATCTGAACTTTCCCTTTCGTTTTTATATAGAGGTGGCGTCGAAAATCAACTACCTAAAAACTGCCGAACGAGAAGGGAGAGTTTCTGTAGGAAAAAAGGCCTGAATACGCAGGGAGAACTTCCATAGCATGTATTTCAGTACACCTGATGTCTTCACTGCGTGTTCAGTTATTTTTTCAGCAATGAATTTTGAACTTACTTTCAGGCTATTTTTCATAATGAATATTCTATTGAATATGCACCTCCTTACCTCAAATACTGCTGGGTATTTCCTAATGAATGTTCAGTAGAGATGTAGTTCTAATATCTGAACTTTCCCTTTCGTTTTTATATAGAGGTGGCGTCGAAAATCAACTACCTAAAAACTGCCGAACGAGAAGGGAGAGTTTCTGTAGGAAAAAAGGCCTGAATACGCAGGGAGAACTTCCATAGCATGTATTTCAGTACACCTGATGTCTTCACTGCGTGTTCAGTTATTTTTTCAGCAATGAATTTTGAACTTACTTTCAGGCTATTTTTCATAATGAATATTCTATTGAATATGCACCTCCTTACCTCAAATACTGCTGGGATATTTCTATACCAGGGACCCATTTTTACAGTTATTTTTTTTCGGAGGTCAAAAAAAAGTCCGGGACAAAGTAACGCTAAGTGAAAATCCTTGACACCAAAATGACTCCCAGCACCTTTACAGGATCAATCATGCATCCTTTTTATTTTTCTCACTTTTTGGAAAAAAAAAGTCCTCTTATAACTGTTAAATCCGGACTTTTATTTGTTAAGTCCAAGAATAACAGTTATATACGGACTATTATTTTTTCAGGCCAAAATAAAAGTCCTTTCTATTAAAAAACGAACGGTTTTGCGATTGGAATAAATTTGGTACCAGTCGGTTTGTATTGATTTCCAGAATCCAAAAATTTATACTTCTTCAACATTTCAAATTTTTAATACTACGAACTCAACTGTCATTCTTGGACATAAAAAATAAAAGTACGGACATAACTTTTTTTTTTTGTTTCAAATACATATGAGGAGGTCCATAAAAAAAGGCAATAATTCCACTTTTCAAATATTTTGGTTTTTTAACTAAATCCAATTCTACGCATTAAAACCTATGTAATCATTGCTATAAAACATACCAAAGGTCAATAATTTTACTGTTATTCAACACCAAAAATATTAGTTCAGACCAAAATGAAACATTTCCATAACTATCCAATTAAATTAATTTTATTTTTATGGTTGTTAGAAATATTCTTTGATTAAACTACCTTTGTGAATAACTACTTTGCATTTAATATTGTAAACACATTTGCCAATTATTTTTATGCTAAATATTTTGAGAACACTTTGGAATGCATTACAATTTTTCATTCTGGAAATATACGCATCCAATCTAAACGTGTTCTCGTGTGTTCTAATTCCAAGTACGCGTATTAAGGTAATATATTTAATATATTTAAATGCAATAAAAACCGTTGATATAAAACAGTTTTTAATTTTCCTATAGAATATGTATAAGAAATTAAAATAAAAAAAATTATATAAAGCAAAAAGCCAAAATTCCAAACCTAGTTTACATCAAAACGCAACATTTCCATATATGTTCAGAACAAAATGAAATAAATACTATTGGACGGACCAAAACGCAACATTTCCATTTTTTTAATCTAAATAACTTAAAAACTAATTGCCAGATAAAATTTTTTATGATTTGTATTGTTTTTAGATAACTATTAAACTACAACAACAGTTTAAAAAAAATATTTATCCTATTGACTTAAATTAGTTTTTTTCGTTTATCCAAAAAATTGTTTTGGTGGAATTATTGCGTTTTGTTATGGACCTCCTCATATATTAAAAGTCCAAAAATAACTGTTCTTCAAGGACTTTTATTTTAAAAGTTATAACTGTTTGGGTCCCTGTTCTATACGATATGTATTTTACACCATTTTTTCCTTTGTTTAAAAATAACTCAGACAAAATTTCACAAATTTAAAATGGCAATAAGAAAACATTAGACTTCAGGGAGTAAAACTACCATATGGATATTGGCCTTTCATTCTGTGTAGGAATTATCCCGCCCCTAGACAACAACTCTCAATTTGTGTCACAGTGTTATTTTAAAAAAAATTACCTTAATTTCCCAAAATTTTTATTATCACATGAAAAATGCAATTAGAAAGTCTGTGGAAGAACGTTACACAAAAAAAAAACCATAAAAATTAAATTGATTAATTGTTTTCTAATAAAAACCCACATATGTAGCAATTTATGAAATTATTGATCAATTCCAGTCTTTTTCGACCCCTCTACACGTTTAAAATAATAACAAATGCGCTCATTTCCTGATCAGAAAAGAGTCTTTTGTTGGTAGAAAATGGTACCCTCCGTCCGACTGTTCTTGGGGAGTCGTTTTCGAGCCTTATTTTAATCGTATTTTAATAATTTTCGAATCCCTTTCGATTATATATTTTTTTTTATTTTTCAGCCGTTTTTGAATCTTTTTTTGGTAATTTTTGATTCTGATCGTTTTTGAATCTTTTTAGGGTCATTTTTCAAATAATAATAAAGAGACATTCAGGATTAAGTGGAGCCATTGGCCAAATAACGGTAAATTGCCGATATCTCAAAAACCTTCCCATAGAATTAAAAATGAACCCGATTTTCGGAATCAGCGAACGATTTTACATATAGATAGGGTAGTCACGTCCAAAGTACAGACAACAAATTTCATTTTGTGATCCAGTGTTATTAAAAACTCTCTTAGTATGTAGTACATACCTTTTAATTCCGGGAATTTGTCCAATAAAAATTTCCTCTTTAGCGGTGTACTACAAGTAGTAAACACTTCCAGTTTATAAGCCAATGCAACACGTATTGCCGCAAGGCCTATTCCACCAGTACCAGCGTGAATCAGTATACTTTTACCTTTACGTATATCCGTTGTTAAGAAGAATGCCAAGTATACGGTCATGTAAACAACCGGCACCGTTGCAGCCTCTTCCAGAGACCAATTATCAGGCACAGTAATTATACTTCTAGATGGCTTTTCTTGATGAGAAGACATACCAGTACTGGGAATCATGCTCATAATACGTTTACCACTTGTCAAATCTATGCCAGAGAATTCCAAACCCAATACACACTGCTGCTCCAGGCGACTACTGCCGATTACTTCGACAGCCAGACGTCCTGTCGCCAACATGACATCTCTAAAGTTGAGTGAAGCGTACGCCGTACGAACTGCACATTTTTCATTGTCTAACGGACCTTTCAGCCAGCGTAACGTAGTTAAATCTCCGCGTTGTAAAACATTACCATAAATATGATACAAACGCGGCTTTATTTCATTATCATATGGTAATTTTAAATGCCTATACGAACCCCAAACACCCTAATAAATTGATGTAAGGAAACAAAAAATAAAAAAAATTGAAAAATTTTGCATAAAACCAATACAGTTATGTATGTTGTAAATTGCTTACCTTGTGGTAGACGTTGATTGCCAGATTTAATGCCAATTGCCGATTATAGAAAGGGCTTGCCGGGTCAAATGCCGGTGCATTCTTATCATTTATGAAAACACATGTAATTAGATTACCGTCTGGTTCCTTTCGCAAACAATTCACTAAACCAATCAGACCGCTTGTATTTTCATTAAAAGTATATAATATGATGGAGGTTTTGGCAGTGATGGCTGCTTGAACTTGCTCAATCCACTTGAACTCAGTATCGCTCTCAGTAACTTGTATTACCGTACAAGCATTATCGATTTTTTTAGCCACCTTTTGTAACACCAACATTTGCTCGCCGCTTTCACTCAATTGTATTTTTGTAACCAAGTTGAAATTTTCGATGGGTTTAAAATTATTTGTTGTTGCACTTTCCTTCGTTATTAAATAACCGCTATCAACCAAACACTTATGAGCGGTTTTTACCGTTTCATCATTTTCGCCACTGAACAGGTTATTTGCTATGATTAAATAGGAATTGTGTTGCGAACTCAATTTGGAAGTTTCAATGTGAACGCCGGCTATCTCCTCAAGCGTTTGGTTTGTTAAGAGATGAAAATCGCCTGTTATTAATGGCAAATCCTCCAGAGCTTCAACGAAATTAGATATGATTGGCACTTCATTGTCACCAATTACTTCGATAATCTTCATCTTTAACATGGGCGTATTTTCAAGTGCCAATTGTACAGCCATTCTGGCAGCTTCCGCAAGATCGAGTTCAAATTTGGGCTGGTACGGCATGAATTCATATTTTTCAAGTACAGGTATGCCCGGTGCTTTACGCCTCTGTATGGGACTGGCATGCAGACCGATCACTTCAATACCACCAGATATGATACGATCATATTTGGGTTCAACGAAAACATCGAAACGACGATTTTCTGGATCCATCTTAGTCATAAGGTCCAAGTGATGTTTACCATTAATGCGTAACTTACGTATTTTCGTTGGTATGAGTAAAGTACGTGAGTCTGTGCCTAAAATTTTAATTTGTAACATAGCATCCATGAATGCGACCCAATTGTATTCCCAATCGACTTTGCCATATAAGCCATCAGTATGTGCTTCAGACACCGCCCGGAAGGTGCCGTTGTAGTGATAACCTCTCAATCTCAATTCTTTATAGAAATCTTTCCTAGATAATTTGGGAACGCTTGAATCCTCACTAACTGGATCATTTAATTGTGGTATTGTTGGATTCTCAACTTCTCTTATGCGTCCAGTTACAACTAAGCTTCCAGCTTCGGTAATCTACAAAAATAGTAATATAATATATAAATATGTGTGTAAATAGTTAACTTTTTGAAAATGATCAAATGCGAAATACATGTGTGAACGTACTTCGAAATTTCCTGTGCCATAGTGTATCATAACATTTAATTCGATATTGGCATCCTTTGTCATATTTGTGGCACGCAAGAAGCGAACATCTTCGAATTCAACTGGTACATCCATATAACTTGGACCGTGATACATAAGGGAAAATGTCTGCCAAACATATTGGAGATAGGCTGTGGCCGGCATTAAAATTTTTCCATCTATGACGTGACCACTCATATACTCCTCATTGTCGTTACTCAAGTTTACTGTGTATAAGCGCTCTCCGCTTGATTTGGTTTTCATATTCTCATACTTCGTTACAAACCAATCTTCACTGTGATCCCAACGTATTATTGAACTGATACCTGGCGTGCCATTTGATACTGGGAATTCTACCTTTGGATACAAATTTTCCACAGGGAAAGTAACTCCATTGACAAACAATCTATTAGAAAATAGAATATTACGATTTTTGTAAATGGACAACCTTTTATTTTTGAAGAAACTTACTTTCCTAAAGCGGTGAGGAAGAATAAAGCATTGTTTTTGTTATTTCGATGTGTAAGTGGAACATGTACGCCGCTCGGCATTGATCGCTTTAGTATAGCTTGCAGCAAACCATGTGGCGCTATTTCAATGGTTAACGAATCCTTTGGCAGCAACTTAAATGCATCCTCAAATAAAACGCTATTCAGCAAGTTATTGGCATGGTATTCCGCTGAGCATAGATTGTTTCCTTCCTGTTTCCACTCTGGTATAGGTATACTTGTGCTTATCCATTTTTCACTTCTCGGCTTTGGATTGGGTATTAGCTGTCGCAGATAATTGAAAAAGTCTGGACCCATATGCGCAATGTAACGAGAATGATAAGCTATATTTGAGCATGGTACTTCCTTTGCAAACACTTCCTTGGCTTTCAGTTCGGCGACGAACTTTGCTATATCTTCAGCTGGGCCGGAAATTGTACAGGAATCACTACTGTTTCGGCAAGCCACTTCAATTGTTTCAGGTAGTATGCCAACAATTTGCCTATAGCCCAAACCAATTGCTGCCATGGATCCTTTAATCTTTTCCTTTTCCAAACTAACTTTGCCACGGTAGTAAGCGGCCAGTATCATTTGCTTAGCAGTAAAACATCCATCGGCATATCCGCACCCTAACTCGCCCACTGAATGGCCTATTATATGATCTGGCGCCATATTTAATGAGCGTAGAAGATCTACTATAGCAATTTGAATTGCCGCGATACCAACAAAGCAGTTAATTATGTTATCGAACGTTGTTGGATCTGGCGATGTGATTATGTTAATTAAATTGATTCCTTTCTCCTCCAAAATCTTATGACTTCTAATAATAGATTCGCGGAAAGTTGTTAACATCATTAGCGACGCGCCCATTTCAACCCACTGTGAGCCCATACCACTAAATACCCAAACAATGGGACGTTTTATTCCGGTATAGTGTTGTGCGTCTCTGGTAAGAGTTTTTACTTCATTTGCTTCGCCTTTCGCGAAAATGCCATAACCACGAAATACCATGCCAGAGACTTCTTCCTTTTGTATATTATGTAATAGTGCCAAAAACTCGGCATCTAGCGGCTTTTTTTCAATCGCATTAAAGATTTGATTAACTGCCTCTTCAGTTCTGCCCGCCCAAGTAACCAATCTTGGAATATCATCATCTGGTAAGCCATTATTTTTTTTGCTTCTTTCATGAGCCTTCAAAAGGGCATGTGCGTTAGCTCCACCGAAACCAAATGAATTTACGCCGATATAGGGCTTTTCCAGTTTCATAACATCACTAACTACGACTAGACGACCTTCGGCCAAAGCAGGTATTTCAGCTTTAACCTCCGTAAAGTTGATATTGGGTGGAATCTTTCCGGTGTGGAAGGCGAAGCACGCTTTTACCAACGAACAAATGCCCGAAGCTGCCTCAGAATGTCCGATATTAGATTTTACCGATCCAACTAGTAAAGGTTCCTTGCGCTGACTGCACAATTCGGCGTCAATAGCGCGACACTCTTCAGGATCGCCTACCGTTGTGCCAGTACTGTGGGCCTCCAAGTAGCCTAGTTGATGTGGTTTCACATCGATATCATTATAAAACTCAGCTATTAATTTTTGCTGCAATTTCCCCGATGGATATGTTATACCTTCCGGCTTATAACCATCGCAGTTGGTCTTAGAGTAAATTACGTTGGCATAAACACGTTTCGCGTCGCGTTTTCGTTGCAAAAAAATACAATTTATAGCTTCAGATCGTGTATAACCCGAGGCATTTTTGTCGAATGGCCTGCAGTAGCCATCCTGCGCCAATACGCCAAGTCTAAGAAAAAAATAATATACCTATGTAGCAGAGCTGTGAGGTACTGAATATACTTGGTACTTGTACTTCGTCCAAGTACCATTACTTGATAATTAAAAAATTCAAGTATCAAGTACAATTACTTTATACTGGTAATTGGTAATTAAGTACAAATTTTTCAATTCTTTCACCAATTACTTTCAATTACCACCAATTACCACCAATTCTTTTCAATTACATGGAGTTTAATCAGTGAATTTATCTTAACTATTGAATTTTATTCTATCCTCTTCATAAGATACATCGGATACTAAATATTACAACCACTAAAAGAAGGAAAATTCCCTTATAAGAACTCTTTATTAAATATACATACGTACATTAGGGTGGGTTTTTTTTTAATATGGTAATTTTTTTAATTTAAAATTTTCTCCCTTAGTACATATGTACATACATATTATGTTGTACTAGCTGGACCCGTGCGCATCTTGCGCAAAAAATAATAAAACATACGGCGCTAGTCGATATAGTTTCTGCTCTCACGCCCATTTTAAAAAACTTATATTTATTTGGTTTTATGTCTACAGTGGAACTTATGGAACTTTCAATGAATTACTTATGTATATGTTTGACAAACATATCGCATAAAATGTTCTATTATACCTACATATATATATGCATGTGTATTATATTTTTATATATTTTACATATATTTTTATATATACATATGTACATACGTGGTCCCTGCCGACTTGGGTAATTTTTTTTTCCACACGTTTGCCTTGGCAAGCAAATCAGTAGTCCAAGCTTACTCGATTTATCTGTTACAGTTCTTTGAAAATTTGCTCCTCTTGGCCCATTTTTCAAAATTTCAGCACGTTTGCTCATAACGGCATAACGTCATTTCATCACTCGGGCTTTATTAGTGACTGAATTATCATGTTTTACGTGTTTTTCGAAATACACACATATGCCTTATTTTCAACCCCAACTTTCTCTGTTCGCATTAGAATCTATGTACCAAATTTCATTAAAATATTTCTATTTTTGCGCAAGTTAGAGTGTATACGGCCGGACGGACGGACATGGTTCAAAAATTTTTTTTCATTCTGATCGTTTTGATATACTCGTATATATTAAGGTGGAGTGAATTTTTTTTTTGGAAACTCAATTTGTTCCAAAGCCAGAACGGCACCTTTCTAGCCCAGAAATAAGCCTGTAAAATTTTATTGACCTACTCGCATGTTTGGAGGTGCCACCAGCCCCACAAAGTTGAAAAAAATAGCACGATCTGGTACAAATGTGAAATTTCTAAAATTATGAAATCAAAAAAAACGAAGTATGAGGATTGATAAACAGCCTAAGTTGAGTATTAAAGTGAATTTTTTTTTTTTTTTGGAAACAACAACAACAAAATTTATATTATGCATTTTTTAAATTGCAATTACTTAAAAACTACTCGATAGGTATTTTAATTCCCTTTAATTTGATATACATTTTATGTGGGTTCCATAACACTCCCCGCTGCGGGGGTCAACCCCCCTTACTTTTCATATAAAGTACCACGCCCAATAAAACACCGTTTCGCATGCATAGCTAATTAATACCTTTAAAACGATGCCTTGCTTATTAATTTTGGTGAATTATGTGAGCAGAAAAAGGGATATTTATAAAACACCAATTAGAAATAATATATATGATGATTGTACATGTTATGGGTACATTTCGAAAGCTTATACAGTCTTTATTATATTGTTACAAAAGCGTTTTTTTAAACCAAGTTTGAAAAAAAAAAAATAATTATTAGCGAAATTATACACATATGCGGCTATAAAGTCTCTGTTCCCTAATGCGAAGACACCGATTTCTTTGACTTTCGTGATATAGATATGGAAACTAGCCAAAGTGAACCACTTCTTTACTTTACTTCATCAAATAATATTGCTGAAATTTTTTGAATATATACGATTTTCTAAGTTGTAATTACCAAGTTTAAAAAAATATCCCACAATCTTGGACGTGGCAATACGAACAAACACACCACTAGCTTCATCAGCTTCAGTTGAGCGAATGTTTTCATTAGCCTTAATTATAAATAATCCAAGGCGGAATTCCTTAACTGATATTTCTTTTGAAAATTTAGTACTAATGAAAGCTAACTCATCATGTTAATGGAGTTGCATGCGAAAAATTTGCAAATGTATGCACTCGTTTTAATATTTTATTGTTATTAAACTGTTATCTTATATTTACAATGAAATAAAAAAAAATTACAGAATTGAAAAAACAACTGAAAAAGAATTGAAAGTAATTGAAAATCAACTGAAAAAGAATTGCAAGTAATTGGAAAAGAATTGAAAAATGTACGTACTGAGTATCAAGTACCAGTATAATATACTTATACTTGGTAATTGGGCTTTTCAATTACTGAGTACTGGTAATGGTAATTGTACTGGTACTTGGTTTTTTCCAGCTCTGCTATGTAGTATGTATCTATTAGATGCAGATGATCAGGAACCTCAGAAAATTAGTTAATATGCTGCCAAAGGAATTATTTTTTTAAGAAAATTAAAATGTTTACAAAATTAGTACTCGAATCTATGTACATATGAATCGTCTATTTTCAAAACCGGCCATCTCCACTCAAGTCGTTTGTGAGAAAAATGCAAAAACTGCTCTTAAGAAACCAATGGCTAAAACGATTTGTGTTTATTATTACTATAGAGTAATTTGACTCGAATATGGCAGGTTTTGGGTAAGAAATTGTTTTAATATTAAATACAGGTGATGTTTTAGAATTGGATCTGATACCGAGCTTAAAAAATTAAAATTTTGGAGATGGCCGGTTTTGATAATGGACGATTCATATGTATATGTAAGAGAATATTTTCAGAACTCAGTCCTGTTCGTTCCCAGTAGCTCCTTCATAAATACCAGATTAAAATTTTAGTGTTGCCCTGAAATCCAATCCCGTAGACAATATCATTTACTAGTACTTGCTACATATATTTTGAATTTATTTAATTTAGTGAAAGCTCATTTTCTTTCAACTAATTGTAAATTTATTGAAATATACATATGCGTATCATGCATATTCATATAAAAGTCCATGGTATAAGTATACCAGGTAAAACAAACGTCAAGTTTTCGTCGCCATATTAACCACCTGACAATTAAGCAGATTATGACATTTCGTGCTGCCATACTCAATGATAAAAATCCTCCATTAATGTTTTAAAAATAAATTGTAAACATGGTATTCATAGTAACGAATTTTTTCAATTTGAATTGAAAGAAATTTTTTCAATTTGAAAAAATTACACATCCTGCAGTAAATTTGTTTCACTGCTGAATGATCATTGATGATTCTTCTGAGTACAATTTTTATTATTATTATTATTTTTTTTTTTGAAAACAGCAAACCATTTATATGAAAAATTCAGCAGTCTTTATTTGAAAGTACTCACTGATGCCTCCTCAGTCATCAGTGATTCATAAAAGATTAATTTCGTATTTTTACTTCGCGGAATATCAGTTTGGCCATACTACAAAGTAGCCCCTTTCCGGTATTCTCGGTGAGTTTTTAATTTAGTTTAGTAGTTACGATCACTTTTAATTTAGGCTTTGTGATCACTCTGGTATATAGTTTGGGGAGGTTTTGGAGTTTGATCTATTATAACTCCATATCGTCGCATAAAGTGCAATACCGCGTATCCGCTACCACCCAAATTTTACAGGAGACAGTAAAATCTGTTTTAATTCAAAACGGTTCGGAATTTTGCAAACCCACATCCAAACAAAGGTAGATTTTTGGATTATATTCTTAATCCAAATATCATTTTGGCGAAAAACAGTTAAATGTGCAGTTATTGGCTTACTTATGTATTTATAAGCGGTTTTGCGTCTTTTATTTTGTTCAATAGTGACGTATAGGCGGTTTTGCAGGCGTACGTAAAAACTTTTCTTCAATAAAGCAAAGTTATAATCCATTTCGTGTTTATGAAAGTATAATCAACTTTAGTACATTAAAGTACAGTTATAAAGCAATAACACCTATTAATCGCGGTATTGGTTCGAAAAATTTCCTTAAAAAAAGCAGTTTTGAAACTGTGTCATTATTTGGAATTGCGTTGTGTGAATCTCAAAATTGTTGCATGAATGGATGGGGACGGACGCCAGGAATGTATTTTTGATGAAATCTCATTTTTGGCAAAAATGTCACGCGGTTTTGCACTTTAAACGACGATATGTATGTACACCACCATACCAAGTGAGCATTTCAGTCTATATATGTATGTATGTACATATGTCCAATCCAATTACAAAAAAATATGTACCCTAGATTTTAACAATATGAGTTGCTTATTTCCGCGGTGCAATAATACCAAATATGGCTGCAAAGACGGTGATATAAAATTTTTCCAATTTCCGACGATACCCTTTATTCGCGGAGAGTGGATGAAGATTTTTGGAGTGAGCGAAGAGGAGCTACCGGCAGTTCCATAAATCTGCTCACTAGTGCCCTTTCTATTTCTGTCCTTTGATTCCTGAAATACCCAAACTTTAAAACAAAAATCTACGCATTCAAAAAATAAAAGTCTGGCATCGCTATACTCCAAAACTGACATAAGATTAAACTTCAAAAATCTGCTTTTTAATCAAAAAGACAGTGTCAAAATGACAATGCACATACCTGTATTTTTTATACCATGATAAAAGTCTATAAAAAATTTAAAAGCATTTTGACAGCGGATGGCCCAAAATCAAAAGAAGAAAACAAGTGAAATGTTTAGCGGAAAAGAAAATAAAATAAAATCATCTGATTTAATTATTTAACCTTATATCGTTAAATTAACGATCCGCTTTACGAAGATATTGTTTTATTGCACTTATTCAGCGCATACGTTATACTCTTACATATGCGATGACGCATTAAGACATCAAGTGTCAAGTGTTACGTAGTATGTGCGTAAGCTTTCGTTTTTACAATGTAATGGCTTATATGTATGTATACATATGTATATAATTCGTATAATATAATACACTGGCGCGAATATATTAAAGTGGGTTGGTCCCCATACGAATTAAAAAAGTTGTAGAAGTCCGAACCTAAATTTTAAGTTTATGTTGAGGGGTTTAATGGAATTTAATTTTTTTTTTTTTGATCCCGCGAAATACCGCCGAAATGGTTCTTTTTCTTGTAACCTTGTTATTTAACTTCCGATTTGATACGTCATTATTTTCGTATTTTGAAGCTCTATATCTCCTTCTAATGTCCTTTTGAACTCTGAAGTCAAATAAAGCTACAATAAAAAAAAAAAAACAATTTAGGCGGTATTTCGCGGGATCAGAAAAAAATAAAAATTTTGTCCTTAATCCTCTCAATATAAGCTTCAAATTTAGGGGCGGACTTTCACAACTTTGCATGTACTGAATTGCTTAAAAAAAATTAGTTAAATAATAGCTACATTAAATATTCGTAGTGACGTAAGTTCTTTATTTATTAATTTAGTAAAACCGTTTAAAGGCAACATTGTCATCAATTTTGAAGCACTTTCTTTTGGTAAAACAAAAAGGATAATTCATGGACATACAAATAAGTTAGCTGACCCAACTACATAAAACGACTTCAGAGCTCAAAAGGACATTCGAAAAATTTCCCTTAACCCTCTCAACATAAGCTTCAAATTTAGGGCTGGTCTTTTACAACTTTTTTTTCGACCCTATCTAGAATAGATGCAACTCTAATACGGCCTTTACACGGGTCGACTTTCGCCGACTGGGAAATCGACTGAGAAATCGACTAGGCAAAAGTTGAACGCAACTCTACTTTGAGCTAGTCGATTTTTGTCGATCGACTAGGAAATCGACCCGTGTGAAGGTCGCATAAGGAGTTTTTTTTCTTTTTTTTTTTGAAACTGTCAAATGTACCCCGTCCTCGCATTTTGGTAAACTGAATAACTTTTCTATGGTTCGCATAACATGACATGATTGTAAAAAATTAAAAACCAAATCTTTGTGTAGATACAACATGGAACAACAAACAAACTGTAGCTTTTCTGTATTCAAATGAATGAAAATATTTTTTCAGTCAAACACTTTTTTACTATTGGAAAAAAGAATTCTTCTGTTTCATAAAATAGTACATGTATATTAATCTAAACTCGTAACATGAGGAAAGTAAAGTGTTAAAATAACAACAAAAAATGTACATGTATGAATTCTGTGAAAAATTGTTTATAGAAAGGCCTTTTTTTTTGAGTGGTTAAACAAATTCTAATCAGTTTTATGCGAGAATATTTTTGTCAATTTAGATATGTATAAGTTTTTGGTATTTCTTGCATGAAATATGTATAGTTTCTTCGTGCTTTTTCGTTCTTATTAATCTGTTTTTTCTTTACTTTCTTTTCCTTTTTTCCTTTTTTTACCTTTTTTAATTGTATTTATTGCATTTTTTAGTTTATAAGTTTATATTTCCTATTCAACAGCTCGTGTTAATTTAACAGTAAATAGTGTAAATTTCACCAAATTATATTTTATATGTCAAAATCAACACGATTTTGTCGCTAATTTAACGTTTATCGTCGTGTTAAATTGACACTTTTACACAATGCGTTACAGTACACGTCGTTTTGAAAAAAAATTAACCACAAAATTGGTTAATTTTAGATACATTTTTTTCTGAGTGTATGTGAATTATAATCCTAATTAATAGTAATTACCTGGCAAACTGCAGTGTTACGAATGGATGCAATATCAAATTTGATCCGCCAATGATCGCTGCATCTATTTCGCCATTACGCAATGCAGTGAAAGCATTATCCAATGCATACATTGAGCTCGAGCAAGCGGTATCCAATAAAAACGATGGACCATTCAAACCGAGACAATAGGAGATGCGGTTTGCCATCATTGCACGACTGCAACCAGTTATACCAAATCCTCCGGATGTTACTTTTTCATAAAACCAGGTCTTTTCCGATTCAGAAATGCATGCACCAATGTAAACGCCAGTTTTTGTGCCATTTAAGCTTTTTGGATTTATACCAGCATCTATAACAGCTTCGTAGGCGGTCTCAATTAAAATTCTTGTTTGCGGGTCCATTGTGTGGGCTTGTTTGAAATGAACACCAAAAAATGTAGCATCGAATTTTTCCAAATTATAAATTTTTCCTGATCTCTGAGGAATCTCTGGATTGAAATATCTCCAACGCCGCTCATCATCGTCTACCATATCAATCTGTATGATGAAAATACAACTTATACGTGTATATGTACATACATTAAGGTTGTCCAAAAAAATTAAAACCCAAGAAAATCATTGCAGAACAAGGCTATTTTTATGCTACTACTCTTAAACAATATGTGTCCCTTTTTTTAATGATAACAAATTTGATTTAAAGGTCACGCAAATCATTTTAATTTTTGCATGCGTAGGTGGTCCAAAAAATTAAAACTGAAAAGAATTATTGCGAAACCATGCTATTTTATTCTATTATTCCTAAAACAATATGTTTTCCCTTGCTTGCTTTTCCGACAGGGTAGGAATATGATGTATTGTAGAACGATTTTCGCTGTCGAAAAAAGACACTGAAGATGGCGCACATTAGCAGAAACCGGTTTGTCTCCAAACCAAATTTAACAAGGGATGACGGAAATTCGTTCCACAATACATTAAAAACCACTATCCTCATCAGCAGACTTCTTTTCGGGAGCACACCATGCTGGTGGGTGGCTGATTTTATTTATACCACAATTTCAAAAGTTTCTATCTGAAAAAAATTACTCATACGCAGAGGTGTAATTATTATAAGAGAAAAAATAAAAATCAAAAAATAATTATTATTGAAAGTAATATATTTTAAAACTCTTTACATAATATTTATTGCTGAGATATTTTTTATTTTATATCGTTAGATTCCTTATGGATTAAGCTTTCAGGTAATAACAAAAAATATTCAAAAATAAAACTAGATGCCGCAATGCTTTAATATGAAAAATTCTCATAGCCCCGTTTGAAAGTGGACTACTCAGTTCATTCACAGGAATTAAATTAAAAAAAAAAGAATGTTTTAACCCTTCGCCTTAGTTTTTATATTTAATCGAATATAGAAACTGAATAGGATAACAAAAGGTGAATCTATTTCGGTTGAACGAAATTACCATAAATATATGTAGATATGTATGTACACATAGTTGTGTGTGTGTGTGTGTTCGCACTAGACCTCTGCACAATACCATTTGCCTCTTCTATATTTGCGAATACTCTATGCATTGTACAATTAGTCACAGCACAATTTCAATGCAGATACGAATATAACCCATACTTTTCATTTGGAATACAAATACTATTTCTATTTGCTCTGTAGGAGCGATTAGTGTACACTATTCGCCACGATAGAATATAACATAATAATAACCATGTTATGAAGTATTCACAAAACCTTGTTGCTTCTTTGGTTTGTTTGTTTATTTAATGTGCATATGGCATTAAGGTGGACCAAAAAATAAAAGCCCAACAAACATATGTTCCATTTTTTAATGATAAGAAATGTTTTTCTTGTTCATTAAGGACTTTGAAAAAAATTATGTATCATCACTGATATAAAAGGAGAAAGAAATTTGGAGGCATTTGCACGACCTCTAAATTTTAATATATTATGGAAAAATTTTATGTATAGATTTCCGTATTATATTCCAAATCGGGTTGTTCCGCGAATTTCGGGAGAACTTTATTTCCTTCATAAAACTACCTTAATATGCCAAATAAGTTTCCTAACTAATGCCGAAAAAATCAAAAGAATCGAAGTATTGGTTACCGAGTTATTTTAAAATATATAGAACAGTTGGAAATATGTAGATAGTAAAAAGCTCTGGTTCGAAATTTATTTTAGACATATGGTTTCTTGGGCAAAAAAGCTTGAAATTACCCAAATTTTTATAATTGCGATGTGTCCCTGTTAATTGTTTTTTTTGCCCCTACCGATCGACCCGCCCTAGTGTGTATGCATATGCACATACTCACACTCACACTAGCAGCGTAATTTTGCTGAACACAACGTCTGGATGTGTGTTTATGAAAATATGTAATGTACGTACAATGTACGTCGTACATATATTTCGATTATATTCGAAGTATTCGCAAGTAGTGTACACTATTTGCAGAACCTTTTTAAGGTCATGTAATTGTCGCTACGAATAAGTAATTGTATTGGTTCTGTTCATGGTTGTGCTCTACTTGCGTTTATTCTAAAACGACAGAAACAAGTAGGTACTGTAATTGGACGGCCGCGAATATTTTGTTGGCCGTTTCGAATCCATTCGTGCAGCCTTCTAGTTCGCACATACTTTAAATCACCTAAAATGCAAAATAGCGTATCATCAAAAATTAATCTAACTTGTTTTTTTGGAATATTTTAAATAAGTATCTATAATAATATATTTTAAATAAGTATCTAAAAATAGCGGTTTTATTTTTCTAACACACTTTAAAATTCCAAATGGTTTTTTTCTGCTTATGATAATTGCTATTGTATGTATTTTTATACCCTTCATGAGCATGAAATGTTATTATAACTTTGCCCTGTTTACAACATTAGTACGACCTATACTAGAATACACTTCAATAATCTGGAGTCCGCAATATCAAGTTCATTTCGATCGACTCGAATCAATTCAAAAACAGTTCTTACTTTTTGCGTTAAGGAACTTTCATTGGGACCCACAGACCAATCTTCCCTCGTATACTAGTCGCTTTAAGTTTATTAATCTTCCAACCTTATCAAGCCGCAGGGAAATCTTGGGTGTAATATTTCTAGTTAAACTACTGAAAGGATCCATAAGCAGTCAATTTCTCCTAGACGAAATAAACTTAAATGTTCCTATTCGACCATCAAGACATTTTCAACCTATCTTTTTAAAGCAGTGTAGAACTAATTTTGAATTACACGAACCACTTCGTTGCTTATGTAAACCTTTTAATGATTATTCTACTCATTTCGATATATCAGCCTCTATTTATCTGATAAGAAAAATTCTGTTGTGCGCTCTTAGCAAGTGACAACAAATCTCTCGCTCTAATTGACTATTCTATTTGTTGTCTATTACTTTTATTTGTAGTTTTATATTTTATTCTATGTACATACATATGTATATCCAGCTGATGGAATTATATTTTCTGTAGCTGAGCAGTATAAGTTCTCGACGTTTAATAAACTTCAGCCACTCAACACATTGGCCAAATTTTATTTTAAAATATCCGTACATCATGCGGATGCGCCCCTCGTGCGGTAGGGCGGGAGGAGGGAAAACGTTGGGTTTATTATTATTAAAAAAAAAAAACAAAAAATATATACATATGATCAGGATCATGAGCTGAGTCGATTAAGCCATATATAGTATCTCAGTTTTTGAGATATCTGCTTGAAATTTGGTATGTGGGTGCATGTTGAGGAGAAGCTGATCATTTGTCCGAATCGGCCGAATTGGACCACTATAACATATATGTACATACATATGTAGCTCCCTTACGACCGATTGTTCTCCATTGGAATCATGACACTTTTTTTCTAATGAATCTTTGCATAAATAGGGTACAGCCAGACGACGCAAGAAAGTATTTTCAGAAAGTGAAAAGTTAAAATTTTTGTAATTGTTTTTTTTTTAACCTAAAGTAGTTCTTACATTAAGAATAATTACAACGAAAAAATCTGAAGTAAAATGATGTGTACGCTTCTTACTTTGTTTTATTTCTAAAAATTTTTTTAGCTCACGTTAAATTAATTCAAAATAAAATGGCGTATCCGCACAGTGATATACTTCAAACAGTTAGCCGGCCTTATAGAGTTTTAAAAGTTGTCAAATTTTTATAAGATAAAGTTTCTTTAGATAGAAGGAATTCCTGCAGATATTTGCGGATATGTGCATTTCGTGAATATAGGAAAAGGTGTCAGTTTAAGTATTTAATTAATTTTAAGCCCTTAACCGTGACATCTACAAAATATTAGTGCTTAGGTCAGATCAATTTTTAAGTAGCCTTATTGTAACTAGAGAAAAAAAAACCCTAAATCAAAGGAATATTGTCCAAAAAAAAAATTGAATTATTGTTGCCAGTGTTATATGTACATATGTATTTGTATTTAGAAATAAGTAGTTATATTGTAGTACTGCAAAACCAAATCACAATTATTAATATGAATTCACAAGTGCTTTATTTAGACATCAACTACTGTGCGACGGAGGCCAAGGTGACGGCTATTTCGAAGACCACCAGTACTTCATAATCTGACTTCGTTCTGGAAGACTAGCGTTGAGCAGGCGCACTGCTGCCGCAGAACCCATTGCGCTGCACTACCAAGGCAGATCTAGGAAAGTAGGACCGGTGGCGAATTCAGAAATTTCCCATGTATTTTGTTATTGTAATTGGTAGAGTGTAATGTCAAAATGATATTTCGCCGTAGTTAAAATCTGAATTCGCTTGGGGCTCGTCCATTCCTATTGGCCATGATGTGAATTCGCTTGGATTTTGACATTACACTCTACCTTTGCATATAAAAAAAGTAGTTTCTGAATTCGCCACCCGGCCTACCTTCCTAGATCTGCCTTGGTCACTACTACCCTTTAATTGTCGTAATATGACTATTTACACTCAAATCAAAAATTGGTTATTAAAGGGTTAATACGTATACAGAACTTTGGACACCTAAAATTAAAAAATCTACCACTGTCTGCGGCCTAAGGAGTTAACTTAAAAGAAATTGATTATGATAGAAGATAATTTATAACTTTGTACCTTGGACGTGTTTGCCGTGGCTATCGCAAAAGGTAAAAAATGCGTAAAATAAATTCAATACACTTTTTCTGGATATACATATGTATGTTTGTAAATATCTATAGTATTTTCAGGTCAAGTGAAACCTTTTTCAAGTCAAGTGAAAAGGTTTCACCTGACTTAAAAAAGGTTTCACTTGACTTGAAAAAGGTTTAATTTATCCTGAAAATGTTATATTAAAGTTATTCCACATGAATAAAATTTTTCAACACGTCTTGAGCCACTAAGATGAGTTAACACATTTTCTCTTAAAGAAATTACTTATAACGATTTAAAATTTTTTTCTTCATTCACCTTATTATAGAGATTGTACTCGTACTCCTCAATATTATGAGAGTTTGGAAATTTTCCTGCCATTCCAGAAATAACAATTTCATCGCCATCAGTTTCTGGAAAAGTCCTTGAGCCCTTTGGGGTAGGATTGAGGCGGTATTGTTGGCATTTTCCCTTAGTCGCCATTATGAAACCTTTAATCGCAGTTAATACACGTTCAAGTCACTTGTATGTATGTACAACACACACCTTTATATTTTAAAACTGTCGAACCAAACAAGTGTACACGAACCGGCAAAGGTTTAGCAAATGTTCACACCTTAAAGTCATCGTGTTCTTTTATAATTTTTCCATTCACGTTCAAAATCAGTTTTGACTATAGGTTTAAAATAGATGCATATGAGTGCAGGTACATATATACATATGCACATATACATATGTATGAATAAAATGGGGAAGAAAATGAAAATAACAATATATAAATCATTGATTCAAGTTCGTTCTATTAATGCGGTTACTTCAACAATACGAAATTTAAATCAAAACATTTCCACCAGCACTTAGTAAAATTATTTACAACATACATCATATGTACATACGTATGTACATATGTATATATGTACCAACACAGTTGTATATACATACATTATGCAAATGTAGTAAGAATGTGTCCGTTGAACCCAAATCAATCTAAATGGTATATAAATTAGACTTTTATTTTTGTAAATTTCAGGGAGCAGTGTCCAAGTACAGTTCCAAAAAATAGTACATAATGTCAAAGTTGGGTGCATCTTATTTGTGTGTATGTCCGTTAGACCGTATCAAAAAAAAGTTCGCCGTACTCCCCTTCGTATAACGTATTTTTGGATGAAATTTCCGCAAAAAAGGTCATATGTATGTATTCCAATGGTGCATTTCGGTTTAATGAACTTCTGTAAGAAAAATTATCTCTTTTTTTTTTAGCATCCAATATATTTTGCCAACTGTATAAATAAAATACATCTAACAATTTTGTGGTTCGTTAAAAGTAATTAGTAATTAATAATAACTTAATAAACATGGTGGGCATGTATGGATTGCTCTCAGTAGCGCATCCATTTATTGTAGTGCATCAATAAAGATCTGTAAATGATTTTCTTTTGAGGCGTACGAAATTAATTGGTTTTACCGTTAGGGCTAGAACGAGTGGGTTGGGGTGAGCTAATAATCTCATTTGGTATGATGCAGCATACTTTCTGATTTCTTGGGCGATAGTAGGTATCTTTAGGTCACGATGTAGTTGGTCGTTCGTGATGTAGTAGGGCGCATTTACAATCATTCTAATGGTTTTCGATTGGAATCTTTGGAGAATCTCTATATTTGAGTTTGCTGCGGTTCCCCACAGCTGTATGCCATAAGTCCAAATGGGTTTTAAGATAGCTGAGTAGAGCAGGAGTTTGTTGTCGATTGATAGTTGGGAGTTTCGATTCAGGAGCCAATAATGGTGAATATGTGTGTTCTCCATGTTAGTTTTCTGTCGAGATGCACACCCAGGTACTTTGTTACTTCACTTGCGGTATATCCAGTGGCGCACACAGAAAAATATTTTGGGGGGAGGTTTCAATATCCAACGGAAAATTAAAAAAAAAATACTTAAAACTCGTCCAGACAATTTTTACTTAAATTTATGAGTGTACCTACATATGCACAGATTAAACAAAGGCACCTTTTAATCTCAATTCATTGCAATTTCTCTGTATTTAAACTAAAACTAACAAGTAAGGAAGCCTAAGTTCGAGATACTCAGCTGTATGCTTTCATTGTTTGTTTGCGTTTGTTCGATTATATGAATCGAGTGCCGCATAAAGTGGGCGCAGACACACCTATTTTCAAAATTTTTATCAATCAATCGAACTAAGCATATAAATATTATTATTAGTGGAAATTTGCAACTTCTAATCACGTTACAAATTCCAAAGGGTTTCCAGAAATATCTTTGTTACAAAGTAGGCGTGGTCATAAACAGATTTCGCTAAATTTTTGAGCATGTATTACCACAAGTTATTAAAGTGTACAAACTGATTTTCGTCATAATATATAAATTATTTGTCGAGTTATAGGCTCAGACATCTCGTATATTCCAGCTTCTATGTCTATAGCTGGACTTCTACCACAAAATTTCAATGATATATCTTTGTAATTGACAGAGATATCGCTTAAAATGTTTCTATTAGGCCACTTTATAATTCCCATATATAAAAATGGGCGTGGCCGTTAACCGATTTTGGCAATTTTTCGTCCAAACATATGCTTAGGAAAGTAAATCACGCATACCAAATTTCATCGATATATCTGCTACGGTTTCTGAGTTATAGCTTATAAAACTTTCAATGTTCCATGTCCATTTTCGACTCACAATTCCCCTTAAATCTAAAAAAATCCAGTTCAGCAGCCACAGAGTTATAAGGCAAACTCATTACTTTGAAGCAAATTAAAAAAATGTCTCTGTCCAGTTTATATTTTTCTGGGTTTTTTAATTGGCCTACATTCCCACAACTTTTTAATACTATCCAGATACAATAAGTTTGTTTTTAGTTTAACATTTTCATAGTTTCAAAAAATTAAATTCTATCAGCAGAAAAGTATCAAAATAGGCCGTTTGTGAACAAAAAAGTATCAAATCACAAAATTTAGAAAAAAAAGTATCAAAAAAGATACAATTGTATCAAAACGGCAACGCTGTTAGTGACTAATGTATTCATTTATTTTACATATTCATACATCGTCGGCAGAAAGATTGCTTTGAAAACAACAAATTACAATTTTTCAAATGACTATGTAGAATTAAATTCTATTATTTAAAAATTCAATTACTTTGGGGGGGCGGGTTTAACATCCCAAACCCCCTCCCCCCCCTGCGTTCACCCCTGGTTATATCAATGCCGTTGAGTTCTACGGGTGGGCAAGTGTTACGTCTAGTGGTAAACGTCACTTGGACAGATTTTGATTCATTTGACTTTATCCGCCAGTCTTTCAGCCAATGGGTAATTTTATTTAAACTTCTTTGAAGCTTGAGTGAGGCCACGTTTGGGTTGAGGTCTGCAGCCAGTACGGCAGTGTCATCGGCAAAAGTGCCGATAGTGACTCCTTCTGCTGTTGGGAGGTCATATGTGTAAAGTAGGTACAGTATTGGGCCCATTACCTTGAGGGACGCCTGCTAAGCTCTCGTAAAGCTCAGGCTGCTCTGCTCCTTCTTTGACGAAAAAGTAACAATTTTTTAGATAAGATTGTATAAATAGAAAGTAATTTGTAGGGAGAGTATTTTTTATTTTATATAGGAGGCTGTCGTGCCATACGCGATCAAAAGCTTGGGATATATCTAGAAAGGCAGCTGTACAGTATTTTTTTTTGCTTAAAGGCAGAGTAGATTTTCTCGGTAAGTCTATGTACTTGTTCAATTGTTCCGTGCCCTCTTCTGAAGCCAAACCGGTGATTAGGTATAATGTTACGCTCTTTAATTTTGGGTAGGAAAAGAACTTCCAAGACTTTTGAGACAATGGGCAGCAGGCTAATGGGTCTGTAAGCCGCTGCCGAATCGGGAACTTTCCTGGTTTAAGAATCATTTTCATCTGAGCGACTTTCCATTGAGGGGGTATGAATGCAGTTATTAGTACTGCATTGAACAGTTGGGTGAGAAATTTTATGCCTTCGTAAGGTTTTAGTACATTGCCATTAATAATATCGTACCCAGGAGCTTTCTTTGGGTTGAGTTTCGCTATTACGGGTTTTACCTCGGATATTGCGAATCTTTTTATGGGGAGGTCCATTTGATAGGGATGACTTAGAGTATTTTTCACTTCTGTTGTTGTGCTTAGTGAGGGTTCAATATCATGTGGGGTCAATACTGATTTTAGGTGGCGTGCAAAAGTATTTGCTTTCTCTGCGTCACTTTTCGCCCATTCGTTATTTTCCATTCGTATAGGAGAATTGGAGAGAATCGGCCTTTTTAGCTTACTAGCAGCTTTCCAAAGGGAGTAATCAGTTGCAGCTGTTGCATCAATATTACTGAGATATTGTTGAACTTGTCAGTTGTGTTCAATTTTGAGAATATTTTTGAGTTCAGTCAGTCTTCCGATTGTAAAGGCTGCATTGATCCGCTGTCAGTTTAAAATTTTTATCAATTGTTACCAGGATTGGAGAGTGGTCGGAAGATAATTCAAAGCACGATTTGCAAGTTATATCTGAGGAAAGCACGCTTTTCACCACGCAGAAATCGATTAAGTCTGGTATTTTATTTTTATCTGTTGGCCAATTAGTGGGAGTTCCAGTAGAGAATGGAGTTAAACTGAGCTTGCTAATAGCATTATATAGTTGTCTTCCTTTAGGGGTAATGAGACGAGAGCCCCAGAATGTGTGTTTGGCATTGTAATCGCCCCCAGCTAGAAATCGATTTCCAAGAGTTTTGAAGAAATTTTCATATTCTGCAGCGCTGATAGAGTGCCTCGGCGGGCTATAGATAGCAGAGAGTGTAAGCTCGCCGCTCGGGTCTTCAATGACAATATTTGTGGCTTGTATAGCATTTGTACGGAATGAATTCGTGCTGTAATGTTTAATACTTTTCCGTATCAAGATACCTGAGCCTCCATGAGCGTTGTTACTCGGGTGTTTTGTGTGGTAAAACTTGTAGTTAGGTACTTCAAAGTAGCTTTTGTCAGTAAAGTGGGTCTCAGATATGAGGAGTATATATCGTGGGTCTGAAGTAAAACTTTAACTTCAAGTAGGTGTTTTGATAGGCCATTGGCATTCCAAATAATAATTTAATAATTTTCAACGGGTTGAAGATGCACAATTTTTAGTTGTGAAGGTGACGAGCAGGCTCATCATTGCTGTCATTTGTTGCATGACTTGTTTTAGTAAGTCTATCATTTCTCGCATTTCGTTAGTGTTTTGCGTTGGGGTGTGTGTTTCATTACTATTTGGAATAGCATTATTAGGGTTCGGGCGGGGTGTTACTCCTTTCTTTGCTGCTTGAGCATATGTGGCTGAGTATGGGTCAATTTGAATTGGGGTTTGACTTGGCTGTTGGGGTTTGTCCTGAGGCTGTGCAGGAGCTTTTTTCCTCAGAGTTGGGTATTTGGCGCTTTGAAGGTTTTTGTATACCATACAGCCGTTATAGTTTGCTGGATGGTTACCTTCACATAGAGCGCATTTGACATCTTCAGTAGGCATGGGTAACACTGCGCTGCGCGGCGCAATTGCGCTAACACCAACCCTGGCGTTACTCCGATTTGGGAAATGCGCCAACTCAATATAGCGCCAACCCAATATAGCGCCAACCCAATATAGCGCCAACTCAATATTGCGCCAACTCAAATTTGTAATATAAAACCGACTCAATTTCGTGCGCTAACACCAGCACCAATATAGCGCTAGTGTAAAATGGCGCAACCACAACGCCAATAACAGCACCATAGTATATGTATACGTATGACACCGTCACAATTATGTATGCTTGATAGTGATCTAAGTGACACTAATTTCCAGCATATTTTCACAAATATACGGAATATGTTTCCAAATGATTATGAAAATTTAAATTAATTGTGCCCTCGTAAATGTAAGCAGAATTGCGCCAAAAGAAATAAAACGGGGATGGTGAAAAGTAACAAGCGAAATAAAAATAGGTAAAAAAACTTTTTAAGTTAAACAGTTTTATGTTATACATACATTGCAATGCTTAAGATAAATGTACTAAAAACCAAAAAATAATAAAATAGATACAGTCGTGGGAATTATAAACATTTGCATAGACTAGACTAAAATAAAACCGTGGGGCACGTTAATGTACATATGTCCATACACATATCTAAGAACTGTTTTCAATATCTAAGTTAGGTTGGCCAGGATTACATAGAGAACATATCGTCGGTCTCCTGCCAGAAACACGAATGTGAAATTTTTTTTAAGTGCGATGTCTGCTCTTTATCGGGTATATATTGATATAATAACAATTAATATTTATATATATGCTTATGCACATACAAGTACATATTATGCATGTATGGCAGGAGACCGACGATATGGTACTTATGTTGCCAACATCGTATTGGAATGCAAGACTTCGCAAGTTTTAGTATTTTGTGTATTTCTGAACAGTATTTTGTTGAACACTAGATTCCACAACAGGGGTGAGAGTACTCCCCCATGTGGGGTGCCCCTATGTGCCCTCCTTGACATCGTCGAAAGGCCCGACCCACCCGTCACCGTCCGACAACTCAAAATATCCTCGATCCTGCGCTGAATGATTGGGGGTATTCCGATCCATTCGAGCCCCTCCAACAGCGTATCAGCAGAGATGTTGCTAAAGGCACATGAAATATCAAGAAAGACACCTATGCAAACTCTGTAGTGAAAGGCCCTTTAAGTAGATATGTTGTACATCGTTATGATTCTTTATCCTGTTTATCCTCCATCACAAGACAAATGCGTTTTATGCCTTCCACCAGGCACCTCGAACCATAACTGAGGCCGTCCCAAACCTCCCCGCCCCCCTAGCTCGCGCTTTGAGGGGACCTACTCGACAGTCTTTTCTAGCCAACCGCCGTCTCCCCCCGCAGTCTGCCCTGGCGCAAGCACCAAGAATAGGTAGCAATCAATATCTAACAATACCTTTAATATGGATATGGAGGAAACATAAAAAAAAATATTATTGCTGTTACGACATTCATATCTGCTATTGTATTACAGCCATATATGCAAAAGATCCACGATTCGATTTCATGCAATGCTTCGTAACAAAAATACTCGGCTTTGGCAGATGCCGTTCGAAATCGACATACATGAAATGGTAGTATATTATATCCCAAGTTCCTCGGAAGATTTATGGACCTTTGCGCGTTAGTGAGGGCGAGTATCGAGGGAAATATAATGATGAGCTGTACGAGCTTTACGGGTCATGTCGTGAGAATGGATGAAGATGCTCCGGTCCAGAAATTATTTCTATCGAAACCCGTTAAAGGCATAAGAGAAGGGAGACCTCCACTGCGTTGGTCAGCGACGCTGCCTCTCTTGGTATTTCCAAGTGCCACCATGCTGCAGATATACATCTGCGCCATGAAGGAACTAGGAAGGAGTATGTAGGCGATCAGCTGACTTCTTCTTCAATCTGCAAAAACACGAACACAAGCATTTTGTTTTTGTTAACATATGCCACACACACACGCACCCTATTTCCATAGGGAACTCGTTCTGTCAAATTCTTCTACTTTCCTGTTTCCACGACATTTCATCGGCATGCGATAACCTTTATTATTGAATCATAATCTGCGCTTAAATTTTCTATGTACTGCTAAGCGCGGATAGCGATGTGCGCTTAGAAATCCATACAAGATTTAAGCGTAGATGTATATGCACTTAAATAAAAACGGGGCTAATGTTGCGTAAAGGAAATGTAAAAAAAAAGTTGTCCCCTCAAAAAAAAATGCACTTTCTAGGACTCGAACCAGTGCCCATTTGGCCCGTATGTAGAATACCTCATCAATAGGCTGCAATCGTACTCTTAATTGGAATTTATTCAGTTTCCTATTTTTTTATTTTTATTATTTGAAAAAAAAAAATACATTAATAAATAATAATAAAAATTGTCTAAAGAAAAAAACGCAATACATACTATGCACTCGAACCAGCGTCCATTTGGCCCGTAGGCATGATACCTCATTATTGGGCAGGGCCGTGCGCAGGAATTAGCCTTGGGGGGGGTTTTAATTTTGGTTTGCATTCGCATACATTTTTCGCTAAGATAAACATATTTTCTGAAACAGATATCCAGACCCATACATCATAAATTTAAATGTTCTCTAACTTTTCTGAAACTGCATACTCTGATGCTTAAAATTATACCCAAGAAATTTTTTTGGTTGTAAAAATATTTCAGTATTTGATAGAGAATTTGTGATATGGTGGCATATTATTCGCACTTTTATGAATACATGGCTATAATTAAAGTCCGTTTAACATTGCGATTCTTCGAGGTACGGAAAAGAATTCTGTCAATACTGAATTTGTGTCCACATTCACATTGCGATGTACATTCAAGGACGCGAGTCCATTAAGACGATCTTCTTTCATTGTTGACCTCAAGTAAGATTTTAGTCGTCGCAGCGTCGAAAAAGTACGTTCATTTGTTGCTGTGGTAACCGGTAAAGCGGCCATACAAATGTCAAGAGCTTCTAGTGGATTTTGAATATCCATAGATGCAATACGTTCCCTCCACAGCTGAACTTCGCTTATCCACGCTTCGGGAAATATATCATGTAATATAGTCTCGTATGATTTAAACAGTTCTGTGCAAGCCGCTTCCTCAAAATTTTGCATTCTTTTGGGGAAAAGGAAAGCAAAATTACACATAATATTTAGCTGATTTAAGAACCGATCTTTGAGATGTGTGACGAATAGATCCAAGTATGGAATATATGTACTTATTCGATAGAAATCTTCTACCGTGTCGGTTGCGATGTTACATCGGTGTGTTTGCTTTCCAGCGAATCTTGGTTTTTGGACCGGGATTTCATCTTCCGTAAAATTATTGTACTAATTTTGTCAAAAATTATGAGTCAATATTTAATGCAAAATTTATAAACTGTGTTTTGAAAATTTTTGCAAAATCATTGCAACTTAGATTTGGTCATGGGGGGGGGGTTTTTTAACCCCCAAAACCCCCCCCGTGCGCACGGCCCTGTTATTGGGCTACAATCGTACTTTCATTTTCGTTGCCCGAATTGGATTTTATTTAATGAGTTCTTTTTTATTCTTTTTTGTTATTTGACAAGTTTTAAATGCTTACGCTCAAATGCTTCAGCTCACCTTCTCCTCACCACATGGTTGTGAAAACATTGCAAAATATCTGGGAAATTTTTTATTTGCAAACTAGCTTGGAAAAAAAGATAATACGAGCAGGAAGAAACTTATACCACAAGAGTGTGCAACTGCTGGCGTACGCCGATGATATCGAAATCATTAACACTAACACGCGCGCCGTATCTTCTGCCTTCTCAAAGCTGGGTTTGGCGGTGAACGAGGACAAGACGAAGTACCTCCTGTCATCACACAAAGAAACAGCACGCCTTGGCAGCCACGTCAATGTTGATGGCTACAAATTCGAAACTGGTCTATATGGGAACCAGCATTAACACCAAAAATAATGTCAGCACTGAAATCTAACTTGCCAATAAATGCTTCTTTGCACTAAGTAGGCAATTGAAAAGAAAAGTCCTCTCTCGACGAACCAAAATCATACTACAGGACACTCATTTTTCCAGTCCTCATGTACGGCGCAGAAGCATGGACACTATATCAAAAGCAGATGGGATGGCGCTTGGAGTATTCGAGAGGAAAGTTCTTCGGAGAATTTATGGACCTCTGCGCGTTGGCGAGTATCGACGGAGATTTAACAATGAGCTGTACGCAGAGATCGACATTGTTCAGCGAGTAAAGATCCAGCGGCTCCGCTGGGCAGGTCATGTCGTGAAAATAGATGAAGGGGCTCCGGCCAAGAAAGTATTTCTGTCGAAACCCGCTGAACGCAGAAGCAAGGGGAGACCTCCACTGCGTTGGGAAGATCAGGTGGACTGTGATGCTAACTCCCTAGGTATTCCCAAATGGCGCCGTGCTGCACGGTAGTTAAGGTATTAAGTGGCTAATCTATTTATTAAGGACAAGGAAGTTTATGGAATAGTACACATGGAATTAAGACATGGCAGGGTAATATGTCCTATTTTATATGTAGCTAAATGTATAAGTATTTCTTTACCTTCGTATTTAAAATAAATTTACTAACAACTATAACACCTATTGATATACACAGGACAATTATTATGCCGTGTTGGTTTTAATTTGCATTCCCACTCTTGAATGGGAGTGCAAATCACATTTTTATTACCACTCATTTTGGATTGGTAGTGCAAATCAATTTTTCACTACCACTCATCATTGTTTGGGTAGTGCAAGGCTGAATGCAATCAAAATTGAGTGCACTTTACCCAAAGCTTATATCTATACATGTATTTCAAAAAAATGTAACGACTATTCTTGGAAATGAAATATTGCAATTTCAATTTAACGCAAAAGGGTGTTCTACTCAAAAGTACTGTGGATGCATTTTAGATTCTACTCCAGAAAGAGAATTCTACTCCAGAATTGGAATGCCAACTTAAGCTTATTCCCACAAAGTTTCATGCGCAAACCTCTTGTAGTTGGTTTGTTTTACACTATCTATATATTAATAGGCTAACATTTTTTCCATACAAACAATTGCCAGACTGTTTTGCACATTTAACATACTCATATCCACATAAAATTGATATGGATGTGTTCGTATGAGTCAGGAGCAGTGCATAGTCATATAATTTTTTCTATAAATTATTTAATTTCTTTATAATTAATAAATAAAATTTTTGGTTAAGATAAATAGATATCGTAAACGTGTTTACAAATATCGTAAACACAGTTGAAGAGTCGCTTTAATTTAAAAGCGCTCACCACCGGGCCTACCTTCCTAGATCTGCCTTGATTTTGACCATGATTTCGCGTCGGACCGTGAATAAAAGGGCAAATCAGTGTTGCGGTACAACTGGAATTTGGAAAGTGTTGCTTATCTCCGCGAAAAGGAATAATTTTTGTACCAATACAAAGTTGAAAAAATAAATTGCATGGTCGAATTTCGACCACCGGCGATACTAGTTTATAGTAATATGTTATACTGATGCAATCCATGGATGACGCTTCACACTGAATATGTGTATATCGTGTGGAAAATTCCCGCTACAGGACGTGTTGAGCATGAACGGACATAGAAAGTGAGCAAGTTTCTTCGATTTGTTAGTTTCTCGTCCAAATGTTTGTAAATCATGTCGCATGGCAATATTTTAAACCTTTAAAAAACACACAGTCGGGTAAAAATGCTTAAAGGAGTACATCCTGGCACAGAAATTATGCCCAAGTTGCGCTACTTACATCATCGTAGTAATAATACACATTTAAAATTATTTTCAGAAGCTTTTATTAAACAATAAAATATAAATATTGCTAAAAAGGAAAATAAATTTTATTATTAAATAAAAGTTCAACACATTGAAACTCCTTGTACTTATTTCCCTCTATTCAGTCTATTGAACTATTTTCACTTATTTTGCAAAGAAAAAGCCAGTTGCATAGCTAAACAAAGCCCATTTTGTAAAATAATGTTGCATAAATTTAAAAATCATAGTTTAATTACATTAAATTGGTAATATTTCCAAAAATAATCATAATTTCTATTGCATCCGACACACAAAAGCTGACGGAGAAAATCGCTCCGATTAACTGTCAAAAATCCGATCCATCGTGAACCAGAATGCCGATCTCCGAACTTCGAAAAAATCTGACGTTCATCGGACGTCAATCGAATTTCAGAATGCCATTTGATCCGAGTCACCTCCGATGAAAGTGGATCGTAATCCGGAATAGCTGTGCAAAAGTTTATGGCCTGGTTATGCTACCAATCAAGCTGGTCGAGCACCGTGTAATTGTTGTTGTGCACTCCGACGGTGAGAGAATTTTCGGACTCTCACATCCAGCAAACTTGCTGTGTGAAACAGGCAGCCAGCAAACGAGGTTTCAGAGGTAATAATGTGTTATGTTGTGTATGTGCTCAGTAATTATCATGTGTTATGTTGTGTATGTGCGCTCCAATCATCAATGTAAGCGTAACCACCTCTCACCAATCACGAAATGTTTCCGATTTTGATTGGCAATCAAGATTGTAACCATAACCATAGCATTAAGATATTTTCATTTGACAGTTCGTCTAATTGATGGTGGCGCAAGGTGATTGAGAAACGTCATATAGTCATAAGTGTTGCCTGGCAAGTGACTATCGCCCGACACTCACACATATACACAGCAACAATTAAAAGTCTATTTACCCATTATTTTTGTCAAAATAAAATAATCGTCTGAAAATAACTTTGTGCTTTTTAAATAAAAGGAATAAAGCACTCGGTCTGCTTTTTTCGGTTTGATCGGCGACAAGAATAGACCGTTCGGCGGCACCAAATCGCAACAAATTGCAGAAAAAACTGCAAAATCGAGTTTTTTGAGCCAAAAACTCAGTAAAAATTTGCAAAAGAGTGAGCAAAGTGGCGTTTATTTTTGTGAGAGGCTGAAAAATTCTGCTGGACAAATTTGGTCCACCACGTTTGTCCAGCAGCAAACCAGCTGATGAAAAAATATATGTTTGCAATTTGCGAAAATTGCAAAATTAAAATTTAAACTTAAAAAAGTGAAATATGGACAAATTAATTACGAAAAATTTAAATAAATAACAATTTATTATGTCTGTATCCGTACTTGGGGAAATTTCGGATGAGACCAGCAGCATTGTATGTTTCTTGATTAATGTAGGCGTCCGCCTGTTACCCTCTGCTCACTGATATGTATGTATATCAATACAGTGCGATGCCAACAGGCAGTCGCAACCCTACATTTATGTACCTACATAGGATTATTTATTTGTTAAAATACAATGCAGGCATAATCTACTGCTGTGAAGTATGAAAGTAATACGTCGAGTGAACAGTTCCGGGTTATACGGAAAGGGTTCCTCTCAATAAGCCTTTTCGAAATAAATTTCAACAAATGCAGATCTGAAGATAAACAGCTGATTTGCTGCAAATTTCGACAAAGTTCGGTTCTTTTAAACGCCAGTAAGTTTGCATAAGTTTCTCTCTTTGACAGAGCAAACATATTTTTCCTTGATAGCCTAAGGCAAGGCAAGGTTCATACAAATTAATGTCAAATTTCTGAAATTTTGAGTAAAAGCATTTGCTTGGATTTTATTAATATGGCCCATTATTTACCATGTGAATGAATTTGCCTTGGCCTAAGGCCTACGTTGTTAAGGCTTTATAGTTAAATTACAATTTCATATTGTAATTTAATTTTTGAATAAATTTTTTTTTTTTTTTAGCATCCAATATATTTTGCCAACTGTATAAATAAAATACATCTAACAATTTTGTGGTTCGTTAAAAGTAATTAGTAATTAATAATAACTTAATAAACTTGGTGGGCATGTATGGATTGCTCTCAGTAGTGCATCCATTTATTGTAGTCCATCAATAAAGATCTGTAAAAGATTTTCTTTTGAGGCGTACGAACCTAGTTGGTCTTGCCGTCAGGGCTAGAGCGAGGGGGTTGGGGTGAGCTAGTAGTCTCGTTTTGTATGATCTAGCATACTTTCTGATTTCTTGAGCAATAGTAGGTATCTTTAGATCACGATGTAGACGGTCGTTAGTGACGTAGTAGGGTGCATTTACAATCATTCTAAGAGTTTTCGATTGGAATCTTTGGAGAATTTCTATATTTGAGTTTGCTGCAGTTCCCCACAGCTGTATGCCATAGGTCCATATGGGTTTTATTGTGGCTGAGTAAAGCAGGAGTTTGTTGTCGATTGATAGTTTTGAGTTTCGATTCATGAGCCAATAGAGATTCCGAAGTTTTATACCAAGAGCTTTTCGTTTGGTGAATATGTGGGTTCTCCATGTTAGTTTTCTGTCGAGGTGCATACCAAGGTACTTTGTTACGTCACTTTGCGGTATATCAATGCCGTTGAGTTTTACGGGTGGGCAAGTGTTATGTCTAGTGGTAAACGTCACTTGGACAGATTTTGATTCATTTGACTTTATCCGCCAGTCTTTCAGCCAATGGGTAATTTTATTTAAACTTCTTTGAAGCTTGAGTGAGGCCACGTTTGGGTTGAGGTCTGCAGCCAGTACGGCAGTGTCATCGGCAAAAGTGCCAATAGTGACTCCTTCTGCTATTGGGAGGTCGTGTGTGTAAAGTAGGTACAGTATTGGGCCCATTACACTACCTTGCGGGACGCCAGCTAAACTCTCGTAAAGCTCAGACTGCTCTGCTCCTTCCTTGACGAAAAAGTAACGATTTTTTAGGTAAGATTGTATAAATAGGAAGTAATTTGTAGGGAGAGTAGTTTTTATTTTATAGAGGAGACCGTCGTGCCATACGCGATCAAAAGCTTGGGATATGTCTAGAAAAGCAGCTGTACAATATTTTTTTTGCTCAAAGGCAGAGTAGATTTTCTCGGTAAGTCTATGTACTTGTTCAATTGTTCCGTGTCCTCTTCTGAAGCCAAACTGGTGATTAGGTATAATGTTACGCTCTTCTATTATGGGTAGGAGTCTTTTAAGGAAAATAACTTCCAAGACTTTTGAGACAACGGGCAGCAGGCTAATGGGCCTGTAAGACGCTGCCGTATCAGGGGGCTTTCCTGGTTTCAGAATCATTTTCATCTGAGCGACTTTCCATTGAGCGGGTATAAATCCAGTTATTAGTACTGCATTAAACAGTTGGGTGAGAAATTTTATGCCTTCGTAAGGTAAGTGCTTTAGTACATTGCCATTAATAATATCGTATCCAGGAGCTTTCTTTGTGTTGAGTTTCGATATTACAGTTTTTACCTCCGATATTGCGAATCTTTTTATGGGGAGGTCCATTTGATAGGGGTGACTCAGAGTATTTTCCACTTCTGTTGTTGTGCTTAGTGAGGGTTCAATATCATGTGGGGTGAATACTGACTTTAGGTGGCGTGCAAAAGTATTTGCTTTCTCTGCATCACTTTTCGCCCATTCGTTATTTTCCATTCGTATAGGAGAATTAGAGAGAATCGGTCTTTTTAGCTTACTTGCGGCTTTCCAGAGGGAGTAGTCAGTTGCAGCTTTTGCATCAATATTACTGAGGTATTGTTGAACCTGTTTGTTGTGTTCAATTTTGAGGATATTTTTGAGTTCTTTGGTGAGTGCATTCAATCGTTTCTTGTCGTCGGGGTGACGTGTTTGTTGCCACTTTTTCCTCGCGAGTCGCTTTTCTTTGAGCTTAGCTTTTATGTTGTGGGTAACGTTTGTCCTTTTTTGTCTGGTGAGGGTGGGAGTTGATTTCCACGCAGCTTGTTGGATGCAGTTGTTAAAATGTTCGACTGCTGCCTCTATATCTTCAGCAGATTTCAACGCTAATTTCAAGTCCAGATTAGACGTGATGATGTGTCGGAAGTATTCCCAGTCAGTCTTCCGATTGTAAAGGCTGCATTTATCCGCTGCGGGTGTAAAATTTTTATCAATTGTTACCAGGATTGGAGAGTGGTCGGAAGAGAATTCAAAACAGGGTTTACAAGTTATATCTGACGAAGTCATGCCTTTCACCACGCAAAAATCGATTAAATCGGGAATTTTATTTGTATCTGTTGGCCAATAAGTGGGAGTTCCAGTAGAGAATGGGGTTAAATTGAGATTGCTAATGGCATTGTATAGTTGTCTTCCTTTAGGAGTAATGAGACGAGAGCCCCAGAATGTGTGTTTGGCATTGTAATCGCCGCCAGCTAGAAATCGATTTCCAAGAGTTTTGAAGAAATTTTCATATTCCGCAGTGCTTATTGAGTGCCTCGGCGGGCTATAGATAGCAGAGAGTGTAAGCTGGCCACTCGGGTCTTCAATGAAAACATTTGTGGCTTGTATAGCATTTGTACGGAACGAATTCGTGCTGTAATGTTTAATACTTTTCCGTATCAAGATACCTGAGCCTCCATGAGCTTTGTTACTTGGGTGCTTTGTGTGGTAAAACTTGTAGTTGGGTACTTCAAAGTAGCTTTTGTCCGTAAAATGGGTCTCCGATATGAGGAGTATATCTATATCATGGGTCTGAAGTAGAGCTTTAACTTCAAGTAAGTGTTTGGATAGGCCGTTGGCATTCCAAATAATAATATTTAACGGGTTGAAGATGTACAGTTTTTAGTCGAGAAGGTGACGAGGAGGCTCATCATTGCTGTCATTTGTTGCATGACTTGTTTGAGTAAGTCTATCATTTCTCGCATTTCGTTAGTGTTTTGCGTTGGTGTGTGGGTTTCATTACTATTTGGAATAGCATTATTAGGGTTCGAGCGGGGTTTTACGCCTTTCTTTGCTGCTTCAGCATATGTGACTGAGTATGGGTCAATTTGAATTGGGGTTTCAATCTGAATTGGGGTTTGACTTGGCTGTTTTGGTTTCTCTTGAGGCTGTGCAGGAGCTTTTTTCCTCAGAGTTGGGTATTTGGCGCTTTGGAGGTTTTTGTATACCATACAGCCTTTATAATTTGCTGGATGGTTACCTTCACATAGAGCGCATTTGACATCGTCAGATCTTGTCTTTCGCTTGCAATCAGAGGAGAGGTGGTTTCCAGCACATTTTATACATACTGATTTTCGCCGGCAGTAGGACTTTGTGTGGCCATATTGCTGACAATTGGCGCATTGTGGTATTTCACGCTTCGGGTGTGGGGGCTCGAAAGTAATTTTTGAGTGCAGGAGGTTTTTGATTTGATATATCTCCTTGTTGTTGGAGTCGGGTTTGAGCTCAATGATAAACATGGGTAGAGGCTTTTTCGTGACTCTGTATTTTATGTTCCAGATGTTTGTGACTGAGTGACCGAGATCTTTTAAAGAATCGACAATTTCTTGCGGGTTTATTGAGTAGTGCATGTTTCTAAGAACTACTTTGAAGTTACGTTCTTGTTTTGTTTTGTAAGTATAGAACTCTGTACCCTTCTGTTCTAATTGGGATACGATGGTTTTGTAGGCATCCAGGGATGATGCTTGAACTTTTACTTGATCTTTGCCTGTGAGCTTTAGATCATAGGATTTTGGAGCAACTTCTTGTAGTAGGCTCATTAGAGGGGGAAAGTTTTGAACTTTGTCTATAAATATTGGCGGCGGTTTGGATATTTTTTCAGTAGGTTGGTTTGTTTCCTCAACTTCAAGGGAGGCAAATCTGTTTTCGTTCGTATTTTCATTTGGTTGGCAGGTTCCAAGCCAGTATTGATCAAGCATTGCCTGCTTTTTAGTGCCAGTACTTTTACCTGGGCTTTCGCGTTGACGTTTGGAATTGGTCACATTCTTCCATTCGTTAGTTGGGGTAGCAGTTGTAGAGTTTCCCGCATTTTGGGGTTTCTGGGCTTGCTGTTGTTGGGCATACAGCATTTTAAGTTGCCTTTGGAGGCTTTCAATTTGCTGTTGTATGTTTGGTACGGGGACGCTAGGCGTGTGGGATTGGTGTGATGGTTGAGCTATTGATTGGGTTACTCCCTGGGATTTCGGGGTTTGCTGCAATTGGACTTGCTGCAGTTGTTGGGAGCCTCCCTCTTTAGGGGGAGTGTGATTAGGGGGCATACTATTTACTTGTACTTACTTTTTTTCTTTTTTGGCATTAGTTTGAAATTAAGTGGGTATTTACGAGTTTAGCACTCAGGCAACTCTTGATGTTGTATATTTTTGTTTTGGATTTAATGCCTACTTTTAGGCGTTAAAATTATATAGCGCGGTCCACAACCTGCACTAAATTTTTAGTCGTATTTTATATTAAGCTTTGTTTTGCTGTTTTGCTATTTTGTTATTGTTTTTCTTTTTTTTTTTTTTTTTCCTTTTGGATTCTCCCGCTATGCGGAGTCTCACTTTTATATTTTAATAAATTGCAATAAATTGCTGCGTGCACTTAAACAATGACGTTCACTTTACACTCCCGGGAAGTAGAAAACTTGAGAAACGCCCGGGGCGACGTATTTTGAGTTTAAGGCACTCGCGATTTGCTTTTAAATTTTAAAATTTTATTTGGGCTTCCGCACTGATTTTTTTGTGTATCTTCGCGAAAGGTTACCAGACAACCAGACCAGACAGAATAAATAAATAAATAAATTTTTCCTTGATTGAAAATTGTTGCAATTTAGTGCCGACGAACGGACCTAATGTTTACAAAGCTTAAGCTCACGCAGACTATGTGGCTACGTGTTAACAAGAAAGTAATGAAAAATAGCGATATTTTGGTAAGAAAGCATGGTAAAATCGATAGATACAATTTTGTCCATATCTAATTTGCTCGGATTCTAAATTTTTACTGATGGTAGGAAGTGTAGTTCATTATTGGCAAAATTATAGAACAAACCGTAAATAGAGGGAGAAAAGTTTCTTGAAACTAAATTCATTGTGCTCCGTGAATCTTAATTCTTTAGGATAAACAATGTCTGAAATGCAATCATCACTGCTTTTAAAAAAACAGCTAGCAGGTGAGTTTTATTAAGTTTAAAATTTAATTAGCGCCCTAATAATAAAATTCTACACAAATTTATAAGATTTTCAAGCATTTTCCAAGTTTAACTTGCACGTTATACATATACATATATGCATATGTTAAAAAAAAATACTAGAATACGCCGTGTGTCATCAAGTCTGATGTTGATTTTTAACTTGAAATGAAAAAATGTGCTAGTTGTTGCTGGTGTAGCGACTCATCCCCGCGAGTATTGCATGAATTGCATTAATTTTTCTTCAATGCTATGTAAGGGGATGACTTGAAATCATGTAGTCATATGGATTTTGGAAAGGAAGTCAGATTTTTGGGGGGTTAGGGACGAAAGACTAAAAATTCGGTTCCTAAAATTAAAAGCAAACTCCACAACGAACCTCGGCCACCCACGTCGGTAACATAATCATAAAGAAAAAGCAATCGTATCGTATTACGGCAATGTGTGCCCCCTCCCCACTCCCTTATAATGCACATGCTCAAAGTCGCAAGAGAACAACAACCAATAACCCTTGGGATTCCTACACTCTGCTGCGTGCATTAGTACGAAATCTTCAGGAACATGCCGTCAACAAAGTTACTCTAGTGTGGCTCCATGTTTTCTGATCTGTGCAGTCATTATCGCTGCAATCGCAAGAATCAAACTAAACTCAGTTGCGTGGGATTAAAGGGCTTCATATAATCGCAGGAATAATGTTATATGTTTTTAAATTTTTCTGTTGGATTTTTTCCTACTAAGTTTTACAAAAAATCTACACTTGACTGAGCAAAAGGACGATGTCACCATAGACATCCTACACTGGCTTTCGGACAAGTAACCATTGCGTTTATCAATTGAATAAATAAATAAAACCAAATATGCATTCTAAATCCTTTATTTATTTATAATCCATTTATAAATATATTAAAAAATTTTTAATAAAAACATGTGTGTAACTTTCATTCTAGAGCTGAATAAGAACCCCGTTGAGGGATTTTCTGCAGGATTGATTGATGAAAACGACATATTTCGATGGGAAGTTCTTATTATAGGACCCCCGGATACACTCTAGTAAGTTAATTATTATATAAGGTTATTTGGTTTTTAAATGATAAGGTACATATGTATGTACATATGTGTGGATATACTGTTGTTTTGAGAAGAGTAAATGTAAAAAGCCTATGCAAACATATCTATCTTTCTTGCTTATTACAGTGAAGGTGGCTTTTTCAAAGCGCATTTGCATTTTCCAAAGGAATACCCGTTGCGCCCACCTAGAATGAAGTTCGTGACAGAAATTTGGCATCCCAACATCGAAAAGAACGGTGATGTTTGCATTTCAATTTTACATGAACCAGGCGATGATAAATGGGGTTATGAAAAGGCATCTGAACGCTGGTTGCCGGTGCATACTGTGGAAACAATTTTGATATCTGTGATATCAATGTTGGCTGATCCAAATGACGAGTCTCCAGCTAATGTTGATGCTGCTAAAGAATGGAGGGAATCTTATCCAGAATTTAAAAGAAAGGTAGCCCGATGTGTCAGAAAGAGCCAGGAGGAATGTTCGTAGAGATTTGCACTTTTGTATATTTATAATCATTTCGGTACATTAAAATTAATTACATATTTTTTTGTCATTTAAGAATTTAGTGTCGATTTTTGGGCATAAAATCCAAAATTAAAGAAGAAAAATGCCAACATTTCTAATAGTTCTACATAATATAACGGTTTAAATTTTCCAAAATGATACCATAGAAAGCATGTATTAAAATCTAAAAAAAAATATCAATATAGGTATGTATGTATGTATATGGATCGTAAATAATATAATTCCGAAAATGCAAACCATAATGTTCCGTTTTTAGTAAGTTGGGTTTAACATGGAAACAATTTTTTTGTGATTAAAACTGAACTGTTTTCAAAAACCTCAATTGTATTAGCGCTTCCTGCAAAAACTATAAACAATCATGCTACAAAGCGCTAAATGAGCATTCTCATGTCTTCTAATCTTTTACACAGAATTATTTCAGGGAATTACAAAACCTCCTAAAACGCTGCTTTGTTCTTTCATTAATGGTGTTCGGCGAAGTGTGATAGAGTTAAGTCTGGTATAACGACGGGTCTACCTTCACAGGTTTTGGATCTGTTATGCACTGGCAGTTTGTATATTAGACTGATATAATATGTTCAACAAGAGATTTAATTTTTGTTATTTACATGCGAAGTAATACATTTTAAATATTCAGCGATCTGACATCGATTTTCGCAGCATTTTATTAATACATATTTGGTTGTACATATCGCACTCTAAATCATAAAGTGACACAACTCAAAATGTTTCGTAATCGAGTTTCTTTCATAAATCGGTCCACAGAATATACACCCTGTGCCAAAATTATAAAAGCATACACTTTTTCCATATTCTTTGTTGTTTATATATGTGGACTAATTTCTAATTGTACAGGCGCACATTTATGTTAAGGGGAATACTTTGACAAAAGAAACAACAACAACAACTACACCTGTCATAAATTAAGAGAGACTTACTGTTTCAAAATTTTAAACGCATTTTCTCTTTCTTTATTATGTATAACCTTAATTTATTTTTTAATAATGGGTGGTGCCTCCTCCCTTTTCGATAACCTCAAAAATTCTGTTTGGCATTGAATTAAATAAATTTTGAATTTGCTGTGGGCTAATTAAATTCCATTGCAGCAAAATTGCCTGTTTCAGTTCCTCTTTTGTGGAGTACTGTTTGTTCCCGCCATACACCAATCTAACTGAAGCACTCCAAACATTAGATTCAGATCCGGGGACAGTGATGGCCAATCAAGAAGAGGGATGTTGTGATCTGCAAGCCAGCTTTTAGTGTGACGAGAAGAGTGGCACGCTGCATTATCTTGCTGAAAAACGAGATTTTCATCGGGATTTTGGTTCAAAAAAGGTACCAATCTTTCGGAGAGCAAACTGGTGTACTCTTCTGAGTTCATTCGTGTAGACGGGAAGTGCAGCTCCAGCTTACCAAGGGTACTAACCGCACCCCACACCATCAGTGACCCGCCACCGAAATTTCTTTTAGAGAAATATCGCGGTTCCTGCCGTAAATCACGCCAATACCCATTAAATCCATCAGGTCCGTCTAGATTAAATTTCTTTTCGTCCGAAAAAATAACCTTAAAGTAAATTTTAAAATGTGAAGACTGTAGCAAAAATTAAGGCGAAGTTTAACATAATTACCAGATTCCAATCGCGATTCATGTTGCACCGAGCAAAGTTTTTACGCTTTTTTTTATGTTCATCCGTGAGTTTTGGGGCCGGCTTCATTTTACAAAACTTAATGTTTCCAGAATCCATTAAAACACGTCTAATTGTGCTTTTTGAAACATTAAGCTCGCACTCCGCCTTTACTTCGCGCAAACTTTTCGTGCTGTTTTTAACAACACGAATAATTTTTTGTACTTGGCGTCTGTTTAGGCACTTCTTGCGTCCGCGCTTGTGGTTTTTAGAACCATAATTTTCTTTTTGTTTTAAATAATTTCGGACCACGCAGTCACTTCTGCCAATTAAGCGACTTATTTCCCGAAATGATTTTTTTTCCGACGCAAACGCTAAGATTTTGCCCTTTTCCAATTCTGTGAGTTGCTTACCACGTGGCATTTTAAAAATAACTGAACCAATTTGCTGTAGGCTTTGATATTTTGACAAGCATTGACAGGCGTTTATAATTTTGTCACAGTAGGTCTTGCATAGCCTCTCTTAGCTTATTACAGGTGTAGTTGTTGTTGCTGTTTCTTTTGTCAAAGTATTCCCCTTAACATAAATGTACAACTGTACAATTAAAAATTATTCCACATATATAAACAACAACAAAATTTGGAAAAAGTATATGCTTTTATAATTTTGGCACAGGGTGTATATCTAGTGACTGCCAAAAAATCTTTTCCATCAGAGTTGTTTTAACTGAAAAATAACTTTATTTTGGAACGATTTTCCGTCATCCCTTGTCAAGTTTGGTTTGGAGACAAACCAATTTCGGTTAATATGCGCCATCTTCAGTGTCTTTTTTCGTTGACAAGGAATGACGGAAAATCGTTCCACAATACATCCTATTCTTACCCTGTCGGAAAAGCAAGCAACCAAAAAGTATTTAGAAAAATAACTGTTTTACATGGCCTTTTCCAATATCATTGCCTATAAATAAGAAAAAGTTTTGGCCCCTGAAAATTTTGGAATTTTGAGTTGTATCACTTTATGATTTAGAGCAATGATGCCCAAACACATCTTACGGGCGAGCAATGTCATAATTTAAAGAAAAAAAATTTTTTTTCTATATGTTTGTTTTTGTAGTTTTTTACAACTTTATTGACATCTCGATAACCCAGTAGAAAAATTAGGACACAAACCAGACTGATGATCGAAATTAACTAAAAATCCAACTTTGTATTTATGTTATGCAAACAAAGCTATCGAATATGCATTGGAATATATATATACATTTTTAATTAATAAAATTAATATTAATATTTATAAATAAATAATTAATTAATATTGAAAAGGATAAAATCAAAACACAGAAACCGGATGTCAGACAAACACCTGGAGTCGCTTTTGCAACTATCAACCACAAATGTTGAAATAGACATGGATAACATTATCGAAAATATGAACGAATCAAATTAGTATATATATGTCGTCCCCTCAATATAACAATAGCGTATAATTTTTTTTGGGTTTTGAGAAAATCGAGTTTAAAGTTTTTGTCAAATCAAATATCTATTAAATTTTTGAACAAGAAATTATACACCATTTTTTCCAATGACATTTTGACCCACTTTGTGGAAGTAGAATTTGACGAAATTTTGACCAGACATAGAATCAATGATGGAGATTCTAAATATGCAATAAAAAAATATTGGCGTATGAGCACATACGCTATTGTTATATTGAGGGGACGATGTATATATCGACGGCTGAGAATAAGATCGCCCTGTTTCAAAATTTGTTTCAAAAACGCCCTATTCCAAAAATTGTTTGAATAACGTCCTATTACAAATTTTGCTTCAAAAACGCCCTATTTCAGACAATTATTCAAAAACGCCCTATTTCAGAGAAACATATATGGAATTTTCTCTGAAATAGGGCGTTTTTGAAGCAAAATCTGAAATAGGACGTTATTCAAACAATTTTTGGAATAGGGCGTTTTTGAAACAATTTTTGAAATAGGGCGATCTTATTCTCAGCCGTCTATATGTACATACATGCATATATGTATGTCCCACATTTCATTATTTTCATTGCTGGGTTGTATCTGTTCGAATCAAAATAAAAAATTGTTTTTTTATTTCCATAGAAACGTTTCGGGAGTATACAAATTTTTTTCCTATGCTCGCCTATGCTCGCCATATACACAAATTTCTTATGGAAGTGTATAGGCGAGTAAAATCCTATACTTACGAGCATTACAAAAACAAAATGTGTATGCGAGCATAGGGCTTGGGCATCTATGATTTAGAGCCTATACACACTTGCGACTCAATCGATTTAGTCGGGCTTTGATTTGCATGGGAATGTATGGAAGCATTCACACTACATTCAATTAGTCGAACAACTGAAACAGTTGGATTTGCATACAACAGCCCAATTCGACTAAATCGATTGAATCGCAAGTGTGTATAGGCTCTAAGGGTGCGATATAAAAACTTATCAAAATATTGAGATGGTTTCTAAAATTTGAAGATACATATTAGGGGCATTTCAGTTATTACATCTGGGTCTGGGTTAAGATAAATTTTTACTGAAACAATCCGGCTCATAATGAAAATTGGCTGCACTTGCAAAGAACTAAAAAGAAGAAGAAACATATACAACATATACCCAGCAGTAAAAGTCTGAAATGAATCCTTTATGAATCACTGATGAAATTCATCATGAGGAGGCATCAGTGAATGCTTTCATATAAAGGCTGCTGAATTTTTTCAAATAAATGGTTTGCTTTCCTCATGCCTATATGGCTCCGTTCGGCGCCGGCATAAAACTGTCCAATGGTAGGAAAAACAAAAGGAGCACACCTCGAATTGGGAGAGAAGCTCGGCCATAAAACTCGTCAGAGTTATAATAGCGCAAAAACAATTCTTCTGTACGTTGAAAAGAGACAAATACTCCCTCAAAAACAATTTGATTGACTTTAAACTTCAAACTAAATGAAAATAACTATGACTACGTTCATGAAAATGTATAATTGCAGCAGTACAGCAACCCCGTTGCTTATTTTGCACTTGCCTGCTGATACTCAGCTGATATATTGCTATAACAGCATTATTAAAAGTATTTGCAATTAATTTCTGTTATTAAAATTACATTATTGCATATTCCATTAAATATATAGCAATCATGCTTACCCTTCTCTTTCCATTTTTTTAAAGCAAAAATTGCAGACACAAATTTTCTGTTGCCGATTATTCAAGCAAACTGCACGGTTGATGTGTCAAACGAACGTTTGACTTTTGCAGGTGTTGCCACAAACACGCGAAGAACGTGATACTTGCAACACTACGGTTCTGATTGCCGTCGCGAACGTACCCTATTTCAAAAATTATTTTTTTGGAAATTTGAATTTAAATTACTGAAATAAATTATGAAACTCAAATGGCGGGATAGCTATGTATTCCATGTTATAAGGATAAGCCAGTGCGCAGTATATTTTTCTTCCGGACTTCTTCTGTCCCCTTACGGCCAAAGCAGAAGCTTACAAGAGGCAAATTTGAAATTTGTATTTCCATATATTTTTTATTTTAAATATAATTTGTTTTATAGTAGTCAAATTGAAAAATTTGTCAGAAAAGCTGCCAAATGTCAAAAAACCTAACGAAATACAAGCTGGCCCATGGGTTTTTAACCGCCTAGATGGTATTTCGTTTGGTGTTTCAATATAGCTTGCTTGCTTGCACCAACGCAAAACGATAGTGATGAATATTCAACAAAGAATGATCAATGATCATTTAGCAGTGAAACAAATTTACTGCAGGGTATATTTATATATATGTATACATACACAAATGTCACTTTTCAGTTCTGCCAAATCAAAAAAGCACTGTGCTGCCAAATCAGCACGGAAAAAACAAATCGAACAGGGCGGATCAGAAATTGAACCAGCAATTTATCTGGTTTAATCGAGCTGAAATCTTTGTCCGTGTCCAAACACAGCAACTCTGCCGCGAAATTATCCAACGATTCTCTTTTGTGCCGCTGTTCTGTCTTCCATTTGTCCAAACACATCAACTCGTCGCTGGCCAACTTTTGTTCATTATGTTTTGTTCTGGAATTCTTCGAACGCTCTGATTGGTCACTGGCGATAAGAATTGCTGCACAAAGCGTGTTGTCCGAGCACCGACGACTTGGTGCCCCCCTCCTTTCCTCGTCGCCTTCTCACCAACAAACGAACAAAAGCAGCGGGTTGCTCAACTTCGTGTCTCCGTGTTTGGACGTCGACTTTGTTGTTGCATTTACATGCAAACATTTGTATCTGGGTTAGGATCACCGTATGTGAAACACGGCTATTCACAAATAAAATCGATTTATTGAGTATTAAAGAAATATGGTTTAAAACAATGGTCGGAACAGTTGTGAGAGAAATTGTGTTAGCACAATGCGATTTGTGTTACATTCGTTAAAATCTGGCTTTGTTCAGAAACTCAGTTTGAAGCGCAATCTGTTTTTGTAGTACAAGCAGAGCGTTCATAAACGTAAATTTTGCATGAAGCGTCGCTCATCACAATCATCAAAAAAATAATTACTGCCGCTGTTGCGTTTCTGAACATAGCCTCTGTATGATTTTTCTCATTCGTTTGGGTCAAAATGTCTGGTTTAGAAATCATAACATTTATGTACCTTAGATGACAGTACTTTGCTAATGCCTATATGACACTACATTTTTTCCCTGGTTTTTTTGGTTTTGAAAACCCACCGAAAGTCAAAATACAAAAACAATTCTTCTATAGGTTGAAAAGAGACAAATACTCCCTCAAAAATAATTTGATTGACATTAAACTTCAAACTAAATGAAAATAATATTTATTTCAAAAATTAATTTTTTTCAGAAATTTTAATTTAAATTACTGAAATAAAAATGTTATGAAACTCAAAGGGCAGGATAGCTGTGTATTCCATGCTATAAAGGGAAGCCAGTACGCAATATAATTTTTCTTACGGCCTTCTTCTTTCCCCTTGCGATTATAGCAGAAGCTTACAAGAGGCAAATTTAAAATTTGTATTTCCATATATTTTTTATTTTATATATAATTTATTTTCTAGTTGTCAAATTGAAACAATTGTCAGAAAAAATTACCGAATGTCAAAAAACCTACCGAAATACAAGCTGGCTCGTTGGTTTTTAATCGCCTAGATGGTATTTTGTTTGGTTTTTTTCAATATAGCTTGCTCGCTTGCACCAACGCAAAACTGTATTTGACCATCTCCTTCACACAAAAAACCTGGTAGAATACCAGAAAAAAAATGTAGTGCCATATGGGCTTAAGCAAGTATTTCGTCCGCTTGACAGTCTAGGCTGGACCTTATGTTTCGTATCGATGTATGCATGTTAATCGATGTATCGATAAATATATACCATTAATATAAAATGGAATTTTGTTGAATTTCTACAATGGCTGACCGTTTATCACAACTTCAAGATACTGTAAATCAGGTGAGTGATTTAATTTATTGTCGATTCAGAAACATCTATTATCACGGCATATCGAGGCTACCACCGCTGCTGCAATGGGGTAATTACAATGCAATGAAAATTTTTTTTTATTAATTTTTTCAGCAAGCGGAACATTTTTGCAATTCCATTGGCATTATTCAGCAGGCATCATACCCGAGTAAGTTTTTGAATTTCGATCGACCAGGCTCACAAACACCCCAACAGAACACTCCACACGAAGACTATGCTCAACTCTTTGCTCAGCTCATTTCACGATGTGCTAAAGATATTGATACGCTTATCGAATCTCTTCCAAGCGAAGAAAGCTCTACCGAACTTCAGCTGCAAAGTTTAAGGAGGCTTGAGGTCGAAAATCAGGAAGCTGCTAAAAAACTAGAAGATATTGTTCTAACTGGGGAACATATTTTGGGGAAAATACAGCTATCACTTGAAGATATTGCCCAAGCGCAGTTAGAAATGCATATAAGCTCTACACAAAATTGATATTTATAAAAAAAATTATGTGAAGCCCGGGTTAGTTACGTGAGTGGCAAACCTCGTGGTAATAATAAAACATGTAATTAATTTGCAAAACGTTCGCTGACAGTAAAATTCGTAGGAATCTCATTCTCAGTTCCCTATAAATAAATCGTATTTCAATATTTGATTAAGCATAAAAAAGATCGTTTGTTTTTATGAAGTTCAACTCATTACTTGATTTTAAAGGGCTATGTATCGAAGAATTGATACATTTAAATTTTTCAATAAGACTGTAATAGGGCCGTCAGAATGAATACACATTTAGTACTTCACCTTTGCCGTAACAAATATATGAAATTGAAGTATGCTGTCCGTTATAAGTTGCCTGAAAAATATTCATTCATTAAAAATAAATCCATCAAATTAAGTTCTGTTTCGCCGCTTAAAATCTGGGCTTTGAGTTTAACCCTCATGGCTTTAAGGTCATTGCTGGCCAACATTTAAATATTTTTCATTTCATTTTAAACTATTCTGTCAAAATGTTATATCTACTTCGTATTCAAACTTCAGAGCTGTCGTTTCCATGCGAAATCATTTTCGGGTGAAAGGAAAATATCGAAAGAACTAACTGTCTATCGATTTCAGCTTACAGTCGATTTTTTTTATCAACAAAATTTTCGATATCTTTTAGAAACTCGCTAGCAGTCCAGAAACAATAAAAAAGTAACTGAAATTGCAATCATCACAACTTTCCTTTGTTTAAAGAAAATAATAAAAAAAACCATTCAGTGAATAAAATTATAAAAAAAATGCATTATGAAAATAAAATTAAAGTAAAAAAATTATTATATTGAGGTACATACATATATCTATTAACTTCTGCGGAATCATTTGAATGAGTCACGAAAGGCGGTGGTAGTATCGCTAAAGCAGTTTCCTTATCTACTAAAGGATAAAGAAAATCCCCTGCCTGAGAAAACTCGTCCATATGTGTGTACATATAAGCATTTGTATGTGTTGACTCGACTTATAGGTAGATTATTGGATGCGGGTCGGGTAAATTAAGGCGTTCAGTATAAACTAGACCGTGTTCGGTCTGTGCCGGAAAGTTGGACGTTTTGCAAATAGCCATGGTCCCATTCAATAATAATGAGTACATCTACCTCCCGATTTGTACCTATCAACTAATTTGCTTAATATTAAGTGAAATGATCTCGACAATTAAGTTTATTTCGTTATTGTCGTACTATGCGCTTTGTAAAAAGGTAAGGAAAATACATACATACATACATACATATGTAGAAGTGACTAAAATTAAAATTAAGTTATCTAATTTTGATTTATTTTTTCTTTTTACACATGTATTTATCCAAAAGATGGAAACAAGGAAAAAGTTTATAAAACTCGTTATCTCTTTGATAATACTTTCATCTATAACAGGTACGTATTATAAAGGACAATTTACTGTTTTGTTAGGATCAATGAAATGGAAATATTAATTATTTGGTCACAGGTTTTAATTTAGCAACCATTTTATTCAATCTTCTCTTAATACAGCTTCCTGTGCCGCTGTGAAATGTTTCACATGCGGTGTTATTGCGGAAAAAACTATAATTAGAAATGTTACGGTTTTCACACCTGTGTGCACAAAATTCATAGAGTCCGATGAATTTATAAATGATTGCCCATTTTCAACAATGTGTCTCAAAACAATAACGACAATTCATCTGTTAAACGGTGAGACGAATACTATAACAAGGGGCTGTGCTCCGCAGAAAGATACCACACAGGTAAATTCAATGAGTAGGAAAAGAGATACTCGATCAAGTTTTATAGCAGTACATTTTAAAGAGCTTATGTATAATAAGCAACATACTAAATAAAAATTTCGAAAGTTTGAAACCTCATTTCTTGAATATTTACAGGTCTTCAAAAATCGACAATGGAAACAAGAGCATTCCGTGCAAGAGGTGTATGAGGATGGCTGTATAGAATTTAAGGAGAGCCTATTGTCATCTTCGGGGAAAACATATTGCTACTGCCGTGGAGATCTATGTAACTCTGGGAGACAAACGAACTTAAATAACGGACTTCTTCCCATGAGCCAAATATTAATACTTTGTATTTATGTATTGTATATTACGCTCTATGTACACCTGTGAATTTTATATTTAGTTACACATTTTCTACACTGCCTTAAATACTCAAGTACATAGTTTTTCTTAAATGTAAATTATTTTTGTAAGCTTACAGTCTAAGATATTCATACTGTATACTTTTCTAGAAAATGAGATATAGCACTAAGTTGTTATGTATTTTCCATATATATTAATATAAATTCTATGTGAATACATATGTATGTATGCAGGTAATATTTAATATTTGTTTGCACTCTACATAAATTATATTTATATGTGAATACAAAATGGTGCTAAAACTAAACTAAATCGTCTATTGGACTTAAATACTTTTAAAGTATTTGTTTCCCGAATAATATTTTTTGTAAGTATTTCGTCGATGCCTCTGCAAAACCGCCCATCAAAATTCCCAAAATCGTCTATTTGACAATTGTGGCAAAAATAAGATTTGGAAACCCTGAGCTCCGGACATCGATGACAAGGCATATAAATCGTAAAAACATTATTATTTCAGTAACAAGTTTTTAATATAACGGTTAATGAAATACCAGCTATCCCACCAGCTCTATGGCAAAAGCAAGAACATCTTTTAGTTCTTCTGTAAAATTTGGGTTTGGTTTAATAGGCGGTTTTGCAATTTCAAAGGCATCAACGATATGTATGTACATACTTACATACCTACATAAACACCAGCGATCTAAAGGTCGCGGGTAATTCCAGATTAAATGCTATCGCGGAAAATAAACTTTTATATGTATTAATACACTTATGTATGTTTGGGTGTGTTAAGTAAAATATGTAAATATAAATATATGTAGGTATGTATGTACATAAATATCTATATTTATAAAACCATAAAAGCGCGAACGCCCTCAGATGTGGGTACATCTGCATATATATACATTTGTGTTCAAACATACATTCCTGAATATGTACATAATATATTGTATTTAGTATCTAGAATACTAGAACACTTGTGTGTGCAAAATATTTGTGTTGAAGATTTCCTTTCTTGCATACACAAATGCTGTACATCCATAGAATGGAAAGTAATTTCTTAAAGTTTTTAATTATTGCTACTATTGTTATGAGAGAGTTTACGTGTAATCTTGATCCTGTGAATTGGCCAAATCATCACTTAACTTCGTTGGACAGTGTGTCTGAAGAAAATATTTCAAATTCGTTTTACAAATCCGCCTGCGATGCGGATGGGGCTAAGACTAAATTGCAGACTAATTTTAGAAGTTTCTTGGAAAATTTGCAGAAAAATTTCACAACTTCTTTTATATTAAATATTCTCAATAAGAATAATATAAGCACAGAGAGATTGGAACAAAAGTGGCAGAAATTACAAAATCACATGGAATTTTTCGAAGCAGCTTCTCATGATTTGGAAGAATTCTCACTTGCCGCAGAACACTTTCTGCAAGCTAGCAAAAGTGAAGTTAGTGATTTTTTGTTGAAACTTAGACGGATTTCTGCTGGCCAAGAAGTATTATCACCGAAAATTAAGTTACACCTCACCGACTATTTTGCTGAAATGGAATTTTTCAATGCAATATTTTTCGAAGTAATTGATGAAGGATTGGAATATGTTACCAATACACTAAAAATTATACAAACTACATTTTCAAGATATGCAGATATTCAAAGGGAAGTTTCACAGCATTGGAGTTCTAGTTTTGATAACTGGTGCTACAACCGATATTTTGGTACGTTGCAAAGGTGGTCTAGGCATATATATAATTGTGCTACAAATTTGGGATTGGAAACGGTGTATAATGTCTATGCAATGACAGAAACAACCTGTAAGCATATAATGAGGCAATTAGAGTTCAAAGTACAGCGTTTGTATAAATGCCTTAATTCCAACAACAAGAAAGTTAAGTGTGGATTTTTGAAATACGTTGAAAATGATTTTCGTGAAATTTTTAATATTTTAAAAGATCTGCAAGCATATTACAATATAGAAATTAGTCGAGAACGGGTACGAATCAATAGAGCGCACTGTAGTGAGGAGTTCAAAAATTCAAATGATGATGAATACTTTGGTTTTCAGCTTTTAAAATGCGTGCCTTACGACTTTCCAGAAGATCAGATATTTAGCGGTCTAAAGATGTGTTTCTACAATCCATTAGAATAATTTTTTTAATTTAGTTAAATACTTTGGTCGTTGAGAATACCAACCTGGTATATTTCGTCGATACCATTGTAAAACGGCCCATCGAAATATTGCAAACTCGCTCTTTTACCAAGACCTAAGACTTTAGAGGAGAGGGAAAGATGTGTTTGCTTTGCCATAGATATGGTGGGATAGCAGATATTTCATTAACCGTTATATTAAAAACTTGTTATTGAAATAAGTTTTGTTCGTTTACGGATATTTTTTGATGTTTTTCGAAAACTTTTAAAAACAAACACTTTGTCGCCGTTTTTTTACGCCAAATCTCCAACAGAAGAGAACCAACTGAGAGAGAAAACTGACATTTCAGTTTGTGAGAAGCTGTTGAATTCTGTTGGACAAATTTTTGCCAACAGCAATTTTCCAACAGGAAAACAGCTGATCAAACAACAGCTGACTTGAATTTTTGCAAGTAACAAGATTTGCAAAATATACAAATCAATTATAAAATTGGAAAAATACACTAAATTGGCAACAAATATGTATAAACTAAATATGCAAAATAAGTTACATACTTTTTGCGAAGTATTTATATGCATATTATGTACCTTAGTAAATTGTAATCTCCTTTGCGGGAATATATATTAACGGGGCCGCTGTGGTGCAGTGGGGAGTGTTGTGGCCATTGTGGTGTGGCGGACAGTGGCTAGTCTGCCATACCAGAGGTCATGGGTTGGATCCCCAGCCTGGATAGAGGGAAAATTTGTATATAATGATCCACGATCCGATAACAATTAATTTTCCAGAGGGTAGGGGTGGTCTCACAGATCACAAAAAACAAAGTACTACCCTCCGGACGCTTATAGTTCAGGAGACATTCCTTGTTAAATTAATGTATGTATGTGTAAAACATCTTTCTGCGTTGGCGGCTTTTGGCCGCGCTTCAATAAAATTACCCCCAGCCGGCATAATTCTCTTTCTGGATTAATATCCATGGAGCAATCCACAGTTGTTTTGTATAGAACACCTTTTCAAAAATAACCCTCAGCCGGGAGAATTCTATTTCTGGAGAACTTTAATATTATAATTTAATAATAGTTGAAAGTGTTAAGATAAGATGAATTATCATCTACAGAATATTTCCTGAAAGTTTCACTGAGCCTGGATAGACAAAAAATTCTAACTAAAACCCAATTATCGGTATTTTAAAAATAGCAGCCACTCTAGGCACACCCTCCGAGAGTAGTTCTGCAGTGGGTCGGCTTCAGTATAATGCGCCCGCCGTATTTATTTTCAAACCACTGGAACTTTCGGGAAATCTTCTATGGATGTTAATTTTACTAATTATAACACTCCCGATCGCTCCGCATATAAAATTCGAGAAAGGAAATTTTGCTGGCTGGGGCTATTTTTTTTAAAGCGCGGCCAAATGCCGCCAACGCAAAAGTTTGTTCTACTCAAAAGTACTGTGGATCGGTCCATTAGGGTTATTGTTTTAAAGCATTGCCAGGGCCGGGTGCATTAAATTGAAATCTCTTCTGCGGGGCAGCAGACGCGAAGACATACTGCGGTGGAAAACAGTATGGACATGGGTACAAAGAAAAGCAATTGTTAGTGTGATAATTATTACAATGAAATCCTATTTATTAGATAGTAACAGCGAACCCCAGCGGGTTAGGGGGTCTAGAATATACCCGTTGTAAGGAATGCCTGTCGTAAGACGCGACTAAAATCCACCGGCCTAGAAGGTTGATTATGGCCACAAAAAATCGTTCGCACGACAGTCGGGCTAGTTTCAGAAGGGACTAGTACCCGAGCGTGCCGGATTTATCCGGCAAAGGACTGTCACATCCCCTACACTCCCCAAAATCTTCGGGGAGTGTCTTGGTGGCTACAACAACAACAACATGGAGTTAATTGTATTGCAGATACATACATATGTGCATATATCTCCACTGTTTTCAGGCAGAATTGTAACTCCATTACCATTTATATAGAACAAAACGGTGCCGATTTATTGTAAAAGAGAGTTCCGGATGCATTTCCGAACTTCAAAAAACCTTTTTGCGAGCCTATGCGAACGATTTTTTAGATTGAGGAGGTTATCGCGAGTGACAAGACTGACCAAAACGAAACCCAAAAAACTATGTTTTATTTTATTATTTTTATGTTATATGTACATATATACATAATTAACAGCAATAATTTCCGCCAATTTTATTATCATTTTAATTTTAATCCTTTTTATCCTTTGAATTTGGGGCTTGTGAATGTAAATAAAAATCAGCTGTTTGCCAAAGCTGTTGAACTCTGCAAATTTTGTGTTCGTTTACCTCTTACGATATTTTTCTCTTGTGAGAGGATAGGTGACATTTTTCTCCAACACCTGGCTGTTGGAGGCTGCTGAGTAAATGCTGTTGGAGAAAGTACGCGAACAAAGCTATAATATTTTTCCGATTTGTGTGTGTTACCATCGATGGAAACTCTGGGCTCCATAGAGTTTCCAAATCTCATTTTTGCCACAAATGTCAAATAGTCGGGTTTGCAAGTGTTCGATGGCCGGTTTTGCAAAGAGATCAACTATAAGAATTTCATACATGCAATGAAATATTAAATAAATAAATTGTTTATTCATTGGGCAAAAAAGATTATTATATGTATATAAGTTTATCATTATTCATATTATTTGATACTACCGAATCGAGAAAAACAAATTAATCAAATTTGGAACTTCGGCAAATTTCTCATACCTCAACCCGTGATATTTGATATCATGAGAAAAATATCACGGGTAAGGCAACCATGTTATTAGATTCACAATAGTCTTTTATGAGAAGCGAGTTTAATTTATGTTTCTAGTTCTTTTTTTTAAGTATTTTATTTTATTCAGATAAAAAATTAATTAATTCGAAATTGAAGCAAGCAAAGCAAAGCGACAATAATAATAATAATAAAAAATTTCTCAATATATAATGATATCTCGGCAAAAAGATTAGACAGAGAGAACAACCTTATTATATTGCCGGCGTGAAAATTTCCGCTGGCGGAAAAGCCGTCCCCGCCGCAATTCTCTGCAATGCCGTGCAATCGCTTCATGATGAAATAATAAAATGGTGGACACAGCAGAGGACGGCTATTTTGTTTTTGGAATAGTAAGCTGTCAAATTATCGTCTTTTGTTTTGATTTTGCCCTCTTGCACGTGTTATTCGTGGAAATAGCTTGTGTGTTCGCTTGTATGTTTGCTGGCGTTTTTTCTGTTTTTGACATTTTTATCTACGGCCGTTCAACGGTAATCGCCTATTCTCTTTTAGCCGCTACCAAGGCAGATCTAGGAAGGTAGGCTCGGTGGCGAATTCAGAAATTTCCCATGTATTTTGTTATTGTAATTGGTAGAGTGTAATGTCAAAATGATAATTCGCCTTAGTTAAAATCTGAATTCGCTTGGGACTCGCCCATTCCTATTGGTCATGATGTGAATTCGCTTTGATTTTGACATTACACTCTACCTTTGTAAATAAAAAAAAATAGTTTCTGAATTCGCCACCGAGCCTACCTTCCTAGATCTGCCTTGGCCGCTACGACCATATAGAATTATTGGATCATGAATCGTTTGTGTTCTATTTTTGACAGCGTGCATCCCAAGGCAGATATACCAGGTAGGCGCAGGGGCGAATTCAGAAAATCCCCATGTATTTTGTTATTGTAATTGGTAGAGTGCAAGGCAAATTCATTCTTAATGGTAAAGGTACGTGAACAGCTGACTTCTTCTTCTTCTCGTTTTTAATTCACCATGTACAGAAGAATACAGGAGAATGTCAAACAAGGAAAAATTTTACTTTGAGTTTGACATATTGATGGACAAAAATTTAAAGCGAATCGAGGCGAATATTGCCGAATTCGCCGTGCCACTACCATAATGAATTTGCCTTGGTAGAGTGTAGTCGCCGTGGTTAAAATCTGAATTCGAACTCGCTCATTCCTATTGGCCATGATTATAATTCGCTTGGATTTTGACATTACACTCTACCTTTGGAAATAAAAAAAAGTAATTTCTGAATTCGCCCATGCGCCTACCTCTAAATTATTGTATCATGCGGCATCCGTCGTCCGTTATCCGCTGATCTGTCACAATTCTGTTTCGGGCATTATAGCTTAAACAGAATAAGCGTCGGACGAATTTTTGGTCGGTCGCAGCGTTATGTCAAACGATTAAAATACACGGCAGTATAAGAGAATGAACGGAACGAATACGCTGGCGAAATAGCCTGGCGAAAATTCGTCAGAATAGACTTATTTGTAATTTGGAGGCTATCGACTGTCAAATAAATTATTTGGAACTTGATAAAAACATGTAAGAAAACAAAAACATAAAGTTTTTGACGTGGAAAAATTTTAAAATACGGACAGAAGAGAAGTCAATGGAGTCAGTAGGAAACATCGTAATTATAAAAATATGCATATGGCAATTTCGCATTGATTCTGTTTTACTGGGCGCATTAAGGAACTAGGAATGCAGGCGATCAGCTGACTTCTTCAATCTTCAAAAACACACGAACACAAGCATTTATTTTTGTCAACATATGCCACACACACACGCACACTAGCATTTCCTGTCAAATTCTTCCTCATTCCTGTTCCCATGACATTTCATCCTCATGCGATAACCTTTATTAGGTCCGTTTATTATTAGCTAGTTATGAATAGTTAGCCAAGTTTCGGCTGGAAAATCGTTCCTTGAGTCAAAAAAATAGCAGAAGAGAGCCATTGACAGCTCCAAATTTCAGCTAGTAAAATTTCCCCTAGCTGAAATTATTTGCTGCCAAAGTAAGAAACAGCTGTTGAAAAAAGAAACAAACGAATACTTTTGATTTAATTACTTCTGAGATTTTCTGAATTTTTGAAATAGAAATAAAGAAAATTAAATGTTTTTTTAGAAAAGTAACCATTAACAGTCAAAAATAGCATTCAAATTACTAATCGCTAATTTTTACTATTATTCCGTTTCTTGATTTTCTGTTCGTTTCGCTCTTTATGAGCGCAATTCTTTCCGTTTTGCTCACTTGACAGATAGCTTCTAGTTTAATAAGAAACAAACCTATTATTGAATCATGACTGGGCGATATTTCCAAACAAATGTCATCGCCGCACCACGCGAAACTTGTCCGGCGGTTGATTCTGTATAAAGCTTTAGTCTGAACTCAGTATAGTGTGTGTGACAAACTGAGTCGTGTATAGCTGACGTAAGGTTTTATATGTGTATGTATACGTATGTTTTTTCATATTTGTTGACGATTGTAATGAAAATAATTGTCAATGCTACATTTATACGTTTAAAAACTGAATTTTATCAAATTTAATATTGAGAAATGGCAGAAGATTTGCAAAATTATAAATTGCAGCTGCAACAGGTAATTGAGAAACCTTTACACATGGCTTTAACGATTATTACGTATGAATATTTACAATCTCGATTATAGGTGGAAGCAGGGCTGCAAACGGATCCAACAAATGTGGAATTGCTAAAATTAAAAGAAGGTCTCGTCGAAGTAATTGAACTTACTCGAGATCTATTGAAAACTCAATTCGAAGAACAAAAGAAAACCTCATATATTGAGCCTCCATCTGGCGTGTCTATATCTGAGTATTATGAGGAAATTGAGGCTGCTCTATTAGAGGCAGAGAAGTTGGTAACTACCTCTAAGAAATGGAAAGTGGGTGACAAATGTCAAGCTAAATGGGCTGAAGATGAACGTTATTATGATGCTGTCATTGAAGATATAAGCGATAATGGAGAAGTTAGTGTGATATTTGATGCTTATAAAAATCGTGTAACAACCACAATTAGCGAATTGCGAGAATGTGTAACACATAATGAAGTATTTCCATCATCGAAGTAAGTTAACAACTTCTGAACTAGAGTAACTAACAAAAACCTAATAGTTAATGTATTATAAAGTGAGAAAAAAGCGGGCTAAATGTAGTTTATATTTTCTTATATTCATGCAACTATTATTGCTTACCCGTTGATATGAAGTACCTACACAATTTACTCATGACGAGTTTTTCTTTTTTTCTGAAACGGATTCTGATACCTTTCCTGTTGTCAACAGTTTGCACTACTTTCATCTATTCTATTTTTCTTGCAGACGTCATCACCCCAATCAGAAAGAATATCTAAAAAAGCGAAAGCAAAAAAAGCAGCAACGTTTCAAGGAGTTGGAGGAAGAGAGAGAATCAGATAAAATGAAGTGGTTACGTTTCACAAATAAGAACATAAAGAAACCCGGAATGAAAGTGAAAAGCATTTTTGCGTCCCCAGATACGGTTCAAGGGCGAGTTGGTATTGGTACCTGCGGAGTCTCAGGAAAAGGTATGACGGATTTTACGGTGGGCGAAAAGCACCGCAAGGGTTTCTAAACGAACGTAACCATTTTTTGAGAAATAAATGAAATTATAACTCGTTTTTTGCGTCAAAGTATACATAACAATAATATAATGAAACACACACTAATATTTAAGCCTTCAGTTATTCTTTTTAAGCTTCAATGAGTTTAGTTTACAAATAAAATTGATAAAATTTTCTTAAGTTTTGGCTATTTATTTAAGTGTATGACCAATAAATTGTTACAGACTAGAAAAGAGAAGAGTGGTATAGAACCTTACATAAATAACGAGTATAGGACTCTCAATCAAGCTCGATAGAATTGAGGAAGGTAATTGATTCAGCGCTCTACACAGGGGAGCATTACGACCGAAGTTTGTCTTATAATTTGGTAAATAAAATATATAAGAAGATCTGAGCAATCTACACTTAATTAGGTTGTAATTAAAAAATTTTTACTTAAAGGTTTTTAGTGGAAATATGGTGGATTCCCGATACCAAAAAAGAGGTAGATGAATTTAAGTTTAATTGTATATTTATCAATTCTATTTTCCAAATTTTTTGCTGTGGTTTGTGTTTAGTAAATTTAATGCCTAACTTATATGGCATACGATTTGATGAGTGGTACAGACTAGTCTGGTTGTCTATTATGCGCATTATGAAAATCGAAATGTGATATCGATCGACAAGTATCGAGTATGCACATACTTATATTTACAAGGATTTTGTTATCCCTATTTAAACAATGTGCTATAATAAAAGCCCATAGTGTAAAAGACGCTTCATTTATTTAGAAGCATTCACCGAGTTTGGTTGGTTAAATTACTGGAAAGAAGCAGAGATAGCAGAAACTACACAACTGCGATAGAGTGCCTGTTAACTGATAGACTGCCAAAAGTGCAATATGGCGAATGTAATTGAAAATGGTTGGTTCAGTGAGGAGCAAAATGAATTGTGGCCAGGACAAAAGTTTTCTTTGAAAGTTCAAAAAGTACTACATGAGGAGAAAACTAAATACCAGGATTTAAAAATTTTGGAAACGTAAGTAAAAATATTCTACTTTAGTAGGCTTTTAATTAGTTACAACGCTTCGTTATGCATAATAATTATTATCTACACAATTTAAGAGCATTGACTGGAAAATGCTTTAAAAATGGGGCTTTCAATATCTCGTTTACTGATCTTTGACCGTAAAACAATGCTTATCACATGCATGTGTAAGGCAGATGTACATTCAGTATGAAAAAAGAAAACGTACGTACTATGTATAGCCTGTTTTGGCTGTTGACATACCAGGCTGAAATTAAAAGATTACGCTCATGAGATCAAAAAACAATTTCTCTGGGTACTACACCTTTTTCAGTTTAAATTCAGAAAGTTCCAATTGATATTCAGAATTTCCAATTGATATTCAGAAAATTACAATTGAAATTCAGAAAGTTACAATTGAAATTCAGAATTTGCATTTGAAATTCAGAAATTTGCATTTGAAATTCAGAAAATTACAATTGAAATTCAGAAAATTACATTTGATATTCAGAAAATTCCATTTGAAATTCAGAAAATTACATTTGAAATTCAGAAACCTTCCTCACAGCACAAAACAATTTTCTGAATTTCAATGGTAATTTTCTGAACTCCAAATGTAACTTTCTGAATTTCAAATGTAATTTTCTGAATTTCAATTGTAATTTTCGGAATTTCAAATGCAATTTTCTGAATTTCATATGGAAATTCTGAATTTTAATTGTAACTTTCTGAATTTCAAATGGAAATTCTGAATTTCAATTGTACTTTTCTGAATATCAATTGGAACTTTCTGAATTTAAACTGAAAAAGGTGTAGAATAGAATAAAAGAATTTAGTTTTCGAATTGAAAGAATACAATTCCATATCAGCAGCTTAAACAACAATTCATGATATTAGTCATGCACATTTATACATACTACATATATTTACTATATCAGCTCACGCAGGCTGTCTATTGTTAATTGAATGGCGTGCGTGGAGAGATAAATATTGTGCATGTTTTGATAAAGCAATAACAACACTAGATTTGAATACTCTGAAATGTTGTTGGGAATATAAAGATAACGAACTGGATAACTGATTTAAACTCTGGATTTGTACTTAATGTAATATATATTAATTTAATATAATATATTATACATATATATATGGTCTTATCTTTCAGTGAGACTTATGGGACTTGCCTCGTTTTAGACGGAATTATTCAATGTACAACACGTGATGAGTTCTCCTATCAAGAAATGATATCCTTTCTGCCACTTAATTGCCATAAAAATCCAAAAAAAGTTCTAATTGTTGGAGGGGGTGATGGTGGCGTGGCACGTGAGGTGGCAAAGCATCCCTTAGTCGAAGAAATTAATCAAGTGGAAATTGATGAAAGGGTTGTTGAACTATCCAAAATTTATTTACCTAACATGGCATGTGGCTTCCTCAATCCTAAACTTAAACTTACAATTGGCGATGGATTCGATTATATGAAGAAACATGCAAATGAATTTGATGTAATAATAACGGATAGCTCAGATCCTGTGGGGCCTGCACAGTCCTTATTCGAAGAGAGTTACTATAGCCTCATGAAAAATGCTTTACGTTCGGGTGGAATTGTGTGTTCACAAGGTGGTAGCTATTGGCTGGATGCCGACTATGTAATAAAAACAATTAAAGGTTGCAGAAAACATTTTTCAAGTGTAACATACGCTCATACCTCGGTACCTTCATATCCATGTGGCCATATTGGCTTCATTATTGGTTGTTTGGATGCGAATAAGGATTTTAAAACGCCAATAACACGTTTCACTGCAGCACAAGTGGATGATATGAAATTAAAATACTATACAAATGATATACATTCAGCTGCTTTTGTATTGCCGCGTTGGGTAGAGAAAGCATTTAGTTAAATTACAATTAAACCATTAAAACTTTTTATACATTTTTATACCCTTTATAGTACAAATAAAGTGCTTACGAAAGATTTCAGTTATCTCTCTTGATTTATCAAGGATGATATATGTATACCAAAAATTAGTTATCAAAATTTTCAAGGTACGTAAACTTATATGAACATATGTATGTATGTTCAACGTTATTGCGATACATACATATATGTATTTTCTTTTATCAAATTTATTAAATATGTAAGTATATATGTGCATAATAAGTAATAAACTAGCTGGACCCGTGCGCATCTTGCGCAAAAAATAATAAAACATACGGCGCCAGTCGATATAGTTTCTGCTCTCACGCCCATTTTAAAAAACTTATATTTATTTGGTTTTATGTCTACAGTGGAACTTATGGAATTTTCAATGAATTACTTATGTATATGTTTGACAAACATATCGCATAAAATGTTCTATTATACCCACATATATATATGTATGTGTATTATACTTTTATATATTTTACATATATTTTTATATATACATATGTACATACGTGGTTCCTGCCGACTTGGGTAATTTTTTTCCACACGTTTGCCTTGGCAAGCAAATCAGTGGTCCAAGCTTACTCGATTTAACTGTTACAGTTCTTGAGTTTTTACTTATAAATCTTTGAAAATTTGCTCCTCTTGGCCAATTTTTCAAAATTTCAGCACGTTTCCTCATAACGTGATTGTTTTGATATACTCGTATATATTAAGGTGTAGTGAAAATTTTTTTTTGGAAATTCAATTTGTTCCAAAGCCAGAACGGCACCTTTCTAGCCCAGAAATAAGCCTGCAAAATTTTTTTCACCTACTCGCATGTTTGGAGGTGCCCCCAGCCCCACAAAGTTGAAAAAAATAGCACGATCTGGTACAAATGTGAAATTTCTACAATTATGAGATCAAAAAAACGAAGTATGAGGATTGATAAACAGGCTAAGTTGAGTATAAAAGTGAATTTTTTTTTTTGAAACAACCACAACCAAAGTTATTAAAGGTCAAAGTTTGTATTATGCATTTTTTAAATTGCAATTACTTAAAAACTGCTGAACCGATTTCAAATATTTTTGTACCATTCGATAGGTATTTTGAATCCCTTTAATTTGATATACATTTTATGTGGGTTCCATAACACTCCCCGCTGCGGGGGTCAACCCCCTTTTACCCCCTTACTTTTCATATAAAGTACTACGCCGAATAAAACACCGTTTCGCATGTATAGCTAATTCATACCTTTAAAACGATGCCTTACTTATTAATTTTGGTAAATTATGTGAGCAGAAAAAGGGATATTTATAAAAACACCAATTAGAAATAATATATATGATATTTTAATATGTATGTACGTATGAATAAATACTTTTTAATTTGCTTATCAATTAATTTGTTCTGTCTTTAAGCGATCGCTATATTTATTCACTTGTTATTTTTGTGTTGACGGAACAAATCACAGTTCGAAGGCAGATTCAATTCAAGTTTATTATTTTACTTTACTTTTTAATTTTTTTAAAAAATCTCGCGCTTGCTTGTCACCTTGTCGGCATTCCAAGGCACGAATAACTTCCGATTCTGAAAAGTAAAAAATGTTTTTAAATTACCAAAAAATTATGTGATACATTTTACGAACCCATGTACTGTGGCTGCGACAACTCCATATGAATTTGTTCATCTTCGTATGCACTGAGATCAGCAAAAGTAATGTAGCATTCGGCAATGTGTTGTGCGGTTATGCCAAACATATCCTTATCCTTTATACTAAATAATATTAAACTGTTTTGTTCGGCAGCCTGTTCCTCCGTCAAATTGCTGAAAAATATATAAATCTTAGATTGTATTTCAGCGAAAAATCTATTGCTATTCTATACATACATTACAAGAATCTCGTCATATAAAGGAAAACGCGTCTTGTGCTGCACAGCGGTTTTGTACGTTTTCGTATTTGAAAATCTACTTGTTGGGAAAAATTGCACTTTAACGAACGAATCACACGCTCCGTTTGGATCCATGGGTATCAAATTTCTGCCATTTAATATGTGCAGCTAAAAATTAAAGGCGGAACATTAATTCAACTATGTACTTATAACCTTTTCTCCTTCATTATTAAATTTAAAATTGCATTGTACACACCTCTAAGTCTGTGCCAATAAATTTAGCTTTAATTGTAAGTTGACCGTATTCGGACTTGGTTATACTTTTCTGTACTCCTAGTAACTCAAGGTAATACTGATGAATTAAGTCGGCGGTTTCAAATGCATGCAAATCCAATGTTTTTTCAATTTCCCTCAATACCTCCACATCCGATGTTACAATGTTGCCGATTTTAAAACTTGATGTCATCACATCTAATGTTTTTCTTAAGTTTTGAAAAAATGAGGGCGGGCGTCGTTTCTGTGGAGAAAGTAATTGAAATATGTATATATGTAATAATTTATATGTATGTAGGTATGTATATATGCCAGCCATCTGCAAAATTTATTCCACGGGGTCTTGTGTGAATATATACATATGTTTATGCAGGAGGGTCAAATCAAGTACTCTTTTACTTATCGCTTGGGCGGATCACGCTCCAAGTTCTACTGTGATTCTACATACATACATACATACATACACTATTATAAAAATCTGTAATTTCACTTACATCCAAATTTAATTTAATGAGGTCGTACATCAAAATCGACAATTCATTCCAAATTGCATCCAACACTCGCGCAAAGTTACATTCATTTAATATTTCATATAACGTTGTCAACGATGACTCCATATACATTAAGAGTTTCTCCATTGAATTGGAATCCTTATGTATAACCTCAGCACCCTCTTCCAAGAAGCGCTTAATCGATGGCGCCATTCTTCTAGCCACAATATCAATTAATTCCAATATTTGATTTTTCTGTGTATCCACAGCATTGTCAACTAAACTTTTAATTGTTGTTGCACAACGATCTGCATCAAGATTTGTACGAAAATCGCCAATTTTTTGTATGAGATCATCAATGCCTAATTCCTAAAAAAGAGCAAATAAATTGAAGGTTCAGCATTTTTACAGCACAGAAGTAACAGCATCCACAAACCTTTATAAACGCAGGCAAGCTTTGCCTAATGTAATCGATGTTATTGATTGCATAGCACCACTCCACAGAAACCATAAATAAATCGTTCATGCTTTCGTCTTCGACACGGCGTGACATTTTCTTCGAGTAAAATACACAGCAGCGGGAAACGTCCTAAAATTTAAACAGTTGATAGTTATGTATACTTACATATGTATAGGCAGGCAAGCTTCACGCAAATCTTTGCTTACATCAACGATTTTCGCAACAAACGTAAATGAACCCTCCAAATCTGGCCAGTCGAGTTGTTGCCAAAATATTTTGATTTGATAAAATATGGCTAGCGTATCCACCGCTGATGAGCTATATTTTACCGTATCATCGACTGCTTGCAGCTGGTCCAGCTCGATGGCGCGCTTTATGCGTTTCACCGCCTTAAAAAATGAAATATCCAGCCAATGCGTGACGCCGGGCATAAACCAAAAATGAAATTTCGCCAATGCAAGTTCCTCGTTGGGGCAAAGGCATCGACCTAAAAACGTAACGAAGAAAGTATGTTTGTTCAAGCTATTTAATATTATTATTGCTATAATTTTACCATAGTTGATAAACCGCTTTAAAACTAAATAAAGCTCAAAGAGTGTTGTTCCCATGTTTAGACATTCCGTATCTAGATTACAATACTCCGTGGTGTCCTCCGGAATTTCCAACCTTTTTATATGCGAACACACATCTTCGATAATATTTTTGCAAACATCAAAGATGTTTTTATCATAGTAAATGTACAAGATAGCGGTAAAATGTATGCTAACTTTACTGCAAGTAAAATAAAATAATATTAATATCATAATCAAAAAGAGAAAACTAAATATGCATGCCACTCACTGATAAAATAGTTTATCAAAATACTCGGCACCCCTTTGCAAATCCGATCGCACCATTTGTATTAGTTTAATCAGAAATTGTAAATTTTCTTCGTCCGCCGATTCATCGCACACACTCGGCTTACTCCATTCAATTATATATTGCAACCATTCTTTTGCGCCTGCATTTATCGCTGCTATCAACACTGCATCAATATCTAAATCATCTGGCCATATTGATTCGCCACCATTATCATTTGCTGCAATAAACTCATACATGTTCTTGGGGAATATATCGCATGAGGGCTGGCCCATGCTTTTAATTTTCGAAAGAATATCCAACACTTCACATAACATGCTGCATATATGTTTATCGCTAACATTTTTGGCACGAATTTTTCGCACCACCGCAAAGCAGGATGGCAAAATGCGTTTCGCTCCCTCCCAAAATGTTTTTATATCATCGGATTCGTTTTGCAGATTCTTGAGGAATGGAATGATAATATCGAGAATGTTGTTGAATAGCGTAAAGCTCAGGTGATGATTTTCATGGATTTTCGTGTAGACAGACCATTGGCTCAGCGCACACTCGAAACTGGAGAGGCCGCTTTGGGAGGCATGCTCCGCCTGTATGAGTTCACCATTTGCGCTAAATTGCCCCTTCCACCAATATTCGGCCACCTTAGATGCATCCAACTCATGCATAACCAAAAGATTTAATAAGCGACGATGTTCCTCAATGGCAACACGTTTATTCTTCTCCGCGCTTATGGTCATGCTAACTAAAACCGAGCCACGACTTTTTGCCTTCGGGCCCTTTTCCAGATTGTACCATACAGTCATGCCTGAGGCTGAAATGGACTAAGAAATAATAATGTATTAAATTAATATATGTAGGTAGGTAGGTATTTTAAAGCATTTTGGTATCATTGGTTAAATTATTTTTGTACCTTTAAAGAAATGGTAGCTCGTCCAATTAATTCATTATCATGTTTGCCCGTAGATGCAGTTTGCGCAATTTCTTTCATAAGTTTACTAAGCCCTCTGACGCCTTTAACATCGAGCAGCTTATTAACTTTCTCCTTAACGGTTTCGGCAGCATCAAAGTCCCTAAAATGAGTATGTCATATGAGTGATTTATGCATTTACAATTTTTTTTTTTTTTTTTTTCTATTTTACTAAACGTTTAATAATTACCATACTTCTACCACGAGTACTTCCTCTTTGGGATTGTCAATAATGGGTCTGAAAGGAGCAAGTTATATATGTACATATGTATGTATGAATATATGCGATATTTCAATTATTAAAATAATATTCCCTTACAATGAGAAATGTTCCTCCCATATCGGATTTAGTGTTGTATATTTAACAGATGAGTTATAGCGATGCGATGCATTCGATTCCAAATATAATGTGACAAAGGGATCAGAGTATCCATTTGCATCCTTGGGCAATAATTTTTCTGCTTTAATGATTTCCACGTTAAGTCTTAGCTTCGGTGGCTCCTTCTGCATTGCCAACTCCAAGATTTCTTGATGTTTCGTATTCGATATATTGAATACATCTTTAACAAATTCCATAAGCTCTTCAAAGCTTTTGTTACTTGCACACTCCAAGTTATTGCATATTATAAATAGTATTTCTTCGTAAAGATCTTCAATCTGAAAAAAAAAAAAATAAAATATTAAATGAATGAAGGAACTTAATTTTTTTAGGAAATTCACTTGGCTTAAAGGACAACAGAGTCATATGACGTACTATGTACATATGTACCACTGAAAATGACTTACCAATGGCCCCATGACATCATTAATCCTATTGGCTAATGAGTTAATCAAATACTCCAAGCTCGGTACATGAGCGTTTTTTTTAAATTATTTCTTTCGTCTGTAAAGCTAAGTAATAATAAGGTTTGACACCCACTTCTACAGCAACATAATTAGCATGTATTTTGTTTGTGCTTTTTTTTTGCTTTTGACAATTTAACAGTCGGTCGTTGCCGCAGAAACATAAACAAACACATTTATGTATGTAGTACATACATGCAACTACATAACAACAACATCACATACACTACATATGTCACATATATCTATATGAACGTAATACGTTCACGGCAGCCAAGTCAAAGCACCGAAAGCAGCACTCCGGCTGCGATCCTCAGAATTTGGCGGGGGCTGCTTTGGAACTACTACTACCCATGATGCTAATAAGTAAGTAAGAAAATCAAATCATCTGGTCAATTTAATTTGCGAAATTAGTAAGCGAAATTAAAATTAAACTATGTAGGTACCTACATATGTACATACATACATATGAAATTTCTATTAAATTTATAATGGCATCTATGAACATACTATGTATAACATTCTAAAATATAAGCGAAAGCAGTAATGCACTGATACAACGACAATGGCATGCACATACAACAAATTTTAATACGTAACACCTTTTTTTTAAAGATTTTTTTCTTTCTTTTATCGGTAAAAAAGTATTTGCACTTACAGTCACAGAACGGCAGGCCCGAGCAACATTCTGATCCATTAGAAACTTGGGTATTCCACGAAAAGCATTACTGGTTTTGAGGTAGTTTTTTTTCGATAAGCTTGAAGTGTCGAATAGTGATAGAGTTGATGATCGTGATTTACTACATCTTTCCTTAGTGGTCGGCGCTGAATTTATGCTTAACAATTTTATATTGCCACTCGAGGCATGACAGGAAGTTGATCGTTTAAGTGGTAACCAATTCATTTTTTAATTCACTTTAAATGTACATATGTATATTTTTCTTCTACACCGATAATTCCATTGGCGTGAAAATGCAAATTTTTTTATTAAAACCTTTTAAGTTTATTGAAAAAATGTACGTTATTTGATTTTACAAGCGCTAATGCTAATGTATTGCCATTCTATATTCCTATTTTAGATTAATGTACTTATTTATTTAAAGCTGTATGTATTTAAAAGTTCAATATCCACCACTGCTATAAAATCGCTCGCAGCGTCTGATATTTGGCAAAAAGGAAAAAGAAACATCTTTTGGGATCGCAAGAAATACGTACGTACATATGTATATCCATACACTTTCGTGGTCATATATGTACATTGCATATATGTACATATATATTCTATGTATGCAAATGTGTATATCTCTTGACCATGAGCCAATTCGCATAAAGCATGCGATTGTTTATAGTATGTAAGTATTTATAAGTACATATGTACATATATTGGTCCATACAAACGTTAGTGAAAGCAAATGAGTTCATTTTCGATCGGGCATGCTTATTTTTAGAATGAATCTAAAAAAGTATAATCTTAAGAAGATGTACCTAATCAGCAGGTAGATAGTATGGGCCCTACATTATTCCATAATACCAAAAATGAGGTCTATAAATTAACAGTTTTGCGACTTGATTGATTGATGAACTCGATTGATCAGCATTTAGAAGAATAAGGGCTGCACATGTCGTCATACCATAGGAAAGCTAGCGATTTCAAAATTTTTCAGAAGAAAGAACCGTCAAATGCCATATGTAATGCAGGCAGGACTAGTTTAAGGCCGTGGATAGCTAATAAGTGCTCGCAACTTTTGTGTATTTTTGTTGTTGTCGTTTGCTCTATCGACAAAAACACTAAACAGAAGTTCAGGTGCGTAAGCATCTCTGTTTCCTGCATTGGTCAAGTCAACGAATGCGTATGTATGTATCTGGGCATTGCTGTGTTGGTGTGAATAATAGAATTTTTAATGGCAGCAATTAGTATAACAATAATATGAAAAGCAAGAAGAATTAAATAAAAACTGCTGGGCTCATTAGAATTTGCTTAAATCTATCTACACCGCGTGTGCTTTGAGGTTCTACAAGATACATTCCGCTTGCTTGAGTGCACAATGTTTACATTCTTACATATGTTGTTATTTCCGTAACCAGATAAACACTAGTTTATGCTTCCACATTCTTGCTTATGCTAAGGACATTTTCTAGACTAGAGCTTTATAATTTTCAGATTGAAAAGGTACTATTTTTGAAAAATTCTTGATTTCAGTTTTTTTTAATTAAAAATATCTTACGTTCATTCCCACCGCCGTTTCAACGAACTTTTCCTTGTGTCCTTTTATATCGTGCGTATCTAGTCCTTCCTCCAATGATAGAGACGTGATATCTAGTGGTTCACATGCTACCCTATCGCAGTCATAAAGCTTGACCGCAGTTTCTTTATAAACCTGATTTTCATCTTCAAGGGCCTGGTTTTCTATTTGAGATTTCTGTTTCAAAAGAGATCCAAAGTTTTCGAAAAAGCTGCCATCGGTATCTTGCAACCTGAAATATAATACAGAATTCTTCTTATTACAATGCATCTCGTATCATGTAAATACATATGTATATACATATTATGTATGTCCAAATGTATATAGTGTATATGGAAATCCCCTTTGCAATTCCATGCATAATTTCCCCTAATACTTACATATGGATAAATGTACGTATATATATATGTATGCATATGTACATACATATTTATATGGGTATGATTCAATTCTTGGCTTGGAATTTCCGCTACATGGAATTGCAAGAAATATTGTATATGCCTTAGAAAGGTGAACCCCGCAACCCCCAAGCCTTTTCGAACTTTTTATTTTAAATATTCTTGCTATATTTTTTATAAACTCCGCTGTTGCTCCCAACTTCGGTCTTTGGTAAAAAAATACATACATATGTACATACCTGCTTTCATGTTCGGACGGGTTATTAATATTTATTCTTTCTAAAATATTGAATATATACTCGTCTTCCTTTTCCATTTTTTTGCTTCTTTCTAATTTCTAATTGTAAATTTATTCACACTTTTAAGCCAAACTCAGAACTTGTGAAAATAAAAATAAATGAGTAATGATTGTTTACTATCGATCAGTTAAATATCGCATATATCACAGTAGTCTGGCAACGCTGAGTGTACCGATACACATATCCCATTACTCGTAGAGCGATCTCAGTATTAGGAACTTCACCAACACTTTGCTTTGCGAAAGCTTTGGCCACTGTAGACCTGTAGGCAAGGTTAGGTGAAAAAGAAAAAATGACGGAACCCATTTAGGTGAATATAGCGGACAGCAGCAGCACAGAGCTGCATTTGAATTGCTCTAAAAAATTTTAGAGCTTGGAAACAAAACAAAACTAACTTTTAACTTCAGCTATCCTTCGTTGTTCACTTAAAAACACTTTCCCAATCTGTTTTAAAGAGTGCACTTTGATATAATTATTTATTATACAACTCTACCACGATCTTAAAATATTTTTTTTCACATATTTTCGTAACACTGGCAACCCTTTTCTGTCAATGGAACCAATTTTGGTGAATTTCCCAAAATCCTATCTCAAAGCTTGCCTACAGTTCTACAGTGCTTTATACTATGTTCATGCTGGATTTGAAACGCAACATTTTGCATTTTCGAAGATGGCTTTTCGAAAAGTGTTCATGCTGCCACGTTTTGTAAATGTGCATTTGAGAAGTTCGAAACAAACGGAGCTAATATCCCAGATTACGCAATCAGGTGTTGAGGTTTATTTTTTTGTTTTGTCTAATTAAAAAAATAGAACAAGAATTTGCAATATATGTAATAATATAATACACTAATTTTGCAAACCAAACGTACCAACCGCTTTGGTATTAATTTTGATCTCTGTTTTGTTTACTTTCGTTCATTACATGTAGAGTGACGTCATCATGGAGCTCGTGTGCCCATGCTCATGCTGCTCTATATGCGTAATCTTGTAGGTATTTCGTTCTTGTATTGCCAGAGTGTTGCCACTATTTTCCATTCGAATGGCAAATTTTTTCGAAGATTTCAGGGTTGCTTTCTGCGTTAGCATTCAAAACGCAAAAAAATAGTTGCGTTAAGTTGCATTTTGGTGGTGGCATTTGTATGGAGAAATGTAACATTTAATGTTGCGTTTTGGACTAAACGCAAAAATGCCTCCGAAACGCAAAACGCAGGCTCACCATGAACATGCTATTAGCGTTGTACGTTGCTGTCAAAGCACGCAATATGAGACAAAAGCTGTACGTAACATCGCACATTGGGGTATTTAATCAATCTGGGCGGCCAAAACTCTTTTTTGGCTTTAAATTGTTAATTATGTTACCCACGGTGATTTCAATTCGATTTAACATAGAAAATAATGTGGTTTCACATTTTTAAAAAGTGATGTAGTGAGACCAAACCGACCTCAGATTTGGATTCAGAACGTCGAAATACATGTTAGTAGGTTAGATCGATGAAATGTGCCATTTGGGGCTTTTTTTAGCTTTTCGCAATTTTCTCGAAGTTTTGGGGGTATATTGGACAAGGGGACTTTGGATTCGGAGCACGTCGATTTATATATTCCTAGATGGGTGTTCACAAACAACTAATTTTTTTTTTGTGTGGTGGGGTCATTTTTCCCAACGTGAAAAATGGCCTGTTTTTCTTAAAACCGGAAAAAAACCGGAACCGATCTTTCTTGAACTCAAAATAACAGGGAACAGACTATCTAGAAAAAAAAGAGTCAGTGCCGGGCAATGCCGGGCACCTAAACAAAAACCCTTTTGAAAACAAAAAATTGGGAAATTTTTTTTTTAATACATCATTTTTTAAAAACGTAATTAAGAAGACGCTAACAACTAACTAAATCTCAATAAACATGAATTTTGTACTCGATTACCTGTATTATAAGAATCCATAACAGTCAGGCAGGTTCTGGAATCCGAGTGAAAGTGAATATGAAAATGAATCTTAAAACGAATGAATTAAAATTTCGTGTTCTGAAAAACAAGCTTTTCATTCATTCTACAGCTCGTTTTTAATTCACCCAAAAATGAACTGACATTTGACAGTTGCCACTGACAGAGTAAAAATGATAAATTTTCTATAAAAATCCTCTTGCCATTTCGGGATGCTTATCCATAAACTGGAGAAGAATGGTCTCCTGGCGCACATTTTTATGTTTACCCCTAAAAAATATAAACAATTACCTTATTTATTTCTTCTTATGTTTAAATTAACTAATTTCGTAAATTCTTATTGCAATTCAGTTTACTTACATGCCTTCTTGCACCAAATTCACCAATTCAAATAGAAGTGATTGCTAACCGACTCTTTAATGTGAATTCGTTTTTCAGAACAATCATATTCACTCGGAGTTCATTTTAGAAAAATATGTGAAAATGAAACTGTGAAAGTGAAACACAGAACAGGGTTTCGACAAATGGAAATTGGAAATGTTGAAACTTTAAGAACGTTATAAAATGCCGCGAGAAATACACGAATGACCAAACTTTCATTGACTGTAAAAACTTTGTGTTTGAGTTTTGAGAATAAACTTTTATTGAAAATGATGCGTTAGGGTCCTGGCCTACTAAAAAATTTTATTTTTTGGAAATCGGGTCAGTTTTAGGAAATGAGGTTTTGGCCGCCCAGATTGATAAAATATCCCTATGTGTATCGCTTGCATATGTAGCTGCTATGAATTGACAAAAACCCAACTGAATGCTTATGTTGATGTAAAAATAAAATTAGAAGGCGTTACCCCAAGTAAACAAAATTAACTGCTCTTCAGATACTTCATTCATTCAAAAAATGCAAGATCTTTATTACTTAACATAAATAATTTTATTTATTTTTTTAAACAGAAAAAAAATCCAAACAAGTATCCATGCATATTACAAATACATACAGTGTTAATTCAATATAAGTTGAAAAAATGTATAATTAATCTGGCCTGATTTATTGAATCTAAATCAGATTTTAAATGAAGCGCTTCTAGTTCAAGTCTTTAATAAAAAGATACTTATCTATGTTTTTTTCAAAACTTTTATATTTTTGAGGAAGAATTACTCAAAAAATGATTACAGTTCATCATGATCACCCTGCTGCGAACTATCCAAGTCATCTCCATCTTTTTCTTCATCATCATCCTCTTCTTTGGCTTTCTCAGCTTCTTTCTCGTCCTTCTTTCGTTCCTCTTCATCCTGAGCTTCTTTCATTTTCTTTTCCCCGGCTTGGATAGTTTTAACTACTGCCGCTTTCTTCGACGCCTCTTCGATGTCATCAGAAATAAATACATTATCGAATATTGTTCCCGACTTAACTTGCCATAAATCAAAACCAATTGTGCACAGTTCCTTTCGTAGATATAATTTATCGTCGGCTACATATTCAGGGTTATCGATTTCAGGATGTTCCCATGCTCCTTTGTAGTCAGGATTATCTAATTGTTTTGGCTGCCATTCACCCTTGTAATCGGGGTTATCTACCTGAGGTAGTTCCCATTCACCATCCATTTCATCATCCCAATCCTCGGGCTTAGTAGCGCTTGGGTCAGGAATATATTCAGGTTTGTCCCAATCTTCTGGCTTCTTGTCATCAGGGTCTGGAATGGTAGGCTAATCATAGCAAAAAAAAAAAAAAACAAAAAAAAAATACATTGAAAATATGGAAAGGTGCATAAAGTTGATAAATAAATTACCCTATCATCCCAATCAGCAGGTTTCTTGGCATTCGGATCCTTAATTTTCTTTGGTGGTAGAAAGTCCCAATCGTCTTCTAGATTTCCTGATTCAACTTTCTCATTATCGATTAGAACTTCATACGTGTTATCAGGCTTAACAATCAATGTATAGAAATGAGTATACACGTCATCTTTACATCTGATATCTTTGTTAATTAAATGATTTTTGCCCTTATAACTGAAAATAACATGGACTTTTTTCGTTCCTGGTCCACAAATATCTGGTCCAAACATAATCTCATATGGCGATTCACCATGCATATCAGTTTGATCCAATTTGCAATCAAACACTTTTACGTAGCCTCCACCACAGTCAATATTTTGTTCATGTTTTACAGAAAATTGAATAACCAGATTTTTGTTTTCGTTGCTAAATGGCTCAAACTTTCTCGAAACTGCATAGAATCGTGCATCCTCTGATGTTTGCAAACCTGAAATTGAAAGAAAGTTGTTGACAATTCAAGGAAAAATAACTCCAGCTGCTCTACTTTGGAAATGAATTCATAAGATTTGTATGTATGTATGTCACGTCACTTAATGCACCTATATGTATATGTGTACATTTTTGGGATGAAAGGCGATGGGATTGTTCGATTTTATGGTGTTATTTCTATGACAATCCCGGATTGGCCGCTGTGGTGCAGTGGGTAGAGTGCGCGCCTGCTATGCCAGAGGTCTCGGGTTCAAACCCCAGTCCGAGCAAAACACCAAAAACAATTTTTTTAATTAGTAGAAATCCAATTATTGGGTTTTTTAAGAGCAGCGGTCACCTCTCGGCAGTGGGTGGCATACCCGCCGAGTGTATTTCTGCCATGAAAAAGCTTCTCACAAAAAATGCATTCGCCGTTCGGAGCCGGCATAAAACTGTAGGTCCACCCAATTAGTAGGAAAAACAAAAATGGGCACACCTCGAATTGGGAGAAGCTCGGCCATAAAACACGTCAGAGTTATAATAGCGCCATTGTATTATATACTATATTATATTATAAATCCCGGATTGTCCGATTCATCGGGCGCATTGGTCGGCATTTTTGGCCTTTTTTTGTTATAACAATTTCTATTTGTTGACCGGCCGGCAGGATGTTGAGGTTAAGTTTGGCAATGAGAGCAAATTGGTAAGGCAAAACACTCAGGTTGGACCCACCCTTAAGAACTATTTTCAAACTTATTGGAAAATTATGGTAAAATTTTATATACATGTTTATACAAATTTGTACGTATATTAAAATCTAATTAACTTACCTTTATCAGCCTCTTTGTCATTGTAGAATTTTCCGGAACTTAATACAAATTTACCAAACTCTTTGCCAGGATGCTTGCTGTATATCCAAGAATCTTCCCATGTATCTGGAAAATTCGGAAATAGGTATGTATACATATATAATTAAATAGGTGTCATAATAGATAAATTACTTACCATCTTTAAAAGTGTCTTCGAAGAACACTTCAGCCTTTATTAAACTAATATAAAGTAGTAAAATAGTAATTATATTACACCACGAAATCATTTTTTGAAAGTTAGAACCAATTCTCGCCAAAACTATGTAGATTATGATTGAAATGTAGGTAATGTGCTTTAAAATTTTTGTAGCCGCCGCTTTTAGGTTGTTCCACTATTATACCAACCTTCACAGTTTGTACAGAAACACTTAAAAATGCTTTGAGTTGGGCTATTCCCTGGTACAATTGGTTATATTTTGCAAATTATGGAACTGAGTTAATCGATAATTATCTCTCTCTGTCTTTATCTATGCGGGCAGCTCATTTATTAAACAGAGAAAGAACTATAGTCTGCAGAACACAGATGGTACGCGTGGATTGGTCATAATCGAACCAATAAAATCATTACAGCACAATTTTTGCGGCCAGAGTTACCAGTAGCTGTAAAATAATTATAATTATATTTATTTAAAATCCTAAGTCCTCTTTTACACCTAGCATTTTGTCAATGGAAGTAACCCACACAGAATTGAGATGATTATATTTTGAGTTTTCGTCAAATTGAATAATTTTTTATTACTCTTGCTGACTATATCCTGAGTGAGAATAAAACTGACCAAAATGAATAATCATACATGTTTTATTTAGATGATCAAAAACTGGTGATAATTTTTAATAACAATTCATACCCACTATTGAATATTTTTTTTAAATAAACATTGATCTCTCGAAAATGAAATAAAAAGAATGATCAAATATCGCTAGCTTAGAGTGCAAATTGTGTAAGTCCTTTTTCCAAACTTTGTAGGAGAGACAAAAAATAAAAAAAATTCAAAATGAAAAAAAAATTTCGATTTATGTAAATATTTTCGACTTACACAATTTTCTTCGATTTTTGGACTTACACAATTTGCGTATTACTGAATAACAACGAGTAGAAATATGACAAGTATCACAGATTGTTTAGCGTGGTGCGTATTTAATTTTTCTAGCGTTCTACATAAAAATACACTTTTTCATAAAAGTGGACTTACACAGTTTGCACTCTAAGCTAGCGATATGTTTCTTTTAGCGCATATACATGCTAGTTCACAATGAAGTCAGGTCGAAATTTATTTTCTTTGAGGTGCGGTAATACTCGTGAGTTATAATAGCCGTAACGCAACGGATGGAGCTGTCACTTTAATATCTATTGTATGTGAAAGGCATGTGATTGATTACAATGAACGGAAGAAAACGGCGAGAACCGTAAGCATCTGTTGATTTTAGATTTCTTCCGTATATATAGTAAATGTTAAGAATATTAACTCTTTTTCATTGACTTTTTGAGTTGAAAATTCAAAAATAACTCTTGTTTTCCATCCCTGATTTATTATATTCTTCATTAGCTTAATGAATTTAATTATTTGTGTTTGTAAAAATTAAATAAATAAATAAATAATTAATTAACATAACATCATACAAGAATAATACTTCTTATTTTCTGTACTCAAGCTTAATATTTAAAAAAATTTATTTTTCTCATCTCTTCATCAGTATCTTCATTCATGGAAGGCATATCAGTGTCCACGAGATTTTTTAATTTTGGTAGAAAAAGTAGCAAACCAATTACGCTTATAAATTTGATTATCTTCTTCAGAATGAGCATCTTCAGAATTAACTTTCCAATTGAATAAAGATTTATTTTTTTATGAATAAGTTCTAAAAACCAGTGCTTTTCAGGATAATTTATAGTTATAGTATGATGCCCATATGTCGGTGGTGGTGTATATATTGCCGTTGGTGGGCCATAAACTGGCTGAGGTGCTATCGAGTTTTCATTAGGTGGTGGCAAGTAATTATATCCTCCAGAGCCGCCTGAAATCAAAAAAGAAAGGATTTATAAATTATTACTTTTTGGTTGCCTGCTTTTCAGACTGGGTAGGAATAGTAGGTAGGTAGGAATGTGTTGTGGAACGATATTCCTTCATCCCTTGTCAAAAGTGGTTTGGAGACAAACCGGTTTCGGCTAATATGTCTCCAGACCAAATTTGACAAGGGATGATGGAAAATCTTTCCACAATACATGATTTATAAATTGTTTATGCTTTCAATTTTAAAACTTAACTCAAAAATAATCAACAGTATTTAAAGTTTTTTTTTTAATGTATCACCTTGCCTTCATATGAAGCATAATCCAAAGCTTTTCCTTTACGTAGAAACAGCAACCTTGTAAGTTATTTGAGGTTTTGTAAACTTTTGCTCTTACTCTCACTTTTGCTCTTGCATGTTCAAATTTCAAAATCAAAATTTCATTTTAAAATCTCTAAAAAAACCACTACTTTTTAATTTTTGTAGGCTGGAATAACTTTTTATTAAAGTATTTTTTACTGAAACCAAGCATTTCCACTATACAAATACACGAAGGAGCCATACCGTTATATTAGTTGTAAAGCAAAGAAACAATACACATTGAATGCATATGTACATACAGAAGTACATATGTTGGATTTCACAGAAAATATGTGAATTAGCAGTTTCGCAGGTCCTTGTTGTTCATATTGTAGGTACCTACATCCCTTTTCCCATCTTGAGATTTTTTTTTTTTTTAAACTATTGTCTTTGGGCCATTTCTTCCTAAATTCCAAGACATATCAAATGCACATAATCATAATCATAATCAGATCCTTTTTATTAAATATAGATGTAATAATTACCCGGAGAATAATCTGCTAAGCATTTAGATGATAAAAAATATATAACACATGCTATTGTAATAAGGTAACCTGATTTGCTCGTGTACATAGTTTTCGAGGAACTGAAATTTTAAGCGTAGCTACTTCAACTTATTGTTTGAAACACTGAATGATAAATGCTGAAATTGTTCGCAGATATTATTTAACTAAAGGAAAAATGTGAAAAGAGAAAATAGCTGTGAAGTCGAAGCACGTTTCAATTTAACTAACGACACATTTTGCATACTAATTACCATTAAAGTAACTGACCAAAAGTGAAGAGGTAAGTACGAGCTGATTGACCCATTACCTACATATGTATGTATGTATGTGTAGATATATATGAAATCCTAAATCTAAGATTAATAGAGCTTACGAAATTCAGTTTAATTTTTTTCTTTAATGACATTACATGGCTAGCAGGTGCATGCCTAACAAAAAAGAAGTCCTAGGAGCGACTTATGGTATTGGAAAATATCAAATTTTAAAACCTTTTATTTTCGTTTAGTAGCGGGGCACCCACAGGGGATAACAAATTTAAAGAATTGAAAAGTAATATTGGAAGAGTGTATTCATTCATTCATTTATTCATTCTAGGTTCCTAGTGTATAACCGAGTCCGATTCAACATTATATAGCGAGTGGCGAATCGAACAAGTTAGTTTGAATTTATTTTAGTTTCTGCTCTTCAAAACCTAAGAAAATTGTATACATACATACATATGTATGTATGCACATAAATTTGTCTTCTCTATACACAAAAGTAGCAACGTTTCTCTTAATAACACTTAATACAATAACATATTAGTCATTCCGTTTTTTCTTTATTTCTCCTGTTTGAATCCCTAGAAGTCTGATCGATTTAATTTTTTTGTAGAAATTTCCAAAATGATTGGTATTGCTTTGGTTAAACGGGATAAAATTTGCATCAACAATGTCCTTACTTCATTTGTCACGAAAATTACTCCTACATTTTTCCGCGAACATAAATATATAAAGAAGTTTGTGATATCTTCTGCAGACGTTTCATGCGTTACAACCATGAAATTTCTATCATACAATTGTGAGCCGGTAGTTTCTCCTATACCTGCCAGTAAAAATCCAACGGTTGTGTCCTAAGCAAAGGGATGGCATTTTATGTACGCACATACATATGTACACATATATTTCCATTTATGTATTTACCATATCAGCGATAATTCCAATTAAAATGCGTGAGCCGACAACTGCGGAGCGCCTAGCCGATACTTGGCCATTTTCAATTCCACAAGAAAAAAATTGGTTTTTTTATTGTAAAGGAAATATATTTGATGCTTCACTTTTTCATGGCTAATTATGATAGATTCCTTTTCAAACGATCTGAAAATTCCCTTTCAATTTCATTGCAAAATGTAGTATGGGAAAGGATGTTGAGTTCTGAATTTTTTAAGATTTCTAAAAATTTTGTCAGCAAAGTGTTATAAAGCCGCTAATCATTTCGCTGCTATTAAATTTGGCGGAGTTATGGATATGATAACGGCGATCTGGTAAGTGACATCCAGAGTGTACTTAAGTACTCTAATTAAGTTGTGGAGGGACCCCTTCTCCTTGCTAGATAACGGCAACAGTGAAATTGCGAAAGGAGAAGATGTTCGACCCGAATCCTCAATAGCAGATGATGGTAGGCATGTTCCACCACCCGATCATGACGAAGTGCGAATATTTCGCCCTAAGAATAACAAGGCACCGGGCAATGACAGCTTGCCAGCCGAGCTATTCAAAAGTATATAAGGAGCATGCATCAACTCCAACCCAGGTCACTGTTGACAGCTACAAATTCGAAACGGTTAAGGACTTCCTCTATTTGGGAACCAGCATTAACACACAAAAAAAAAAAAATTCAGCACGGAAACCCAACGAAGTATCACTCTTGTCAATAAATACTACTTTGGACTAAATAGGCAACTGAAAAGTAAAGTCTTCTCTCGACGACCAAATATTACACTCTACAGGACGCTCATCGTTCCGGTCCTCATGTACGACGCAGAAGCATGGACAATGTCAAAATTAGATGAGATTGCACTTGGAGCATTCGAGAGGAAAGTTCTTGGGAATATTTATGGACCTTTGTGCGTTGACGGAGCTTAAGCGATGAGCAGAGCGCAGACAACGACATTGTTTAACGGCTGCGCTGGGCAGGTCATGTCGTGAGAATGGATGAAGAAGTATTTCTATCGAAGAAAGTATTTCTATCCCTAGGTACTACAAAGTGACGCCATGCTGCACTAAACAGAAATAACTGGCGCGCTCTATTAGACTCGGCCAGAAGGCAGGAAAGGAGTTATGGATAACAAAACAAGCTCGACTCCGAGAGATAGAAGGTTAAACACGTTATTTTCTCGAAATACAAGTTTTATAAAGTGAAATGGTATAGGGGAACTACATGTGTTAGGCTTTCCTACAAACCGCTAACCATTGCGCAGCTTTTAAAATTGGCGGTGTTATGGATCATAGAACAGGCTGGACGCCGAGAGATAAGCTTTGGCTTTTCGTTATTTTCTCGAAATAAAGGAAATTTGACAAACAAATTTCAACTTTTGACAATTTAAATCATCCTCCCTCTTTCTTATTCCCACCCGACCAACGCTCACAAGAAAGTTTTATCCCTCAGATACACACACACACATGCAAAATTGCAGAAGATGTTCAAATTTAAAGGGTAGTTGTTCAGCGCTGCCCTATCAATGATTGATTGTTGAAGAGTGGACAGTAAACAACAATTTTTTTTTTTTAGAAAATCTACTTCATAAAATCGGATTAACGGTAACCGGAGAAAAAAGCACGATTAAGGGCCGGTTTCACCATCTCCGATTAAGCACTTAACCAGAGATTTTTGCCCGGTTAAGCAATTTATTTGACAGCTCGCCATACGATTGACGTCAAACTAACCAGCGATTAAATTAACCGGAGGTGGTGAAACCGGCCCTAAGTATGTCAACTGCGTTACCGAGCACATGTTGACTATATGAGATACAGAGTCGATGATGATGTGACAAAACAGAATACCGTTAGCAAAAATTTTTTTTAACATTCTATAATATAAAAATGAGCGAGTTCGATGAAAGACTTAATAACGGCGTGCGTCGTCATGAAATCACCAACAAATTGAAAGTTTTCTGTTTTAAATAAAGCACAATATTTACAGCTGTGGCAAATGGCAAAGACGGCACTTAACGCACTATTATAACTGCCTTACGTTTGTCACCGTTCTCTATCGGTACGGCTTCCGTCCCGTTCTGCTATTATAACCAGCGCTTTAATCAGTGGTTCAGTAAACGGCCCTAAATCAATTGCATTGTGTTCTCATTTAAAATGTTTATATTACATAGGTCTGAGACAAAAAAAAAAAAAGGATTTTGCAATCAGACGATAATTTTTCAGATCCCAACTTTTTTGAAAATTATAGAAGTGTCGGCAATTATCGCTTGTCCAGCGTTGAAATAATGGCAAAGCAAAAAATGCAACTCTGTCATCTTTGTTTTGATATTACAAAAACAGAAATTGTCAAACGAAAAGGTCAAACTGGGTTAAACTCATAATTAAAGTAAAATGAATGTACGCGGAATCAGCTGATTTCAATATTTTTGTAACAAAGTAATTCTGTTGTCAAACTAGTATAAATTCTGCCTTTCGGAAAGATTCTTCTGATTTTCTACACTATTCCAAAGACTTCTCCAGCAATAAGGCTGTTTTTAGTAAGAAAAATTCCTTCCGAGAACATTTCGACCAAATTCATCCGAATGCACCGATTGTTTACCGTTCTCGTACAGAAATGCCAAACGTCGGTAAGTCGTTTGTAGTGTGTTGATGCATTAATGATGATCGGTATGGCACTAATTTATCGATTTTTTGGGATTTTAATCTTTTTTGTACATCCGCAGTGCACATATCCTTACATATATCTGTCAAGTTCTGGTCTGCACAATTAGGATTGTGAATTAACTTCATTTTTAGAATGAATAAAAAAGAAAATATTATAACTAAATTGGATAATACATAGGCCTGGTTCTATAGAACTAATATTTCTCATTACTTCAATATATATATATATATATATATATATATGTACATATATAGGTATACATACATATAGAATCTAGCTTCATATCTAATCATATAAATTGCAAGTTATTTAATATGGATGGTAATAAGTCACGATTATCAAATTTTGGCGCAAGCATTGATGAGAGAAATAGTTTAGGCAGCATGGACCCTGCAATAATGTCGGTTTCGGGGTCCAAATTGCACCGCAACTTTAGACTGCTTTCCGATCCAGCGCTGATTAAAGGTGCGGGCAAGGTTTATCGCTATGATGGCGTGGTGTCAACAGACAAATTATTTTGCAATGTAGTTCCTAGGGATCCTCGAAATCCAATTATTCGCCTACGAGCTAAACCAGTGGAACCTATGAGTCTTATTGTGCCACGGTAAACAAACAAGAAATAATTCAATTTTTATATTGCTTCATTGACATTGGTTTATTTTAGACTGACAATCGACCAAAATTATGTTGGAAGGCCACCACCTATCGAAGTTACAATAACAAATCTAAACGATAATATAGATAGACAATTTTTAGCGGGAATGTTAAATAAATGTGGTCTGTATGATGAACTCTTCATTTATCATCATCCAACAAATAATAAACACCTTGGAATTGCTCGCATTGTCTTTGAAAATGTAAAAGCTGCCCGAATATGCATTGAAAAATACAATCAAAAATCTGTTATGGGAAAGGTGCCAGTTGCCTATGTACACTCATCTTTATTAAATATACTAAAATTTCGTTTTTTTTCTTATAGGTTTTAAGTGTTTTTAACGACCCCTTTGGAAGAATTTGTAATCATTCCATCGAACGTTTGACATCTGGACAAGAAAAGCCAATTCCCCCGATTAACGTTTCAAATAATTCCTTCACACCTCAGACGAGCGTTAATTTGTTTCCAAATATACAAGATTACGCCGCTATTCCCGAGCCCCCACGTGAACAGCATAATGAAAGCATGTTTAGTTATGAAACAGTTTCCTCGAAAAGAACTCACGGCTACGATTACGACCACCACAAAGAGGATGCAGCAACCTATAGGAGACATCATCGAGGTTCAAGAGACAAGGAACGGGACCCAAGAGAAAGCCATAGAAGTCGGCATAAGCATTCTAGCTCAAGGCATGAAAGTGAGAGGTCTTATGTCCGTTTTAAACACGATCGTTCTAAAGAAAGAAGGGAGCGTGGAAGTCATAGGGAAAGAGAAAAAAGCTATCACACACTAAGGGATCGTGAACGTGATCATGACCGACGTGACGATTATTCTACATCAAAAGATCGTATATACTCCGCAAGGTCTGACAAGGATCGAGATAAATATAATAGTAATAATATTCATAAGCCAGAATCATTAAGAGAATACACAGAACAGGATGGCTATAATTCCAATATGCCACCAGTGGATATGTACTACGCACAACAACATCATTTACCGAATGTACCTTTGGACCAAAGTTACAATTATTCGTATGGCTTCAACGCGGTTTATACGCAAAAGGCTTGGATTAACGAAAGAACATGGTGTGCACCACAACCCCAAACCAAACCACCAGATGAAATTCCTCCACCTCCCCCACCAGACGAATCACCAAATTGGGACGACCCCGAACCTCCGCCACCCGGAAATTCCTCACCTAAAAATGATTTGGGAGAAAGCGAAAAAGTTGATTTAGATACTCGAATAGAATTGATGTTTAAAGGAAAATCGTTCGGAAATGCACCGCCATTTCTTCAAATATCAGAATCTGATCATGAATCAGACGCTGAAACGAAGGCCAACCAGGAGGAGGAAAACGGAACCAAGAAAAGAAGCAATGATAAATCGTCAAAATCAGCTAAAGGAAATGTGTCCAAGTTCACCGATGATGCCAGTGATATTTCATCTAGCGATGACGGAATTCTAAAGAATGATGCAAGTCCTATACGTGCACATAAAGAAGAGGTGCGCATATATGGATCAAGTGTTTCTTCTCAAGAAGGCGACGGCAACACCAAAAAACATTTAGAAAATAGTTCCAATACGAAAGCTTCAGAAATTTTAACGGAATCAAACGCAATAGGCGGACTGGCGACCTATCCAAGCACAGCACCACCGAATTTGCCATGCAGTTTTCCGAATCCGGCTTATATGCACTCATCTTACATGCCGGGTTTCTGCAACATGGCTTACGGTACATCGTATTACCAGGAGTTCGGGCGTTATTTTCAAACATTACCAAGTGATAATTATAGAACCAATTCCTACCACAATTACCAACAAGACGTACCATTTAAAAAACAAATCGATGCTGTGGTGGAACGTGTTAGTTTGGAATTGAAGCAAATACTTAAACGTGACTTCAATAAGAAAATGGTTGAAAATACAGCATATAAAAGTTTTGAATCGTGGTGGGATGAGCAAATGCAAAAGAGTCGACACAAAGATAGGAATATAGCCTCAAATGACAATTTTTCCGAATCATCCTCCATGTCAAATGCTATCCGAGCGGATAAGGTGCCGGATATAAATCAGCTGATCAATAGTCCTTGCGATATCTCTGACCTGAGTTCTTTCAATAGTCTTGGTTTTAGGGCATCAATACCGAAATTGCCTTCATTTCGCCGGATACGTAAAGAACCTATTGAAAAGGCTAAGGATGAAGAGAAACACTTAAGCGATCAAGATGAAATGGTGCAAGGTTCTGATTCGGAGAAGGAAGATACGAATTCAGGCACCAACACAATTCGCAATAAAGTTGGAAAGTTCATATCGGTTTCGGATGCTTTCCAAAAATCAAAGCGGAAAAACAGCTCTTCGAGTCTTTCATCTCAAGCTTCAGATGAGAGTAGCGAAGAAAGGCCGTCAAGCGATGAAAGTACATTGTCCGGAGACGAACTCAACTTTTATTCTAAAATTGGAAGTACTAGTGAAAAATCAAAGTGTGATACAATGATGAAGCTGCGATTATCCGAACAATTTACTTTCAAAGAAGACGATCTGACTAAGGAGGCGCGACGCAGTCCATCCTGGAAAAACGATGTATATTCCGACAGTGATGACGGCGAAAAGCCCATGTGTAAAACACCAGTCCCCGTAGACTCTGATTTAGAAGAAATCAGCAAGGACAGCACTATATTAGTGACCGTGGACAACACGCAAAGTGAAAAAACTGCGTCAAAAGAGAATGAAGATGCGAAAGAAATTGAAAAACCAATCACAAAGTTTGGTTATGATCGCATTTATAGTGATTCGGAGGAAGAGAGAGAGTACCAAGAGCGACGGCGGCGTAATACAGAGTATATGGCACAGATTGAACGTGAATTCCTTGAGGAACAGGCACGAAAAGCAAGCGCGGCTCAAGATACTCAAGATGTTGATGTGAAAGAAAATGAAATTAAACCGCAAGTTGTATTAACTGATAAAACACCGCAAACGAGTCATTCCTTAATTGATGCGGAGACAGTTCACCCAAGTCCAACCAATGTAGCTGTTAAAATCGAAGAAGAAGAAGAAGAAGGAGAACAAGAAGAAGGAGAAGTAGTAGAAGAAGAAAGAAAAGAAGAAAATAGTAAGCTTCTCCCAGCGGTTTCGTCAAATGGAAAACTTGAAGAATGTAAAAATGAATACGAAACGGAGGTGAAAGAGTTAAGGCCTATTGTGCCAAAAGAAGAAGTAGAAAGTGGCGAATCTGCGATGTTTAAAGAAATTGAGCTTTCAAACGGTTTGGCAACGGAGAAGGCCCCTATAAGAGACAATGAAACACCTCCGGCAAAACAAATCCTCAAGGAAATTAGTAGCGTTGTGAAATTGTCACCTTCATCCGACGGTGAGTCCAGCCAAGCCAGTCAGGCTAGTCAAGTGGCATTGGAGCACTGTTACTCATTACCTCCATGTGCTGATAAATCAACTAGCTCTAACGTTCAACAAAGCAACAAAGAAAACGCCACAAATTTAAAGGAAAACTTAACGCATGATCAAAACAATGTGAATGTAAATCTTAGCTCTTCTGCGCATAAAGAAGCTTTATTTGTTCCGGATGCAAACAAAGGCGCACGTCCAACTGCAAAACCTGGGCCCGGGCGGCCTCGAAAGGATTCGGCGAAAGCGCAAAGGAAAAATGGATTTGCACGCAGTTCCCATAAAGCCAACGTCGAACATGATTTGCTCTATAAAGAAGTTTTACTACAAAGTTTGGCGTCTCAACAAGCTAGATTTATTCCTATGGAATTGTTCAAACCCCGCGATGCTACTGGTGAGCTGATGAAACTATATGAATTTCTTACAAAGGGCATTGATTTCGAAGATATCGAGTATATACGAAAAAGCTATGATATTCACCTGCAGGAAGATACATACGGGTAACTAATTAATTATGCATGCATAATAATATATGTAAAATTTCAAACGCAACTACTCAGCAGTCATATTTGAGCAAATTTTTTAAATTATTGATTATTAACTTTTATATTTTCAGATTTTGGTTAAATAATACTCATTGGGTTGATCACTGTGTAACGGATCGTTCATTTATGCCGCCACCTCAGAAAAAGCGAAAGAAGGAAGATGAACTGAAGCGCCACCAAACTGGATGTGCCCGCACCGAGGGCTATTATAAACTGGACGTTAGAGAAAAGGCAAAACATAAATATCATCATGCCAAATCTTTTGTGGACAATAGCTCGAGCATTAATCGCTTCGATGAGCAACTGCAGTCGTCGCAGAATAAATTAATATCAAAAATGCAAGGCATTTCACGTGAGGCGCGTTCAAATCAGCGACGTTTGCTTACGGCATTTGGGTCGATAGGAGAATCAGAATTGTTGAAATTCAATCAGTTGAAGTTTAGAAAGAAACAATTGAAATTCGCCAAATCGGCCATTCACGATTGGGGCTTATTTGCCATGGAACCAATAGCGGCCGATGAAATGGTTATCGAGTATGTTGGCCAAATGATACGTCCCATTGTTGCCGATTTGCGTGAAACCAAATATGAAGCAATAGGTATAGGTAGCTCGTATTTATTTAGGATTGATATGGAGACAATTATCGATGCGACCAAATGCGGAAATTTGGCACGATTCATTAACCACAGTTGTAACGTAAGTTTGTGCATAAATGAAATATACACACAAAAAAATGCTATAATATACTCTAACTCTCTCTTTACAGCCCAATTGCTATGCTAAAGTCATTACTATAGAATCTGAAAAGAAAATTGTAATTTATTCAAAACAACCAATTGGCATAAACGAAGAAATTACATATGATTATAAGTTTCCATTGGAAGATGAAAAAATTCCGTGCTTATGCGGAGCGCAAGGCTGCCGAGGGACGCTCAATTAATCACGTTATTTTAGTTATTTCTTTATTTAGTATACCTCATTGTGTAAATACATATATATGTAACTGTAAGCTGAAATTTGTGTAATGTTCTTTAAATACAATGCCAGACAAGCGATTTAATTATTTTCAAAACAAATACAAATAATTCAACTCAATAAATAAAAATTAAAAAAAAGTGTTTGTTATTGCTCTGGTGTAAGAAAGTTTTCGGTATTAATGCCTTATCACTCGAGTGCATCGTGGTAAAAGTGCTCTAATAATTATTATAGGACAAATATGAACTCATCTACAAAGAATACCTTTCGGTTTCATTAATTTAATAAAACATTAACCCATTAATTGCCCAGAGGCCATACACAATTTTTCACCACACATATCTAACTATCGATAACCTTAAAAAAAAAATCAAGGGAAGAAAAGTGAAATAAATTATCGATAATGTTAATAGTCGCCCATCGCCATCTTTTAATCTTCTCTATTTATTTATCGATCACATTCGCTACGTTTATTTTAATAGAGATGTTTGTAAACACAAGGCTCGTCTTGTTGACTTGCTTTTGGTTATTATTAGGTTTCACATTTGTGGCCTCGGAAAATCCATACAAAGTCCTTGGGCTGGAGCAACATGCCACAGCTCAAGATATTCGGAAATCATACAAACATTTGGCGAAAATATGGTGAGTCCAATGCCATTTTATTGTGTATACATATGTATGTATGTATGTGCAAGTAAAAAATCTTCCACAAAAGAATATGCCAATTCACATAAAATGTACTCAAATAAGGTTCGATAAGAGTCCATGCGGTGGACGCAAGGGAATTTCATTCCTTTGTTCTAATCTTTATTAAACTTAGTGGTAAATAATGTTATATGTGAAAAGGTCAATAACAATTTTTTATACATACATATATGTATGTACCATGATTCAATCATGTATATGTACACTTTTTAACGGATTACATATGTACATATGTATATATGTCTACTAAGGGCACTCTGTTTTTTTTCCTGACGTTGACATCCCTTCCCCTTCCAAAAATTTCGGAAGTCCAGCTGCAGTCCTTGTCCTGGAAAGGATATTCTTAAGAAGATTTATTATAATTGCTAAAAAAAAAGCATGGCACTTTGAATCCAATCTTTTAAAGATCTGTTTCTTTTTTCCTGTCATGACGATTTCAATTCATCAGCAGTGTCTGTCCTGTTGTGTAAACCTTTTTTATAATTCTATACCTATTTCATTTATCTGTAGCATTTCATTTTCGTATTCCCATTTACTACAGGCATCCAGATAAAAATAAACATGGCGAAGCTACCAAAATGTTCGTCAAAATCAAACAGGCATACGAGTTGCTGAGCGACGCGGATAGACGCCGAATGTTCGATCAACATGGCATATACAATGGAGATGCACATTACTTTGCATCCAAAAGCTATATGTATCCAAGTCAAGCATCTGCATCCAATCAGTTTGAAAATGTGTTTGGAAAGCAATTTAATATAGATAACGATATAAGTTTCTTTCACAAGTTCACTATCACTTTGAAAAATTATGAAACGAAATTGGTGCCGAAAAGTAAAACCAGACCATGCATCGTTATTTTTTATAACGATTGGTGTTTTCGTTGTATTCGGCATATCGGTGCTTTTAAAAAGCTGATCAGAACTTTGGAACCACTGGGTAAGAATAAGTACATATTTTATGTAAATACATATGTGTAGGTATCATTAATATTTCTATAATTGTTATATTGTTGTTTTTGTTGTGCCTAGGAATTTTTTTTGCAGCAGTTAATGCTGCACATGAGCCACTTCTTGTGCGTAAATCTGGTATAAACGATATACCATCCTTAGTATTGGTATTGGAAGGACACAGCTACATATACCGTGAGAATGTGTATACATTATCAAAAGTTGAAGGTAAGCATAACATTGTATAAATGATTTATTCATATGAACATATCTTTCATTGCAGAGTTCATAAGAAAAAAGCTGCCATACGCAATCAAACAAAAAATTGATGACAACAACGTAGATTACTTTTTGGATGGATGGATGGATAACCGCGTGCGCGCAATTTACTTCGAGCCAAGAAATCAGACGAGACTAAGATATTTAATAAGTGCATATGCCTTTCAGCACCGAGTTGCATTTGGGTACGTTGACCTGCATAAACAAACATACATACATACATTCATATTTATTTATGTATGTAATTTAATATTTTAGACTATGTAACTATTTATTTTATTTTATCCAGCTTCGTCCAGTTAAATAAAAGCAAAAGTGCAAATGTTCAAGCTCGTTTTAAAGTTGATCCCAATTTGGATACGCTTTTAATTTTTAACGAAGACACTGGAAGGCCTTTTGCTGTTGTTTCTTTACCAGAAATTCCAGTGCCGACTTTAAATAAAATTATCTCATCAAATCAATATCTCACTTTACCAAGACTTTCATCGCAGCAAGTAATGGACGATATATGTCCAGCTGAATGGAATCAGCCTCGAAAACGGCTATGCGTCATACTCATTACCGAAAATAATGAATCGTTCAATTACGCACGCATTACATTCACAAATATTGCCCTGCAGACTGAATTTAGCGTAGAAAGAGTAAGATTTGCGTATATGTTCAAGGTAATGAACTAAAATTTAATATTTTAATATATAATAAAAATACAAATGTACATACATACATATATGCATGTATTAATATTTTTTTTGTAATTTACGCTTGATAGATGTTCATACGTATTATTGGAAAACTGTCTAGCTCTTCTAGATTTTGATAGAATTTGCCGCTTGCCATTTAATTCCATTCATTCATAGCATTTATGATCACAAAAAGCGTTGCATATTTTTAGGCGCTGTGTATTTTGGCCGCAGTGCATTATAGTATTTTTTCACATTTCACACATTTTCTTAATGCAATTTTTGTCATAATTACATATGCATATTCAATTTATATATGTACATATGTATGCATTTTTTAGGAAAAACAAATTGACTTCATTGGTGCAATTACCAAAGGTGATGTAGGGAATCTACCTAGTCCAATAGTAATTATTTGGAGATGTGATCACACGCGCGTAAAATACGAATGGGTCAAGGGTGTACGCATTGACATCGAATCAAATATGGACGGTTCGATTAACCATGCTTTAAATACAACCAAACTATACCTCACAAATGCTATACACCGACTCTTAAAATCAACTGAAGATTTAAGCGAGGAAGCTTTTGTGAAAGTAAGTAAAAATGTATGTATGTAGGTACTTATGTATATATAATACATTTGCTCTATGTTTACTAGTATACATAACAATTAATAATGTTTTTACTCTCAACAGAATCTCTACGATGAACACAAACAATCGGCGATGGGCAGATGGATGTCAAAACTTAGATATTTAGTCGAATACTTGGTAGAAAATTTGGAAACTGAACATATTCTCGCCATTCTGTCACTCGCTGGCACAATACTATTTATGTTTGGTGTTGGATATATAATGATTTATTTTGTACGTGAAGAGGAAAGAAGCTTAAAAGACAAGGGACAGCTGAAAGCGAACGGAAATTGTAAGTACGCTGCCTGCAAGCAGGAAACTACTTTTGGAAATATGTAATTAATTACAAAAAAAAAAAAAACGTTTCTCACGACAGCAACAAAATCAAATCATTCTACTACACCAGAGCTAAAATTACACGAACTTAGAGCTGAAAAATATAATGGAATGGTTCGTCTGCTGAAACCCGGTTGTAGAACTATAATATTGGTTACCGATTTGAAATCTCGTCCCAAGCTAATTCCTTCATTTCACAAAGCTGTTTGGCCATATCGTAAATCGAAAACTTTGCTATTTGGTCATATGCTAATAGAAAAGGGCTTGTCATGGTACTCTGAATTATTGAGGCTGTCGTTGTGTGAATCGACAACGTTAAACATAAATCCACGTAATTGTGTGGGTACGGTGATCGCATTAAATGGTCATAGGAAATACTTTTGCATGTATCATGCAAAACATCCGGAATCGTACCGCGATGGAAGGGTAAACAATGAAAAATATAAAGAGAAATGTTGTATCGCAATTGTTTCTTACAAAAACATTTATTTTTTTTTTTACAGAGTTGCACGAAAACTACAAGACATAGAGTAAAGGATGTAAACGGACCGGAAACAGCAATATTTATTAACACAGAACCAAAGCTACTTTTAGAGGAAAACCTATTAGATGGTTTACCTAATTGGTTGGACAGACTGTTTGAAGGTACAACACACAAGTACCACATAAACTATTGGCCCGAATTCCCAACGAAGTAACTGCGACGGACGTTGTATGTATGTACATGAATGTACATTGCTTCCATTATTGTATTAATCAGGTCCAGCTTCTTTTGGCTAAGACATCTGACCACATTTGTTGGTGTCACGTGATATTATATAGAGAGGGTACATTTCATTTTTTTAAGTACTGAATTGCAAACAAGACAACCTCACAAACTATCACAGTACTCAGCACCAAAGACCCTGCAGCAATTGTGGTAATATTGCTAGGCTAAAATTGTATATTTATCGAACAAATAATAAAATACGCAGCACTCGAAGGATGTACGATTCATACAAATAAACAAATCTAGTCACTCTAGTCACAAAGTCACAGCATCTCTCCTTTTTAAGTGTACCTACATAGCCCAACAAATAGGTACACTTGGATATAATTTAGCATAAAATAGCTAATTAGTAAAACTTAATATTTGTTTTTATTTATTATTATTATACATATGTATATCGTTAACATTAAAGATTTATGTAATTCTCTTGAATAATATAGAGTAAATAATCGGAGCTATGAATAAATAAATAAAAAATAAATAAACTTACAATCAATAAAACCACTATTATTAATTAATTAATTAAAATAGTTTACTCATTTAAATATCGACATTTTGCGCTGGAATTTTTGTATAAGTAGCTGAAAGCCTACATTAAAAAAGTACATATGTACATATGTATATTTATTGGAAATTTTTCAAAATAGAAATTTGTTTGCCAATATTCAAGAACAACAAAGGTTAATCTTTCGGCGACCAACCTGCTCTATCATTCATAACTCCGCCAAACATATAAGCAGCGAAGTGATTAGCTGAAATTTTCATTAGGTCTCGACAAGTAGCCATACTCTTATCAAATGAGAACCTCGGCATAAAACTGATTAAAATTATATTGCCGCCAGTCTGATATAAGGATTTTTCATGCTTAGTATTTATTATAAACTGTCAAAATGCATTGCCAAATGAAACCCCAAAACTCGCACAGATTGGAGGCACTACTAAGGTTTCGGCGTTTGTAGCCGCCAAAATTGGCAGTGTTGTCGTTTTCATAACAGAATGTTTCTCATAAAAGTAAGAGGCGAGGTTACGCATCTAATAGGTTGAAAAAAAAAAATTAAAGACCTATATAACTAAATACTTTTTGACTTATAGTAACTAACTTCCATCGTTTGGTCACGTACTTCGTGTTCGTGTGATGTGTTCGTGCATTCGTGCGTTCGGGCGACGTGCATGCGTGCGTGCGTGCGAGTATGTAAATCTATTTTTGTATCCTCATTAAACAGGCAGGTAAAAGTCCGTTATTGTCCTCTTGGTGTCCTCTTTTCGGTACAATAGCTTAAGCGGTTCAAATAATGTATCTGATTCAGTGTTTATTTGTTCATTTATTATTTTACCTACGAATGTCTTCTGTTTGTATATCTCCATATTTTCTAATACGTTAAGTCGTTTTCCCTTATGTTGTATGTGGAGAATTTTAGCTGTTTTTCCTATTTTCATGGGTGTACATTTGTTTTATACCATGTGGTTGGGGAAATTAGATTCCACTGCCGTTGATGATTTTCTTATTGTAATCTCTTACATGTTCTCGATATCTCGTCTTGATTTGGCGTCCTGTTTGTCCTATATACATAGCTATTTTGGCATTCGCAAGCCAATTTGTATACGTCTTGTTTGTCAAAGGGGTCTTCCTTGTTAATGTTGTTTCGTAGAAGTTTTTCCATGCTGTTCCTCGTTTTAAATGCTGCGTTAATGTTATATTTTTGGAAAACTTTAGCCAACTTGTAAGATGTTGCTCCGGTATATGATAAGACTGCCCATTTCTTCCCTACCTTTTCTTTGTTTTCCGATTTCCTTGAAGTTATGTTTTTCTGTATCCTATATAACACTCACATAATAAAACGAAGTCACATACGATTTATTTATGGATATAATGAACGACGTCTGAGTTTTTAACTTGTTTGGAATCCCATTTATATGAATCACTCTCATCGAATTGATTCCAGTACGCCAATTTTCTCTGAAATATTTTACATGCAGTTCCCTACGTCCCTTGTCTTAGCAGGTTTTACAGGAATACCAAAAGCCATGCAAATTGGTTTTATATTTCGAAGTGATTTGCCTCGCTGGGAGAGGTTGCCATAATTGGCTTCAGTGAGGTATAAGAAGTTTCATTTTTAAATGAAACTTTAATAGTTTGGCTTTTTGCTAAAAATATCCTCTTGGAAATGCTGAGAACCAGTTGCTATCAGTACACCTTTAAGAAAGTATTTCTATAGAAACCTGCTAAAAAAAGGCAGCAGAAAAGGGAGACCCACTGCGTTGGGAAGATCAGGTGAAGAGCAATTCGGCTTTTCTAGGTATTTCCAATTGGCTACAGGCATCGCGAAGCAGATGGTTTTATTGGACTCGGCCGAAATCGTCTAGGCGGTTACGTGCCGATTAAGAGGAACAACAATCAAAACAAAGGATGTGGACATTAATGGGTTAAGACGCTTAACATTTATATATAAATCAAGCGATTCTGATGAAAATAAAATGGTTTTAGAATTTTGAGCATCCCTTATATGAGCCGACACCAATGTGTGCCTAGGCGTATGAGTGACTTTTTTCAGATATAGACTTTTGAAAGTGTGTTCGTATTTAATGATATTTTTTCGGATTACAGAGGGATTTTGCAATAAGTTCTTAATGGAAAATATACACCTTTAAATACAATCCATTAAAAAGTCAAATTCGAAAGCCCTGTTTGCAAGTGGACTCCTCATAATTATTCCCATACCCCCATTTATACGGCCATAATGACTACTTCACTGTAACAAAGTGTTGCATATATCGCTCGTGCATTTCAAGAATAACATAACTTAGAAGCACGTTTCATAGAACATTATAATAAAATGCGCAGTTATCGTGATTGATATTGTGCAAACTAAACTTCGACGTTGAGATAAACGAGAATATCGTTACTTTACTTCCGACTTATACATATATATGTAGTAAGAACTAAGGAGTATGACAATGGACTGTACGGTGTTTTTTGAATTATGACATTTTTGTAGTAAGTGAACTACATTAGAATGTTGAAATTCGCACGCAAATTTGTTGTAACAATACAACACGCAGACACACAAATCGGTAAAAGAAGGTTGATTGGTTATCTACCATATTCTTTGTTTTTTTCTTTTATCAAATGTCTACCACAAATTGGTGAAAGCAAATACATATGTACATACCTACATACATATATATATCTAAGTACAAAGGTGCATAGTGTAAAAAAGTTAGTTAGTGAAAATGTGATGCAAATTTTGTGATTAATTAGCGTTGTGTAATTTTTATTTACACATATAATTTGAAAAATTGAAAGTTACCCCATCCACTATCCTAAATCCCTAAGCATCAACATCAACAACAACAACATATCTTTGTAAAGTTACTATATTAAGAAATAAATAATAATAAAAGAATTGATAATGGAGAAGTTGCATGAATATCAAGGAATCTCAGGTCGCCTACACGATTGGGGCCAGTCTGTGAAGGAAAAATTTACTAACATTAGGGAAGGTAATAATCTAAATGTTTTTGAGCTTGCGAAAAATACTGTAAATGAGCAGTTAAAGGGGAACTTAAGTGCATCGCAGGACTATTCACACATATACAGGTAAGCTGTACATACATATATGTACATATATATGTTTTGTACTTGGTAAAAAAATAGAGCAATTTTCGTTTTTTTCCAATACGTACATAAAATGGATGTGTGTATGCATGTATGTACCTCGTATGTATTGCATACTAACTGACCACCATTCATACGGTCTTGAATACGATAAATAGTCATTGTTTTGGCATTTAAAAATTTTAGTCTTAATAAGAAACGACAACTTATTTTCTTATTATTATTTTTTCTTATGATTCTAATTTTATTATTACTTATTATTATTATTATTCCCTTTTGATATTGAACTTATGGAATTTATGATCTTACAAACAAAAATCGCTCATACTTTGAATCCGTGCCGCAGTTTTTCAAATTTCCAAGATTCAACAAATTCAAAATATAATATAATAATAACGGTCTAACCCACAAAATTAACAATTCTCAACTAATAACATTAATACCAAGTAGGTATAAAACATAAAGCTTTATGCAAAAAATTTGGGCTTAGTCCATCATTACAATCAACGCCTCATATGTACATACATCCAGTATGAATATCAAACTGAAAGCGAACTTGTAACCAATGTTAGTTTTAAAATTTTCGTAGTATATTTTGCCATCATCAAATTCAATTGACTAAATTGGATCAATTGAATTTTGATGTACATTAAATTATACATACATATCGCACGTTTTATTCAATAGGGATTTAACTCAAAAAAAATTTTAAAATTTTTTATAATTTCAAATAGTTTCCTTCTACGGCTAACTACAAAATCACTTTTATTTCCGCCATTTTTATCTTTTTGAGTATTTTATAAAACTAGACTCAAAGGCACGACCCAGTTATTGAAATATATGGCAAAATCCCAGAAATAGAAAATTTCGAGTTAAATTCTTATTGCATAAAACGGGCGATATGTACACCCAATCCTTTGTGAGAAAAAACTTATTTTTCGCTGATGCAGTTATATGATGATGTATTCTGTGCCTACGAATGTTATTTTCGCCAGTATACATACATATATTTCGGCAACTGAACCTTTTTGGCTTTTTGGACTATTAAAAGGCTAATTAGCTCCAAACGCTTAACCAATTAAGCGCCGCTAAATAAACTGTACCGGCGTATACTTGTTACATTTTATTACATAACGCTAGCTTAGAGTGCAAACTGTGTAAGTCCACTTTTATGAAAAAGTGTATTTTTATGTAGAACGCTAGAAAAATCAAATATGCACCGCGCTAAACAAGTCTGTGATAATTGTCATATTTCTACTCGTTGTTATTCAGTGATACGAAAATTGTGTAAGTCCAAAAAGCGAAGAAAATTGTGTAAGTCCAAAATAATTATATGAACAGAATTTTTTTTTCTTAATTTGAATTTTTTTTTTATTTTTTGTTTTTTGTCTCTCCTACAAAGTTTTAAAAAAGGACTTACACAATTTGCACTCTAAGCTAGCGATAAGATCTTCCGAAAAAAAGAGGTTTTATTTAAATTTTGGTTTGTCTTAAAAAGGCATAAAACGCGCATGGAATTGATTAGAATATCGGCAGCTGTTATGGGTATTGAATTTTCGTATGCTGCCGAAACGGCTTTCGTCTCACCAACATTACTCAAAATTGGTGTCGATCATCAACGTATGACCTTGGTATGGGCATTATCGCCTTTGGTTGGATTCTTTGCTTGCCCATTTCTTGGCTCAATGAGCGATCGATGCAAACTGAATATGGGACGGCGTAGACCATTCATAATTCTTCTATCGATTGGTGTTATTATGGGTGAGTTCGAGTAATCATAATACGTACATATGAAGATAATTTTTGACGAAGGTTTCAAGCATGATACAACTAAATAAAATATATTTTATGTGAATTTTATATGAGCTATTGGCCAGTTCTTAATTAAGGACCAAAAAACAAAAAAAAAATTTTTTTCAATTTTCCTTAATTAAGAACTGGCCAATAGCTCATATAAAATTCACATAAAATAATTATTAGAAAAAAACGGCCATGTAAAAACATACGTAAATAAAATATATATTTATGTACCTACTGCTAACAGGTTTACTTTTAATACCGAATGGAGAAAATATTGGCTATTGGTTTGGTGATGAAGAGCCATATAATATTACATTAAATGAAGCAGCGAAAAACATTAGTTTAACACCACATCGAGTCACTGCATCAGAGGATGTTGAAGTATATGTTCCAGCCAAAACGTCACATCCGTGGGGAATTTTTTTTACCGTTCTTGGCACAGTTCTACTTGATTTCGATGCAGATGCGTGTCAGAGTCCCGCCAGGGCGTATTTATTAGATATATGCGTACCAGGTAAATATGTACATATGTATACATATGTACATACATATATAATTAAGCTACGTACATACGTATGTACATACTAATGTATTTTCTGTCTTTTGCAGATGATCACGTTCGCGGCCTTTCAACATTCACCATCATGGCAGGCTTAGGCGGATTTATGGGCTATTCAATGGGCGCCATCGACTGGGATACAACAGCGATTGGTATTCAATAAATAGTCAATCAATCAGTGTAATGTAAATGTACATATTTGCTTTAATATTTTGAAACAATCCATTTAGGCAAACAATTAGGTGGTCATATAAAAACCGTGTTCACCCTGGTTACCTTTATTTTTACATTTTGTATAGCAATGACAATCACAAGTTTCAAAGAAATTCCTTTGTGGATTCTTGCGGAACGCAAAAGCGCAGAGAATCAGAATCACTTGGGTGAAAATGAGGCGGAGAGTAAAAATATTGGGGCATATGGACTCATGGAGGAGGGCGGAGATGGTCAGGTGGTGGAGGGGCCGATTAACGACGAATTGGTACGTGACAACGATGGTCTACCGTCGATGCGTTATAACCAATTTACCCCAATTGTTGCCAATGAGAAATTCGAGTTTTTAAATTTAATTTTTTATATGTACATACATATGTATGTATGTACGTATGTATGTATGTATGTATGTATGTATGTACATTTTTACATAAATATGTAACTTAATTTAATTGCAGCTGCAACAAGAGAGAGAGGCCAACTTCGCCGGTACTTTCGACGATCAGCAAAGTAACAAAGATGCAGATGCTGCTGATGGTCAAAATTATCAAAGTGGCACCAACAACCAATACCCCGAACTAGGCCAAGACATGCTCGATCCGACGACAGCCCCCACTCAGACAGTCGAGAATTTATCCAATTATTTATATTCCATTATTTACATGCCACATTCATTGCGAATGGTTTGCGCTACGAATTTGTTTTGTTGGATGGCCCATGTTTGTTATTCTTTATATTTTACGGATTTTGTGGGTGAAGCGGTTTATATGGGTGATCCCAAGGCTCTACAAGGTACATTATCGCAAATTAGATACGAAGAAGGCGTGCGATTTGGTTGCCTTGGTATGGCAATGTATTCGTTGTCGTGCGCTTGTTACTCGCTAATCATTGAAAAATTAATCCAAAAGTTCAGGTAACAAAAAAAAAATAAAACACGTACTTATAAAGTTTGTATTAACTTATCAAGCTGTTCGATACTGTAAGATTTTTAAATTATGCAATTATTTTAAGAAAAAAAAAACGAATAAAAAGTTACGAAAAAATTTATGCAAACATCCAATAAGCATTAAGGCGAACGTTCCAAAATCATTTGAGACATACAATATGGATTTCGGATAACGAATCTTCCATTCTCATATCGAATAGAAATCTTAAATTATCACACACATTAAAACAAAAAGATTAATATCCAATTGTTAACCAAGCCTCATGTTTATTGGAGAGTTATATTCAAATTAGCTCTGTACACACATTTTTAACGTTGACTTTATATCTACATATCGTCGTACCATATGAAAACTAGCATACGATTTTTTGTGGCTGACGAAAAGTACCACTTTTGACTTTTGGCTGACGAAAAGTAGCAATAAATGTACATATAGTGATTTCGTCAGCCACAAAACGAAATCGCTAATTTTCGTCAGTCAAAAATTGAAACAGCTAGTTTCCGTCAGATACAACAAATTTGGTGCTAGGTAGTTTTTGTACATATGTATGTTACCACGATATAAGATAATAAGTACCTACATTTATTTATGATTTTCTTTTTTTATTTTAATTCAGCGCGAAGGTGGTATACGTTGGCGGTCTTTTGTTCTATAGCTGTGGCATGACATTAATGGCCTTAACGCGTGCCAAAGCGAGTGTTATAATATTTAGCTGGACAGCGGGAGTCATGTATTCTACATTATTTACGATGCCGTATCTTTTGGTGGCGCATTATCATACAATGGGCACTGTAAGTCAAATATACATACATACATACATATGTACATACACATGTTCACATAAACTTATGATCAGTTAAGGCGGATTCATCGTTCGAGTTCAGAACTAAAGTTGAATTTGAGTTAACTAATAAAAATAGTTCAGAACTTTTCGGAATTCCTCTCACACTCCGAAAACACAACAACAACCACATGGCAAAAAAGTTCTGAACTCGAACGATGAATCCGCCTTTATAATGCTTTCTTCATTTACAGTTCGAATTGGATGGCGCCGGTACACCAAAATGTAGTTCAATTGTTCGCGGCTTGGGTACAGATATAGCCGTTGTGAGCAGCATGGTCTTCCTGGCGCAGTTTATTCTATCAATATGCATGGGCACCATTGTGCGAGTTTCCGGCACGACGACGGCCGTTGTCAGCACCGCAAGCTTTTTGAGCTTTTGCGGAGCAATAACGGCAACAAAAATTATGTATTTAGATTTGTAAGAAACGTTTGTTTTCGTGTATTGTACTTAAAATTTGTTCTCAGAAACCGCTAAAGAGGAGTATTAAAAAAAAAAGTGCAACTGCTAAATCATTCGACAGATTTTCATCATTTTGTGTGCTTTCTGGGGACTTAAATAGCTGTCCGAAATATATAATTATCTAGGACGATGGTCCTACGAATAATAGGGTATAGTATATATCTACATATATACATACATACATATGTATCGTAATAAAATATTTTTTTTTAATAACACAGTGCTTCAAAATGATTTTTCATCTCTCCGTAAATTGATTAAACCAAAAGAAAAGCTTACCCCTCTAGTAAAAAATCCTCGTAATGCATTTTTGGCCTATAGGGTTGGTTTAATTCAATTTGCACTTGCCTTTGTCTTTGAGGGCCACCTCTATATCAATAACAGTAACAACAGCAAAACTGCAACACTTCATGTAATATTTTTTTTATTATTTGTTTGCTCAATCAAAGCCAAAAATTCACTAAAAATGCACCAAAATTGAGCTCTAAAAACACCAGGCAACATGTTGCCATCAACATTCTGCTGTCTTAGCAACATTGGCTTCGTTCAGAAACTCGAGATCAGTTTGAAGCGCAACCTGCTTTTGTAGCACAAGCAGAGCGTTCATAAACGTAAATTTTGCATGATGCGTCGCTCATCACAATCATCAAAAAAATAATTACTACCGCTGTTGCGTTTCTGAATATACCCATTGTTTTTCTGCTGCTTGAAATGTACATCCATACATGCCATTGCACCACAGCGCTATTTTATGTAAAAAATACACATCAAAAATGAATTCGTTGTGCAAAAAAAAAAATTTCGTAATCAATTCCTTCATTTTATCAAGCTTTGGTCACTTTTCCACACACATAGGGCTACCAACTTTAAATACATATAAAAATTAAACCAGACCTATAGGCCAAAAATCCAGTATGAGGATTTCATAGGAGAGCGATAGAGCTTTCTCTTCTTTTGGTTTCATCAATTACGTAGAATATTGTTGCATCATGGTAATTACTTAATTTTTGAGTTTTAATGACAAGTTTTTTAAGAAAAAATTGTGGTGTGGAGAATTAATATATTTTTGTAACTTAATTTTTCACAACACAATTTTGCTTAAAAAACTGGTCATTAAAAGCTCAAAAATTAAGTAATTATTAAAGGATACGTTCGTGAAAATGTGTAATTGCAGCAGTACAGCAACCCTCTTGCTTATTATGCACTTGCATGCTGATACTCAGCTGATGTATTTTCTGTTGCCGATTATTGAAACAAAGGCTATCAGGCAGGTTCTGCGATTCACTTCCGAGTGAATATCAATCAAATTCACTGTGAATCCGATATACCCTGTTCTGTATTTCACTTTCACAGTTTCATTTTCACATATTTTTCTAAAATGAACTCCGAGTGAATATGATTGTTCTGGAAAACGAATTCACATTAAAGAGTCGGTTAGCAATCACTTCTATTTGAATTGGTGAATTTGGTGCAAGAAGGCATGTAAGTAAACTGAATTGCAATATGAATTTACGAAATTAGTTAATTTAAACATAAGAAGAAATAAATAAAGTAATTGTTTATATTTTTTAGGCGTAAACATAAAAATGTGCGCCAGGAGACCATTCTTCTCCAGTTTATGGATAAGCATCATACGTTATTTCACCCATCGGTGACCAAGTACTTTTCTAAAATTCGCAACACTTGTTTGAGTACCTTTTCTACAGTACTTCGCCCCATCGCGATTTTTGAAACCCACCTTCGGCTAGAAAGCGCAAAGTTGCAAGGACGTTGGAATAGACGTGTGTCTCACGTGGAGCTCAATAGTGTTTAATAGCATGATGAAAGCTTCTTTATTCACCCGATAGCTTGAGACGAATCTGTAAAAACTTTTGGTAATCAGAAAGCCAATTACAACTCATGCAATGCAAACTTACACAGATTCAAGCACCTCTAAGGGATTTGAGTAATCACGCAGTCTCTTTCTATAAATGCTTCTGCATGACCCTCATTTTCCACCAAAATAACTGCTAGCGTAGTTGCAGCACTAATTTTTTCAATTTAAGTTAATTTTTATATACAATTTATTATTTTTACTCTGTCAGTGGCAACTGTCAAATGTCAGTTCATTTTTTGGGTGAATTAAAAACGAACTGTAGAATGAATGAAAAGCTTGTTTTTCAGAACACCAAATTTGAATTCACTCGTTTTAAGATTCATTTTCATATTCACTTTCACTCGGATTCCAGAACCTGCCTGTATGTTCAGAAACGCAGCATGGAACGCAACAGCGGCAGTAATTATTTTTTTGATGATTGTGGTGAGCGACGCTTCATGCAAAATTGACGTTTATGAACGCTCTGCTTCTACTACAAAATCAGGTTGCGCTTCAAACTGAGTTTCTGAACACAGCCAAAATGCGCAGTTAATGTGACACACGAACGCTTGGCTTTTGCCGGTGTTGCCACAAATACGCGAAGAACGTGATTCTTTGCATAATTTGCAACACTGCTGTTCTGATTGCCGTCGCGAACGTACCCAAAATTATAAAAACGAAAAGAAAAAAAAAAAACAAAGTAATATACTTATTTATTTGTTGTATGCTCTAAATTTTACGTAATATCCATTATTCACAATAATACATACATGCACAAAACGCATTACATAATTTTTTTTTTTTAGTTTTTATTATTGGTATCTATAGTAAGTATATTGATATTATCATATTTTTGTTTGAATTATGTATATGTATTTTTAAAAATATTACAGGCCATATTGTTTTATGGAAAATGTTTGTGTTTCTTCTAATCAAATTGGCTTATCAACCAACAAACAAGCATTCGTCTCTGGGCAGTCTGATCTGTCGGCATCACTTTAGCGCTTAAATCTTCTCCATCTAATTTGTGAAGTGGCACACTTTAGTTATTAATAAAAATCTAACATAATTGGAGTTTCAGATACATACATACAATTTTCGATATTTGTTTTTTGTTTGTTTTGATGCATATTACGAATTTATAATGTTCTTCTGTCGGCTTTATAAAAAAATAAATACATATGTATATACAAAATTTTATTCGTATTTTTGTTTGTGTTGCACGAAATTCGGACCATTAACAATGATCGTTTGTTGAATTGTTTAATTTGAAAGTTCAGTAAGCGTTTACATAATTTAATATATAATAACCCTTTTTATACATGCTATATTTTTTCATACGCCATTTTATTAAGTATGCTATTAATTACAGTGTAAGTTCATGGAATGACGTCCTTTTCCTGCCGAAAGTCGCAATATATTAATAAGAAATTTGTTGCGCGGTTATTTAATTTTACCAGTCACATGATTAGTATTTCAATTTTACGTAAAAATACATATGTACGTGCATTATAAGACATAATTATTTTTGAAAGGTATGGTTAAAATCAACATAAAACTAACAACGCAATTGAACGCTACAGTATTAATCGTCGTCGTCGTGTTACTGCTTATGTATTATCATTATTATAATAAAATGTGCATATTTTATTATGGTCAGAATTTTGTGGGATTATCAGTAGTCCTTGTCCTGCAGAAAAAACAAAAGCAAAACAATTTCATTAAATCGCGTCACATTTTTATTAATTTGCAACATTTTAAACTTACTTTTAGCGTTTCTTTTGTTATTGAGCGGAATCTCGCATCTTTGTCATTCACATCATGTTCTCTATATTGTTTTGGACGCTGACTGTAATCAAATTTCTGCCGATTAACATAGTCATTATTATCTCTAGCAGTATCGGCATCAGTTCTGCTATTCCTTTCTTTTTGATGGGAAATCGGTACCGAATTCATCTTATGGCCCTCATCTCGGCGTTGATCGTTATAGTTATTATGAAAATTGCTACGGTATGAATTTTTTCGCTCACGGAAATTGGTATTACCACCAGGGAAATATTTTTGTGGTCCACCGATTCCGCCCCGGTTGTCTCTATCCCTTTCACGCTCGTCGGGTTGGCGTCCACCAAAGTGCCTGCTGGCAGGCGCTGTCCCCGGCATATTATCATATGTGTTTGGCTTCCTTGAAACCTCCTCCTCTTGTTTCTTTTCGTAATGGTAAAAATCATCGAATATGGACGTGCAATGTTTGTAACAATGAATTACTTGTAGAACTTCAATGCCCTTTGCATTGGGCACCTCTTGGGTGTCTCGCGAATTTGTTACCGATTTATTCTCATTATTTTCCAAACGAATATGTCTTAATTTGGTGTTGGGCACGTCCTTTACATAAATCCATTTTACTTTGAATTTGCCCTTCCATTTATCTTGAGACCACACGCTCGACGTTGAATTGTAGTCCACGGCAGTCATCATTTGTGCCATGCCACAGAAATGTCCAGAGCCATTTACCGAAAAGAATAGCAGGATTTCTCCACCTTCCTTTTGGCGTTCCTTAAAGGCATCATCCAGTCGCTTATTTCCATGATCTGTAGAGCACCAAATTTCATACTTTATACTACGATGAATGTCATCTTCCGAATACGATTTAATAACGAAAAACCTGTAATATTTGATACACACACATGCAGTTCATTACTGATTTATGTACCGTACATACATACATATGTTGATATTACACCATTAAATATCATACCTTGCTGCAGCTGCAATGCTCAAATCCATTTCTACTGGATTATAATTATTTCGGTCGTATAACTTTTCCAATACCGCATTCGAAGCTTCCGGAGCTAAATCTTCAACATTTGAACTTTGTTGTTCCACACTCGGTCCTCGTGCATCGTGGCTCGAAAACTCTGTGTCCGCGCGTGCATAATTATTTCTACGATTTTGATTGCCAATATTTCCAGCGCTGTTTTCAGCTCGTCGAATGTGACCAGAATTCGTGTTTCCAGGCTCGCGATTTTGGTCAAATGATTGCATTGACCAGTTTTTACGGGAATTGGCAACAGGCGAAGTTCGCGTACGTCCGTAATTGCTATTGTTGGTGTTATATTTATTTTCATCGCGAAAATGCTGATTTTTCTTGTTATTTCTATCTGCATTTATATCTATATCATAATCACATCCTATTCCCACCGAATAATTGGGGTCAATTTCCGTAAATAGCTTATCAGCAGGGGGCGGTGGCGATGGTACAGGAGGAGGATTGTTGTTGGGCGTATCCCATGCATTCACGTCCAAATTGTGCTTGCCTGGCACCATCGGTGGTGGGGGCATACCCGGACCTTTCTTTTTGTGGCTTAATGTTGTAAGATTAGTCTACAATGGTTTGTTAAGAATATAAAAATTAAAAATTATATTGTAGATTTTTTTATTATATACCCTGGAAGTCATCTTTGCGGGCTGCGAAGCGATTGAGGCCCAAGTTGTTTTCTTCGGTGCAGCAGATTGAGTTGGTGCAGTTAATTTCTTATCGTCGGATGATATATTCATAATTTCCTTACTATCAGTTTTACCCCATGCGTTTTCAACTCTGATCGACTACAAGTATTGATAAAGTAAACCTCTCCAAAATCATACCATTATTTTACATGCAAAAACAACTTACCCTATTACTATTGTTATTTGAAGGATTGTCATTTAATGGTTTTCCTCTCTTTTGCATTCCCCAAGGATTCGCTTGGAACTCATCTTTCTTAGTATTGCCGTAAGTTGTTTGTTTTCCATATTTTTTATTCGAGTCTGAAATATACAAATACACATTTTAAGAGGCCGTTTCTCTTTCGTAGTTCTGGAATTCAAAATCGAAAAAACTCCAAATGAGTGGTTGTGGTATCGCAATTGCCCGACGCTTTTACTTTTCTACTAATAATGTCGAATTTAACTTATACAGAAGGTATTTTTCTATATGCTTATATATTTAGTTGCGCACCGCGAACCCTGCAGCGCTTAGGAACATCGATATACGAATACGCTATCAAAGTGGGAAAAACTTGTCCCGTAATTTTTGTAAAGGACAGATTCAATCAATCTTTTGGATGACATAAGACTCGCGTGATTATCTAAGTGAAATGCAATCCCCCCGTTTTAAAGATGCAGAATATCTTATTTCGCCTATGCTCTTGATGTATCTACACACCCATTTCTAACTAGATTTATTGCTTCAGGTAAAGAAATAAATATATAATGCGAAATAATAGAAACTTACCATAATTGTTAGGTTTCTTTGATTTCTGATTATTCCAACCGACATTTTGACTTTCTTTTGCATTGAATGGCGGATATTGAAACTGCATTGAACTTGGTTGGGCACCTTAAAGTTTACAAATTGTATAAATTACATATTACAACAAGTTATCTAAGCTTATATATTTATGTACATGTATTATCATCCTTTGCTGGCGAAGGTAAGCTTTCATATGCGGCTTCGTCGACTTGCTGACTCCACGGGATGTTTTGCTCATCTACAGATTTTGCTTGAAGGGAACGAAATGAAAGAAATTTTAATTAATATTTGTATCTATGTTTGTATGTACATATGAATTTAGAGTTTATCGTAAGCCATCCATTAGCACACAAAGACAATTTTTATACCAAAAGCATTGCATGTATATATGTACATATGTATGTTTAGGTACCTGTGTTTCCGGGCGCTTTCATCTGTAGAAGAAAAGGAAAAACAATTAATGACAATTATTCTCCAAAATTACTATCCTGATGAATTAATCAATACACAAAAATACCTGATCAGACACAGTCGATGACATTTGCAATGTATTTTATCAAAGAACTTTTCTGTAAAACAAAAATCTATATTTATGATCTGTATATCGAATACAACTTCGATTACCTCTTAAAAATTATAAAATATAAAGAGGACACTATTATTTTAACTACGATTGCTATTAAAATGAAAATTTATCTCTTCAAGAAACTGAAAAATGAAGAATATGTAAATTACACACACTAACAACTACACACGATTCGACGCACAGAACACGGCAACGTTCCTTTCCCATATACTTTTCCCATTTCATTTCCACATTTTCAGGCCAAAGACATTTCAATTTGTATACATATATAACCACTAGGGTCTGTTCACATCGCAACAAATTTAATCTGACAACTTTATTTGAACAGCTGATGCCTTGTGCTTTTCAGCATAATTGTCAAAGTTTGTGTTTTGTGGTTGGACTCAAGATACACAAATATGTATATCAAACAGACAAAAGAAATATTATTATTTGGTGTTAAACATGAGGAGTAAACAAGAATTCTATTAAAATATTTACTAGTTTGACAACCGCACAAGTACACTTTGTTGTGAAGAAATGGATATCGGCTGTATCCAGCAAATGCATGTCAGCTGAAATATGAATTTAAAAATTACATGATGATACAAACACAAGAAACGCTTGCATCCATAACCTAACTATAGAAGGTCGATGCAAGGGAGAGTAGCTCTTCTTCAGCGTATTTGCAGCTTCTGTCAAACTATCGCCTTTTGTTTTGATTTTGCATTCTTGCACGTGTTTTTCGTGGAAATAGCTTGTGTGTTCGGTTATGTGTTCGCTGGCGTTTTCTCTGCTTTTGACATTTCTGAAAACGGCTGTCTTAGGGCCTTTTCACATTACTCGGTACGACATCGGATCGACATTTTTTGCTCGGTATTTTCAGCTTACCGAAACGATTCCGCGTTGCTGTGTTTCTCACACTTGTGGGAATACTTTCGGTGCGTAATCGGCAGAAAATAGGAAAACAAACATCGAAATTTGCAAAACAAAATTTTTAACTTCAACAAATCACTCAATAATAACAATAATGTCTTCTAGCGAAGACGAAGACATTATAACTTGCTACATTTATAACCGAAACGAGTTTTTTACTGACTTTGTTCTTCTTCTTTTATTACGCCGCAAAAATGTATGCAGTAATTCCTCAAATTTTACTGACCGGTCTTACCGCGTTGCGGTATACCGAAATTAATCCGCTCCGATTTCATGTATGCAACACTAATGTGAAAGTGCCAATTGAAATACATGTGGTCAGTAAGGTTTCGGTATACTTTCGGTAAAAACCAAAAATGTCGATCCGATACCGCACCGAGTAATGTGAAAGCGCTCTTAGGGCCGTTTACTCAAGCTCCGGTTAAGCACTTAACCACAGATTTTTGTCCGGTTAAGCAATTTATTTGACAGCTCACCATACAATTTACGTCAAACTAACCAGTAAAAACCAATTCTCCTTCACATAAGACGATCTTATACAGATTGCTCTTGCATGAACCTAAACCATACCTAAACATTACGTCTGTGCAGGATCCACCAATACAGGTCGGCTCTTCAGATCAGCTGACTTCTTCTTAGCTATCCAATTTCTCTGCTTCTGCATATTCTATACATACATTCGTGTTTACTATTGGTCAAATTCTTCGTTCTCTGAGTTTCTCCATCATTCGCTCGTGAGCTGAATGTCAAATTATTTCGTTCTCCTTTCAGTTTTGACATTCCGTTTGACATTCAGCTCACGGCATGTTTGTGTGTATGTACCATGGACCGACCTGGTAATTGGATCATGCGTCTGTGGGTGTATTCCAAGGCAGATATACCAGGTAGGCGCAGGGGCGAATTCAGAAAATCCCCATGTATTTTGTTATTGTAATTGGTAGAGTGTAATGTCAAATTGATATTTCGCCGTGGTTAAAAGCTGAATTCGCTTGGGACTCGCTCATTCCTATTGGCCATGATTATAATTCGCTTGGATTTTGACATTACACTCTACCTTTGGAAATAAAAAAAAGTAGTTTCTGAATTCACCCGTGCGCCTACCTCTAAGTTATTGTACCATGGGTGTATTCAAAGTAGCAATAGGCATGCGTATTATATCGAAATTAAATCGAATACTGCGTTTAGAGCCTATACACACTTGCGACTCAATCGATTTAGTCGAATGTTGATTTGCATGGGAATGTATGGAAGCATTCACACTACATTCAATTAGTTGTACAACTGAAACAGTTGGATTTGCAGCCCAATTTCATTCCAACTGAAACAGTTGTACAACTGCTTGATCAGCAAGGCGCCCTTCTACGTATTCACACTTGAGACAATTTAGTCGAACGACTACAACAACAACAGTGATATTCGTAGTGGAAAGAGTTGCCATGCTGACAGCACTACTTTTATTTCACTTTTGGTAAATTGTAGAGATTGAATATTTCAATTAATATTTTCAAAATGTTTAAAAACAAAAGGTTCGTTTCTTATTAACTACACCATTTCCAGATGGATTTTAGAAAGCGTTAACTGGATTTTAGAAAGGGGAAATTGGATTTTAGAAATGTCAATTGGATTTTAGAAAGGGGAAATTGGATTTTAGAAATGTCAATTGGATTTTAGAAAGCGTTAAAATGATTTTAGAAAACAAAATTGGATTTTTGAAAGCGTGAATTGGATTTCAGAATGTGCGTTTAAAATAAATTTTACACAGAATTTTTCGAATAGAAATTCTTTATTGCGTATGAAAGTATAAATTAATAATTATATAAATTTTCGAAAGTCCAATTTACAGTTTCTAAAGTCCAATTTCCCTTTTCTAAAATCAAATCGACATTTCTAAAATCCAATTTTCCCTTTCTAAAATCCATTTGGCTATTTTAAAATCTAATTTCCCCTTTCTAAAATCCAATTGACATTTCTAAAATCTAATTTCCCCTTTCTAAAACCCAATTGACATTTCTAAAATCCAATTTCCCCTTTCTAAAATCCAATTGACATTTCTAAGATCCAATTTCCCCTTTCTAAAATCCAGTTGACGCTTTCTAAAATCCATCTGGAAATGGTGTAGTTATAGACAAGAATTATCTAACTAAGGATATTTACTTCCGTTTTCATATGTTTCTTGATATTGTTGTTCTTTTCAAATGTCATTAATCGCATTTTAAAATAGAAATAATGAAAATGAAATTTCATGAAAATTATTAATGGCTGATTTTTACTATTTTTCCGTTTCTTGTACTTCTGTTCGTTTCGCCTTTATGAGCGTAATTCCTTCCGTTTTTCTCTTTTCATTTACTTGACAGCTAGTTGCTAGTTTAATAAGAAACAAAGCCAAACAATGTATGCACTTTTTGTTTATTTTATTGTTTTTTATTTATTAATCAAGTTGACAGCTGACAAGAAGGTGCTTTCATGTAAGAATGCAGATAAACTTTAACAATTTAATACTTCATCGCTTTATATGAAGACCACTAATGTAAAATTTGCTGAGTAAAATGTGAACATTGGCAACACTATGTCATTGTCAATCGCACGACTATTTAGTCTCAAGTGTGAATAGCTGCCACCGATTCGACTAAATAGTTGGAGTAGTGTGAATACAACAGTCCAATTCGACCAAATCGATTGAGTCGCAAGTGTGTATAGGCTCTTAGCCGTCATGACTTAGAGCCTATACACACTTGCGACTCAATCGATTTAGTCGAATGTTGATTTGCATGGGAATGTATGGAAGCATTCACACTACATTCAATTAGTTGTACAACTGAAACAGTTGGATTTGCAGCCCAATTTCATTCCAACTGAAACAGTTGTACAACTGCTTGATCAGCAAGGCGCCCTTCTACGTATTCACACTTGAGACAATTTAGTCGAACGACTACAACAACAACAGTGATATTCGTAGTGGAAAGAGTTGCCATGCTGACAGAACTACTTTTATTTCACTTTTGGTAAATTGTAGAGATTGAATATTTCAATTAATATTTTCAAAATGTTTAAAAACAAAAGGTTCGTTTCTTATTAACTACACCATTTCCAAATGGATTTTAGAAAGCGTTAACTGGATTTTAGAAAGGGGAAATTGGATTTTAGAAATGTCAATTGGATTTTAGAAAGGGGAAATTGGATTTTAGAAATGTCAATTGGATTTTAGAAAGCGTTAAAAGGATTTTAGAAAACAAAATTGGATTTTTGAAAGCGTGAATTGGATTTCAGAATGTGCGTTTATAATAAATTTTACACAGAATTTTTCGAATAGAAATTCTTTATTGCGTATGAAAGTATAAATTAATAATTATATAAATTTTCGAAAATCCAATTTACAGTTTCTAAAGTCCAATTTCCCTTTTCTAAAATCAAATCGACATTTCTAAAATCCAATTTCCCCTTTCTAAAATCCAGTTGACGCTTTCTAAAATCCATCTGGAAATGGTGTAGTTATAGACAAGAATTATTTAACTAAGGATATTTACTTCCGTTTTCATATGTTTCTTGATATTGTTGTTCTCTTCAAATGTCATTAATCGCATTTTAAAATAGAAATAATGAAAATGAAATTTCATGAAAATTATTAATGGCTGATTTTTACTATTTTTCCGTTTCTTGTACTTCTGTTCGTTTCGCCTTTATGAGCGTAATTCCTTCCGTTTTTCTCTTTTCATTTACTTGACAGCCAGTTGCTAGTTTAATAAGAAACAAAGCCAAACAATGTATGCACTTTTTGTTTATTTTATTGTTTTTTATTTATTAATCAAGTTGACAGCTGACAAGAAGGTGCTTTCATGTAAGAATGCAGATAAACTTTAACAATTTAATACTTCATCACTTTATATGAAGACCACTAATGTAAAATTTGCTGAGTAAAATGTGAACATTGGCAACACTATGTCATTGTCAATCGCACGACTATTTAGTCTCAAGTGTGAATAGCTGCCACCGATTCGACTAAATAGTTGGAGTAGTGTGAATACAACAGTCCAGTGATGTGATACGTAGGGAAAATTCCCTACATGTAGGGATTTTAGTCGGAAAAAAGTGACCGTAGGGAAAGAAGGACAGATTTTTATAAAATAGCTAAATGTAGGGATTTTTTGGCAAAGTCAAATCAAAATTTCAATTCAACTTTTTTTCACTTCAACACTGACTGTCGATCTGAATAATGAAAATGCTGCGAAGACGAGTTAAATCGCGAACCCTTCAATGACGTAATTGGAGAGGGAATACCGTATAGTGAACTATCTAATAACACGATACTTTTAATCAGGGCATCGGAGCAAAAGATTTTTTTTTCTGGCTACGCTCTTAGCTCTGATTTTTTTCCCCTTAAGGCCTCTCCTCAGCTCTCAAGAAAACGCTCAAGAAAAAATTTCCATTATTTCTTGAGCGTTGAAATGGTAGTAGGAAAGTAATTATATTTTCAAACGAATTGTCACATTTGAGTTTATTTACCTCTTCTGTCAAATTTTCTTGAAGAAATAATAGAAAATTCATTATTTCTTGGCATAACCAGAGTTCAGTTGTGCACTTTTTCTAAAAAATCTTAAAAAAATAGTAGTAGAATTTCTTTAGAACTGCGTACCGCAAAAGAAAATATGACGAAAGAAATTTTTCTTGAGCATTTCTTGTACGTCAAATTACAAAGAGTTTTTAGTTTTCTTGGGAGCTGCGTATAGGGCTTTACGACCAACTAGATGGTATTTTGTTGGTATTTCGTTTGGTTTTTTCAATATAGCTTGCTCGCTTACACCAACACAAAACTGTATTTGACCATCTCCTTCACACAAAAAACCTTGTAGAATACCAGAAAAAACGAAAGGGTCGTTTTGACCCCCCTTTTTTTAAAGTCCGAAAAAATTTATTTTGAAGGTCGATAGAGGATTGAAATATTCTAGAAAATTATTAGCCATAAAATTTCACTAGGGGTCCCCTCAGACAAAATCTTTGTATAAATAACCCAAAAGACCACAGAAAACAAAAAACATATTCCTTTGTATTATTTCAAGTAAAAACAAGGGAATATGTTTTTTGTTGTTAGGAAACTTATAGTAAAATTTCACGAACTTTAATTTCGTGGAATACTTTAACCCGCTAACACCTCCACGAAAGGGTCGTTTTGATCCCCCTTTTTTTAAAGTCCGAAAAAATTTATTTTGAAGGTCGATAGAGTAGCCATGGGTAATGGCGCAATTTTTTTGGCGCTGATACAATAACGCCAGCGCCAACCGTGGCGCCAACTCACGGTACTGGCGCAATAACACCTTTAGCGCAATTGTCATCGAATAATCGATAAATAACATTTTTTCGCTTGTTACTGTTTACCATCCCCGTTTTATTTCTTTTGGCGCAATTCTGCTTACATATACGAGGGCACACTTAATTTTAATTTTCATAATCATTTGGAAAAATATTCCGTATATATGTGAAAATATGCTGGAAATTAGAGTCACTTAGATCACTATCACAAGCACACATAATTGTGACGTTGTCATACGTATACATATACTATGATGCTGTTATTGGCGTTGTGGTTGCGCCATTTTACACTAGCGCTATATTGGAGCTGGTGTTAGCGCACGAAATTGAGTCAGTGTTATATTGCAATAGCGCATCATTGAGTTGGCGCTACATTGAGTTGGCGCTACATTGAGTTGGCGCTATACTGAGTTGGCGCTACATTGAGTTGGCGCTATATTGAGTTGGCGCATTTCCCAAATCGGAGTTAGCGCAATAACACCAGGGTTGGTGTCAGCGCAATTGCGCGGCGCAGCGCAGTGTTACCCATGCCTACGATAGAGGATTGAAATATTCTAGAAAATTATTGGCCATAAAATTTCACTAGGGGTCCCCTCAGACAAAATCTTTGTATAAATAACCCAAAAGACCACAGAAAACAAAAAACATATTCCTTTGTATTATTTCAAATAAAAACAAGGGAATATGCTTTTTGCTTTCTGTGGTCTTTTGGGTTATTTATACAAAGATTTTGTCTGAGGGGACCCCTAGTGAAATTTTAAGGCCAATAATTTTCTGGAATATTTCAATCCTCTATCGACCTTCAAAATAAATAGTATTTTTTCGGATTTAAAAAAAGGGGGGTCAAAACGACCTTTTCGTGGAGGTGTTAGCGGTTAAAGTATTCCACGAAATTAAAGTTCGTGAAATTTTACTATAAGGTTGTTCTCTGTGTCTAATCTTTTTGCCGAGATATCATGATATCTTGAGAAATTTGCCACACAGAGAGAGCGCACCTTTAAGAAAATAAAATTCTAACTGACGTCATTGTGAACTAGCATGTTAGTCATATTCTTTCCACTCTTTATACGACTGTTGTCGCTTTGCTTTGCTTGCTTCAATTTCGGATTAATTAATTTTTTATCTGAATAAAATAAACTACTTAAAAAAAAGAGCTAGAAACATAAATTCACACTCACTTCTCATAGAAGACTATTGTGAATGTAATAACATGGTTGCATTTCCCGTGATATTTTTCTCATGATATCAAATATCACGGGTTGGGGTATGAGAAATTTGCCGAACCTCCAAATTTGACAAGACATGTATTTTGTTGTTGTGCTCGGCAAATTTATCACACTTATGTCATCTCGGCAAATTTGCCAGGCCAAAATCACACAGAGAGAACAACCATTATAAGTTTCCTAACAACATATTTCTATACGACATGTTTTTAACCCTTTTTTTCCTTTATTTAGAAATCACTCAGGCACTTTTCAAAGCTGGCAACCCTCCAGTTTGCCCCAGATTTTGATAGGCAACCCATGTTTTTCGGATTCTCCTCATTGCCCTCTTTCGTCTGGTGTATCGTTTTCTTAAATAACAGAAAAGGGAAGATAACCTATTTTTTGCACTTTTCAAAGCTGGCAACCCTCCAGTTTGCCCCAGATTTTGATAGACAACCCATGTTTTTCGGATTCTCCTCATTTCCCTCTTTCGTCTGGTGTATCGTTTTTGTAAATAACAGATGAGGGGAGTATACCTAAAAATTTTAGTTTTTGTTTTAAATATTTAGTACCTTTCGTACGCGTTTTAGCTAGGCAACCCATGTGCGATGTGTTAATAAGCTTAGGATCTGTCAGTTACCACTGTCCATTGGCAAATAACAGATGAGGGGATATATTTGTTCTGCCGTATCCCGGACTAATACAACGCATTAATACATGTATTTTTTTTATTATAATAATTGTTCAAAACAGTAAATCATCAGTATTGTATTGTAATTTTTTTGATTTCTTTGAGAGCCAGTGTGTATGCAGTATGCAGTAGAACAGCCGATTTTCATTATTTAATAAAAGAAAAGACGTTCATCTACTACCGTGCGGTTTTTTCATTGTTCTAGCATGGAAATAACTAAAAAAAAGTTTAGGGAATTACGTAGGGAAAATTTGAAACCAGCGTAGGGAAAAGTAGGGATTTTTTTCTTGCTCTGTAGGGAATTTCCAAAAAAGTATCTACCATCACTGCAACAGTCCAATTCGAACAAATCGATTGAGTCGCAAGTGTGTATAGGCTCTTAGACCTAACCATGTGAACTTTATCTTGCGCATGGCCCAATAATTTATTTGGTCGTTGCAGCTAAGAGAATACGCGATTACCGTTCGATGACTGTATATAAGAATGTCAAAAACAGTTAAGCTGGGTATCCACATCATAAGAAATGGCTCAAGAAAAAATAAGCATATGTTTCTTAAGTAATTTTGACGTTTGATTTTTTCTTCAAGAAATATATACAATCGTATATATTTCTTGGCGAAACCAGCATTGCCAACGCCATTTTTCGTCAAAAATTGTAATAGATTTTCTTGTGAAGTGGATACTGCCTTAAGGAAATTTGACACAAGAAAATTTCTTGGCTATTTCTTGAGCGTTTTTTTATATGGAGTTTTAGCATTTCTTGTGATGTGGATACCCGGCTTTAAGCAGATAATGGAATTGGACAGAGATCAAATTTGCGACCAATTATGGCAGGGTTGCACCTGTAACAAAATAAAGATCACAGCATTGTATAACGAATTACACTGAAGTAAATTTTAACCCACACTTTCATATCTCTTTTTTTTTTACCAGCAGGATGCCAGCAGGTTGAAATTTGTTTTTTTTTTTTATTTTTTTCAACAGCTGATACCTTTTCGAGCGCTCCGAAGGCAGTCGTTTCATATTACCCGAGCGACTCCAATGCTTTCAAAAAAGTGACAAATAATTAGCTTAGTAATCAACTTATTGTATTTTATTTAATCAATATATATATATATATATATATATATATATATATATATTTATGTATATGTATTGTTTAAGATTTTGTTTTTATACAGAGCGAAGTTATGTAAATCTATAGCGGATAATTGTGACTAGTCTCGCCTTGTGTATCATCCGCCAATGGCACTTGAGATGAAGCAGTCATGCATGTATGATTATTACTAGTGCTTGCATCAGAAGCAGTTGATTGATCTGATCGTAAATTATCATCCTCATCGTCGGAAACTTCAGTGCTTGAGACGTCAACATTTAAAGCTATTTGGTCCTGAAATGCAAACAAATAGACATATCATAATGTAGTAAAATTAAATTTATTTGCCAATCCAATGTAGTTGGTGTCCTTTCTTCTTTAGAATTTTGTTTTTTTAGCCAACGCCCTAGGCAGTAAGGTTCACCCTGGTGCACCCATGCTCGTTATATACATATGTATGTATTAAATTAATTTAAAAAAAGAAAAACTATAAATATCTGCTTATATTTTCTATCAGGAAGATATCCTGCAACCGTTATTCCATATTTCATACATTCATACATATGAGGAACGTACCTTCTTCATTCGCAAAAATTTTCCTTGTTTTATCCGTGTTAAACGCATTAATAGATCGTAATGCTGCTCTACTCTCTTCAAGCATGTTTCACATATAGTCTTGGGCAAAGGGTCTGTCGGTGATATCTAGTAAAATTTACATAAATACAAATTACAACAAATATTTGATTTGGACAAATTTTCACGAACAGTTATTGGCAAATATCCATTAATTTTTTCAACCAAACATAATTTTCGGCCTTGGTCTCCATATATGTGAATAACAATCCTGTGCATTTCTGAGCAAAGACGGCAAAGAAATCCAGATATACAAGCACGTTCCATACTACCCATTTTGAAAAATTTTGATAAAAAAAATTCGCTCGACACTATTTCTTGCTGCAAGTAGGAATGATAAAAATGCATCGATTTTCGATAAGTTTTAAGTTCAGTTAGTTCGATTATTGACTAAGTGGTCGTTCACATTAGCTGAGTTTTTAAGTTGTTCTCACACTAACCCGTTTCCAACGTAGCTATCGTTTTTTCAGATTGACATTTCTCATTCTTCTTCAATGCAGCTGAATGTATTTGCTGTACATTAAAATTTACGAAGTAGAAAAGGTGTGAATTGAATAAAGATATAATTTTTCTGAACAACAGAGCTTATTAATCCAATCAATGTGTATTTTTGCGTGAATGCAAATCTTCTTCGGAGGATTATGGACCCTAATTTATAGAAGGGTAACCTACTAAACAGCTGATTGCTAACTTTTTCTACTTTTTTTTATTCATATTGTGGTACTTATGTCAATCTTATGTCAATTTTGATCTTGACGCAATATGATTTCCACAATGGCGGGCTATGATTTTGACAGAAGCACGACAGAATACAAAAACAATTAACATGGAGTGTGTATGTATGTCTGTAAGTACGTCGTACTGCGAAAACCTTCTATAATTGAACCATGGCGAGTACGAGATGATTTAGCAATTGTTTCGATTGATTGCTATTACAATCGAGAGAATCGAAAAAAAACATCTCGGACTCGCCCATCACTAGTTGATGGAGATGAAAACAAATCGTGAAACGATTGTATTGTATTATTTCTCGAATCATCGCATTTGTACGTTTTCTCAAACAAATAAAACATTCGACTGCAAATCTCCCGAGGGTGAAGTTTCGTTTACACGTCAGATAAATTGATACTAAAATATAAAATTGTTAAGAATCAAAATCTCTAAAAATAAAGTGTAAAAAGACACGCACTTAGTTGCAAAGTGCAAAAATATTAAAATTGTCAAAAAAGAAAATACATTTTAAGAAAAAATAGAAAAAAAAAAAAAAAAAAAAAAGTAAAAGACTAAGCCAGCTTAGTGTGTGCTACAGAAGTGCAAATTATAGAAAATATCTGGTAAGTCGTTTCTTTCCAAAATTGATAAGTTTCCTACATTAATTTTTGGGTGACGGGCATTTAAACATGGCCGACGCCGCGGCGTCCAAGGCCTTAGAAGAAAATTCTGATAATGAGGCATTCCCCAATTGGTTTGAGGAAAGCCGCAATATCAGAAAACGACAACAGAAAACCACAAAAGGTGACAAAAAAGAATACGATGACGAGCTAGGGCGAACAAAAGCCGGTAAAATTACAAGAAATAGAAACTCCAACCAAACTGTTATTCCGTTACAAGGCATGCTTGTACAGAAAGGTACATACCTCAAGGTGACCCCTAACACGCAAAATTCAACAGCTAAAGAAAAAACAACTAACGAAAATAAGTGTGAAGCAAACGACATGACAATGGATACAGACTCCACAACGAATGCAAACACCGCAAATAACAGTTTTACAATCAACGGAATTGCAGACACCGCAAACAACAAAACTTCAACCAACACTTTAACTGAGACCGAAAATAACACTGCTAAAGAAAAAATAGTTTACGGCAAGTTACATAGAGGTCAATTTTGTGTGTTTGTGGACACCTCCAAAAGCCCAATATGTGACAACGACAGAATGATGAATGGCCTTTTTCTATGGGAAAAAATCAGAAAATTCAATATAGATGGCATTAAAGACATAAAGTCAATAGGCAGACATCTTTACAAAGTCTTCTTTTACACTTATGATACTGCTAATGCAGCCCTTGATGACGAAAATTTAAAAAAATACGAAATGCGCACTTTTATTCCTCGCAATATGGTTGAAACTATGGGGGTTATACGCCAAGTACCATTAGGTTTCACAGAAAAGGAAATATTTGAAAATTTACATTCCGACATCACAATTAAATCCGTGGAAAGGTTGAAAAGAATCGACCCATATGATAAGTCAAAACTCCTTCCAACGTACACTGTTAAAATTGGGTTTGAGGGTACAGAACTACCAGAATACGTGGATCTTTTTATTTTTAATCAAAAAGTATCGCATTTTATCCCAAGGGTCAGACAGTGCTTCAAGTGCGGCAGGCTAGGCCACACAAGGCTAGGTTGCAAATGGAAGGAAAGATGCATAATGTGCGGAAAGGAAGAGGGCTGTAGCTCAAAGTGCAACAATACAAACAACTGCATACTTTGTGGCGAAATCGGTCACAACGCGCTAAATAAAAAAAATTGTAACAAATGGCACACTGAAAAGAGCTTAACAACAATCATGACGATCAAAAAAGTCTCCAAAAGAGAGGCCTTTGAATTATATTCTCGACCACAAGAATATACTAATTCCTTTGCTATACTGCAAGACTATGAACAAGAATTCCCACCTTTGAATAAACAACAAACTGCCACAATAAATAACGACCAAATTATTAACCGAAAAATCACAACAAAAAAATACAGCCACATCGCCAGATTACCGACTATTCAAAAACCAAAAACACAAAGTGTAATAAAACCAAATAAACAAAATCATCAAGCAGTTTACCTCAACCCGAAATGGGAAAGGGTGACCGAAATAGAAAAATTACTCAACGATTTAACACAGAAGTTTGGTATAGATCAAGAAGAACCCATAGTAAAATTAATTCACAATATTTGCAATTTCAATATAAATGACAGAATCAACAATGAACAACAACAGAGTACTCAGAATACTACAATATAATGTACAAAGTCTTAAGACCAATAAAGCCTTCATCGATCAATTTAACGAAATAAATAAAATAGATATCATATGTCTTCAAGAAATTTTTTCTCATGACGAACAAACCACAAACCATAAACTCATAGATTTCCAATTATTAAAAAAAACTAGGTCAGATGGCTATGGCGGAGTAGCCATTGGATTCAGAAGGGGAATTAAATTTACTAAAATCAAGTATAATACTGATTTCGACATCATTATAGCAAAAACCACTAATTTAAAAAATAATCTTACTATATGCAGCTCATACTTTCCTCCAAGCATCAATACTAACACATACAAAATCGAAATTAACAAACTCATCACCTTCCTCAGCAACCAGGACCAAATCATCCTAGCAGGGGACTTCAATGCAAGAAATTCCATCTGGGGCGACACCATAAACACTACCAAAGGCACAATACTTGAACAAGAAATCAACAAAGTCTCACTAAAATGTCTAAATGATGGAAAATACACCCACCAAATCAGAGATAATG